>JAQQAC010019963.1:51567105-51604537 GCA_029783875.1 Phataginus tricuspis | reverse complement strand
ATCACCATAATATTGCACATGTAATTGTAGGTTAAAGATACCAAAATAAATTGTAAAAAAAAAAAAGCATGTATAAGCATCGAAAGTGATGTAGTTATAAAAAGGAATTCACAAAAAATTAGTATCCCTCCCCTTTTACTTTTCAAAGTTGTTTTAAATGGTTATTATGTGCAGCTGTTTTAATGAGTGGTTAAAATATAATTTCAAGTTCAGGTCAGTGTTTCTCAGCTGAAACAGGTTGTTACTAAGAACTTTGGCTTTATAAAGGCCTCCTTGTTCATATGGAACAATTACTTAGGTTATAGTGGCTTTCAGTAGATGTGAGTTCTAGTGTGTGCTGTTCTTCAAGTGAAACAAAGAACTTTTTATAGACAGTGCTTAGCACAGGAACATGAGCCGCAATTACAGGGTGCTGGGCGGCTGAGGTTAGTTAAGGATAGTGTTCACCTTGCTTACCAGGTCATTTCCAAAGCAGTTGAAAATGAAGGAGCAAGATGCAAGTTAAAAATTAAGGAGCAAGTTTTAAATTTTAGGATAATGTCCCTTTTCAATAACTTGCTTCCCTAGTTGGATTTCTGTCCTTTGTGATGAATATCCCAGAAGTAACAACTTAAACTAACAAGAGTACTATCACTTAATAATTGTGTATGAGAAAATATTGGTGATATTTTACTTTATAAAAAGTAATCATAGTGTATTTTAGGGCATTCTAGAGATTTTTATAAAATATTTCTTTTTATGCAGAATTTAAACATATAAATTACACTAAAAATCCTATATTTTCTGCCCTTTTCCCAGTGACATTTGTTATGCATGTTTTTGTCATTGTGAAAATTTTTTTGTTACATTTCTGTGCTTCTAAAGAAAATACAAATATTCAGAGGCCATATCCCTTATATACCATCATACATGTCTGATTAAGACTATTGAAGATTTCTTTTTTTTTGTTAAAGTATTTATATTTTATCATTTTTTTTTAGGGAATTCAAGATTTATTTATTTATTATATTGGTTTCAAGTATACACACACAGTATTCAAGGGTTACACACATGACTAAATCCTCACCCATCTATTGCAGTTACTATCTGTTAGCACAGAAAGATGTTACAGAACCGTTGGCTGTATTCTCCATGTTGCACTTCCATCCACGTGACCAGCTGTTATTATGAGTGAGATTTTTGTGCTCCTTTACTCTCCTCTCTCTCTCCACACACCCACTCCAGCTCCTCCTCACCACCCACTTCAGTTCCTCCTCCTTCCCACCCACACCAGTCCCTCCCCATTGGTAACTACCAGTCACTCACTTCTCAGTGTCTCTGAGTCTACTGCTATTTTGTTCATTTTTTGTTTTGTTTTGTTTTTAGATTGCACAAATAAGTGAAATCATATGGTATTTGTCTTTTTCCACCTGGCTTACTTCACTGAGCATAATACCTTCTAGGTCCATCCATGTTTAAGGTATAAAATGCGAATTTAAAGGAGTCTCTCACTTAATGCAGGTGGTAGAAAGAGTACTAGTAAGTGCTAATTTACATGATTAATTTGATCTAAAGGAGTCAAAGAATCAAGGTGTGAGTAGGCTTTTCTTCTTGTTAAATATGTCTTTTGATTTTTTTCTATTTGCCAACATCCTTTTTTCTTAGAAAAAAATTAAAATATAAAATTCTAAGTTGATTCTTAAACTGTTTCCATAATTACTGTGTTTACTAGCACTTATTATAAATGCTGATTTTTGCTGGGCTAAAAGTGTGAAAGCATTATTTGAATAAGGAAATAAAAGGTAGATAAAAGTGCTTTGTGAGCATGTTAGGATTAAAGGTAGATTCTAGGGCACCAGCCTTGGATAGAGAAAAGATGCTTTTAGGATGCTAAAAGTGAAAATACTTTAGAAGCCCTTCATAGTCTGCCTTATACTTTTCCATCTGTATTTTTCACTGCTCTTAACATAAATCCTGGGCTTGAGTCAAATTGGTGTCTTGACTCCCTGATGCACTGTGTTGTATCAAACCTCAGGGCTTCAGTTTTAGACTATTCCCTTTCCCTCTGGAGATCTACCCCTTCCACCATTGCAGATGCTTCTACCCCTCAAAGCTTTTCAAGGTGCACTGAAACCCTTTCTGTTCACAGCCAGGTGTGATCTCTCCTTAGCTTTATTTGCCTCTTGAGTAACTTTTTTAAGTAACTGACATACGTCCAAATACAGTCAAGGATATGTCTTTAGTATTTTTTAAATCCCCCACATCCCTGAAGACAGTACCTTGCTCATAGTGGGTGTTTAATAATTATTGAATTGATCGATGTAAAAATGTTAGCATGTTATTTTTATAGAACGGAATGAATTTTTCACTCGAAAACAGGTAAATATACATCAAATGTAGTAATTGCTTTAAAACAGAGCTTCTCAGTGGTGGGCACTCTGGACATTTTGGGCTGGATAATTCTTTGTTGTGGGGGATTGCACCGCACGTTGTGCGATGTACAGTAGCGCCCCCTAGCCACTCCTCCCCAGATGGCAGTAGCACCGCTCAGCCAACTCTGAACACCAACAATGTCTGCACACGTTGCCAGGTTCGGCTTGAGGAGCAGATCACCCCTGGTGGAGAACACAGCTTTCGAACAAAAAAGCAGAAGGATTTCAAGACTCTTCTGAATTGTAGTTTACAGTAATATGTATGTTGATTGTGAAAGGTGGTAGAAACAAAAGGAAGGGTTTCAAAGTTCTTCAGATTTAACCTTGTATATTTAAGAAAAGTGTCTTAAGGACACTGTTACTTTTTTTTTTTATTAAGGTATTATTGATATACATTCTTATGCAGGTTTGACATGAAAAAACAATGTAGTTACTACATTTACCCATATTATCAAGTCCCCACCCATACCCCAATGCAGTCACCGTCCATCAGTGTAGTAAGATGCCACAGATTCACTGTTTGCCTTCTCTGTGCAACACTGTTTTCCCCGTGACCCCCACACCATGTGTACTAAACATAATACCCCTCAATCCCCTTCTCCCTCCCTCCCACCCACCCTCCCACACCCCTCCCCTTTGGTAACCACTAGTTCCTTCTTGGAGTCTCTGAGTCTGCTGCTGTTTTGTTCCTTCAGTTTTGCTTTGTTGCTACACTCACAAATGAGGAAACTCATTTGGCACTTGTCTTTCTCCGCCTGGCTTATTTCACTGAGCATAATATCCTCCAGCTCCATCCATGTTGTTGCAAATGGTAGGATTTGTTTCTCTCTTATGGTTGAATAGTATTCCATTGTGTATATGTACCACCTCTTCTTTATCCATTCATCTACTAATGGACACTTAGGTTGCTTCCGTATCTTGGCTATTGTAAATAGTGCTGCAATAAACATTGGGGTTCATATGACTTTTTGAGTCTGAGAAGTTGTATTCTTTGGGTAAATTCCCAGGAGTGGGATTCCTGGGTCAAATGGTATTTCTATTTTTAGTTTTTTGAGGAACCTCCATATTGCTTTCCACAGTGGTTGAACTATCTTACATTCCCACCAGCAGTGTAGGAGGGTTCCCCTTTCTCCGCATCCTCGCCAGCTTTTGTTACTAGTTTTTTCGATGCTGGCCATCCTTACTGGTGTGAGGTGATATCTCATTGTGGTTTTAATTTGCATTTCCCTGATGATTAGTGATGTGGAGCATCTTTTCATGTGTCTGTTGGCCATCTGAATTTCTTTGGAGAATTGTCTCTTCATATCCTCTGCCCATTGTTTAATCCGGTTATTTGCTTTTTGGGTGTTGAGGCATGTGAGTTCTTTATATATTTTGGATGTTAACCCCTTGTCAGATATGTCGCTTAGAAATATATTCTCCCATAATGTAGGATGCCTTTTTGTTCTGTTGATGGTGTCCTTTGCTGTACAGAAACTTTTTAGTTTGATGTAGTCCCATGTATTCATTTTTGCTTTTGTTTCCCTTGCTCAAGGAGATGCGTTCAGGAAGAAGTTGCTCATACTTATATTCAGGAGATTTTTGCCTATGTTGTCTTCTAAGAGTTTTAGGTTTCATGACTTACATTCAGGTCTTTGATCCATTTCAAGTTTACTTTTTGTGTATGGGGTTAAACAAATAATCCAGTTTCATTCTCTTGCATGTAGCTGTCCAGTTTTACCAACACCAGCTATTGAAGAGGCTGTCATTTCCCCATTGTATGTCCATGGCTCCTTTATCATATATTAATTGACCATATATGGTTGGGTTTATATCAGGGCTCTCTAGTCTGTTCCATTGGTCTGTGGGTCTGTTCTTGTGCCAGTACCAAATTGTCTTGATTAATGTGGCTTTGTGGTAGAGCTTGAAGTTGGGGATCATAATCCCCCCAGCTTTATTCTTCCTTCTCAGGATTGCTTTGGCTATTCGGGGTATTTTGTGGTTCCATATGAATTTTAGAACGATTTTCTCTAGTTCATTGAAGAATGCTGTTGGTATTTTGATAGGGATTGCATTGAGTCTGTAGATTGCTTTAGGTAGTATAGCCATTTTGACAATTTTAATTCTTCCTATCCATGAGCACGGGATGTGTTTCCATTTATTGGTTTCTTCTTTAATTTCTCTCATGACTGTCTTGTAGTTTTCAGCGTATAGATCTTTCACTTCCTTGGTTAGGTTTATTCCTAGGTACTTTATTCCTTTTGATGCAACTGTGAATGGAATGGTTTTCCTGATTTTTCTTTCTGCTAGTTCATCGTTAGTGTATAGGAATGTCACAGATTTCTGTGTATTAATTTGTATCCCACAACTTTACTGAATTCAGATATTAGATCTAGTAGTTTTGGAGTAGATTCTTTAGGGTTATGTACAATATCTTGTCATCTGTAAACAGGGACAGTTTAACTTCTTCCTTGCCAATCTGGATTCATTTTACTTCTTTGTGTTGTCTTATTGCTGTGGCTAGGACCTCCAGTACTATGTTGAATAGAAATGGGGAGAGTGGGCATCCTTGTCTTGTTCCCGATCTTAAAGGAAAAGCTTTCAGCTTCTCGCTGTAAGTATAATGTTGGCTGTGGGTTTGCTATATATGGCCTCTATTGTGTTGAGGTACTTGCCCTCTATACCCATTTTGTTAAGAGTTTTTATCATGAATGGATGTTGAATTTTGTCAAATGCTTTTTCTGCATCTATGGAGATGATCATTTGGTTTTTGTCCTTCTTTTTGTTGATGTGGTGGATGATGTTGATGGATTTTCGAATGTTGTACCATCCTTGCATCCCTGGAATAAATCCTATTTGATCATGGTGGATGAGCCTTTTGATGTATTTTTTAATTCAGTTTGCTCATATTTTGTTGAGTATTTTTGCATGTATGTTCATCAGGGATATTGGTCTGTAATTTTCTTTTTTTGTGGTGTCTTTGCCTGGTTTTGGTATTAAAGTGATGCTGGCCTCATAAAATGAATTTGGAAATGTTCTTAGGTAGTTTTTTGATTACCAGTTCGATTTCTTTGCTGGTAATTCGTCTGTTCAGATTTTCTGTTTCTCTCTGGATCAGCCTTGGAAGGTTGTATTTTGCTAGAAAGTTGTCCATTTCTTCTAGGTTATCCAGTTTGTTAGCATATAATTTTTGATAGTATTCTCTAATAATTCTTTGTATTTCTGTGGTGTCCGTAGTAATTTTTCCTTTCTCATTTCTGATTCTGTTTACGTGTGTAGACTCTCTTTTTTTCTTAATAAGTCTGCTGAGGGGTTTATCTATTTTGTTTATTTTCTTGAAGAGCCAGCTCTTGCTTTCATTGATTCTTTCTATTACTTTATTCTTCTCAGTTTTATTTATTTCTGCTCTAATCTTTATTATGTCCCTCCTTCTACTGACTTTGGGCCTCAATTGCTCTTCTTTTTCTAGTTTTATTAATTGTGAGTTAAGAGTATTGGTATGGGATAGTTCTTCTTTCCTGGGGTAGGCCTATATTACAGTATACTTTCCTCTTAGCATGGCCTTTGCTCCATCCCACAGATTTTGTGGTGTTGAATTATTGTTGTCATTCATCTCCTTATATTGCTTGATCTCTGTTTTTATTTGGTCATTGATCCATTGGTTATTTAGGAGCATCTTGTGAAGCCTCCATGTGTTTGTGGGATTTTTTATTTTCTTTGCATAATTTATTTCTAGTTTCATACCTTTGTAGTCTGAGAAACTGGTTGGTACAATTTCAATCTTTTTGAATTTAGTGAGGCTCTTTTTGTGGCTTAGTGTATTATCTATTCTTGAAAATGTTCCATGTGCACTTGAGAAGCATGTGTCTGCTGCTTTTGGGTGTAGAGTTCTGTAGATGTGTCTTAGGTCCATCTGTTCTAATGTGTTGTTCAGTGCCTCTATCTCCTTACTTATTTTCTGTCTGGTTGATCTGTCCTTTGAAGTGAGTGGTGTGTTGAAGTCTCCTAGAATGAATGCATTGCATTCTATTTTCCCTTTTAATTCTGTTAGTATTTGTTTCACAGATGTAGATGCTCCTGTGTTGGGTGCATAGATATTTATAATGGTTATATCTTCTTGTTTGATTCACCCTTAATCATTATGTAATGTCCTTATTTGTTTCTTGTGACTTTCTTTGTTTTGAAGTCTATTTTGTCTGATACAAGTACTGTAACTCCTGTTTTTTTCTCCCTATTAGTTGCATGAAATATCTTTTTCCATCTCTTCACCTTTAGTCTGTGTATGTCTTTGGGTTTAAAGTGAGTCTCTTGTAGGCAGCATATAGATGGATCTTATTTTTCTATCAGTTCACTGACTCTGTGTCTTTTGATAGGTGCCTTCAGTCCATTTATATTTAGGGTGATTATCTATAGGTATGTACTTATTGCCATTATAGGCTTTAGATTTCTGATTACTAAAGGTTCAAGGTTAACTTCCTTACTATCTAAGAGACTAACTTAACTCACTTAATATGCTATTACAAACACAGTCTAAAGGTTCTTTTTTTTCTCCTCTTTCTTCCTCCTCCATTCTTTATATATTAGGTATCATATTCTGTACTCTTTCTCTATCCCTTGATTGACTTTGGGGATAGTTGATTGAATTTGTCATTTGCTTAGTAATTAACTGTTCTACTTACTTTATTGTGGTTTTATATATTTATTTTATTTTATTATTTATTTATTTTTTCTTCTGGTATCATTAATCTACAATTACATGTGCAACATTATGGTTACTAAACTCCCCACTTCATCAGGTCCCCGCCCACCTACCGCATTATAGTCACTGTCCATCAGCATAGTGAGATGCTATAGAATCACTACTTGTCTTCTCTGAGTTGTACAGCCCTCCCAGTGCCCCCCCAACATTATGTCTGCTGATTGTAATGCACCTTTTTCCCCCTTATCCCTCCCTTCCCACCCATCCTCCCCAAAGCGTTTCCTTTTGGTAACTGTTAGTCCATTCTTAGATTCTGTGAGTCTGCTGCTGTTTTGTTCTTCAGTTTTTTTCTTTGCTCTTATGCTCCACATATGAGTGAAATCATTTGATACTTGTCTTTTTCCGCCTGGCTTATTTCACTGCGCATAATACCCTCTAGCTCCGTCCATGTTGTTGCAAATTGTAGGATTTGTTTTCTTCTTATGGCTGAATAATATTGCATTGTGTATATGTACCACATCTTCTTTATCCATTCATCTACTGATGGACACTTAGGTTGCTTCCATTTCTTGGCTATTGTGAATAGTGCTGCGATAAACATAGGGGTGCATCTGTCTTTTTCAAACTGGGCTGCTGCATTCTTAGGGTAAATTCCCAGGAGTGGGATTCCTGGGTCAAATGATATTTCTTTTTGAGTTTTTGAGGAACCTCCATACTGCTTTCCACAATGGTTGAACTAATTTGCATTTCCACCAACAGTGTTAGGAGGGTTCCCTTTTCTCCACATCCTCGCCAACATTTGTTGTTGTTTGTGTTTTGGATGTTGGCCATCCTTACTGGTGTGAGGTGATATCTCATTGTGGTTTTAATTTGCATTTCTCTGATGATTAGCGATGTGGAGCATCTTTTCATGTGCCTGTTGGCCATCTGAATTTCTTCTTTGGAGAAGTGTCTATTCATATCCTCTGCCCATTTCTTAATTGGATTATTTGCTTTTTGTTTATTGAGGTGCGTGAGTTCTTTATATATTTTGGATGTCAACCCCTTATCAAATATGTCATTTATGAATATATTCTCCCATACTGTAGGATGTCTTTTTGTTCTACTGATGGTGTCCTTTGCTGTACAGAAGCTTTTCAGCTTAATATAGTCCCACTTGTTCATTTTTGCTTTTGTTTCCCTTGCCTGGGGAGATATGTTCATGAAGAAGTTCCTCATGTTTATGTCCAAGAGATTTTTACCTATGTTTTTTTTCTAAGAGTTTTATGGTTTCCTGACTTACATTCAGGTCTTTGATCTATTTTGAGTTTACTTTTGTGTATGGGGTTAGACAGTAGTCCAGTCTCATTCTCTTACATGTAGCTGTCCAGTTTTTCCAACACCAGCTGCTGAAGAGACTGTCATCTCCCCATTGTATATCCAAGGCTCCTTTATCAAATATTAATTGACTGTATATGTTTGAGTTAATGTCTGGATATTCTATTATGTTCTACTGGTCTGTGGGTCTGTTCTTCTGCCAATACCAAATTGTCTTGATTACTGTAGCTTTGTAGTAGAGCTTGAAGTCTGGGAGCGTAATTTCCCGTTTTATTCTTCCTTCTCAGTATAGCTTTGGCTATTCGGGGTCTTTTGTGGTTCCATATGAATTTTAGAATTATTTGTTCGAGTTCATTGAGGAAAGCTGTTGATAGGGATTGCACTGAATTTGTAGATAGCTTTAGGTAGTATAGCCATTTTGACAATATTTTTTGTCCTAGCCAAGAGCATGGGATGCATTTCCATTTGTTAGTGTCCTCTTTAATTTCTCTTAGGAGTTTCTTGTAGTTTTCAGGGTATAGGTCTTTCACTTCCTTTGTTAGGTTTACTCCTAGGTATTTTATTCTTTTTGATGCAATTGTGAATGCAGTTGTTTTCCTGATTTCTCTTTCTGTTAGTTCATCATTAGTGTATAGGAAAGCAACAGATTTCTGTGTGTTAATTTTGTATCCTGCAACTTTGCTGAATTCAGATATTAGTTCTAGTAGTTTTGGAGTGGAGTCTTTAGGGTTTTTTATGTACAGTATCATGTCATCTGCAAATAGTGACAATTTGACTTCTTCTTTAGCCATCTGGATGCCTTGTATGTCTTTGTTCTGTCTGCTTGCAGTGGCTAGGACCTCCAGTACTATGTTGAATAACAGTGGAGAGAATGGGCATCCCTGTCTTGTTCCCGATTTTAAATGAAAAGCTTCTTGCTGTTAAGTATGATGTTAGCTGTGGGTTTGTCATGTATGGCCTTTATGATGTTGAGGTACTTGCCCTCTATACCCATTTTGTTGAGAGTTTTAATCATGCATGGATGCTGAATTTTGTCAAATGCTTTTTCCGCCTCTATGGAGATGATCATGTGGTTTTTGTTCCTCTTTTTGTTGATGTGGATGTTGTTGATGGATTTTCGAATGTTGTACCATCCTTGCATCCCTGAGATGAATCCCACTTGATCATGGTGTATTATCCTCTTGATGTATTTTTGAATTCGGTTTGCTAATATTTTGTTGAGTATCTTTGCATCTATGTTCATCTGGGATATTGGTCTGTAATTTTCTTTTTTAGGGAGGTCTTTGCCTGGTTTTGGTATTAGAGTGATGCTGGCTTCATAGAATGAGTTTGGAAGTATTCCCTCCTCTTCTATTTTTTGGAAAACTTTAAGGAGAATGGGTATTATTTCTTCTCTATATGTCTGTTAAAATTCAGAGGTGAACCCATCTGGCCAGGGATTTTGTTCTTAGGTAGTTTTTTGATAATTGATTCAATTTCATTGCTGGTAATTGGTCTGTTTAAGTTTTCTGTGTCTTGTTTGGTCAGTCTTGGAAGGTTGTATTTTTCTAAGATGTCCATTTCTTCTAGGTTTTCCAGCTTGTTAGCATATAGATTTTCATAGTATTCTCTAATAATTCTTTGTATTTCTGTGGGGTCCATCATGATGTTTCCTTTCTCATTTCTGATTCTGTGTAAGCGTGTAGGTTGTCTTTTCCTCTTAATAAGTCTGGCTAAGGGTTTATCTATTTTGTTTATTTTTTCAAAGAACCAGCTCTTGGTTTCATTGATTTTTTTCTATTGTTTTATTCTTCTCAATTTTATTTATTACTTTTCTAATCTTTATTATGTCCCTCCTTCTGGTGACTTTGGGCCTCATTTGTTCTTCTTTTTCCAATTTCAATAATTGTCTTTAGACTATTCATTTGGGATTGTTCTTCCTTCTTTAAATCGGCCTGGATTGCACTATACTTTTCTCTTTGAACTGCCTTTGCTGCGTCCCACAGAAGTTGTGGCTTTGTGTTGTCGTTGTCATTTGTCTCCATATAGTGTTTGATCTCTGTTTTAATTTGGTCGTTGATCCATTGATTATTTAGGAGCATGTTGTTAAGTCTCCATGTATTTGTGAACCTTTTTGATTTCTTTCTAAAATTTATTTCTAGTTTTATACCTTTGTGATCTGAGAAGTTGGTTGGTAGGATTTCAATATTTTTGAATTTACTGAGGTTCTTTTTGTGGCCTAGTATGTGGTCTATTCTGGAAAATGTTCCATGTGCACTTGAGAAGAATGTGTATCCTGCTGCTTTTGGGTGTAGAGTTCTGTAGATGTCTGTTAGGTCCATCTGTTCTACTGTGTTGTTTCAGTGTCTTTACCAATTTTCTGTCTGGTTGATCTGTCCTTTGCAGTGAATGGTGTGTTGAAGTCTCCTAAAATGAATGCATTGCTTTCTATATCCTCCTTTAATTCTGTTAGTATTTGTTTCATATATGTCGGCGCTCCTTTGTTGGGTGCATATATATTTATAATGGTTATATCTTCTTGTTGGACTGACCCCTTTACCATTATGTAATGTCCTTCTTTATCTTTTACTACTTTCTTCATTTTGAAGTCTATTTTGGCTGATACAAGTACTGCAACACCTGCGTTTTTCTCTTTGTTGTTTGCATGAAATATCTTTTTCCATCCCTTCACCTTTAGTTTGTGTATATCTTTGGGTTTGAGGTGAATCTCTTGTAAACAGCATATAGATGGGTCTTGCTTTTTTATCCATTCTATTACTCTGTGTCTTTTGATTGGTGCATTCAGTGCATTTACATTTAGGGTGATTATCGATAGATGTGTACTTATTGCCATTGCTGGCTTTAGATTCGTGGTACCAAAGGTTCAAGGGTAGCTTCTTTACTATCTAACAGTCTAACTTAACTCTCTTATTAAGCTATTATATACACAGTCTGTTAATTCTTTATTTCTCTCCCTTCTTATTCTTCCTCCTCCATTTTTTATATATTAGGTGTTTTATTCTGTACTCTTTTACGTGTCCTTTGACTGTTTTTGTGGATAGTTGATTTTACTTTTTGCCTTTAGTTAGTATTTGGATGGTCTGCTTTCTTTGGTATGACATCTTTTTGGCCTTAGGAGTGCTTCCATCTAGAGCAGTCCCTTTAATATATCCTGTAGAGGTGGTTTGTGGGAGATAAATTCCCTCAGTTTTCACTTGTCTGGGAATTGTTTAATCCCTCCCTCAAATTTAAATGATAATCGTGCTGGATACAATATTCTTGGTTCGAGGCCTTTCTGTTTCATTACATTAAATATATCATGCCATTCTCTTCTGGCCTGTAAGGTTTCTGCTGAGAAGTCTGATAATAGCCTGATGGGCTTTCCTTTGTATGTGATCTTATTTCTCTCTTTGGCTGCTTTTAATAGTCTGTCCTTATCTTTGATCTTTGCCATTTTAATTACTATATGTCTTGGTGTTGTCTTCCTTGTGTCCCTTGTGTTGGGAGATCTGTGCTCCTCCATGGGCTGAGAGACTATCTCCTTCCCCAGATTGGGGAAGTTTTCAGCAATTACCTCCTCAAAGACACTTTCTATCCCTTTCTCTCTTCTTCTTCTGGTACCCATATAATGTGAATATTGTTCTGTTTGTATTGGTCACACAGTTCTCTCAATGTTCTTTTGTTCTTAGAGATCCTTTTTCTCTCTGTGCCTCAGCTTCTTTGTATTCCTCTTCTCTAATTTCTATTTCATTTATTGTCTGCTCCACTGTATCTAATCTGCTTTTTATACCCTCCATTGTGCTCTTCAGTGATTGGATGTCCCCCTGGAATTCATTCCTGAGTTCTTGTATATTTTTCTGTACCTCTATGAGCAAGTTCATGATTTTTCTTTTGAAATCCCTTTCATGAAGCTTCATTAGGTTGATGTCATTTGAATCTTTCTCAGGGGTTCTATTCATAATTTTACTTTGTACCAGGTTTCTTTGTCATTTCATATTTGTATGTGGCGCCCTCTAGTGCCCAGAAGCTCTACTCTCTGGAGCTGCTCAGCCCTTAAAGCAATGGTGGGTGTCGCAGGAGAGTGGTATTGGTGCCTGGGGGGAGGAAATAGCTGTTTCCTTCTACCTGGCTCCTATGCCTCTCTCCATTGCCAGAACCAGTGGGCTGAGCACACAGGTATAAGCCTCTATGCTTTGTGTTGTAATTGACTTCCCTCTGGCTGGCCTAATGCCCAGGTAGGGTTTGCTGGTTTGTGAGCTAGGTGGGTCTGGCTTGGAGAAAGGCGCAGTAGGCTGCATATCACAGAGGGGGTCCTTGGAGCTGTGTAGCCAGCCAGGGAACTGGAGCACCTGAAGATCAAGAAAGTTCCCAGTGTGCTGGGCAGAGTGCACCCGGACAATTTTGTCTACCTGTCCTTTCTCCTGAGCAGTAAGCTCTGTGGAATCCTTGCCCCTTTAACAGCCCTCTTGCTGTTAGGAAGTCTCTCAGACTGCCTGCCTTTCTTTTGTCCCAGAGCAGCCAGATATGGATCCCTGCTTTCCACAAGTGGCTGTAATCTCAGTCTCTCCAGGTATTCTGCCTGTCTTAGCTTTCCAATCCTCTAATCATGAGAGTACCAAGAAAGCACCATGAAATGTAGGTTTGTGCTCCCAGATCAGATCTCCGGAGTTAGGTATTCAGCAGTCCCAGGCCTCCACTCCCTCTCTGCTTCATTTCTCTTCCACCTGCCAGTGAGCTGGGGTGCGGGAAGGGCTTGGGTCCAGCCGGGCCACGGCTTTGGTTCCTTACCCTGTTCCATGAGGTTTATTCTTTTCTCCAGGTGTATGCAGTTTGGTGTAGCCCTCTTTCCTGCTGCTCTTTCAGGATTATTTGTATTAATTATATTTTTGTATTATATGCGGTTTTAGGAGGAAGCCTCTGTCTCACCTCTTACGCTACCATCTTTAATCCTCTCCTCCTGACACTGTTACTTTTTATAAAACTTATCTAATGACTTAAGAAAATGCTTTTTTTTTAACTGTTTTGTGTGTTTTACATTGAATAATGGATTTTATTTGGTGTTTCCTCCAGATTGAAATTAAAATGAAAAAGCCTGAGGCTGTGAGATGGGAAAAGCTAGAAGGGCAAGGAGATGTGCCTAAGCCAAAACAGTTCATAGCAGGTTTGTTTTCTGGCCTTAGCCTTAATTTGTATTATGTTATATATGTTATAGAAATGAGCATTGTTTCTATTTTCATTATGTATTTCCCGAAGATAGATACATTGAATATAATATTGCTCTGTTATATGAATAAAAAGTAGTCTTGTTTCATGAAAGTTCTAACTTCTTAAACTCTAACAGTACAGATGAATGGCAGCAAAAGCCTTGAGGGAGCTGGGATTTTTTTTATCATATCAGCTTATGACGTCAGTTGGGGGTTGGTTGGTTTTGTGTGTTGCCCTGCCCTATGACTTCTTTTGGGTTGTATTTGAATTAGTAGCTTGGAATGCTGATATATTTCCTCCTGTCCCCTCTTCCTTCCTTTATTCCTTTCTGTTTCTTCTACTGATACTGTCAACTCAAATTTTCTGGAATTTCAGGGTAGAATAACGTATATAGCCCATTTCACTATACTGGTAACTTAGAGGTAGACACAAACAGGTCATCAAGGCCTACGGAGAGCCTAGGAGAAGAGCAGAAAAGCAGGGTTGATTGTTTAATTCTTTAAGGAACAGACTGTGTTGGGGTCAGTTCTAAGCAATGGAATAGGTGGATAGGTATTTTTTCTATTAGACTAATTAATCCACTATACATTCTGAGAACTACAACTTAGGAGACTCTATTTTATAGCAATGGAGTCATTAATGAATGGGGAGAGATTTTCTTTTGATTAGAGTTAATGCTCTGATTTGATGTCTTGAAATGTTTCACCTACTTTGAGGTTTTTCACTGCTTTTATAACAGAAAACACATTTCCTTGTGGCATCTTTTAGAAAACACTGAGTTAGCCAACAGATGGTTTTTATCATTTTTGTTTTGAAATAATTTTGGATTTTCATAGAAGTTGCAGTAATAGTAAAGAGTTCTTAGGACCCTTAACCCAGCCTTCCTTCATGATAACATCATAACTAGCCTATAGCTTAATTAGCAAAACTAGGAAGTTGACACCAACAAGTAATTTTTGTTATTTTTTATTTTAATTAAGATATCATTGATATACAGTCTTATGAGGGTTCACGTGAGCAATGTTGTGGTTACAGCATTCTCCCATATTGAGTTCCTCCACACCCCACTGCAGTCACTGTCCATCAGCATAATAAGGTGCTATAGAGTCACTGCTTGTGTTTTCTGTGCTATACAGCCTTCCTTGTGATGCCCCTACATTATGTGTACTACTCATAATGCCCCTTAATCCCCTTCTCCCTCCCCACTCCTCCCCTTTGGTAACCACTAGTCCCTTCTTGGAGTCTGTGAGTCTGCTGTTCTGCTGCTTCAGTTTTGCTTTGTTGTTACACTCCACAAATGAGGGAAATCATACCAACAAATAATTTTTAAGGATTAAAATACTTCAAGTTGGTTTTTAAGCTATTTATTAAACTTCTGCTTCATGTTTTATTTGAAAAACATGGTAAAGATGTTAGTATGCTTCTCTTGGGGCTGACACCCAGAGAATTTTGAGCTGAGATTTATATAAAACTCAAGAGTTTTTTTTTAAAGGGATACTTTAAAAATGTAGTATCTCATTTAATTTTAACACCAGCCCTATATATATTAGTCACCCTAGTATTGTTCCTCCTTTTTTCAGTCTCAGAAGGGTTTAAGCAATTTGCTTATGATCACTCAGAGTTTTCATTGTCTAGGACTTAAACCCAGGTCTTCAGAATCTGGGTCTGGTGCTTCTTTCTGTTAACCCCATTTGTGATACTCCTTGCTGCATCTTCTAGCAGTGTAAAGTCTCTCTTGACGTGAGTATCTTTGCAGTTAATTGATACGACAGTGAATGAGCAAGGCAATTGGCTTACCCATCTCTCAGTAGTTCTTCTACCATCTACAGGTGTTCAAAGTTTTTCTGCGATTAAATATAAAGATTCTTTTTTTAGTGTTACCAAGTTTTTCTAAACTTTTTGCCTTGGATATTTCTGATGCTGTATAAGTAATTAATATGCTTGTCAGATTGCTGTGTCCTGCAAGCTGGAGACTGCAGATAAGGGCAAGTTGCCTAACCTATTTGGGCCAGCTTTCTTATCTGTAAATGAAGATTAGAACTTGGGATTTCATTCTTCTGGGAAATTCGCATTAGGATTAATTGAACCCATGTTTCTTAGCCTCTTAATTTACTATGACAAGCATTTTTTTGTTGTTGTTCTTTTTGCAACTAGTGAAAATGTATGGAGATAGAGGGATTACTGGTAGAGAAAGGGTAGATAGGATTTGGAAAACTGTATGTTTTAAATAAAACTGTAGGGTGTTTTTTTGTTTTGTTTTTGGGGGGTGGGAATAAGCAAAGAAAGTTGGTTTATAGGTAAAAAAAAAAAAGGGAAGGAAAAACAGAATGAAGAATTAGTTTCCCAGCTATTTTTGAGGAAAGGGATAGAGAGGTAGTAGTGGAAGAGGGACATTTAGATGGAGTTCTCATCCTAATACATTGGTAGGGAAACTTTGCGTCAGATTTTTTTAAAAGTTGTAGAGCTACATTGTTCAGTAGAGTAGCCACTAGTGACATGTACCTACTGAGCACTTGAAATATGGTCTGGATTAAAACGGGCTGTATAAATTTACACTTTATTGGATTATTTTGCTCTAAAGAAATTCCCAGATTATACTAAGTATTCAATGTTTAGAAGTGTAAATCTACGTATTGAGGTATATATCAGAAAGACACTACAAACATGAAATTCAATAACCTAAAATTATTTGCTGAGATGTTTTATATACCCTACGGTCACAGAATTTATATGTTGATTAATCACTCCTATCTTTCTGCTCCGTAGATGTAAAGAACCTGTATCCATCATCATCTCATTATACAAGAAATTGGGATAAATTGGTTGGTGAGATCAAAGAAGAAGAAAAGAATGAGAAGTTGGAGGGAGATGCAGCTTTAAACAAATTATTTCAGCAGATCTATTCAGATGGTTCTGATGAAGTGAAACGTGCCATGAACAAATCATTTGTAAGAACATAACATAAAGCTTAAAAATATATTGTTCTTAAGTATCAGAAATTTAAGAAAGAATCATAAGTAGGTTATTTGAAACCAAATTACGTATACGATAGTTGGGAGAATTTTTTGAATATGCTTTGTCTTCTTTCTTTACACTTAGAGTAATTGTTGAGGAAATTGGGAACTTGCAGAGGAGATGAGTAACAAGTAGTTTTTTTCCACGTAAACGTTTTTATCAGTAAGTAAAAATTTGGAAGGCTTACTAAATACGAAGGTTACGGAGTTATTCTTGTTGGATTTGTTACAGTAGCTGAATAAGCTTCCATTGGTTACTTTCTAGAACCATATATAGTCTCAGTGTCAGAGATGAATAATAGAGAAGACAAACTTCCAGCATAGTGCTGGGCAAGCAGAAGGTGCACATTAGTTATTCATTGGCTTGTTAATAATTTGTGTATTGATTAAGAAAATTCAGAATTTTTTGCCAGGTCAGCATAAATACCATCTGAATTAAGCCTCTAGTTACGAGGTTTTAATGACACATCATCAGTGTTGAACTATGTAGATTGTTTTGCTTGAAGACACAGTCAGTTGAATTTTACTAGTAGCCCTAGAAATGTCACTCTCTTCTTCTAAGGCATTTACATTTATAGGAGAAAGTTAATATTTAATATTAAAATTAATATTTAGTTAATAAATATTGTGTTGAAAACTCAGATATACCACATAAGTTACCATGTAGTAACTGGTCATGATTGTACTTTTTACTGTTGACTTAAAATTTTTTTTGAACTTTCTATTTTGAGATAATTATAGATTTACATGCAGTTGTAAGAAAATACAGGGAGATCCCTTGTATGCTTTAGAGTTTCCCTCTGTGGAAACATTTTGCAAAACTATAGCATATCACAACCATGATACTGACAGTTAAGGTACAGAACATTTCCATTGCCACAGGATTTCCTCGCTGTTGTCATTTTATAGCCACACCCACTTCCCTCTCATCCCTATCCCTGCTTAACCCCTGGCAGCCACTAATCTGGCAAGTCTGTCAAGTATACAGTTTGCAAATATTTACTCCCACTCTATGGCTTAAATTTTCTTAACAATCTTTTGCAGAGCCAAAATACTTTATTTTGATGAAGTCCAATGTATCAGTTTTTTTTATAGACCATGCTTGTGGTGTTTGGGGAAGACTTCAAACTATAAACTTAATCCTATTATCTTTCATATTGAGTGACTTGTGGTAGTTTATGTTTTTAAGGAATGGTTTATTTTGTCTAAAATGTCACTCTTGGTAGTATTTCCTTGCTACCTGCTTGATATCTGCATTGGTAATTTGTGCCATGTGTGTGTGTTGTATCAATTTTGCCGGAGGTTTGTCAGTTTTATAGATACTTTTCCCCAAAAGATTTAGCCTTAAAACTTTTTTTTTCTATTTTTTTGTTCTAAATTTCATATCTGTTCTATAATATTCTTTCTGCTTTGGGTATATTTTGCTTTGCTTTTTTTTTCGAGTTGTATTTTTCAATTCTAAAATTTTCCATTTATTTTCCTAGTATCTTCTGTTTCTTTGCTGAGGTTTTTTATTTTTTCATTTGTTTTAAGTAAGTACATAATTTCTTACTGAAGCATTTTTATCACTGTTGCTTTAAAATCTTTGTCAAATAATTTTAACAACTGTGTCATCTCTATGTTATCTCAATGCTATTGGTTGTCTTCTCTTTTAAAAAATGTAATCTGAGATCTTCCTGGTTTTTGGTGTTTTTGTACCAGTACCAAGTGATTTTCAGTTGAAACCTAGACATTTTCATGTTGTGCTGTGAGACTCTGGATCTTATGTCAACAATAAGAAGTCTGTCTTAGTTCATTAGCTTTTCCGATGGCCACTCTGTCAGAGAATGTGAAGGAACTGCCTCATTACTGCCAGGTTAAGGTAGAAATCCAGGTATCCCACCTCGCCTCCTTGGGCCCACCCCAAGGAGTTTCCTTGTTACTGGGAATGGGTAGGAGTTCTGGCCCCAGTTGGAGCTTTTTTTATTGGTGTCCCATAGTGTTTCCAGGTTCTTCGCCTCAACTCTGGGGCATGTGAGGCAAAAGGAAAACCAGGGAACTCACCACCATTTTGTTCCTTTGGTCCCAGTCTCCCTAGTTCATTTGTCTTCTCTTCGTCTTTTAGTCTTCTTAATGTTTGTTTTATATGTATAATATCTGAGCTTTTTAGTAGTACTCCATGTCCCCAGAAAAAGACAATCATAGTATTGACATTTTTAAGAGAATGCTAGACAAAATATTAGTATATGAAATTTCAAAGATAGATTATGCAATCTGCATCTGTTTTCATACAGAGACTTTGCTAATTATAGTTGAACCATATACACTTATAAAACAAGCCATCTATTTGGCAGCATTGGCCTGGAACATACCGAGTGCTTGCTTCTCTCCTTGTGGGAATACAAAAGAAACAAAATAGACTCTTGTCGTCTTTTCCTACTTGGGACAAAAAGACCAACATGTACAAAATAATCAGAGGGAAATACTGTATTAGTCTATAATGAAAGAGGGGAAAATCAGTGTTATCAGTGTAGATTATAAACTAAATCTGCTTCCTTCAGCCCTTTTAGGAGTAGTTTATTATACAGACTTACCCATTTTTATTCAGTATTTTATTTGAAGCCCACCATATGCCAGGCCACTGTGCTCCTATCTAAGATGAAAGTATTAGTAAAGTGTGCTCCTTGCCTTTTTTTTTTTAATTTTTTAATTAAATCTGGTACCTGATATAAATTATCCAAAGTAAGACACAAAAAGTTCAAAAGTGTTGTGGGGAGGGAGGGAATGGTGTTGGAACAACAGCACAGAGTATCGAAGAGCTGTGGTACTAAATTGAATGGATTAATCTATCTCTGCCCCAAAAAGTCTTACATTGCTTTCACTTTAAAAGCCCTTTATTTACTCTTTTTCTTTTTGTGATTTTCCCTGGGTAATTTCTATTGAGCTATTTCAAATTCTTTGACTTTTTCCCTTGGCTGTGTCAAGCTTGCTGATGGGCTGGTTGAAGTCTTCATTTTTGTTCATGGGATTTTTATTTCTAGCATTTTGATCTGATTTTTTCTTAGAGTTTCCATTTCTCTGATGATGTTTTCCATCTTACCTTCTTACATGTTCTCTACCTTTTTCTTTTTTTTTAAATTTTGGTATCATTAATATAATATCACATGAGCAACATTGTGGTTACTAGATTCCCCCCATTATCAAGTCCCCACCATACACCCCATTACATTAACTGTCCATCAGTGTAGTAAGATGCTATAGAGTTACTACTTGTCTTCACGGGGCTATACTGCCTTCCCTGTGCCCTCCTGACGTTATGTGTGTTGATTGTAATGCCTCTTATTCCCCTTATCCATCCTTTCTGAGTCCCTTTCCCTTTGGTAACTGTTAGTCCATTCTTGGGTTCCGTGAGTCTGCTACTGCTTTGTCCCTTCAGTTTTTGCTTTATTCTTATGGTCCACAAATGAGTGAAATCATTTGGTACGTGTCTTTCTCCGCCTGGCTTATTGTACTGAGCATAATACCCTCTAGTTCCATCCATGTTGCAAATGATAGGATCTGTTTTCTTCTTATGGCTGAATAATATTCCATTGTGTATATATACCACATCTTCTTTATCCATTCCTCTACTGATGGACACTTAGGTTGCTTCTATTTCTTGGCTATTGTAAATAGTGCTGCGATAAACATAGGGGTGCATATGTCTTTTTGAAACTGGGCTCCTGCATTCTTAGGGTAAATTCCTAGGAGTGGAATTTCTGGGTCAAATGGTATTTCTATTTTTAGTTTTTTGAGGAACCTCCATACTGCTTTCCACAATGGTTGAACTAGTTTACATTCCCACCAGCAGTGCAGAGGGTTCCCCTTTCTCCACATCCTCACCAACATTTGTTGTTCCTAGTCTTTTCTAAGTTGGCCATCCTAGCTGGTGTGAGGTGATGTCTCATTGTGGTTTTAATTTGCATTTCCCTGATAATTAGTGATGTGAAGCATCTTTTCATGTGCCTGTTGGCCATCTGAATTTCTTCTTTGGAGAAGTGTCTGTTCATATCCTCCGCTCATTTTTTAATAGGGTTATTTGGCTTTTGGGTGTTGAGGCGTGTGAGTTCTTTATATATTTTGGATATTCACCCCTTGTCGGATATGTCATTTACACATATATTCTCCCATACTGTAGGACGCCTTTCTGTTCTGCTGATGGTGTCCTTTGCGTGCTCCTTACCCTTTTAAGAGTTCTCAACTTTAGCTGGAGTGAAGAGTGGGAAGTAGATATAAGAAAGAAGACCCTTAGAATGTTAACAGTGCTGTGTGATACCTGTTATATTAATGGTAATTATGTTCTTCAAGGGTAAAATTTTTGACTAGGGTCAAAGAAAGCCACAGAGAATTAGTGACATTGTCATATTTGGAAGATAACTAAAGGATAGAAAAAGAACTGGAATGGAAAAGAACATACCATGCAAGGAGCCCATGTAAAGCAGCTGGGCACAGAGCTTGGCTTTATATTGAGGTTCCAGTGTAATAGGAGGGTATGTGTGACTTTGTGTGTTTGCCAACAATTCAGCTGGTTATTTTAAATGCTTAGATTTTATTAATTCACACTGTTGACTGTGATCTAAGTCATGGAATCTTTATTGCATTAAGATAACAGATGTCCAGAAATTTTTTCTTAAATGTATTTATGAATATGGTAGGGTTGTTGGTAGGTCATATATTCAGTGAATGGTTAAAAGATAACCATTTCTCTACTGAGACACCGACTTTGTGTACCTATGTGTGTTTACCTTTATTTAAAAACAATCCCAGCATATACTTTCACATACTTGGCACAAGAGAGTATTAAGAAGAGACTCAAGTTCTGTCTAGCTAGTATAGAAAGAATCTACTTTGCCTGGTCTTTGCTATCCTCAGTAAGAGAGATTACATCATCATTTTCCTTGGGAGCCAATTTTATTTTCATCTGAAGGTAATTTTCCCGCATACACCTCAGTGCTGATTGGTAGAGACATGGTGCTTTATATGGCAGTGTATGTGAACATAATGCTTCTACCTAACTACTTGGGTTTCCTTTTAGATTTTACATAATGTGTTAACTTCTCTAGAAAACCTGAGATAAAATAAAAATATCATCTTATGTTTATATTGAGCCAAACATAGCTTATATTTGGGATTCTATGTTTGGAGCATTTTTAGAAAAAATACTCTTGTTTTGATTATATGGCCCAAGAATTAATCTATTTTTATTTTTTATTGCAGATGGAGTCTGGTGGTACAGTTTTGAGTACCAACTGGTCTGATGTAGGTAAAAGGAAAGTTGAAATTAATCCTCCTGATGATATGGAATGGAAAAAGTACTAAATAAATTAATTTGATATCAATATATTACATATTTCACCTAATGCCCATTGTGTATTAATATTGCATTCTTAAATTTTGAACACTGAGTATCTTTTTGAAAGGGTATATCTCTTTATCTCTTTGTGCTTTAGAAATTATTTTCCTTCAAGTGTTCTAAGAGTCTAGTGAAGAGTGAAGATCATACTTTATCACTTTTGTCCTTAAGAATTTCAGACATGCTGAAATGGAATGAAGTGTCATTTGCTACTAGATAGATTAGTTCTACCTAGTTGTGGGAGTGGAGAAGTCGTTTATAGGATATCTTGGGTTATATTGCCTTATTTTTGATGCAGTATTCTGTTAATAATGCATTAATTTGACATCTTTGGGTGAGCTAGATTTTCAACCTCAGCATTACATTGTTTGCTTTTAAAAACTGCTTTTGAATGAAGTTGTAAATACAATTTTTCTATGAAGATATTTGGTTTATTTACCTTTTTCTTATGTTTTTAATAAGAACTTTGAGACATTATTTATCACAGAGAGTTCCCATTTATTCTTTTTATGGGATGTATTTGTTAACTGCACTGAGATTTTGGTCATTATCTTCCAAATACCTGTATAAAACATAGACCCCTGAGTTTAACGTGCTGCAAGTTTATCTATACTGAAGAATAATCTGTGACGCTGGGGCAAAGAGTGATTTAGGAAAGCCCAACCCCACCTTGCTGCTTTGCCACAGCAGGAGTCCTGAAATCACAGCACTCGTGGTTTGGGATTTGTTTATTGGAAAATCTCTTTTCTCACATCCCTATGATTACTTTGGTTTCATTGGTTTAGGGTAGCTTCCAAGAGAGTAAATTAATACATACTTATTTAGTATCTACTCTGTTTCTAGAATGAATAGATACCATGGGAGTATGAAAAGTAAAAGATATCATTAACTTTAAAGATTTTATAATCTAATAGAGAAAAATAACATTCATGAAGGAATTATGGAATGGTTGAATGCTGAAGTCATTATAGAGTTTTGAGATAGACAAAAAGTGTCTTATCATTAAAATTATTTACAGTCTAAGCTATTATAAAGCATAGACCTGGGTGACCTATAGGTCTGACTTAGTTTTCTAACCATAATTTCTGAACCATAATGCCCTCGAGGTTGGTGTCTGTTAGGTCCCACTGACATTTTGTTAGTGCCAGGCATGACTGTACCCTCAGGGCTGAGGATAGGGTGAACAGGAGGCAAATCAGCCATCCTTTCAGCCTCCCAAAGAGTGGGAATTCAGCCCCTTCCTTCCGGTCGTCTGACATGAGTGTAATGGGCTCATAAGGAGCATGGTGGTGGAGTAAACCAGACCATGCCCAAGCCTGTACTAGCTTGTTGAGGCGCTTTGGGGTTTTTGCTTGCCCTTCTGCCCACTTAGAGCTACAGGCCACTTCTTTGTTCTTGAACACTGAAGGAAAAGGCAACATTAAGTTCTTGCTTGTATGAAGTTCTAAAATTTTCTCCTTAGGGAAACAAAATAGTGATTTTTATATTCTGCATGTTAAATTTTCTCAGAACCAAGTTCTAAGGCAGGTAGGAAGGCTCTTGTTACAAAGGCGGTAAGTCGGGGGCATACAGCAGTATACCAGAAACAAGAATCCTAGCTCCAGCAAGTCTCTGCCGCTAACTAGCTTTACAATCTTCGACAGTTTAGCCTTGCTGTGCTGTAGTTCCTTTATCTGTAAATAATCTATAGAATCTTAGAGTTATAATTAGAAATCCATGATTCTAAATAAGGGAACCTATTTGCTACTTAAGAGCAACTTTTTCCTCTCTTAAGAATGATACTATTATAATAGAAGTTGGTTTTTAAAAAAACTCCAGTATTAGTTTTGCTTGTATTTTAAAGGAGACATTTTATCTAAAGTATGCTCATCTGTTGGCTAGATTTGCATAGTGTTGTGGGGCTCAGAATTTTGCTAAGCCAAATGGATGTCCTAATATACATGACTATTATTATAAATGTACCTGGTCTAAATACAGTGGATATATAGGTAAAGAAGGGAATTTTGAGAAGTGGATTAGTCTGCTCCCCTAAGTATCACTCTACAGTACTGCTTCTCTTTCACCATTCTAGATACTGGAAATTTGTAAGCCTCCAGAAAGTTTAACTTCATTTTGATTAATGGTCTGTTACTTTTATCCTTATCCTCTACTATCTCAGCTTACCTATTAATTGGTCTCACTTTTTTTGAGACTCCAGTTTTCAGTTCTCAAATTTTGATTCTCTTAGTGCTCTAGTTAACAGTTTGCTTCTTCAGAATGTGCATTTTTTTCTCTTAGTATTTCTTACTTTCATTTTTAAGAAGGCTTAGTCCTGGAACATTTTTTTTTTCTTAATCTCAGGTCATTCGTCTGTTCTGATTTCTGTAATCATTTGCACTTTGATGACTTCCCAGAATTCTCCCACTATCTGCAAAGAATCATGAATGGAATAATCTGTTTCTTTGAACTCTTTAGTCTCTTTAGATGACTATACCACAGGTTTGAAACCTCTGGGTCAATGCTGATAATTTTCTGTCTTGTGCCCTAACACAACGCATTCAGAGTTGATTGCTAGCAAGTTCAGTCTTCAACATAGGCATTACTGGCCACTTAAAAAAAAAAATCTTTGTCTTCTATATAAGGAATGGGAGAAAGGATGTTTTGCATTGATAACTACATTTTGTAAAAACATTCCTTAGATTTGGGTATTCACTAATTGTAGAACATTGAATCATTACTCCTGTTGTCTCCATGAGTCTGGAAACTTTAATATTTCTTAGCACGCTAACCGTAAAGGACAAGGGAGAAAATAATTGGACTGTCCTATGTAAACTCTCTAGATAAATTTCAAATATTTAAAATGGGAGTATGTCACTATTTATTATGAATAGTTGGAAATTTTAATTTAGTTCAATACTTACAAATTTTTGACTATCCTTTCCCATTTTACCTTTTCTCCTTCCCCGGTTATCTATATCAGATTGTCATTATCTCTGAGCTGTATCAGTGACCCAGAGCAATATTTCCTAGTAATTTACCATCTGATCTACCTAGTGCACTTTAATTGTATTGGAATCTTCTGTTCAGATCAGTGTACATCTCTGACTTGTAGCTGTTACTGACATTTTCAAAAATAGAAAATTTCTGGGTGGTCTGGGTGTGTGTGTTACAAGTGCTACTTTTCTTTGGAACCAACTCCAAAGTTGTTAACCTTTACACTCATACTTGCTATTACAGCCCCATAAGAATATGGATTTCAGTTATCTCTGCCTTAAAGGAACCAAGGAGAGAGATAAAAGCTAAAAGGGTAAAATAATGGTGTCTGTGCCGGGAAGAGTAATGTGTAGTTTTAAATAAGAGGGATCATTAACATTGGTCTGGCTTCCTTTGTCTCCAGCAATGCATATTTTGTTGTAAAATCATTTTACACAAGCATTAGGAGATTTTATTTTGGAAACATCTGGGAGCTTTGGACAAATTGGAGGCACTGATTTACTCATAAATGTTATTATTTGTTACCATCCTTGTGATTTACTACTGAAATTAATTTACCTCTTGGCCTTCTTCCTACCTCAGTTAACTTGCCCCCCAAATCAGCTAAAATCATATAAATTGCTAACTCATTAGGACGATAGCAATGGTAACTATTCTATACTAGTACTATGGGCTGGGTGTCACTAAGTGCTTTATATCTATATTACCTCTTTTATAACAGCCTTGTGAAAAATAGTGACAGCATTTTGTTATTACAGATCAGAAAAAGGAACCCGAAGTTGTGTTTTGCCCAAACTCAATTCAGATAGAGCTGGGATTTGAGCCTGGCTTATACACTTTTTGTCAGACTCCATTGCACATATGCTATTAATGACATGACTTCCTCTTCAAGTGATGAATGAATTGGGTGTGTGATGAATGATTTTATTAATAAACTGAGAATGAAGCAGAGAATGTGCAAGTTGAATTGCTTATTTCTTGTTGTACATGGGCTGAGAAGGTATATACCCTAAACATCAGAGCATTGTCATCAGTTTCCTAAGCAGGAAAGCTTTTTAGAAATCCAAATTTCTGCTTTTAAATCCATCCATTGTATGTTGCATTTCAGATATGGAATTTCTTAATGATTGAATCTCCATCCTGAATTCGTCCCTGAGTTCTACAGTATTTTTCTGTACCTCCATGAGCATGTTTGTGATTTTTATTTTGAACTCTCTTTCAGGAAGATTGGTGAGTTCAGTTTCATTTGGCCCTTTTTCCGGAGTTTGTGAGACTTTGGTCTGAACCAGGTTCATTCGATGTTTCATATTTCTGTGTGGCACCCTCTAGTACCCAGAAGCTCTAGTTTCTGGAGCTGCTCAGTCCCTGAAGTGAGGTCGGGGTCACAGGGGAGTGGCACTGGTGCCTGGGGGCAGGGAAGAGCTGTTTCCTGCTTCCTGGCTGCAGTGTCTGATTCCACTGCCAGAGCCAGTGGGCCAAGCACACAGGTATATGCCTCTGTGCTTTGTGTCTGTAGCTGTCATAGGCCTCCCTCTGGTTGGCCTGATGCCAGGGCAGTGACTGCTGTTTTGTGAGCCAGTGCTGGCAGACCAGGAGGAAGGTGCCGCAGGCTGTGTATCACAGTGGGGGGCCTCAGAGCCGAGTAGCCAGCCAGGGGGATGGAGCGCCTGAAGCTCCTCAAAAGTTCCCAACCTGCTGGGCAGAGTGCGCCCAGACAACCTTGTCCACCTATCCCTTCTCCCATGCAGCAAGCTCTGTGCAAACCCCACCACTTCAGCAGCCCTCTCACTGCTAGGAAGCCTCTCAGACCGCCTGCCTTTCCTTTGTCCCTGAGTGGCCAGATGTGGATCCCCGTCCTCCGCAAAGGGCTGGAATCTCAGTCTCTCAAGTATTCCGCCTGTCTTAGCTTTCCAACCCCACAAATCTCCCAAGCACCATGCAATGTAGGTTTGTGCTCCCTAGACATCCACCTGCTCCATGCTCCATTTCTTCTCTTCCCGCTGGTGAGCTGAGGTCAGGAAAGGGCTTGGGTCCTGCTAGGTCAAGGCTCTGGTACGTTACCCTGTTTCGTGAGGACTGCTCTGTTCTCCCAGGTGTATGCAGTCTGTTGCAGCCTTCTTTCCTGTTGCTCTTTTAGGATTAGTTGTATTAACTATATTTTCATATTATATGTGGTTTTGGGAGGAGGTCTCTGTCTCACCTCTCATGCCGCCATCTTGAATCACTTTGATCTAGAAATCTAAACTTCTTTAATTGTGCTGAAGGTGCTGCTTTTCTCAAATCCAGATAATTACAAAGAGACCCTTAATGACTGTTACAGGTGTAAGAAGTGGGGCAAGATGATGCTGATTAGATACTTGCTCCTCTTTAAACTTGGGAGCACACTGTTCAAGTGCTAAAATTGAAGGCTTTTTCTTAGATAACATATTAGGATCCATGTATCACTGATTTCTTAAAATAGGGTTTACCAGATTTAACCCCTTTGCTGCAATCATGTTAGCATTCTACATATATTCTGAATTTCGGCTTGTCTGAAATCTTTTAAATGTTATCTTTGCTGTGCCTTCAAATTTGAGTTTTTAATTATTTTTTGCATTGAGACTTATCATACCTACCTTACTTTGTTTTTTCTTAAGATTATAGGGTTCAATTATACAAAAAGATGTTTTAAAAGCAATACCCAAAGGCAGTCTTAGTTCATCAAAAATGAGTTATGAAAATAATTTTCAATGACTGTATATGGGCTTTAAAAAACCATACTCTACAGTGCAACTACAGCACATGCGATGTGCTTGATGCTCTAGTAACTGCATTAAAAAGTAGTATTGCTTAGTGGTTAAATGCATGGATGTTGAAGACAGCCTGCTTGGGATCAAATCCTGGCTACATTGCTTAGTAGCTGTGTGACCATGGGCAGGTACTTAGTGTCTCTGTGCCTCAGTTTTCCTGTCCGTATAACTGGGGTAATAATAACCTCCACCTCATGAGCTGTTCATAAGTTGAATGTGTTAATAAAATTCCATTTATTTATCCTAAAAACAATCTGTGTATATTAACTGAGTGGTACAAGATCTGACTTGAACTTACAGTATGAATAGTCATGTATTTTGCTGCAGACATATTAATACAGTTGACCCTTGAACAGCATGGGGGTTAGGGGTGCCAACCCTCCACTCAATCAGAAGTCCATATATAACTTTTGACTCCCTGAAAACTAATAGCCTGCTGTTGAATAGAAGCTGTAATAAACAGATACCATAAAAGTTGACACATATTTTGTATGTTATATGTATTACATACTGTATTCTTACAAAAGTAAGCTTAGAGAAAAGGAAATGTTACTAAAAAAATTAAAAGGAACATACATTTACAATACTGTACTGCATTTATATTGATACTGCAAGTTCACATGGCTTATAAGATGAATTCATCTGTCAGTACCTACATCAATATTGTCTTACATAAAACATTTTAGATGTTACATGTATTGCTAACACATCAAAAATGAAAAGATAATGTGAAAAAATTCACATTTACTTACAAGTATAGTGATTCACTCATTGATAATATTAGCAATACAGTGGCTTTATGGTAGTCTAGTGTAATAGGGTTGTATCATGGTAGCCTGGTTTATAAACTAATGAATGAACTGTTACAGAATTTTTATGGCATACAGTATTACAGTCATATTCATAATAGAGTATTAGAAACATTATAAAGTTTTGAAAAAAAAACATTTATCTGTGGTGATAGGCTGATAAACGGTTTTGCCAGTTAAGAGAGAAAGGGGCATGCTATATAGTAATGTAATTCTTTGAAAGCAAAGCTATAAAACAGTAAGAAAACTAACACATTATTAATTTCTTATTAAATACCATTTTATGCCTATGTAAGGTCAGCCCATCCACTCTCATATAGTCTTACAGTGTTCTACATGCTGAATATTTAGGCAGTGATGACAAAAAACATCTCATATGGTTCTTGCTGTACAGTTACTAGATTTTTACATGAAGGCATACATGACAAGTTTATTAACTGTATGGCATGGTGATTATTTACTGTTAAGTGGCAGTGGACCATCAAAGGTTTTCATCTCTGTTGTCTTCACATTGAATAGGCTGAGAAGGAGGGGGAAGGTGGTCTCAGGTGGCAGAGGTGAAAGGGGAGACAGAAGAGACAGGTACACTCTAACTTTATGGGAATACAGTAATTTGTCTCAATTTTTTGCTTTTTAATTTCTCAAAATGTATATGGTACTAATTATTCTCCCATGGTTTGCTGTAGTTTCAGTATTCTTATTATAGAAGAGTACATGTTACAAAAGAAGTCAAAAGTAGTCTTGAATAATCAGAGTCCTCCTGCCAGGTTATCTAATGTCATTTTTTTCAGGCACTGCCTCTAAGTCTTCCTCATTGTCTGGCATGTTTGGAAGCACTCATATCACATCATCTTTTCTTAATTCCTCTGGTGTGGTGTCTAGTCTTGAATTTCTCTAAGGTCTATATCTTGAAAACTTTCAGCCCTCTACCTTTTTTGCTATACCCACAATCTCTTTGACGATTTCTTTGTTTGGCTGTGTTGTAAATCCTGTGGAGTCACGCACAACATCTGGATACAGTTTTCTCCAGCAGGCATTTATTACTTTGGGGTTGATGCCTTTCATGGCTTTTTCTGTTATAACAGTGGTATCTTCAGTGGTGTAATCCTTCTAGACTTTTGTGATATGATGCTCAGGTCCTCTTCCATAGCTTTGACGTTCCTTTCCAAAGAGCATCATGTATGATGAGCCTTGAAATTCCTTATGACCCCCTGATCTAGAGGCTGAATTAGAGATGGTGTGTGTGTTTGGGGCAAGATCATTTCAGTACCTTTGGTGCTGAGCTCATTGGGGTTCTGGGTGGCCAAAGGCATTGGCCATTATCAAAAGAATAAAAGGCAGTCCCATACTGGCAAGCTATGTCCTTACAGGGACAAAGCATCAATGGAACTAATCCAGAAAAAGGGTTCTTGCTGTCTAGATTTCTTTATACAATCAGAAGACTGGTAGCTTTTCCCCTCAAGCCTGGGGATTTGGCAGGTATGTAGATAAAGTATGTACTGCTCATAAACCAGACTGCATTACACAAAACAGTGAAGTTAGTGTATCCCTTCCTGCTTTAAATCTTGGTGCTTGTTTCTCTTCCTTACTAACATGCCCTTGTTGGCATTTTTTTCTAGCATAGGGTACTTTTTGTCTGCATTAAAATCCTGTCAAGCATACGTCCTTTCTCAATGATTTTCTTAATGACATCTGGGAACTCCTCTGCTGTCTCTTGGTTGTCAGAAGCTGCTTCTCCTGTTATCTTGACATTTTTAAAGCCAGGTGTCTTACTAAATTATCAAACCATCCTTTGCTAGCATTAAATTCTCCAGCTTTATATTCTTCACCTTCTTTTTGCTTTAAGATATCATATAATGCTTTTTCTTGAATCCTATTTCCCTATAGGTATGCCTTTTTTTTTAGTAGGTATGCCTTTCTTACAGCAATCCTGCACCCTCATAAAAGTTACATTTTCAGTAGGAGATAAAACAGTATTTTGCAAAAAAGTAAAGAATTTTGCACCTGGTGTAGCTGCAGCAATGGCTTCATGAATTTCCTTTTTTTAAATAATGGTCCTTATCTGTATTCATTTATCTTGAAATGGTGGGCAGTCACATTTTCAGACCTCAATCGGTGGTACAAATCAGGCAACTCAACTTTTAAAACATCGTGACTTCTCTGCTGCTTGGGAGCACTTCCAGCAACACTTGTACTTCATATATATCCCATGATGTGTTGTTCAAGGTTTATGTTGTACTAAACATGAAAAATATGTGAGTCCTGATAGTGTAGAAGAGAGAGGAACTGCTCACTTGGAGATGATAAAAATCACAGCATTTTAAGCTGATGCTCAGCAACACTTGAACTTGCCACAATAGCAACAGGAGATGGCGCCAAAATTATAGTCATACAGTGAGTATTACAGTTAATTTTATGCAGGATCAACTGTATGCTTAATTACAGAATACTAGTACAGATCCTGCAGAGATTGTTATAAAATAAATGGTACATCTACATTGTATTCTAAAATCCAAAATTCTGAATCCAGAAGCACAGCTGGCTCCAATGATTTTGAGAAAGTGATGTACCTACATATGTAAAAGTGCAAAGAGCAGTGCCTTATGTTACAGATAACAGATTATCTTGCATGCTTTTTCACGTTTAGTCCTTCAAGATTCAGGATTCTGTAGGAGGAAACTGTCAGTTCATTAAAAAAAATTGTTGGTACTATTTAAAAAATTATCGTTTGAGAGCATAAGAGTTGAAAGTTTTTAATTTGAGTAATTTTATTTTAGCAGAGCTTAAATATATATGTATTGTCAGCAGTACTTTAGGAAAAATCATAAAGTATATGGCGGAAGATACACACTATACATGTAGAATGTTAAGGGACTTCTCAGGAGTTCTTTGACTTTAATTCCATTTTAATTCTCAAAGCTCTGAAACTGTTAGTGTTTATAAAAACATGGTACAAAATCACACCACTCAAACTACAAATTCTTTTATTTCCTTTAATGTAGAGAACCTAGGAGATGTTTTTTCAAGAGTTAGTTCATAAATCCTGTTTTACCCCCAAAGAATCAGTGGGGTATGTCAACCTTAAAAACAAGATAACTATTTTACCAGCAAAATGAGTTTATTTGGGAATAGCAGAGGAATTGCTTTTGAAGTACATCTCCTTTTATTAGCTGTGGATCAGAGGAATCAGGAGCCATGTGCATTGGCCTGATTATCTCAGAAGGTTAAAGTTTATGGGTTCCAAGATGGGGTGGGCCTGAGATTTAGGACTAATAGCAGTGCTTTTGGCGAGGGTGTTTGAAGATCTCTAGAAAATTTTGCCAGTTGAGTCATTTTGTTTTATTTTGTTTTATCAAATGTACATCACAGTGATTCAGCAGTCCCCTTCACCCCCCTCCCACCTCCACCCTCTTCCCTCCCTCTTAGTAACCACTAGTCACTTCTCAGTGTCTATGAATCTAATGCTGTTCTGTTCCTTCTGTTTTGCTTTGTTTTTATACTCTACAAATAAGTGAAATCATATGGTATTTGTCTTTCTCCATTTGGCTTATTTCACTGAGCATAATACTCTCTAGCTCCATGTTGTTGCAAATGGCAGATTTCTTTTCTTCTTATGGCTGAATAATATTCCATTGGGTATATGTACCACATCTTTTTTATCCATTCATCTACTGATGGACATTTAAGGTTGCTTCTATATCTTGGCTATTGCAAACAGTGCAGTGATAAACATAGGAGTGCATATATCTTTTCAAATCAGGGATTTTGTTTTTTGGGGGGTAAATTCCTAGGAGTGTTATTACTGGGTCAAATGTTATTTCTATTTGTAGTTTTTTGAGGAACCTCCATACTGCTTTCCACAGCGGCTGCACCAATTTGCATTCCTACCAACAGTGTAGAAGGATTCCCATTTCTCCACACCCTCGACAGCATTTGTTATTTCTCATCTTTTGAAGTCTGACTGGTGAGGTGATAGTTCATTGTGGTTGTAGTTTGCATTTCCCTGATGATTAGCTATGTGGAGCATCTTTTCATGTGCCTGTTGGCCATTTGTATTTCTTCTTTGGAGAAGTGTCTGTTCAGGTCCTCCATCCATTTTTTGACCAGGTTATTGGTTTTTTGGGTGTTGAGGCGTATGAGTTCTTTTTATATTTTTGGATGTTAATCAGATGAGTCATTTACAAATATGTTCTTCCATATGGTAGGATGCCTTTTTGTTCTGCTGATGGTGTCCTTTGCTGTGCAGGAGCTTTTTAGTATGATGTAGTCCCACTTGTTCATTTTTTATTTTGTTTCCCCTGCCCGATGAGATGTGTTCAGGAAAAAACTCATTTATGTTCAAGAGATTTTTGCCTATGTTTTCTTCTCAGAGTTTTATGATTTCATGACTTACATTCAGGTCTTTGATCCATTTTGAGTTTACTTTTGTGTGTGGAGTTAGACAGTAATCCAGTTTCATTCTCTTACATGCCAGTTGAGTCTTTACGACGCCATTAATGCATTCAGCTAGCTCTGAGGATAGAGGGTGGTAAGCACAGTGTGTTGTAGACGAGCTAATAGCACAGACTGGTCAAAACACTTGTGAAGTGTTTGTTTGTGAAGTGAGTTTACCCAGTCACGGGTTCCCCAGATAGGAATAATACTTTCAAATAGAATTTTAGCCATAGGAGAGGCAGTAGCTTGCCTATAAGGGAAGCATCTCCTCCACTGAGAAAACACACAAACTATGACTAAAACATACCTATATCCATGAGATGAGGGAAGCTGAATAAATCCATTTGTCAAACCTTAAATGGTCCATTAGGCAATTTAAAGTGTGGTTTGAAACCAATCCCACAGTATCTCCCTGGGTCAAGTTTCCCTGGGTTGTATTTTGGGCAGGTGGGGCAAGCAAAAGTTGGCAATTTTTGCATCTTTATTGATAATTTCCCCACCAGTATTGGTTCATAAAAGATGATCTTCCTATCAATAGACCAATGATTAAATGCATGTATAGTATCAATGGGCATTTTAAGGCCTTTGGTAGAACTAGGTTTTTATTTGAGCCAAACCAGAATTTTCTCTTTGTATTGAACCAACAGTTACTAGATATTCAATTTTGTTTTTCCTCTTCTGGGACCAGTTGTTGAGCATCGCTAGTCAATTTTTCTAGATTATCATTTGGGAGAACACCCCTTCGGACCATGACAGGGGCTTAGCTGTTGGTCCTTGTGAGAGCAGTGTTTTCAGTGGAAAACTTCATGAAGGTGGTTTCCTTTAGCCTCCAGGGAGTCAAGTTTGCAATGCCCAGGGACCTAATTAATAGCCATAGTGGCTGGTAGGGGCATGATAAATTTGGACATAAGAGCCATTTTTTAAATTTTTATTTTTACCCTCACTGGAAGTAAGAAAGCCTCGCTGTTTCCATACCATTCCAAAGTCATGAGCTAGTACAAAAGCATAGCTACTGTCAGTATACATGTAGGTGTACTTTGGAGATACTGTGGGAGTGGTTTAAGCCCACTGCAATTAAAGCAAATGTCATAGTAAAGCAAGTCAAACGAATATTTTGGTCTCCCAATGCATATAAAAGTTATGTTTACACTATACCATAGTCTATGAAGAGTGCAGTAGCATTATGTTTAAAAAGGAACTGTACCTAAATTAATTTAAAATATTTTATTGCTGATATATGCTAACCATCATCTGAGTTTACAGAAAGTTTTCATCTTTTTTTTGGTGGAGTGTCTTGCCTCAGTGTTGTGGCTGACTACTGATCAGGGTGGTGGTTGGTGAAGGCTGAGGTGGCTTTAGCAATTTGTTAGAATAAGACCATATTGTTACTATGCTGCATTGACTAACTCTTCCTTTTATGGACAGTCTCTCTATAACATGATGCCATTTGATAGTGTTTTAGGATTTCTTTCAAAATCAGAGTCAGTTCTCTCAAACTCTGTCACTGCTTTAACAACTAAGTTGATGTAATATTCTAAATCTTTTGTTGTCAACACTCTTCACAGCATCTTCACCAGGAGTAGATTCCATTTCAAGAAACCACTTTCTTCTGCTTATCCATAAAAATACTTTACCTATTAAAAGTTCGATCATGAGATTGCAGCATTTCAGTCACATCTTCAGCTCCACTTCTAATTCTAGTTCTCTTTCTGCTTCCACCACATCTGCAGTTATTTCTTCCAGTGAGGTTTTGAATCCCCCAAAGTCATCCATGCAGGTTAGAATCAACATATTCCATGCCCCTATTGATTTTGATATCTGGACCTCCCCGTATTCCACGCCCCTATTGATTTTGATATTTGGACCTCTTACCATGAATCATGAATGTTCTTAATGGCAACTAGAATGGCAAATCCTTTCCAGAAGATTTTCACTTGACTTTGTCCAGATCCATCAAAGGAATAACTATTAAGGTAGCTTTAGCTTTGTGAAATGTATTTCTTAAATAATAAGCCTTGAAAATTGAAATTCTTCCCTGAACCATGGACTGCAGAATGTTTTGTTAGCAGGCATGAAAACAGCGTGAATCTTGTACATCTCCACCAGAGCTCTTGAGTAACTAGGTGTGTTTTCAGTGAGCAAACAGTATTTTGAAAGGAATCTTTTTCTGAGTAGTAGATCTCAACAGTGGGCATAAAATATTCAGTAAACCATGTTGTAAACAGATGTGCTGTCATCCAGGCCTTGTTTTACCATTTCTAGAGCATGGGCAGAGTAGATGTTGCATAATTGTTAAGGGCCCTAGGATTTTTCAGAATGGCAAATTAGTATTGGCTTCAACTTAAAATCATCAGGTGCATTAGCTCCTCACAAGAGAGTCAGCCTGTCTAGTCACTTTATCTTAGCCAGAGCTACTGTATAACTTAACTGCAGCTTCTATATCAGCACTTGTTGCTTCACCTTGCATTTTAAGTTTTAGTTCCTTAAACCTCACGAGCCAACCTCTGCTAGCTTCACACTTTTCCTCTGTAGCTTCTTCACCTGTCTCATACTTTTATGGAACTGAAGAGAGTTTAGGCCTTGCTCTGAATTAGGCTTTGCTTAAGAGAATGGTGTGGCTGGCTAGATCTATCCAGACCACTACAACTTTTTCCATATCAGCAATAAGGCTGCTTCATTTTCTTAATCATTTGTGTGTTCACTGGAGTAGCGTTTTTCATTTTCTTCAAGAACTTTTCCTTTGCATTCACACTTGGCTGTTTTGGGCAAGAGGCCTAGCTTTTACAGTGAGAGATGTGCAACTCTTCCTTTCACTTGACAGAGTCCTTTGTAAGGTTATTGATTGGTGTAATTTCAATATTGTTGGGTCTCAGAATAGGAAGGAGAAGAAGAAGAATGGGGATGGCAGGTAAGTGGAGCAGTCAGAACACATACAACATTTGTTGATTAAGCTCACTGTCTTACATGGGCATGGCTATGGCAGCCCAGAACAGTTAACAGTATTAACATCAAAGACCGTTGATCACAGATCAGTGTAACAAATATAGTAATAATGAAAGAGTTTGATATGTTGTGAGAGTTACCAGATGCGACACAGAGCTATGATATGAGCAAATGCTGTTGAAAAAATGGCACCGACAGACTTGCTAGATGCAGGTTGCCAAAAACCTTCAATTTGTTGTTTGTTTTTTTTTAAGTAATATCCGTGAAGAGCAATGAAAGTAGTATACCTGTGTTTGTAATTTTGCTCTTGGCTAAATGTTGGCTGAGTAAAAGCATACAGTTCAGCTTGTTGGGCCAAGTTAGCCAAAGACACATACGCCTGCCCAGTAACTTCAAAGTGACTTGCAGTTGCTTAGCCAACACGATAATTATGATTTCCACCTTTTAAATAGGAACTCAGTAAGCCATAACAACTCAGTCTTATCCAAAGGAGTTTCCTCTAAGTTGGGGAGGGTGTGTGTGTGTGAGGAAGTAGTCTCTCAGTGTTAGCAGTTGTGAGAGATTTTGTCAGTGGAGGAAGGGAAAAGAGTAGCAGGGTGAAGTGATTACAGTGAGAAAGATATAGAGTAGTCCCATCTTATCTGCCAGAGATGCTTCCCAAGACCCCCAGTGGATGCCTGGAACCACGGATAGTACTGAACCCTGTATGGTATTTTTCCCTATGCAGATTTATAAATCAGGCACAGTAAGAGATTAACAACCGTAACCAATAATAGAACAATGATAATACACTGTAATAGTAGTTATGTGAATGTGGTCTTAAAATATTGCACTGTACTGTTCTCATCCTTCTTATGATGATAGGAGATGATAAAATGCTTACGTGCTGAGGTGAAGTGAGTGACACTGGCATTAGGCTACTCTTGACCTTCTGAGGATATGTCAGACGGAGGATCATCTGCTTGGTGTGATCCTGGATGACTGAGCCTCAGCAATGTCCATGTTTAAATGTCAGGAACAGACGATGTTGATGGCTGGGGATCCTCAGTAGTTGAAGGTTGCTTGCTGAAACCTTTTGGAAGAACGTTGTCATTGTAAGTTGTCTCTTTTTAACTCATCAAAGTATGGCTGCAGAGCTTGTAATCCTTGGGTGATTATATAAGTGACATTAATGCTGCATTCCATCCCACGATTATATTTCATTATTTTGTCTTTTAATGTGTGTGCAGTTTGAAACACTGGCAAATTTTGGTAATGTCCATATTGCTGGTTCTGCTTTAGTTTCTTCTTCCTGTATAAATGACCCAGCAAGTTTTTCTAATTCCTCACTTGTTAATACTTCTCAATGGTATTCAGTATGTTCTTCCGCTTAATCCTTGTCAAGCACATTGGCAGGTCCTTTTCCACCAACTTGTTGCTTGGATGACTTTCCTGACTTCTCCATTTGTCCCTGGGAAGCCATTTAAAATCATTCATGAATTCACTCTGTAAGTTCTTCCCGCAGACATT
>JAQQAC010019963.1:51552510-51567095 GCA_029783875.1 Phataginus tricuspis | reverse complement strand
GATCAAGAATTGGTGGACCTATTCTGTAAACAAGATGGCTGTCACCCACACTTTCTGATTATACTGCCAGAACATGGGCATATAACCGCTTTTCGTTTTGAGAGCACATGGTTTCTTTGCTCCATACACTACATCTGGCTTTTATTATATGTCCTGTGGCATTGCCGTGTAGTACCAGTGAACTGTACCAGTATCTGTCGTTCTGTGTTTTATGCTCTCGTGCTTATTTTGCACTTTGATAAATGTAGCTTCTGTTGTGCATCTTCTTCCAGAAAAGCCCAGTCTCATCCCTATGGAATACTTGATCTGGATAGTATCCTTTCTCCTTAATCAGTTTCTTCAACTCTGTGGGGAATGTGGCAGCAGTGTCTTCATTGGCAGATGCAGCCTCTCCGGTAATTTTCATAATTTTCAGTCCAAACTTATTCCTAAATCTGTGTAACTATCCCTTACTGGCAGCAAATGATGGTGTCGCTTGTTTCCAGGGACCCCTTGCTGAAGTCTTCATATGGGTTCAGTGCTTCTTGGCACAGAACACGTTTCTGTCAGTTGGAACACATTTACTGTTCATGTCCTCCACCCACAAATTCAGTGCTTTTTCCATCTTAACCAAAGACTTACATACTCTGTGGCTGTAACTTTTGTAGCTTGAGGTGTGATAGCAAAACTAGTGTCAATTTCTTTTTCTTTGCAATTTAGTGGACAGAAGATTCATTCTTACCATAGATCTTAAAAATTTCTTTTCTTTCTTTTTTTATTAAGTCACTCTTTCACCTTTTCACTAAAAGGAAGCACTTTATGGCTTCTCTTCGGCAGATCCAAACTAGCAGCATCACTGCTCTTGTGCTTTGGGGCCATTATTAGGTAGAATAAGGGTTACTTGAGCACGAGCACTGTGATACTGATACAGTCTGACCACTGATTAGCAGGTGAACAATGTATAGAGTGTGCATAGGCTCGACAAAGGGATGATTCACATCTGGACAGGACAGAGTGAGATTTCATCACACTTTTCAAAACATCACACAATTGAAAACTTACAAATTGTTTATTTCTGGGACTTGCGATGTAATATTTTTGAGCTCCAGTTGACTGCAGGTGACTGAAACAGCATGCAACCATGGATGAAGGGGACTACTGTATGAGCAGAGGTCAGCAAGAGGATTTTATAGAAAGTGAGGTGACTAGCTGAAAGGTGTTGAGTATGACGAGAATTTAGAAGGGCTTCTACTGCATGGGGCACAGGAATAGTTAGGGGGATTCCATGACTATCTTCAGTGGCCTTGACCCACTGAAAGGAAAGGACAGTGGCAGGAATGGCTCTGAGTTATTGGGTGCCCTTGTGCAACTGTGTCTAGATATTGTCTATAATGGTCCCCATGTTTTGGGATGAGTACCCCAGGGCATTCTCTTCTTCTCCATATACAAAAAGGAAAGAGAGAAGTTGATAATAGGGATGTCCAAGGGGAGAGCGATTTACTAAGCTTTCCTTTTAGGCTCTAAAGTTTAAGTCATCTTGATATTCCTAGGCTTGTTTTTATTTTTTAGTAAAACATACAGAAATTGGGCCAAAAAGAGAAGTTTGGACAAGTTTGTCCAGACAATTTCAACAGCAGCTAGCTTGCCCAAGAAATCCTTGTAATTGGCACTTAGTTTTGGGTTTGGGAAAGTTCAGGATGCCATAAAGCCTGCTTGGATCTAATCGTAGTTTTGTTCTGAAATCAGGTGCTCTAAATACTGAACCTGAGTTTGAGGAAACTGCAATTTTTCCTTAGAGGTTTTGTTTATGTCCCTTTAATGCTAAAAGTTTTAACAGGTAGATGTTGCCCAAGAAAATCTTGTAATTGGCACTTAGTTTTGGGTTTTGGAAGGTTCAGGATGCCATGAAGCCTATTTGGATCTAATTGTAGTCCTTGTTCTGAAAGGACTGATTTAAATCAGGAGTCTTAAATAGTGAACCTAAAAACTGAAATTGAGTTTGAACAAACTATAATTTTCATTTCCTTCATTTTATTTATGTCCCTTTAAGGCTAAAAGTTTTAACAGGTAAACATTACCTTCCTGTGAGGAGGCTTGGGAAAGAAGGCAAAGAAGCAAGTCATCTACATAGTGTAATAGGGCAGAACCTGTAGGAAATATATCATCTAGATCAGCTTTTTAAGGTTTGTGAGTAGTAAGAAGGACTTCAGGTAAAACCCTGGGGTATCACTCTCCCAAGTGTAATGCTGTCCTTCCCAAGTAAAGGCAAAGAGATGCTGGCTGGCCTTAGCCACTGGGATGCTACAGAAAGCACTACAGTCAGAAATCAACCATGGTGAACAACTTGCTTTGAGCGGGATGGAAGCTAATGAAGTATGGAGATTGGGAACAATAGGGTGGCAAGGAATAACAATATTGTTCATGGCTCAGCGTTCCTGGACAAATCTCCATCCTTGGCCATTTGGCTTTTTACACTTAAAGTAGGTGTTGAACTAGTGTGGGGCAGGGACCAGTGGGGGCAATAATGAGATGCTGGGCCTTATAGTCTTATGTTATCAGCTTAGTGCCCTGGAGGAAGAGGCTTTGAGGGATCTATTTGGATCTTAATAGGAAGTACATTGTGGATTCTGCCAATATTAGTTGAGAATTTTACCCATAAGGAGAGTGTTAGATGGTTCAATATGGACAAATGAGTAGTCTCCTTGGAATTAGCTCTAGCCCATCAGAGGTGGAACAAATAAAAGATGTTGAAGGGTCATTTGATTCACGTACTTGGCTATTTTGGTTGCTGTTATGAAATTCTTGAATTATTTTCCTCTTTTGGGAGAAAAAGATTCCAAAATGATACTTTTTGTGAAATCTTAGTCCAATAAATGAATAGGGGCAAAAGAGCTAAGGAGTGAAAGGTGGGTATCTCTTGGCGTAAACAAAAGAGGTAGGTTTAGGGATAGGAACCTGTTGAAGTTTATTGGAGACCCCACTATTGAAACTGAAACGGAGTTTCAGTACTCTGAGGCAGCTGCTGTTTAGTAATGGGGGTTGAGCACCAGGAATATAGCTCCCGTGTCCATCGGACAGAAGGATATTCATTCCCAGTCTGGAGATTGGTTTTTTTGAGTCAATTAAAGGGAAGGATTAGGAGAAATTCCTGGAGTTCCTTGGTGTTCCATCATTGGGGATTAGGAGGGCACTGGAAAGGCTGGTTAGAGGGCTGAAGGCTCTTCGACTGCTTACACTAGTCTTCTAATGTCCTGACTCTTTATAATAGTGGCAGAGATCAGGAATGTTTTAATTTTATATAGGGGGCTACCATTTGTTGGAGCTGAAAGTTAAGGATTTTAGTGGTCTTCCTTTTAGTTGAATCATCTAAGGTGCAGGTGAGCTAACTAAATGTAGAGTGGACAGTTTTCCAGTCTATCCTGGTCCTTTTTACTAGAATTTAAAGATCTCGGTTTAGCCCATTAATAAACATAGTTAAATGCTACTCGGATGGATTCAGCATTCAAAGGAAGACTGGAATATTCTCTAAAAACAATTTGGAACCACTATAATAATCATGCATGGGCTTCTGGGTACAAGCCTGATGAATCTGCTCCAGTTGACTTTTCTCATGAGAGTGTTTGAGAGTCTGATCTGCTCTCTCTTTATCGAGTCGCTACATTTGCATAATTTCTCTCATGTGACTAAGCTTCTTGAGGGTGGGGTTGGCTTCCAGCTTGAATCTGCAGTGCCCGCTATGTTAGATCGAGAACAGGCCTTCAGAATTCGATAGAAGGATGGATGCGTGTGCTTGCAGATCTTAATCCTGCATAGAATGCCCTTATTTCCATCATTCATTCTTTAAGTTTCTCCTGTTAGAATGTAAGTACTTTTCTGAAGTCCCCTATTCCATGCTTTCTGCAGGAATTCTTTGCCACTCCAGCTGTGATGTGGAAATTCCTTGTTTGCGCCATTATTGCGGCACCTCTCACAGTCTCACACGTTTTAGGGTCAGTTGTGATCTGTTTTACCTTGTGTGTCCTGTTCAGTTACAGTGGCCTTTCACATAGTAGATAACTCAAGTACTGGAACAGTTAACTTTACCACAAACTAAATAGTTTTTAAAAAGTTTACTTTGTTAATACCATGCCCTTGACATTGATCATTTATTCATCAGTATAGACAGAATAGTAATCTTTAAGTAGATTTTTTAATCCATGACCATGAGAAATAAAGCTAATTTGTTTTGAGTTACCTATATTACTATAACTAATCAAAACCAGTGTGGTACCTAAGTATTTTGTGTTTTGATACTTAACTTTCAGATTTTTTTTTTGTCCTGCTTATTTTAAAATTAAAATGTGTGTGTTTCCTTAAAGTAGGAGCTGAAGTGTACTTTCTTACTAGTTAAGTCATCCTTTCAGAAGAAATCTTGAGCCCAAGGAACTTGGGTAGAGTGAGAGAGCCAGGGATTTACAAAGCCAGGCATGGAATTGGTTTGGGCATATGGAGAAGTCTGGAAACCAAGAGTGAGTCAAGCAATTTCATTTATGAGCTTATCAACTTCTGAATGCAAAAAGTTTAACTACTTAGTATATTTTTTTCTGGGAAACCCCTAAAGAAGTTTTGAGATACTGAGTATCATATGATCCTCTTTGGTGAGGCTTGCATACTTAATTTTTTAGCTATATGAACAGCCTTAGAGGTCTTTCTGTCAAAAGCTAGATACTTTTTTTTTCTTGGAATGGGTTTTCATTTTAATATATCTAATAGAATAATATAGATGAAGGAAAAATATGTAGTTCATGATATACTCATTTCATTCATTCATCAAAATTGAGTGCCAAGTATGTGCCAGACACTGTTCTAGACACTAGGGATACTGGTGAACAAACAAAATTACCTGCCTTTATGCAGCTTAGCTTATGGGGGAAATAAGCAAAATGTGTGGTAAATGATGTTAAGTGTTAAGGAAGAAAACTAAATGTGTGAAGAGGTCCATAGGTGGTTGAAATTTGAAATAGGAGGTTAAGTAAGAATTTATTGAGCAGGTGACCTTTGAATAGAGACTTCAAGGAAGCAGAGGAGGGAGCCATGTAGACACTTGAGAAAAAGTGCTTTCAGAAGAAGGAATAGCAAACGTGAAGGCCCCGATGCGGAAGTGAGCAAGGGGTTGAGGTTACTGATGAGTGAGAGGTGGGTATGGGGGGGTCCAAGATCACGTAGGACTTGGCAGGTAATACAGATGAGATGATGTAGCCATGGCCAGGGCCAGGACTTCCCAGCTTAATATAAAATCCTGTTGTTCTTGGTGCTGTTAAAATTTTATCAGTTGTCATTCTTTTTTAAAATGTTGTAATTCTTGTCAAATTGCATACATTTGGATCAAATTTACTTCATAAATTCAGCAGGGATTACAATGTTGTGCTCTGATTATCTGATGGTACTGATGTGAATGAATTTGAGTTATGGTGTATGACTTGGTGTATATGGGAAGCCCTCTGTCTCAATACTCACCTCATTTTCACCCTCTACTCCTTGCACATTTAATTATAGGTAATACCACATTTTGGTGTAATCTTTTTTAGAAGAGCTATTTCTTGTCTGGACTATAAGTTCATTTAATAGCAGATTAGATACAGAGTCAAAATTAAATTAAATTAAATTAAATGACTGGTTATGAACAGGGATTTAAGAATAAGTGTGGTATAGGGTTTTATGTTCGATAGAATTGTAAAAATCAGATCTGCAGGGTATGTTTTTATGGGCCATCTGCCAAGACTAGAATTAGCTTTGGTAACCTGTTTACTCCCTTAAGCATGTATTTGCATTCCATCCCCCGTCAGTGCGAGGAGATAAAATAAAGAAAAATAAAATCAGAATTTAGAGCTGGAATGAATCTTAAATACTCTCTAGTCCAAACCTTTGGTTTTACAGGTGCATTTTCTCGAGAGCACTCTCATGACATTTTCCCCTTCATTACGGTTCTTAAATAGAACTCACATAGGTACTTGGTGGCACAGTCAGAACTAACTCACCTTAAACTACAGTTTACTTGCCCTTACCTTGGCCTGACCTTCTGACAGTTGTCGCAACTATCAAGAAACTAAAAATTATAGCACTGGGCAGATATTCTGTCATAGGATAGTGGTTCTCAGGCTTAGTGATGAATAAGCCTTACCTGGGAAAATTTTTTTTAAATGTAGGTTTTCTTGGCTAGATATTGAATCAGTAGGTTTGGGTAGGAACCAGTAAGTCTGTGATTTTAATGACCTGGTGATTTTGAAGTATGTGACCTGAAGCACTGCCCCTGAAAAACACTGATTTCAAGGAGTATAGAAGAGAAGAATGAGGTTGGCACTAATCACCTCTAATGCCGTATTCCTGGTAAATTTTAGAGAAGAATGAAAACCTGCGTGGGACTTGTTCCCTTGAAGATTGAAGAATTTGTTTCCCTCTTACATAGACGTAAAGGCAGAGGAGAGCTGCTCAAAAATTATTTTCCTCTGGCATTAGAACCTTAGGGTCATTATAGTAAAATCATTGATTGAATCCATGTAACTGTGAGGTACTGACATGATGAAAGAAAATCTGTGTCGGTCAAAGTGAAACAAGTTGAGAATATTTGGACAAGATGCTAGTTTATCACTGCTGGGATATCCCTAAAATTAACAGAGAATACCAGAATACTCAGTATTCATGAAGAGTACTGCTTTATAATGAGGTACAGTTTCTTCTTCTTTAGTAACTGGATAATCTCAGATGTTACCTGATTACACAGAGGTGTTAAATGAATATTAAAAATTACAGTGCTGGTTGAGAAGGTCGAGTGGGATGTGTGTTTAGCCTATGGAGATCCTTTTTACTGCATAGTTGTATTTACCTTAGTAACTAAAGGCATGAATGTGGTTTTAATTGAAAAGCAACTACTTGCCTTTAAAGACATTGTGTCCTGCTAAGTGAAAGTTGATGCTTGACTAGTTTATTCCAGCTCTTTGACTATGTCATTATAAAGCAAGTTCATTATATAGATAGATAGTAGTCTAGGTTAATGGAATATAGACAACTGAAAAGAAAATTTTTAGCAGTTAAATAATTCACACCTTGGAAGTCTGAAGGACAGGAAGCCACAGAAAATATGTTTGCAAATATACTGCTAACTTAAGAAAAGTATATAGGCCTTGTTTCTTCCAAGCTAACTCATTGCTATTAAAATTTTTGTAGTCATATTACAGACAAGGGGTTGAATTGTCTGGGGTTCTGATTCAATTACAGGAATTTGATGTGAAGAGAATTTTTATAAAGAAGCAGGCACAAAGAGAAGAGGAATATGACAGTATCTGTAAAGTTATTACTAAACTCACAGAAGGAGTTTAGTGGGGGATGCCTCTTAAAACAAATGGATTTTAGGAATTTAGTGTTTTAGTACAGCTTAGTTAGGTATACTATTTCCAGTCCCGTTACTGATTTTTATCACTCTATAATGATAACATAACCTAATAAAGACATGGAAAAGGTTCAGTAAGCCAACCTTTAGAAGCTAGGTTTAGGTTATCTATGCATAAATGTGTGTTTATATATACTTACTTTATATGGTAAGTACCCAAAAACTGTATGTAAATTGATTACTTTTGAATGGAAGCAGTTTAAATAAAACCTGTAGTGAGTCCTTTTATTGTTAAAAGTCAGTCAACAATAGCTTAAGCTGTTTTGTAAATCTGGTTCTCTTATAGTGGGCTCTATATATGCATATAGAATATGAGCATGTATATATGTACAAAAGCCCTTTTAAAGGAGTTCAGCTTTTTCTTATAGACACCCAAATTCACTCTGCCTGTAAAATGTTTCTGTTAAGGTTTGCATCATTGACTCAAATTTACACATTTATGTTGGGGACATGCTACTAGAACTATCTATGCGTGTAGATTTTTGTCCACTCCCTCTTTCCCCCTCAGTAAATCAGTTAACTCTAAAAAAAAAAGTGTGACCATTTCTATGAGTAAATGTTCATAAAACAAACATAGACAGCTTATACAGAAATAAAATTAATTTATTCCACTCACACAAGGAATTTCTATTTTGTAAAAATATAGCTTGTATTTCAGGTGGCAATAAAATCTGGTATAAGAAACTGTCGAGTATGTTAAGTGATTATTATGAATATATTTACTTTTTTAGTGTCAACAGTTATTTGAGGCGGTGGTGGAAGGAGGTATAAGGATGAGGTTAATAGGTTTTCAAAATTGCAATGCAAGTTCTTTTGGCATATTCAGTGAGATAATGTAACATAGAAAGAACACTTACACTTACTGAAAGTCAGCAAATAGCATTTCATCATTTTCTTTGTGGTTACTCAATAGCAACTATCACATCTAAGACTCTAGTAGCCCTTCCACTCTCAAACTAGAACCTTGAAAATTAACCTGTGGTGTTCTTTTTTTTTTTTTTTACAATTTATTTTGGTATCATTAATCTACAGTTACATGTGCAATATTATGGTGATTAAACTACCCCCTTCATCAGGTCCCCCCCACCAAACCCATTACAGTCACTGTCCATCAGCGTAGTGAGATGCTATAGAGTCACTACTTGTCTTCTCTGAGTTGTACAACCCTCCCCGTGCCCCCGCTACCTTACATCTGCTAATAATAATACCCCTTTTACCCTCTTATCCCTCCCTTCCCACCCATCTTCCCCAGTCCCTTTCCCTTTGGTAACTATTAGTCCATTCTTGGGTTCTGTGAGTCTGCTGCTGTTTTCTTCCTTCAGTTTTTTTCTTTGTTCTTATACTCCACATATGAGTGAAATCATTTGATACTTGTCTTTTTTGGCTTGGCTTATTTCACTGAGCATAATACCCTCTAGCTCCGTCCATGTTGTTGCAAATGGTAGGATTTGTTTTCTTCTTATGGCTGAATAATATTCCATTGTGTGTATGTACCACATCTTCTTAATCCATTCATCTACTGATGGACACTTAGGCTGCTTCCATTTCTTGGCTATTGTAAATAGTGCTGCAATAAACATAGGGGTGCATCTGTCTTTTTGAAACTGGGCTGCTGCATTCTTAGGGTAAATTCCTAGGAGTGGGATTCCTGGGTCAAATGGTATTTCTATTTTGAGTTTTTTGAGGAACCTCCATACTGCTTTCCACAATGATTGACCTAATTTACATTCCCACCAGCAGTGTAGGAGGGTTCCCTTTTCTCCACATCCTCGCCAACATTTGTTGTTTGTGTTTTGGAACCTGTCATGTTCTTAAGGACTGTTTATGCCACCACAGAGAACCAAATGAGTATCTAAAATAATAAAATACTATTTCTATCTAATTCTGTCTATATCTCTGTGTCTATACACAGTCGAGATTTAGCACTGCAAAGTGGGCTGCAGTTGCAGCTTCTGGACTGGCCTGGTGAAGGGTAATCTGAGGATTAGTACCAATTTGTGAAAAGTTTTATCCTGCAGTCCTCTTCCTTTATTACTAAATGTTATTCCTTTGTATACTCAATTCTTCTCTTTCAAAGTACACCTTTTGTTTTCTTCTTGAACATAATCCGAGTCTGTCATTCTTACCCTTAATCCAACATTGATTCTCCTCTCTGCCCTTAAAACACTGATATTTTTTTACTGTAAAGTTGACTTCTTTGGGTGTTTAGTGACCTCTCATAACAACATAATTCTCTTACCTATTATGAAATAAATCACCCACCTCCTATATTTTCATTCAGTTATCATTATTTGAAAAGGAGCATGTTTTCAAAAGATGGCTTTCCTTCCCGTATGACATACTTTCCTTGCTAAGTCTGCAACCTCAGTTACTAAAAGCTGCCAAAGTGATGCATCTAGAATGGAAACTTAACCAGCCCCCTCCTTGCCTGAAACATGTCACTGGTTCCTTCTTATCCACCAAATAAATAAATTCAAAGTTAACATGCAATATAATACAGCTTCTGCCTACATTTCTGTCTTACTGTTTCCTACCTCAACCTGAAAATGTTCCATTTGTCTGCTTGTCCCATACAACTTCACACCTCTGGCTTTGCTTGAACTACTTCCTCTGCCTGGAATGCCCTTTCCCTGCCACTTTGATCTTGCTAACTTCTGCTCATCCTTGAAGACCTAGCGGAGGCATGCTCTACCTCCAAGAAGCCCAGTGCTGTCTTTATCAAGGCCTTTGGTGTACTGAGTGTTGATTATCTGTGTCTAATGGCCCACAAGCTCTTGTGTGCTGGGATCACTGAGTCATTCTTTTTCCCCCCTTTTTATTTAGTTCTAGAACAAATTATATAGGCTGCTACGTGGTGAGGTGGGAGATGGTAGGCAGAACCATTGGCACATATTTGCTTAGTTAATAAGAGTGACAACCATTTAAAGACTAAACAAAATTCACAAGTTGTGCAGGAAGTAGTTGCTGCCTGAGAACAGTGTAACCATCACATATAATTCAGTATGTCTGTCTGTCCTTCATAGCTTTTTTTCCTCCAGAGACCTACTTTCTGTATATTGCATTAAATTCAAGCATATGAGTGTTCATCTGATAGCCAGGTTTAAGGAATTCTGTATGACTTCACAGACTTGGCCAACAGTAGATGTACAGTAATAAGTTGTATTTAGAATTTGGGACTGTAGATCATGATATCAAGACCTTTATCATCTCTAAATCTTCATATTGTTTTGGAAAACTTATTTCCCTTAAGGTCCTTTGTCAAAGTGTGTGATTCAAAACTAAAATGTCAAAAATAGGAAGTACCTGCTCATCTTCCTTGATTAGTATTTCAACTTCTAAGACAGTCCTTGTTACTGAGAGAGTTTATGTCATTAGAAATAAAACCTTTCTTCCTCAGCCGTATCTGCCAAGCAGCAGTCAGTGCTATTGCTAGGAGAGTAACTTACTGGTAATTGGACTTAAATCATCAGCCTGATTTGTACTACAGAGTTAGAAATCACAATGACCACTTAACTGAAAACAGCTGAAAAGGGTGTGAAGCCCTGCTTTTCAGAATGTCAGTGAACGTCCTTCCCCACAAGTCGGATTCATTTTTGACTGCGTTTTCCCTCCTTCCCATCGTCCTTTTCCTGGAGGTGACATAACATAGGGCAGCCACCTGATAATCCCAGGCCTGGACAAACTAGAGAGTTCCCTGTGAGCTGCCACACTGAGGTTCATGTTTACTCTCGGGTAGATTCCATTGTATGTCCTGTTTTCCTTTTTTGTTTGTTGTTTTTATCTGGAAACTTTGGAGGCACATTTGCAAGACTGGGAAGGACTATAACGGTTAAGAATAATTGAGTTCTGTACAAAGAACAGAACAACTTATTTTAGTCACTTGATTAAAAGGAACTCAAGTGTACAATTAGAATCTCTGACAACCTGTAAATCATTTTTCATGTTTATTTCAAAATAGCCTGGGAAGCAAGACTTATAAGCAGACCTTATTGGCAAAAAGCAAGGCAAAAAATAGCAAGTAATGAGAGGTTATTACAATTATTTTAAACTTAAGCTACCTTTCAGTATTTTGCACATTCTGAATAAAGTTCTGTAAAGCAATTAAGAAATGTTCTGTTACAAGTGTGTCAAATAACATTGCTCAGCATGAATATAAAATACTTTGTGGTCCCTTCAGCATGAAGACACCTCATACTTTGGTTGTCTCTTGAGTTAATTCTTACTTTACAGCACCTGGTAGGTGAAATGATTTCACACCATGCCTAAGATGCGAGCCACCCACCAGCTACATGGCATGACAACTCTGCAAGCTGAGCGGCAACCTTGATAATTGTAAGGCCATGGGTAGTAGCCCCCCAGGGGCTCACAGATCTTCTGGCAGTGAGTGTAGCTCCGCCGACATTCTATACAGCAGATTCCTTCGTGATCCAGTCTAGGGTCGAATGTCATGCTTTCCCCTTCCTGCTGCTATGAAATAAAGTATAATTATTTTTGTTTTTTTAACGAGAGGTTTTAGCATGCACATTATTATAAAATAAGATTCTGAATGTCTCACTGCTACAAGAAATCAGCCTAATATTCTGTATATAAACATAATTCAGAATTCCTTCTACCATCAAAGAACTTCAACCTACCTAATCTGTCACTGGCAGGAAGGGCTTTTTTTGTTCTGGTGAAATTTCTCCATACCTTTAATGAGCCATGGTTACCACTCATTTTAAACAGGCAAACAAAAAGGAAGCATGATTCAAAAGTAGCATTTCTGCCATTGCTAATTTTTAGTCAGTGGAACACTGGTGCCTTTTTGTAGTAATGGCTTCCAGAGCTCTTGGGAGCACATTTTGAACTCAACTGATTTAGTTGCACGGGCTGGAAACAATGTCGAGCCATTTAGCTTCTGCCTTTGTTTCAATGTAAGGGGTCTGCAGTACTCAGGAAAGGGCATCATATAATGTGTGAAAGTTCAAAACCTTAAGCCTTCTAGTTTCTATGTGCCATAATTGTAAACACAAAGTCATATTGATGGAGTAAAAATCACTTATAAAACTCTGTTTTCATTGCCTGAGATAGCATAGAACTGGAAGAAATTTGCTGGTTTCATTGCCTGAGATAGCATAGAACTGGAAGAAATTTGCCCCCTGCCAAATTTATATATCTGTTTTTCCTCATCATAGATCTTTAGGTATAGATTCTATAAATGTTTATAAAATATATTAGTCTAAAATGATGAACTAGAAAATAAATTTGCAATACATGAAGCAGTATAGGACTGAATAGGCTTTAATATGATACTGGATTATATTACCAAGAAGCCCTTATTCATAATGTAAATTATTCAATTTAAGCCTCTTTCCTGGAGGTAACTGGATTTGGGAAGGTGGACTTGAGCAGCGCCAAACATAGGTTAAGCTTGAGCAAAGTCAACTTAACAACCCGACCACCTTTTCTGGTATACAAAAAAGCCTACTCAAGTTTTTGAGGGGCTGGGGGAGTTTATTGTGAAAAATTTCAAATATACTGGGAAGTGGAGAAGATTCTGTACTGAACATCTAGAGTTGACAATTGCTAATCTCTTGTCAAATTTGCTTGATAAATACATTTTTTTTTTTTGCTGAAGTATTTTAAAGTAAATTATGAAGTGAATTTAAAGAGAATTGAAGGCATTGTGACATTTCATCCATAAATACATTAGACTGTACCTTCAAAATAGGATATTTTTCAGGACAGCCCCACTGCCATTATCAACACCTAAACAAAACTAACAATTCCTAACACCATCCGATAGAGCCTTTATTCAGATTTGGTCATCAAAATATTTATGGTCACTCTCTTTTTTTTATTCTTAAGAGTATATTTTTTCCCTTGTTTCTTGAAATACTTTCATCTGGGACAGCAGAAAGAAAACCAACTCATCACTGATGGTAGCTGACTTTCTGGGGGCTGAGGGAATCAAAAAGCCTGCTGGTTGAGGCATTTTCTCATCTGAGGGTTCAACAAAAACTCATTATTAAGACTGAAAAGGTGGGAGGAAATCTTGGGTTGTTGCCCTAAGATTTTTCCCTAAAGGAGTATGTGAAAGACTGAGATCTTGCGGAGGTGCTTCTGCTGAAAGCTGAGCACAAAATAAAGAACTGGTATAATTGGCGTGTTTTAAAGAGCAGGGATCACTCAGGGCTGGAAGCAAGGCAGTGTCCCATCCGCCCTTCCTGCAAGGGGCCATGTCCATCCCTGGGCTAGATTCAGCGAGGCCGGAGACCTGGGGACTAAAGTATGTTCAGTCTTGATGCCTATTCAGATTTTACTATTTTTATTCTCTGGAGCTTTAGGGAATGAAGTACTGTGGTGTCCTGAATTTTCTGATAAGCCTTGGGTTATTTAAAAAATGTTTTTTGCTCTAAATCTTTATAAAATATATTAGTCTAAAATGATGAACTAGAAAATAAATTTGCAATACATGAAGCAGTATAGGACTGAATAGGCTACATAGGAAAAAATATACAGATGACTTATCGGTGTATGAAAAGATGCTCAACCTTAACACAAAGACCCAAGGTAGAACAACCAGGAGATACAATTTTACATCCAAGAGACTGGTAAAGATTTTTTAGAAGTTTGATGATAATGAGTCCTTTCACTACCATTTGAAGACATGTAGCTGGTGTAATTCCCTAGGAGACAATGTGGCTTCATTAAGTAATGTAAGATTCCTATATCCTTCGACCCAGGAGACCTATTCATTGGTATTTATGCTAAAAGTACATTCCTATATGTGTACAAGAGGTATAAAAGTAAGAGTTAATACTAAGCAAGTATGCCTACTGTGTGCCAAGCACTGTGCTAAGAGCTGCCCTTGAATCACCTCATTTACTCCTTCCCATAATCCTCTGAGTCATGTACAGGGCTGTTTACTATTAACAGCATTTCTAACAGCAAAAGATAGGGAAATAATATACATGTCCGCCAAAGTGGAACTAGTTAAATTTCTGTATATCCACACAATGGAAGAAGATGTGGCCATTAAAATGAATGAGGCAGATCTATGTAGGAGGAGATACAGAACAATCTCCGAAACACTCTTTGTAACTGGAAAGAAAGTAAAGTATGGAAGTGCTGTATGCTCTTTTGTGTAAAAATGTGTGTGTGTGTGTGTGTGTGTGTGTGTGTGTGTGTGTGTGTGTGT
>JAQQAC010019963.1:51491272-51552500 GCA_029783875.1 Phataginus tricuspis | reverse complement strand
TGTGTGTGTGTGTGTGTGTGTGTGTGTGTGTGTGTGTGTGTGTGTGTGTGTGTACTTATGCAAAGAAATAGCTATTGTTGATAGGTTGCTCTGGGGGCAGTGTCTGAGATGGAAGGGAAACTCACTTGCATTGTATGCCCTTACTGGCTTTTGAAAATACATGCATGTAATATTTTTCAATTAAAACATGCATTACAGATAAATACTATTCTACTTTAACTCCCTGCAAAGCATAGTAATGGTAAATAATATTTCACTGAAGATTTGAGAAGTTTTTAGCACATTAGTGTCATCCTTATAAACACCATTTCTCAGTGTTTTCAGTGTAAATTGCCTTGTGTATGAGTCCATCTGCCAGCTGGACTGAGAGTCCCTGAGGACAGAAGTTACTCCTGTCTCTGCACAGGGCCTGGAAAAGAGCAGGTTCTCAACAAATGTCTGTTGAACGATGACTAAAATGTGTATAGGGAGGGAAGGAAAATACTTTCATACTGTGTGTCTCCCCCAAGGCACACTTTTGGAAACATTTTTAAACAACCAAATTCCTGATATGAATTTGTCTTTTTGGATTTGTGACTCAAAAAAGGAGACCACAGAAACACCTTTGAGTAAGGGCTACACCTAGTCAGGCTTTTACACGACAGAGACAATTCTTGCAAGTGTTCTCACCCCCATTTGTAAACCTTGCAACAAACAAGATGTATTTTAAAAATAATCGAGCTAAAGGCTCAGTTGAATACTAAATGCTCATTTGAAACCTCGAGTAGAAACACCACCACTTCAGTATTACATTTAATGTGTTCACCCGAGCATGGCATGAGGACAGCAGTACGCACGTGGTAAGGGTTGTCTGGATTGAAGGGGTCCAAGTCCTCCTGAACACTGGGTCTGGTTTCATTATTCAGTCTCCCAGGGCCTGGGTTGCCCCGTGGCCCACTGTGTGGTCTTCTTGTAGTTGTGACAATTTTTCTAACCAATTCTCTTCTTTCTCTCTGGATTTCTGAAAAAAATAAAGTGCTGTAAGTTAATTCCCTTAATAAGGGAATTATGTGTTTATTAGGGTGTAAAACATGAGAAGAGGCTATCAAAACACAAACATGACTAGAGACTATTTACATTTTTATTGATGATTTTTGTAGTGACAAACATGTTTCAGTTACACATACGGATGACCAGATTTGGTTTTATAGTCCTAATTGAGGTCATCATTGAAAGATAGCTGACAAATCTCCACTCTCAGTCCCCTTTAACTTTGCCTGCCTCTGCTATAGGAGCCACTCATTCCCTTAGCCTCCTCTGTAATTAGGAGGGGTCAGGTAGACGTTTCAGGTGAGGAACACATACGCAGAAATCATAAGTGCAGTTTTGGGAAAGCTTTTACTTTCTTGGTAAGGGAGGACAGATACTGTTCCCTCTGTCTTCCTTTCTTGAATGTAGATATATCTGGGTTTTGAGAGCCAGCTGACCAGAAGCGATAGGCACAAGGATGACAAGCTGGTATGCTTTGGGAAGCAAAGTGGAAAACTGGAAAGAGACTCGATGATACCACTGCGGAGCTGATACTGCTAGAAACCTATCTCCAGACTTCTGACTATATAAAACATCAACCTGTATTTGTTGAAACAATTGCCGATCGAGTATCTGTTACTTGCAGTCCCACTCACTCTTAGTGGATTGACTATATATGTATGACGTTTTACAGTTTTCAGAGATTTATTATCTTTGATTCCTTAAAAAATCCTATGGGATAGAAAAAGCAGACACATCTATAGATGAACATATCAAGACTCAGAGACCAAGTGACTTGGTCGAGACCACAGACCGGCGGCAGAGGTGGGAGGTGAGCGTGAACTGCCGCTGTCTCCGCAAGGTCTGTGCCCGCTGAGTGGCAGAAATGGAAAGCACCACACAGCATGGGCTTTGGTGTTTGCCTGAGTCTCCGTTTCCTCACCTGTAAAATGGGGATAATAGTATCTGATTCACAGGGTAGTGATAGAGGTAATGAAAATTTGTGTCTAAGGGCTTTAGAATGTTTGGCATAGAGTCATGTCAGGTGATGACTACATAGTGCTCTGTTATTTGTGGGAACTCGGATGTGTTTCACAGCCATGGACAGCGTCCACATAGCTTCTTGGTTTCTGAGTCATGGTTGGAGAGGCTTCAGGGAGACCTGGATTCAGATCTCAATACCACTTTTTTTTAACTCACCGAATGACCTCAGGCAAGTTATATAATCTGTAAACCTTAGTTTTTTCATCTATAATATGCGAATGTGAGTAGTTACCCGGACAGTCATTGGTGATAATTAAATAAGGGCAACATGTAAAGCTCTAGCACAGAGGCTGGCACCAGCTCTCAGTCTTCCCTCTGGCCTTGGAGGGCCACCATTCCATGCCTCTGATAATTCAGCCGTGGGACCTGGATGACCTGCCAGTGCAAAGATCCAGCAGAATCTTCTGGGCCCTGGGGTTTGGGGGCTTTTATTAGGTGTGGGGAGTGACATCCTTAGAGGGGTTTTATCTTCTTGATTTTATTGTAAAATGTGAATGCATTTTTGACAGATTAGGAAAATACTTCATTTTTAATGTGTATGATATTCCATCCAGTGGCTATACCAACAGTTACTCAATCCTTTTCAAATCTGGGGCCACTTCTCTTGTGGTGTATGTGATATCTGTAATTCTGGTACGGCTGTTGTGATGATTGAATACTTCAGATGTGGTCATGCTGAGGGACCATGTCACATCTTGGTTGTAGGGCACAGCTTCTTGCCTAAGGGGTGGAAGGACTCATTCTTCAGCAGTCAGCCAAGTACTGTTAATAGCACTGTCTTCACATCCCCACTGCCACCCCCCGACTCCTCCACCCCTCACCTCCCACCCTGCTCTGTTATTTTTCTATAGCCCCTGTATGGTACCGTACTTTTATTTTAATTTAGTGTTTACTGTCTCCCCTTGCTACAATGTAAAACTCCTTGAGGGAATGGATTCTTGTCTTTTCTGTTCACCAATGCCAAGTGCCTAAAACAAGTAAGTGACAGAATTCAATAAATGTTTATTGAATGAATGTATAAACTCTCTGGGTGAGAGGCTTGTCCTCAGAAAATGGTTAGGGAGAGCCCTATATAGTAGCAGAGTCAAAGACTTCTGTCCTTGACTATTGGAGATGCAGTTTCTGGGTGGTGGTGGAAACAAGAAGGCCCATCCCATGTGGGGGCAGGTGAGGCATCAAAAGCAGGGCCATGAGTGGTGGGCACCCGCTGGGGCAAGGGCGGGGGGGGGGCAGGAGCGACCATCCACTTGGCGGCCCCTCTCCAGCCCCTTCGGTTGTGCCAGATACTGTCTGTGGGGCTCTTTCTTGGTGAGCCTGCAGGCGGCCTCAGGGTCCTTCTCCACCTGCTCTTCCAGGCAGCCACTACCGGTGGCTTACAAACTGAATCCCATTTGCTTTGCTGGGGCTAGAAAGTAGCCATCTTATCCAAGGTTTGGGACAGAATAAGATGTGTGAACTAGGAAAAAGATAGCCATGCAGAATCAGAAGCTTGGACTTCCTGAGCCTGGTGAGGTTTTAAAAAAAAATTATAAAATACACATAAAAGTTACCATTTTAACCCTTTCTAAGTGTAGAGAAGTCCGTTCACATTGCTGTGCAACCATCTGTCTCCAGAACTTTTTCATCTTGTAAAATGGAAACTGTGTAGCCTTCAACAATAACTGCCCATTGTCCCCTCCTAAGCCTTGTGGTTTTAATGCCTATATTTTATTTCAATGCTGTTCTTTCTCAGCATTCAATAAAATCTTTCAGAAAACAGTCTATCTGACCCTGTGCCAGGAAAAAGGCCCTTCTTCACAGCTGGGCCACAGCTACACAGTAGGCCTTGGGGAGGCCTGTGGGGGTGACCTAGAGGCCATCAAGAGCGAGAGTGCCCCTGGGGACAGAAGAACTCTCGGGAGAGAGCCTGGCCTGCGGGGCTTGCCTGCCCTTCACCACCCTTAAATATTTCAAAGGTGTGCTCCGACCTAGCTCTGAGCCCCAGGCGCCTTCATTTTTTTCCACTGGACTTGGAAGCTGATGCTCAGACCTTGAACTTGAGGAATCTCAATTCAGGCCCACAGCAGCTTTTGGCTGTCCCATAATTCTGGGTTGGAACATAATAAAGATTGGGCAGTATGACAGTTTCTTAGCCCCTTGATTCTCTCTGCCTTACGAATTTTAAAAAAAGGTAAAATTGGAAAGTGCAAACAACTGAGCTTCAGGGCAGAGCGGAAAGAAGTGGGAGGGTCATAGATAAAACCGGCCAGTAATGCGGTCTGCTGCTGCGCCCTGGCCTGCTGCTCCCTGTTAGCCCTGCTGGCGGCCCCTTCCCTGCGGCATTCAGGGCTGTCCTCCTCCTCTGTGGCATGACCGTGCGCTCCTGATTCATCGTCTTGTTTACACCCAGGCCCATGGAGGGCCTCACGGGAACCTCACACGCACATGGAGAACTCCAAGCAGCAGGAAGAGAATTTTAGAAAATGTTTACCTTTTGGATATGTTGGTTTAAGCCAGAATATCGGAAGGTCGCCACAGAGCTCTAAGACTTTAGCGCTCAGGAAGCTGCTGTCCTCCACGGGCCGGCCTACAGCCACCCAGATGAGAGAACTTTCTTCGGATTTAACCGGCAGGACCTTGCCTTCCTGTGCGTAAGGAAGAAAGAAATGCATTGAGCAAATAGGACAACACGCTAAGGTTCCCGTGTCAGTAAAAAGTTATTTTGCCTTATAAAAAGTTAATGAGGATTGTGTGTGTGCATGCACACACATGCACAGACTTTAAGGTTCCCATCTCTTTTGTCTGTGGCTGGATTCACCCTACTCAGCAGCCCCCGGCTGACTTGCCTCTGGAATACTGGAATGTGTGAATATGAATGCCCTGAGTGGAAGTGAAAATTACCTGATACCAACTTTGAGATTTAGGTTAATCTGATATTTTTGATCAAAGATGTTTTTGAGGAAGAGGAATTGAATGGACTCTGGCATATAGAGGAACCCTTCATTTGAAGTGAAAATCCTTTGGGGTTTTGTTCTGCAGCTTCTGAACAACAATGGAGAAAGCAAGTGATTGGTTCTTTAATGTCTTAGTTCAAAGTATTATTTAACATAAACCATTTCTACATTTCCCAGCTACAACAAAACACATTTCAGATGTTCCTCACATCAAGCACACCACTGAGGTTTCAAAGCTAAACCCTGGATTTTCTTCTACTGCGAGATGCTGAGAATGGTTTGAAAACCCAGGAGACAAATTTATTTTGCCAGGTTGTTCCTTTCATGTATTTATTTGCAATAGGTTGGAGAAATTAAAATGTTTTCTTCTTATTTTTAGCTAAAAGCAGCACTTCATTTCTGCTTTCTTCCTCAGGCTTATGGCTGCATTAAAACAACTTAAAGTTATTGGAAGAAGCTAACATTCAGGTAATCCAGTTATTTACTTTAAATTAAATGGCTCCATCCAGGAAATGAATGCTCTTTGGCTAGAGTAGCTTTTTAAAGTTACACAAAACTGATGAAAAATTTATAAGAGCAAGTGGTGCATACGTGTACTCCATCACAATCTAAAGAGTGTGGGCAAAGAGTGGGATGCCATGAAGAATGCACATATATGCATCCTACAAGCTGGGAATTTTCAATGAACTTGGGGCACATACTTGCACCTGCCTGTTCAGTCCCCTTCCTCCCGCTCTCTTCATGTAACACAGTCCTGCTCTTGTGGGGCAGCAATGTGCTGGGCCCCCAGAGAGACCCTTGCTTTCTCAGACTCTCCAGCAGCGAGGGGTGCCCTGTGACCAGTCCTAGACAACGAGATCCATGCTAATGTATGTTGGGGGACTGAGCAGCCTTCTGCTTTTCCTGATTAAAGGGAAGTTATGGCACTGCTAAGCCTCTTCCTGACTTCCTTCCTTGAATGCATGGTTGAGGTTTGGAACTGGAAGGAAAGTCCAAAACATCGGAGAAGGCTGAGCCAGTGCCCGCAGCTGCCCGCCTCCACGCCACTTACTATGGAGGAAGACAAATCCTGAGTTGATGAAGTCATTCATCAAAATGTAGTTTTCTGCTACTGCCAGCCAAACACATTCTTAATTCACACAAATATATTGTCTGAATTTGGTTTTGTCCACTAGAGCACAATATAAAGAACTAAAACACAAAAAAAAATTCACTTCTATGGCCTAAAAAAAGAATGAGATGCAAAGATTTAAATACAAAGCTCTTCACCACAGTGAATTACTTCTGTATTCAGAAATTATTTTGAATTATTATTATTTGAAATAGTGAAAAATTGAAGATACATGAAGTATTCAAGAATAAGACTTTACATTATACACATGATGACATGTCATACGTCCATTATAACCTACATTTTAGGAGAACTAAAGTGAAATCATAAGAGTGGACAATAGGGGCTCTCTTGTCCCCTCCTGGCGTGAGCCAGGAGCTCTTTCCTCTCACTTTATTTCTAAATAAAAGCCTCTCCCTGGCTCTCCTACCTTGGGTGTTTGTTAAGTTCATTCTTCGACTCCACAAACAATAACCCCAGCATCACTGTGTCTAAACCCACCGTCCCTGCCTCAAAATGAGGCTATTCCTTTGATTCATTAAAAAAAAAAAAACTGATTCACACAGAGGTCCAGCAAAGAACATTTTAGTAAAATAAAAAGCAATTAAAAAAATTGTGTTCATCAGTAGCTCATTAAAAAAAAAAAAGAGTGGACAACAGTGTAACCTCAGTCCTGCACATCGTGAACCTGCACATGAAGAGAATTCCCCAAAGCATTTCTATCAGCTGTCTGTGGACTGTGGAATTATGGGTGGTGTCTTTCTCTATTCTGAAACATATTTCCCAAATTTGCTACAATGACAAAATATTGTTTTTAAAAATCAGGGGGGAAAAGTTGCTTTTAAGAAACCCAGAAAATGTACTGCAAATGATTAGATCTTGCTCAGCTCTGCGGGTTCTCGCGGCAGACGGGAGAGAGCTAGTTCCCCGCCCACCTGGGAAACCTCCAGGGGTGATAGGTCACTGAAGGCGTCATAACAGAAACTGAGCGGTGTGACTATAAAAAAAGTGGTAGTGCAGCAAGAGAAGTTCAAGGGTCAGGACCAAGGAGGTTTGGTCTCATTTCTATACTCTACTGGGGGGTTCACACTGGGAGAATGGCTTTCCTTCCTGAACGGCCCAGCTCAGAAGTTAAAAACTGGAGCCTGATCAGAGCGTGTTCATGGCCTGGAATCTGGAGTGACCACGGCCTGGAAACCGTCTCCCAGGAGGAGAGGCTAGGGAAACCAGGAGCTGAAAAGAAAACTGAGGACATGATAGTCGGCTTCAGAAATTCCCAGGCTTGTCCTTAGCTTTGTTTGTTTTGTTGTGAGACACCTGCTGCTGCCCCTGTGTGGCAAGCAGTCTGGCAGTTTCCAGGCGCCTTTGCTTACCCTGATTTTCCTCCTCTGCCGGAGGGAGTTGGTGTTCGCTTCAGCTCCCTCTTAGGGATACTAGAAGGACCAAAGGTGATCATAATAAAATCAATACCGATAGCAGCAGCCATCCAGTTACTATCTAGCAGTGTCTAGGGCTGTGGAGAAGGTGTGCGTGCCCCTAGTTTGTAGTTAACAAAACTGAGGCCCAAAGAGGTGAGGTCACATCCCCAGCGAGTGTCAGAGCCAGGGTTTGAGCCCAGGTATTTCTGACTCCAACGTCCATTTCCTGTCCACCATCCTCTGCCACAGCTCAGTGGAAGAGGATCGTGAATGTGACCACTTCACAGGCCCTAGAGTGTTAAGTAAACGTAAGCTACTACTGTCAACTGTGTCTTTACATGTGTGCAATTCTAAAGCAAATCTTTTAAAATCAAGCTAAAAGGCAAGATATTAATAATAAATGGAAGAATTATGTTCAAAACCTCACAAATTTGACACAGAAAAGGAATTCTGTATGTGCTGAGAAGTTTCATCGGGCTGAACTTGAACCAATAGGAAGAAATCGTAGAGGGGACCTTTCAGCTCAGTGTAGCACTGCCTCCCTTCAAGTTGCCTGACGCCCAGGGCGGGGAGCACCGTGTTCCTTTCCAGCAGGGACGGGGGTCCGCTGTGGAGGATTTTCAGAAGGAATTTCCACAATGAGTGGAACTGAGGCCCCTTTAATGAAGATTGCATCGTGTAAAGCCCTGGATACTGTGTCACTCACTGATCAGACAGTTCCCTAACGTCAGGCAAACAAATGCCATGTGGAGACCAAGCCTCTGTTTGCACATTAAAACATAGTTGTCCAAAACCTTTAAGTATACTACATCATGTAAGAATGACCATTCAGAACCAAGCAGTAGGACCAAAATAGCTTAAAATTCCTGTGGCACAGAAGAAATAGAGCTTATGTTCTGGTCACGGCCATATCCAAGAACTACAGACAGAAAGGCGGTGTCTGCCAACCCCTCACGCTGTCTGGAGCGTGCCATACCCACCAGTTCAGAGGAGATGCTCTGTTCAGTCATGGCGCCCACCTCAGGAATGCGAGCCTTCACCTGTGCTTTGATGTAACACTTCTCTCCTCCAGCAAAACGGATTCCTGTGATGCCCTAGGAAATAAACGTGTGCATCCATCTAGACAGCCGTTTACTTATTCAGTGTATTGTCTACTGTGAGCCAGGCACTATTTCAGGCACTGGGTATCAGAATGAACAAAACAGTTTGAATCTCTGTCCTCATGGAGCTTACCTTTTAGTTTTATTTATCAAAAATGGAAAAGAGAGAAAGGTGGTGGTAAGTGCTATAGATAAAAATGAAGTGAAGCGTGAGATAGGAACCACGGGACTTTACTTCAGACAGTGGGCTCGGGAGGCGTCTAGCAGGGGTGGATTTGAGCTGAGACAGAGTCATGTGAATTGTCCCAACTATCCCGCCGGCTCAGATGAGATGCTGTCTTCTCCACGCAGCTGCCTGGGACCACACCAGGCTAGGCGGGCTCCTCGTTCTCTGACTCCCTGTAACCCCCTCGTCCTCATCCCGCGTTTGGCACTCAGTTCTCAGTGCCGGCGTGGCACCTTCTGGTGACTGTCATCTCCCTGCTCAATGACAAGCTGCCTGGGATTGGTGTCTGCATTTTTTCTTTTTGGTGATCCCCAAAGGTTCTCAAGAGATGCTGGCCCAATTAATTAATTGGTTGAATTCAGATTTTTTCCTAAATTGCGGAGCCCAGAGTAAATAGCAAAGCTTTCTACACCAGGAGCTGAGCTTTCCTCCTAGGTCTTAACAAGGACTTGAGTGTTTTGTTTTTGTCCCTGTGAGATATAAACATTGTCCGCTCATATGCCTAGGGATTGGCCTCAAGGGAACCCTCAGCCGCAGGCCCCAGTCTCGGCTGACAGCTTGGCGCTGACTTCACCCTGGGGGCACACCAGGCACACAGCATGTCCTGTCCCAGGAGTGTTCACTTTCCCCTGCGGGTTAATTTCATGATGAGTGAGTGGCCAAAACCAGTGTTAAGATCTACCAATTTTATACCATAATAATGTAACACCAACACGAATCTGATCATCTCAGTTTGGCAAATTTCTGTTGAGACAAATGTCAGGAAAATACAGAATTTGTTCCAGCATCGATGCTGAGGAGTGGGGGAAGAAAAGCATGAGAAACCTAGGGGTCCTGGTCAGGATTCAGTGCTCCTAGAGGAAGAGTGAAGTCATGCGGTAAGCCATGCTTGACGGTATCATGGGAAATACTACCCTGTGTGGCCTCAGAGCCAGGAGCCCTCCAGAAGCTGCTGGGTGACAGCAGAGAACAGAGAAGGAAAGGCTCACTCTGCCAAAAGCTCCCCAGTTTCTGCCTCGCAGCCTGGTCAGCCATGCACACGTATGTGACACATTTCACTGGTTCTCCCAGCAGCAGCTCTCACCCAGGGGGAGGCATGAGCCCCACTTTCCCGACAAGGAGCTCCAGGCACACCGCAGAGGTTCTCCACTCACTGCACCAAAATCACCTGGAGAGACTAAACACAGGGCAGCCTGGGCTGCACCCCCGACACTCCCCGTGAACTGGCCTGGGCGGTGCCCAGACATCTGTCTGCTTGAAAGCTCCCCGTGTGCTTATAATGTACAGCCAGGGTTGAGGACCACCAGTTTAGGGAGAAAGGAACTTGTTCAGGCTAACAAAGTTTTTAAACGACTGAAACAGCCTGCTCCTGGCTGAATGGTTTTGTCTTCCACAAATCCGTATGTTGAAACCTAAGCACCAAGATGAGGACAGTATTTGTTCCTGGGGCCTTTGAGAAGTGATGAGGCTATGAGGATGGAGCCCTCATGAATGCGGTTAGCGCCCTTAGGAAAGGGACCCCAGAGCACTCCCTCACCCCTTCTGCCACGTGAGGACGCAGTGAGAAGACGGTCGGCTGTGAATCACAAAGTGGGCTCTCACTAGACACCCAAGGTGCCGGCGCCTTAATCTTGGGCTTCCCAGCCTCCAGAAGTGTGAGAAATAAATTTCTGTCGTTTATGAGTCACCCAGTCTATGGTAATTGATAACAGCAGCTTGAATGGGCTAAGACACAGCCTTGGACACAAGTTTCTTCTGCACCAGTGGCTCACAAAATTTCACTTGCATCAGAATCCCCTGAAGGATTTGATAAATGAAACAAGAGGGCTGGACCCTGTCCCTGGAGTTTCTGAGTTAATTGCTCTGGAGTCAGGGCTAAACTTTTCTAACAAGATCTTAGGTGCTGCCGGTGATGGCCTCCAGATACACTTTGAGAATCAGTCTCTCTGCTATGCTGTCTCCTGAAGGTCTGCTGCTTTTACTCTGCATATGAATCTAGGGAAAATGGTTTGAAGAACAGAAGGCAGGGGAGGGAGATTACTGTCACCCTATGTGATATTCTCTTAACTTCAAGCCCTCATGTCCTCTGAATGTGAGATGTAAGGGAGGAAACCATTACCAGATCCCCAAAGGAGAGAGTGATTCTATTGAAAGATTCACAGCCCTGAATGTGAATCTAGTATTGAATTAGTTCTGCGGTCTGCATGCTGCAGAGAACTGAAACCCCATAGGGAATGAGTCCTGTGGGAGGGAGCTCACACATATTAACCACCATATCTAGCTGCAAATCCATATCAAGCAGCCTGAGAGATTAAGAGATTAAACAGAGGGGATGAAAAAGCCTAAGAAAGCCAAGCAAATCTGTTTCACAAACAAACAAGGCCTCAGAAGGTGGTGATAATGAGGAAATACGCTAACAAAGGTAATGAGTGAAGGGTCCAGTGATCTAACATTCTTTTGTCAAGACCTAGTTAATCTCGTTTTAGCTGCACATTTTTTCTTTCTAAGGGATCACATTGATTTCTGTGGCTTAAACCAGAAGGAGGGCAAGGGGTCTTTCCCCCAAGGGGACACTTCAGAAATCTTTGGGGAGTTTCTGGTTGTCACAGAAGTGGGGGGCTCTCCTGGCTTTACTGGGCAGGGCTCAGGGATGTCGGGTCCCGACGAGCCCAGGAAGCCCCCGAGGACCAGCTGTCCCAGGTCCTGGGTGAGAAGCTGATCGTGACTATCTGTGCCTAGAACCCAGCACCATTTTACATCCCTGAACACAGTAATTGTGGCATAGTTCTGATGTACAACACATTTCCAGGAAAACAATTACTGTGCAAATGGAGAGAAAATGGTGCTTCTGTTCACTGAGAAAATTACCTGGAATTTAATTTGCCAACACGCACTTAGCTCAGTGCATTTTAGGCTGGAGCGCTGACAGCGGTTCAACTACCAGAGCACGTGTATGACTTCATGATGCCTGTGAGTAATCAGGCTGAGCATTTGCATACTGAAGTGCAAATTGTATTATAAAGTACTTTCATTGTATTTTTCCCTTATGTTATAGTTGAGGGCCATATTGATTTTTGAAATTAATAACTTACCTACCTATGAGGTAGGTGGCTATCCTTTTTTTAATCTCCAGCTTTTTTAATTAGAATTTTCAAATATACACAAAGTTAAAAGAATTCCATAGTGAACACCCATGGACACCCGCCAGTTTACTGTCTTAATTTCTAACCAGAAGTTTTGTTACGTAAGCCAGTCATTAGCCTGAGAGCGCTGGCTTAAACCTACAGCACGGATGCTTTGGAGGGTATAACTTTCTAGAATGTAACTCATACACCGTGAACAAACCTAGTTTTTTGTATTCTCTGGGGTGCCGACAAAGAGTCTAGTCTATTGACCTAACTCTATTCAGCTCCTCTGGGGTCCCTTTTCAACTAGGCCCTAACCTCGGCCAGGTTATTCCAGGTTTAGCAAGAATCCTGCTGAGTCACCCTCAATATCTGACCACCTTCACCTGCCATCCGCAAACGTCCTGTGAGGTCGGGTCAATAGAAAACTACTCTGCCTCTTAGTAATTTTCCATCCACCAACACCCCACCCTGCTCCTTGGCTATAAATCCCCACTTTCCTTACTGTATTCAGAGTTGAACCCAATCTCTCTCCCCTACTATGAAACCCCACTGTACTAGTCCCTCCCGAATAAAGTCTGCCTTCTCATCTGCGGCCTGAATGAACGGTTTTTCTTTACTAGTCTAGAGCCTGGAGCTCTTTGGTCAGCACTGTTCTCTCTCAGAAGGTTCTTTTTTCCACGGGCTCTGCTGACATCCTGGAGGGCTTCTAGGCTGGTGGGGAGAGTGCTCACTGACGATTCAGGACCTTCCAAATCTGGCCCCACCTGCGTCCCCATCTCCTCCCGTCCCCGCCTTCAGCCGCACTGGGCTCCTGAGAACTCTGGCAGGCCTGTGCATTCATACTCTGTATTCTTGTCTGGGCCTGGAAAGCCCTGCTCCTATTTCTCTGACGGCTGAAGTTAATCATTCTTCAAGACCTGCTCCGCACTTCTGTGATACTCCTAATCGACAGCGACTGCCTCCCCTCTGTGCTCCACAGCACTCTGCTCAGAGCTCTGTGGCACCAGGTTCCCAGCTGCCCCCGAGCCTCTTCTGTGCGGATGTCTGTAAGGTCCTTGAGGGAGGGGACAAGCATTGGCCTCTTTGCTTTCCCGATACTTAGTACTGTCTCTTGCACACAGGAGGACTCAATAAATACTTCTTGAATTTGACTGGTGGTTTAAAATCCTGGAGAAAGTGATAGCATAAGTACCATAGTGTCTGATTCATGTGTTTTCAAAAGTCCAGACTTGTTTAAACCCATAACAGGTTCTATCCATCAAAAAAATGTCCTACTCACCAGTTCTGACTTAGAGAAATGTGGAAGCTATCAGAGAGAATTGATCAGTTTATAAAATATTTGTGGCTCTGCTGGCTTATAAGAACAAAACACAATCAATACCATTATTAGAACCAGAGGACTATAAAACAGGAATATAGGCTGGGGATTAAAATATTTCAAAACATATTCATGACACATGCACATCTTGAGAAAGATGGATCTGTTCTTATTCATTTGTGTAGCCATGTTTTGCATATTTGATATTGTGGCACATTATAGGTATTCAATCTTGTTCTGGATTGAACGATGTGTGTGTGGGAATCACATTTTATAATTTTATATTGAGCAGCACAAATGAAAAATGCTTTTACCTTGTCCTGGGTCTTGCAGTAAAAGCCTTTAATAGGTCCAGAGAAATTATCTTTGTGCACTGACCAGAACCATTTGCAAAGCAACGACTAAATGAATTGCAGCTGGTCACCTGTGGGGCTGCCTAGCCTGTACTCCTGGGGCAGAGCCCACTCGGAATGTAGCCAGTCTGTTGTCATCAGTAAATAAGGTCTAGCATTACCGGGTCTCTAATGTTAGCCTGTGTCTGGTATGCAAAAGGACTAGTGAAGTGTGTTTTGGTATCAACAAGGGGTGTTGTTTCATTCAAGTGAAATGCATCTCCAGTTTTTCTCATTGGAGCAAGATGGGTCGATAAGATGTTTACAGGCCAGTAAACTATCAGAAGAGATGTTATTTTTGAAAGAATTTTTCATTATGAAGTCTCACCTACATTTATAGCAACTACAGATTTAACAGGAGAACTCAAATAGTGATGACCCTTCTTCATCTTAGAACATGAGAGAGGTAAGATTATGTTTTTCCAACAGGAAAGCAGGGTTGGAGTGACACATTGGTTGGCAGATGTACATTGAAACCGATGCAAGCTTAATATGTCAAATTGCTTGCACACTGGATTTTGGAAAACAAACATGGTTGCCTTTTTCAAAGGAGACATGAATGCTTTATCTATAAGAGGCCATGGTTGGGAAGCGTATGATGTAATATGAAATTTCTCCATGCAAGTTTTGTGGATTAAATGGGAAATCTGAAGAATTGAGAAAAATATGTGAACAGATTCCACCTGTTGTTGATGAGATTATTAGGTCATGAACTTTTCCCTCTTCTATAAATTCACATTTCAGACCTTGCAGATTGTAAGACAGTTTGAGTATTTTCTTCACTGTGTTATAGAAAGCTGCTTGGAACACTCTTTCAAGTCTTACTGCCAAGACTTTATATGGTTCCAAGAACCTGTTTTTTCCAGGCCAAGGTGCTGTTTTTTCATTTTGAAAATAAAAAGGACAAGGAGTAGTCCTTTCTCATAGAGAATATGCTGCATGATGTCTGTGGATTAGTAGCATTATGACCACCACACAGAATAGTTCCCATCTGGATGTGTGAGAGGCTCTGCTTCCCCCTGAATTAGAAGCCTCCCAGGCTTGCCTGGCTCATCTCTCTAAATGCATGAAATATACTTACATTCTGGAAATCATTAACTTCAATTGCTTCTTCAGCTCCACTTCCCATTTTAAAGGTCTCCAAGTTGTTCCCAGCATCTATTTCCATTGACCCATCTTGTAATTTCCCATTGATACTCATGGTATAATGGACATTATAAATCTGGAAGTGAACACAAGAGTTAGTGATTCTTTCTTTCCTTTGAGAGCAATTCAGGGCTTATCTTTAAACCTGCAATATCTGAGGTTACCTTTCATATTTGTCAGAGATATGCTCAATCATCCTTAACAGTAACATATATATATATATGAGTAACACATGTATATATAAGCTTACCACTAAATTATACCCACAGACCAATCACCTAATGCAGTGATTTCTTTAGAAATACCTGAAAAGTCTCAGATACTTATTCAAATAGCTCAGTGATTTGCAATCCTGGCTGCCCAAAGAAGCATCTGAGTAGCGTCTACAGCCACCATGTGTGGGTTTCCCCAGACCAATCAAATCAGAACCTGTGGGGATGCGGCTTCAGCACAGACTTTCCTTTTCTAAAGGTCAATTGTACTTTGCCGAGTTGAGACCCATTGATGGATAAATGGAAACTGAGAAGGCAGAGGGCTAAGTGAGCTGAACACTGAACAAGTCTGCAGCAGCACCTCCATTTGAAAGCTTAAAAAACACACCCTTTGGTTAAGATTCGGCATGGAGTGTGGTGTATGGTGAGGATGACGGACAGGACTAGGGTATGCCTGATACAGAGCAGCATTCACAGACAGCAAGGTCTGCGTGCACATCTGTTTCAGCTCAAAATGGGAGTTACTCATTTTAATGATCCTATGGGACAGGCTTATGTGTTGTAGGCATTTTGTTACGAGATGAGTTGGGGAAGAAGAGAGGAGGCCTTGGTGTGTTTGAAGGGCACTGGCCCGGAAGTCAGAAAACAGGAGGCCACACCACTATCCCTGGTTCTTGGGAATTGCCTTGAATGTCAAGTGAAGAAGCCAGACCTCACAGGTGGTCTTCATTTATGTCCTTAGGCTGCCAAGGCCTCACAGAGGTGGCCCGGGGCTGAGGCCAGCAGAGCAGGTGGCACTGTGAGGCTCCTTCGTACCTGTCCACCTCCGGTTTAACCAGAGCAGCTCTGTTGCTTATCTGTTTTATGGGCTGGATTTCTTAAGAAGAATTTTGCCATGAAAAAAAATTTTTTTTTTAAGTTTACCACTAAATTATATGAGCCAAAGGGCTCGCTTAGTTTAGACATTGTTAGTACACTAGTTTAATAAGTAATTCACATGCTGCTCCTGCTCAGTTTCCCATGGCCTTGCTAGAACTTTCTCTGTGTGGTAGGGTAGTAACACAGGTCTTTCCTTTCCTTTTCTGCTTTTCTTTCTTTTTCCTACTTACAGGCATATATACGTATGTATATATAAGATCTTTAAAGGGAAAGGAATAAGAACTAATAAGAGACACTTGCTGCTAAGTGACAGGTCAGTAGGTAAGACCTGCAAATAGTTGAGATTCAGTTCAAGTCGGCTTTTCTCTCTCATTATGGAGAATGACTGCTGCATGGACAAATACTGGAGAAAGTTATCTGTTGTTACCGGACCATTACTTATAGAGAACTATAAGTTCACATTATTATTACAAGACCCAAGGAGTACGATTTCATTTTATCAGCAGAGATGTTGAAATGGCTCTACTAGCCAGTACCCTTTCAGGCAACAGCCTTCATTCAGCAGAATAGAAAACATCCACATGCTATTTCGATTTAACCATCTCTCAGTGGCCCTCCTTCCCTCCTCTGGTGAACTCCCATTCCTGTAGTATGCTGTTTCCCAAGCTTCTCTGGTCAGAAGAACCATTTTTAGGGCTTCTGATTTAGTGGGTCTGGTGCAGAGCCCACCCATCTGTTTTCATGTTGCACCTCAGGTGGTCCTTGTGATCAGCCCAGTTAGGGAGACCTGTTTTCCTTGGCTGAGTGTGCACTTGCTGCAGGTAAGGTTTAGAAAGCAGGCTCTGTTCTGTCCCTGTGCGCTCTGAGCAGCCATTATTCACATGGGCTAATTATGACTGTCAAAAGGATAGGGTTCCTGCTGGCACGAGTGTCCTTCGCTCATGCCACAAGTGGCTTTTCTTTTTTGTTTTTTTGGAAGCATTGCACATAAGCTTTCATTAGGAAAGCAATGCAAAATTTAAGAAACTAATAGTTTTCAAATTCTTTGCAGGTCTTAAGGAGACAAGATGTAATACTGGAAGAGTGGTTTGTGGTCCAAATTTCACTTTTCTCTATCCCCACCCCTATTGCCCCTCCACCCCCACCATCTTCCTCCCAACAAAAGCTCCCTAACCTGGTATAGGTATTGCATCCTTTGTAATGTAGCTTCACCCCATTTTTATAAGAAGTACACTGTCTGTAAGCAGTAGCAGTGCAAGATCTCTGCCCTCCTGACATGAATGGTGGGCCCTGGGGGTGGGGCATAAATCGTCCAAAGTTATTTCCAAAGTACTTGGCCCTGAGAGCAGAAGGAAGCTGGGCTGGGGGAGCGGTAATCCCATTATCTCCTCTAAGCCAATGAAGCTGTTGGCATCTAAGGCTATTTCTATCCAAGCACAGTGAAGTTTATTGTTTGCCAAAATTCTGCTCAATATGGTGCCTTTTATGGCCAAGGATATTTGCTAATACATTTCTAATAAAGCCTGTGTTCTACAAGATTAATTACATCATGTTTGGGACAATGTCTAAAAAAATAAATCTGAGAATAAAGGCCCCAAACAATGATCTCATCCCCTCACCCCACAGGGTAGGGTTGTCGGTTAGCTCATGTTGGTGGGAATATCCCATACTTCACAGCCTTGTTCCATTTACACTAATTGGATGAAACACGACTTCAGTATTTCAGCCCAGTCGCTTGTCGCCTGATTATTAGCACTCTGATGTTTCCGATTCCTCCAGCTGAGTTCCAGTAAACCTGTCCTAAGGGGGTGTACTCATATGAAGTTGTAGGAGGGGAATTACAGCTGCTTCTCCTCTGTAACCAATATAGAGGAGCACAGGCACGGATAATCCCCGAAAAGTGGGTAATCCGTTTGGTTGGGGATGTCTTTCTGTGACAGTGACTTACCTTTTCTGATTATGTTTTGTTTGGGCGATTTAGATTTGTATTTGGGGAAAGCAGACCTATGTATGCACTATGCATAGATGGTGCCAAATTTACTCTGTTTAGTATTTTGTGATTTGTTTTTCAGACTTACTAATATGGATCAGCATTGACTATTTGGGGAGTTAAAAAAAAAACTCACACTACCGTGATTTCTTCATTCTCCTGCCTGTATGAGAAACAGCAATGACTTTGATTGTTGGCAATAAAATGTGACTCGCTGTTCCTTTGTATTCCTAGAATTCACTGCTCCCCTGAACCAGACTCTTTTGGGAAAGTAAAAGATGAAAAGGGGAGTCCTGCTTATTCAGTATGATCTTTCAATCTTTCTATTTAGAAGCTCGTCAGTTAGCTGTGTTTGCCTTGAATAATTAAATGCCAAATGGTATTTATTCATATTAACATATATCATGTACAAATTCTTACCAAAAAAAGCAATGCTATTTTTATCCCCAAATGACCTATACCATTTGGGTTTTGTCATCTAAAAGAGAGCATTTATATTTGGTACCATGCCATTTCCCAGAGGATGACAATCTAAACCCTGCTACTAATGAACATGTAGATATTGAAGTCATTCTCATGTTCAGATTTCCTGCCTTCAAATATGAGCATCTGGCCCAGCTTCTATATTTAAAATAAAAATACATTTAAGATATTTTTCAAATATACACAAAATACTGTGCAGTTCTGATCCTACAAACCAATGCTTGTAAATTTGATACAGTCTCTATAAAACACTCAGTGCTAAATGGCATGCTTAGCCTCACAAGGCATTGGAGTTAAAAATACAAATTAGGCAGTGACTGCAGAAGATGTGATGTGTGAAATGGTTGAATTGCTTTCAGCACCATTTTCTCTAAGTACTGGAATTTGTTCGTGCTTTGAATTTCGTGGTGGGAGAGAGGGGGGGACACAGCAGTCCCAGAACCTCTGCGGGTAGATCGAGAAACAGCTCTTTGTGTATGCCCTGGAGATGGAATTCTTTCCCATCGGTGGAAATAAGCTTACCCCAGGCCTGGCAATGGTCATCAAGATAAAATGCCCCCCTTTGCATAGGTGAACAAAATTCAGAGTATTTAGAGAACACACTGGAATTCTGCCCAGTCAAGTCAGAAGCACTTTTATACTTCTCGAGAGCCCGTGGAGCTTTAAAATAAATAGTCCCATACAAAGAAAGTAGGACAGCAGTTAGTGAAACATTCCCCATTAAATCACAGGTGACTAGGCCAGAATTGATTTTTAGAGATTTGCACCTTCAAGGAAGTTAGGCCTTTTTTTCTTCTTCTTCTTTTTCTTAGAGCAAGAGAGAAAGGAGCAATAATAGATGGGTCACACTGCAACAAACACTCCTGAAAGGTCAAATTCATCCCCAATACTGGGTCTGAGTATTCCTGCACTGTCTTTGTCCTGATTCTTAAATCTATAGCCTTTCTCAGTTAGGAGAGGCCTTAGAGATCACCTAGATCAGTTCTTCCCTAAAGATGGGTAAACCGAGGCCAGAGAGGTGACATGCGTTACCCATGGTCACACAACTGCTCAGTGGAAGCGCCAGGCTGAGATCCTCCAAAATAGGTTTTCCTCGATCTGTCCTCTGCGTTTTCCCATTACTCGCCGTTTGAATATTCTCCCTTAAAACCTTGACTTGCTTTTCTACAAAGTTGCCTGTGAGCAGAAAGCATGCGTAGTGGAGTTGGATGGAACAAGGGAGAAGGTGCCTCGCGGGGACTTAGAGGGGAGCGGACGGGGCCACAGGGCCAGCTGGCAGCTGAAAGCCGCCCCCTCCGGCCCGGCGCTCTGGCTCCGCCTAGGGGGACACACGCGGGTGACAGCAGGACGCCGCCACCCCGCGCGCCCCGCCGCCCGGCGCACCTCCAAGCCCCGCGCACCCCTCCTCGGGCCGGGACCCCGCGCGCCGCCCCTGGACTTACGTGATTGTCGCTCCCCTTCCAGAAGTAGAAGGCCCCGATGGCCCCGAAGAGCAGCAGCACGGCCCCCGAAATGAGGACCACAGCGCCGACCTTGAGCAGTCGCGCGGGGCTGGAGGGCTTCACAGTCACCGCAGCGTACGCCTGCGGGCCGGCGGAGAGGCGGGTCAGGTCGGCGCCACCCGCTCCCGCGGTCCCCGCGCAGCGCCCCCGGGGCTGGGGGCTGGGGTGGGAGTAGCGCGCCCCCTTCGCCGCCTTCCCTCCCGAGCGTTCCTGGCACACGGGCGCAGCGCGCGATTAGCAAACTCTTCGCGGAGCAGGGCGGTCGCCCCGCGGGTCTACACTCTCCGCCGGCACCGGTCGCCCCCCCCCAACGACTCCCGTTCCACCCTCTCCTTCTGGCCAGTCTGTGGGTCCTGCGGCTCTGCACACGCACACATCGGGCAACCCCTCTCCCACATTCGGTGGCTCAGATCCCTGACCCGGTCAGTGGATCCAGACCCAGTGCAAAGCCCGGGCCCTGCTGTGGACCATCCCAGCACCCGGACTGAGCGGTACTCACCGGGGGACTGCAAAACTCGACGTCCTCAGGCCCCACCAGGGCGATGGGCACTTTGTCCGAGTTCTCTGTCATGGCTGCGGCCGGGGGAGCGAGACACTGGCAGGCTTCGCGTGCGCCCTGGGCTCTGTTCGGCAGCGCACACGCAGCTCGCGTCCCGCCTGGGCCAGCCCAGCGGTCCCCACCCCTTCCAGCTCCTCACCTCTCTCCTCCCTTCTCTCTTCCGCCCCAGCAGCAGTGTGAGCTCGTCCAGCATTCCAGAATGCCCCTCTGTTCGCTGTCTGCAGTCTACTGGCCGCCCAAAGCGTCCTTGGTGAACCTGAGTATGTCAAGGTGGGGATGGGGGCAGGGAGATTGGTAGACCAGGAATGCTTCTAAGTCCTGGAACCCCAAGAAATGTTAGATTCTCAAAACTCTTTCCACCATCCAAAGATCTCTTAGAATGTCAAAGGGCTCTGCTATGACACCTGGCTGGAGGCCCATTTCCTGCCTTTGCACATGTTATGGGGCTGGTAGAAGGGGACAGAGAGGAGAACGGGGTTTTGCAGGTTGGTAGGGGATACTGTCCCAAGTTTGCCAGGGTTTACATGGGCCTGGTGTTGCCAGATGGCCCTGGGACGAGAGTATGGAGCAGGGCCTTGGGATGGTCCTTGCCGCTGGTGTCTCCAGGAGGCCTGGGAGGAGGGCACACTACAGCAAAAATGAAAGCCAAGCAGAGGATGCTGGAGGAAAGTTGGGAGGCCAGAGTAACAGTGCATTCCGCTTTGGTGACTAAGTTAAACAAACAAAACCAACAGTGGTACCCCCCCCCACCCCTCAAAAAAACCAACAAATCAAAGCACTGTATCCAGAGGAATAACTAAAACACTCATTTAAAGCAGAACAGGGGAGAGTTTTTTACCGAAAATGCCATCTATCTGTGATGACCTGGTCCCTCATTTGCAGCCCGGCTTCACTAATACATATGGAGCTCTAGCTTTGGGCAGAGCCCTCTGCTGAGGAGCGAGGCGGCCCTGGGGCAGGGGAGGACCTGAGGTTTCCTGAGCAGAGGCGGCTCGGCTGGGCTCGCAGCAGGAGGTGCGCGTGGGAGGGGGGCAGCTGGCGGAGCACCATGGCAGCGGGCTGGGAAGGAGAGGGAGAAAGGAAAAGACATCTACAGAAGAATCCATAGGACTTGGCAGCTGCTGGGCTCTGGAGACAGAGATTTCAGGCCCCTGGGGTTTGGGAGAACGAAGGAGCCCTAGGGGAGAAGAGGAAGTTGGAAGAAGCAGTTTTGAGGGAGCAGCTGTGGTAAGACTGGTTTTAGACATGATGAGCTTGGTGTGGGGACGGAGAAGAGTCGGGGAGACGTCCTGAGCCAGCCTTGCATTCGGAAAGGTGACACTACCCTGTACTTCCCACTAGATGTAAGGTGCCTGAAACCCCAATGAAGACTCCAGCGAGGGCTCACCTGGGGGCACTGCCGAACCTGAGTTCAAAGACATACCTTTCCACGGGCACTTGTGATGGGAATTGAGAAGGAATTAGAGAAGTGGGAGACGATCCAGGGTAATCCAAGGTAAAGTAGCGATGTAAGAAAAAAAAAAGAGTTCAGGAAGGGTGGGTCCTCAGGGTCAATGCTGAAGCAAGCACATCCGGGTACACAGAAAGGACCTGGGATCTGCGGTCAAGAAGGCGCCGCGGCCAAGAAGACAGCGGTTCCATTGGCTTTATTGGGCAGAGAAGACATACTGCCAGACTTACAAGGTAACTAAAAATATTTGCAACTAACATCACAGAGAAGAAACTACTGTTCTTATATAGCGAGTTCCTATGAATTATTAAAAGAATAATAATGTAATAGAAAGATGGGCAAAGGGTAGGAACAGACAATCCCTAGGGGAAATTCAAAGACCTCTTAAGCAAAAAACTGCTTTCATAAGAAAGACGGCATTCATAAAAAGAAATGAAAATTAAAAGTATTCTTTTTCACCTATCAGACTGGCAAAAATAGAAATATGTGTTAAAACAATCCATTGGAGAGGACGAAGGGAAAGGAGGCCCTCCCATACATTGCTGTGGGTGGGTGAATTGGTACGACTTTTATGGAGAGCAATTTAATTCCAAACTGCAAAATACAATTTCATTTCTGTGGATTCATCCCGCAGAGGCACTCAGAGGGTGAGAAAATCCTGCCTAGGCAAGGATGCGTTTGTTAGAACAAAAGACTAGAAACATCAGCGTCCACAGCAGAGAATTTCTGGTACACCCTCGCAGAGGGATCTTGGCAGCCATTTACAAGAATGAGGCAGCTTTGGTTATACCGATGTGGAACACTTCCTAGGATATTTTAAGTGAAAAAAGCAAAGGGTAGAGGATGCACATAAATGCCTCCATTTGTATAAAAAAATACAAGAATTATGTGCATGCTTTTTCTTTCTGAAAAGATACACAAGGGCTGCCTGTAAGGAGAGCTGCGGGCACTGGGACTCCAATGGGGTGTATCTTCACATGTATCTTTTGGAACATTTTGAATTCTGCATTGTGAAGCATGTATTAACTGTTCAAAAAAATGAGTGAATAAAATTATAGTAATGAGTTGCTGGGGAGGAAGTGAAGGCAGCAAATGGAGACGATTCTTTTAAGAACTTTGGCATTGAGGGGAAGAGGAAAGTAAGGAGGCTGGATCAGGGCAGCTGGAGGTCAGGGAAGTCCCCTCCCATCCCCCCAGGCGGCAGAGATGTCTGAGAGCCAACAGGAAGGGACAGAGAGGACAGAAAGTTGGGAAGGAAGGCACAGATCCAAAGTAAGATTAACTTGAGCGGCGGAGAGGGACTGGGTGGAGGCCCGGTGGCATGGATGCTTTAGGGACAAATGGACCCGAGGAGAGGGTGGGGGGCCAGAATCCAGGTCGCTGTGCCATTCAGACAGCTGGTGATGCACCGCGTGCCCAGCAGAGCCAGAAATAGCTGATTGTAGCTGGAGGGAATGGAGTGACAGCTGGGCAGGGAGACCAGTTGCCTCGTTGGAGCACATTCTCCTAAAGTGACATATTTTCAACAATTTTAAGGTAGCATGTTTGCATAAGGATGGTTACGAGTGCTGAAAACAGTAGAGGCAGCTGCAAGGTGGGAGGCCTGTGGAGAAGTGGGCCTGCTGGCCTGCGGGCCTAATTCTTGGGCTCATTCCCCGGAGGTTAGAACATAACTCCACCCTGGTGCCAGGTGCTGTGCCAGGTCTGGGGACTCAGCAATGAGCCAGTGAGACATGGACCTGCTCTTGAATTGCTTATAAGGGACAGAAAAAGGCAGTCATTAAGCAGACAATTGCAAAATAATGGTGTCATTGCATTTGTGATAAACAGCGTGAGGGACCAGTACAGCACCCCTAAGATAATATAACATCAGATCTACCCTGGCTGGGGAAGGGCAGCCCGAGGAAGGGACATTTAAGCTGAGAACTGAAAGGATAACAGGAATTTTCCAGATGGAGGTGGGCGCAGGGGTGGGGGACGTGGAGAGACAGCGGTCAGAGGCCCTGAGGTGGTGAAGAGTTTGGCATTTGAAAGGAGAAGGGAAGGCTGGATCGTGGAGAAAGACAGGAAGCACAGCAGGAGATAAGGTAAAGAGTCAGTCCTCTCGCCAAGTGGCCTAGGCCACATTAAGGGTGGGACATTTTCCTCCTAGTATTGTGAAGGCATTAAGTGTGAAACAACGGAATGGTGTGATTAGGTTTGCATTTTAAAGCCACGACTGTAGCCTAGCCTCTGTGCGCTAAAATGAGAGCCCCGGAAGGAGCAGGAGAGGCAGGGGGAGATTTTCAGGCCCCCTTACAGCGGACTGGCAAGAAACGGTGGTGGTGAGAGCGAGGATAATCACAGGAGATGGGGATGGGAAGGGATGGATGGGCCTGAGGTCTATTTTAGAGGGAGAATCAACAAGCCCTGGAGATGGGCTGAATGTAAGTGTGTGGGAGAGGGAGATGCCAGGATGACCCTCACATTTCAATCCCATACGACTGGGTAGGTATAGGGAGCATTGGCTGAGTTTTAGAGACGGTAAGTTTGAGAGCTGTGGAAATCCAAGTGGAGATGTTGTATTTAGCAGTGACAGTGAAGAAGCAGAGAGAGTGAAAGGGGGGTTCTCCAGCTACCCGATTCACTCATTCACGAAGAGAGGACACGAGCGCTCCAGCAGCGAAGCTTATTGCCTGAAAGACAGAACGGCGTCTCTAAAGGAGAGAGCAGCAGGGGCGGCAAGGGGGAAGCTGCTTATAAAGGAATTTGAGCGGGAAGTTGGTCCCATGACTTCTAGGCATTACAGGGTTCAGGAAGAGGGGGCGCTGATTGGATGGTTTAAAACAAGTATGTCTTGTACACTTTCTATAGGTTGAGCTCAGTTGGCCCCGAGTTGCCAGCTGATGTAATCTGGAAGGTATGTAGGTTAAGGGAAGCAGGTACCTTTTATGGTAAGGGCAGGTCACCTTTGCCCTTTACGGGTGGCTGGCCGTTGCTAGGGAAACTGTCTAGGATTAGGGCCACTTGAACAATGGGTGGGTTTCCCAGTAACTAGAACACATTTTCTTAGAACTAGGTTGGGGGTGAGGCCTTGGGGGATTCAAGGCTGGGGTGCAGCTGCTGTAGGTGGTGCAAAGGGGGGGGCTTACTATGTCCGGAGATAGTTCTGGGTTCTAACAGAGAGCCATCTGCTGAGAAAGGCCAGGGGATGGAGCAGGGCTTGAGAACTAGGGGAGAAGCTGATAGCAGTTCTACGAGAAACACAGTGTGGTGTTTACCAAAGCAATGGCCACTTGGGGCTGGAGAACACAGAGACCAAGGCTCTCCCTCAGCTCTGATCCAGCTCAGAGCAGAATGGAGGGTGCTGGGTGATGCCGGGGCAGTTGGCCATATAAATCAGGGCTCTCCAGAGAAATGGAACCAGTGGGATACAGACAGGTATAGAGAAAGAGATTTATCATGAGGTTCATACAGTTATGGAAGGTGAGAAGTGTCAGGATCTTCTGTCTGGAGCTGGTTGCCCAGGGTTACAGGTGGTGTACGTCCTCGCCGGGATCTTGAGAGCGGGAGAACCAGGAGCGAGCATGTCCGAGGGCAGGAGGCAATGGGCATCCCCTTCCTCCACCCTTTTGTTCTGTTTGTCCCTCAACAGACTGGCTGAGGCCCAGCCACTTTGCCTCGGTAGAGTCTTTCTTTACTCAGTCTATCTATTCAAACGCTGATCTCTTCTGGAAACACCCTCACAGATACTCAGAAATGTTTTACCAGCCATCTGGGCATCCCTTATTCAAGCTGACACATTAAAATGAACCATCACCATGTGTTAATTAACTAGATGGGGAGGAATCCTTTCACAATGGATGTACATCAAATCACCATGATATACATTTTACATCTCTTACAATCTCATATGCCAATTATACCTCAATGAAGCTAAAAATGTTAAATCACCTTGGGTCCTGAAAATGGTTTGGGAAGGGCAGAAGGTCAGGGTTTGGGTGATTCTAGGGTGTGGACTGGGAAGGGGCTGATGAACTTGGAGAACAGGGAGCAACTGGGGTGGTGGAGGTGGCCTGATGGGGCCGCAGAGGGAAAGGCTTCGGAGGTGTCAGGCAGAACCCAGAAGCTGCAATCTTAGAGGTGGGCTGGTTCTGGGTGGAAATATCGTCTCAAGTGTGGACTCGGTGACAGAGGGGACTGGAGATGAGGACACATCTAGGAGTCCCAACTATTGTCATCCTCAGATGCTGAGGCCACGGTGTCCGAATCAGTGGGATTTTGAAGTGGCAAGTAGGTGCGATGGGGTGTGACAGAGAGAAGACTGTGAGGGGTGGTGCAAAAATTGTCAAGGCAAGTGGGAGAAGATTCTGTATGGAGCTCCCTGGCAGGAGTGAGGAATGAAGAAGGTGGTAGGCATGGAGGTATGAACTTTGGAAGAAAAAAGACTGTTTCTACAGGGTGGTGACACAAAGTCTGGAATGGACAGCAGGGAACCAAAACAGCTTCTTGTCTCCAGAGAAAATATGCAGAGCCTCCTCTTCTAGGAGAGGGATGGAGGGTTGGCATAGAGCTCCCGTATTAGTACTGTTTTTGCAGTTGCTTTTATATACACTTTCTACCACTGCTTCTTTCTGTACACTCTGGTGGTCAAGGTGAGGAGGCGGCAGTTTAGGGACGAGTGGTTCAAGATAAAAGCTGGGATTCTAGGGTGTCACTAATACAGAACTACTCCACACGGGTAGCTGGAGCCTCTCCGGAGACACTGCTGTCCACAACCTAGGGGGCCTAAGAGGGCACTGAGGTAGGGTTGTCATAGGCATTAACCTTTTATGCGTTCTTCCAGAATCCCTATGTCCCCGTGCTCATGAACTGACTCATGACTTCTTTTTGCGTTTCCTTTTGACTTCCTGCTATCCAGCCAGTTCAGGGACTATTTTTATATTGATAAAATAAAAAGCATTGCCTTGATGGTAGATGTACTTCAGAAAACAAAATGTTGCATTCCAATGCTAAATGCTAGGGATTACTTTACTATCTGCCTTCTGGGATTATCAAAACAGGGTTTATTCCCTTTAGTTTAGCCAAATTTGAGCCTTTTAAATTGATGTCAGTCCACAGATAGGTTAATTTTCAATTTATCTTTAACCGCTCATCCCTTAGCTGCTTCCTTCTCATTTAAATGCCGGAGTGTACGGAAAGCACCCTGAGCGAAGTGATGCAGATGGCATATAAACAGTTGGAGCTGTGGCCTGCCCCTGCACCTCTCCAGGTGAATATGTCTCGGCTTGTTGGTTCCATCTGATCCTCCCGCACTCAAGGACTGAAATCCCTCCTGGTGGAGCTTTATGTGGCGGTGATCCCTGGGATGACATGACGACGTCCTTGCTGCCCGCCTGCCTCCCTCCGGCTTTGCCCTCTTCCATCTCTTCATATTGTCTCCAGACCAGCTTTTCTAAAGTACAACTCACATCCCCTCACATCTCTGCTTAAGACCCCCCCACCCTGTGGGTCTCAGGGCCATGAGCGTCAAGTCCAAAGTCCTTTAAAGCACATATGAGGTTCTGCCATTGCCCCAGTTGCCTCTTTGCCTATTTATTTGTCTGTTTTCCCCACTAGACTGTCATGTAAGTTTCTGGATAGTCAGGACTGTCTTAGTCACTGTTGTTGACCCAATAGATGCATAGTTAATTAATAAATGAGAAGAAAAGCAGTGCAAGGGCCCTCGAAAACATTTGCCAAGACATAGTTCAGAAAGCCTTGCTGAAAAGGCTCATGCCCCTTGTTAACTGCTGTTGCAGAATCATGAGTGGTCAGTCGCCTTATGGTATGAGTGCATGTGTTCAGTGACCATTATTTTTGGCTAAAAATCCGAACTCATGGTTTGATGGGATTCTTGCCTTGCTTTCCGGCAGAAGAGGGAGTCTGAGATCTGTAGTTTGGATTCTGAGTGTTGGGGTGCTTCAGTGATTTATGGGAAGAATGACCTAGAAAATGAAATATTAGAATTAGCCCAGAATATCTGGGACCTGTGATTACAGATCCCAACAACCACAGAACAGCTGGCACCTGGACCCTGCGACCTTGCGTTGTGGTTATTTTGTGAATTCCTAATCCCTCTTCTAAGACAGCAAGCTTCTGTCTTGCTGGGGACTGTCTTGTACATCTTTGGACCCTTCCAATGTTCAGTACGGCGTAGGTCACTGGTAAATGTTTACTGAATGACCGAATAAGGACTGGGTTAGTCCTGTCCTTGTGTCGCCCATGATTGCCCAGGGGAATGAAGACAGAATATTCAGGAACTTCTAGACACTGTTCACAACAGAGCAATTACCACCCGAGCCCTTTCGCTGGGATTTGCCTGGGCTTCTCCCAGGGAACGGCTCATCCAATTAAGTTCATTCAAAGTGACTATAACTTTATCATCTCTTGCCTTAGAATCACTAAAGAAAATAAGCCGAACTAATAATTTTCAAGTCCCATCTGTATGGATCGTTATGGCTTCCTCCATCCAGACTCACCCAGACACCTTTTTGTCAGCTGTGGGAAATTCCCTCTGAGAAGAACAAGGACTGTGAAAATAGAAAGAGGAAGCCAATTGAATTCTCTTTGCTGAAAGTAATAAAAACAGGAATGGAGAGAAACGAAGATGGGGCATTTGGGAGGGTCACTAGGTCTGCCTCCTCTCTTTCCTTGCTGAACAGTTACTGTGTGTCAGCCCACAGTGGGCACCGTGAGCGGGTGGGGTCCCTGAACAGCAAGTTAATCTGTATGCAAACACAGTGACCCCAATTGCTTTGCAATAGAGAGCCACATGGCCTGTGCCCTTAAAATACATCATTTGGGCAGCTGCCAGCAGGCTGATTTATCCCAGCTGGCCAGAAACAGCCCTGAGATCATCAGTGCTTTTGTTAATTGGGAGACAGGGGCAGAGGAATCAAGATATTCCTGGGCACCAAGCATTCATTAGCCACCTGGCCTCCCTAAATTATGATCCTGCCATGATTTTCCCAGTGCTTCGACTGAAATTTTAATATTTGCAGTGTATTAATAACTTAGAACATGTCACTTCCTAAATAAGCAATGTCCTTCTGGACTCAGTGGAGAAGGGAACCCAGAGCATGGACGGTTAAACAGCACAGATCGTGAAATGAGCAGTGTGGGGGTGACCCTGCAAATGCCACCCACAGCAGTAAGTACAAACAGATGTGGTATGTGGATGGACCTGTGGGTTAATGCCCTTGATTTCTATTCATTTGTTTCATTCATATAGTGTCTTAAAGGAAAACCCCAGGAAAAATGGTGAAACAGATGACACTAAGCACTAACAGTTTTCGGGCACTTATTCTGCACAATTACCATGCCGTGTAGACTGCATCACACACTCTTCAGAACAACCCCACTGGATCCTGTTATCACTCCGTGAGGATGTACACTTTACAAGGGCACCGAAATGACCTGTCTGGTTCACAGTTTTATCCTCAGCACCTAGAACGGTCCCCGGCACATAGTAGCTACTCAGTAAGATAATTGGTGAATGAATGAATGAGTCTTCATGTCAGACGAGGCAGGTGAGGTGTGGCAGAGTTAGTAACCTGTCCAAGTTGCACGCCTCTAGAAAGTGGCAGGGCCAGGAGTCAGCTCCTCATTCACCGTCCTCCGGCGTCCTCTTGTTCTGGATGCTCAGGGTCCCACCAGCCTCCCACTCAGGTCTTCTCCGTTCCCCAGGGCACTGTTAGGGAGTGAATGTTGTGTCCTCCTCCAGTTCACATGTTGAAGCCCCAACCTTCAATGTGATGGCTTTTAGAAGTAGAGTCATTGGTTGGTAACTAGGTTTGGATAAGGTCATGAGGGTGGGGCCCCCACAGCGGGAATAGTGCCCTAAGAAGGAGAGGAAGAGATACCAGAGCTCGCTTTCTCTCCTTTGTGAGGACACAGTCAGAAGACAGCTCTGCGAGGCAGGAAGAGGTCCCGCACCAGAAAATGAATCTGCCGGCAGCTTGATCTTGGATTTTCCAGCCTCCAGAACTTTGAGAAGCATCTGTTATTTAAGGCCCCCAGTGTGTGGATTCTGTTATGGCAGGCCAGGACGACTGAGTCAGCCCATCAGGCACGCTCCTTGGAACTCACCTAGCCTGTAGCCCCTTCATTAAGGTTCTGCTTTCTCCTGTTCAGCCCCAGCTGGTGACAGGATCAGCTTCCTGCCTTCTCTGCCCCCGCCACCCCTCCAACGTCCATGTGGCACATCAGAGTTTACGACAGGCTTCATATACATGATTCCACGTGATACTCAAAAAGAGCTTGTGAAACAGGCAGACAGTCATTATTATCCCCATTTTACAAAAACAAACAAACAAAAAACAGAAGCTTGGCAAGATCCAGTGGCTTACTGTGACTACACCGCCAGGAGGAGGACTCGGTTCTCTGACTCCCCCACCCAGTGTCACTTCCTCCGCCCCACACTGTGGATGATGTCATAATGTGTCATTCATTCAGGAGCAGGACCCCTTGTGACTGGAGGCTATGGGGAGGCAGGACGTCGACTTAAGTGACTGTCTTATGTTGGCATTTTTGGCAGGTGAGCGCAGGGAGTTCTGTGTTCGTCGAATGCCTCCGAGTTGGCAGGTGTCTACCTTTCGTACGCCTAAGCCCAGGGCAGGGTTGTTCTTCCGAAAATCTCCAAAGAGCTGGCAAACAAGTGCACTTGTCTAAACCCTGCACCCGGTTGGCCCTCAAGCCTGACCATTGTAGGAAGCGTCATTTGCCCCCTTTTGGCCGTCTCCACCCCACTGGCCTCCCCCTGTCTGCCTGGACTATTGCCAGGGTCTCCTAACTGGACCCCTGCTTATTCCTCTCTACCCTGTCTAGGCCACCTCCCATGTTGGGGACAAAGTAAACTGCCTGAATAACAACCTCCTGCTTAAAAACCTAAGTTTGAAGAGTGTAGGAGGTGAATATGGCAGACTTAAAAAGAAGGGTGAGATAACAAAAATTGAAAAAACTTTCATTGCCGGGAATGCTTGAAAACTATTTAACTCTTTAAAAAAAATTATCTTTTTATTTTCTTTAGAAAGTAAGCTCATTGAGAGCAGAATTTTATCTGTTTATGACACAAAGTTATTATGCACCAAAATCCTAAGTGATCTATAAAAGAACAACCACACCTAATGTGAATTCCACTAAGAACTGGGATTTTTTTATGTCACAAAACTCAAAACAGAATTTATTCACATTGCTTTTATTTTTTTAAAGAGTACAGTAATTTTTGATTCCAAGGAAATAATCCAAAAGAAGGGGTTAAAGTCAATAAAAATGAAGATGATCATGGTGGAGTAATTCATAATAAAGAAAAACTAGAAACAACTTAGGAGTGAGTAGTTAAGTCAATTACATTGTGTCAGTTTGATGGACTATCATACAGCCACTAAAAATTATAATTATGCAGGCTGCATAGCAACAGAAAATGCTTATGATATAATGTTACGCATGCGAAGTGGAATGGCAAATTGCACATATACTTGATTACAGCTCTAAAAATCATGTTTACGTGTGGGCAAAGATTAGCAGGAAGCCAGAAGAGTGAAAACAGATGATTCGTTCAGCTGGTGAGATTGTAAGGATTCCTCTTCTTTTTGAATTTGTGTTATGTTTCTCCTGTTGTTTGCGCAGTTTCAGAAGAATGCTATGCAGCCCTTTTGGGAACTACTTTCAAGACCGTCAGTCCCAGGAAGGCACAAAACCAGCAACAAGGACCGCAGTTCCTGATTAGCCCCCCTGCCGGGTCCCTCCTGGGTGCCAGGCTTTGCTGGCGGGAATACTCTGACCCAGCCTGAGTGCGGCTGTTTGCATAATTGTTCCCAAATAGAATGTTGCTGCAGAAACTCACCACTGGATGACTATTCGTGTGTGTGTGTGATCAGATCCACAGCCATTTCCCACATTTTTTTCATTTAAAAACAACTCAAATACAGGCTGGGAAGCTGTTTACTTGGGCTGTTGTAGAGGGAATTGCTGTTTGGGGTAGAAGTTAGAACTAGATGATATTGAAGACCTGCTGAATCTGAGTCTCATGAGCCATGTGACCTTCACACACACATCGTTCAGGCTCTTAGATGTTCACAGCCTATTTCCTGCTCCCACACACCTGGCACATCTTTTAAGGAACACACACTGGAATGGCTGGGCCAGGCCCTGCAGTCAGATAGCCCTGGGCTCAAATCCCAGCTCTCCCACTGATAGGGTTTGTGACTATGGACAATTTATTTTTTAATCTCTCTGTACTTTGGTGTAGTCACCTGTAAAATTGGGACAACACCATCTATCCCTGAACTGGTTGTTGAGAGCGTGGAAATGAGCAGGCATGTAGTAGGTGCTACATTAAACGGGACCCAGATACAGAGGTAAATGGAGACACAATAGTGACAGAATGAAGCAGGCTGCTGGGCTTTAACACATGGAAGCACCGGAAAAGTGAGCTCTCAGGAGGGATTTGCAGGAGCATATCAAGTGCAGGAGAAACTGAAACCTGCTATAACATGTGCTGTGACATAAAGGAAAGCTGGAGTTACTGCCACTGTACAGATGGTGCAAATATCCTTTCTCCTGGGAGCAGCTGTGACAAAAACAAACGTGAGCAATGAAAAGGCTCCTAACTTTTTATTTAACTGCAAAAAAATCAAATGCGTAACCTGAGAATCACCACAGGCACCTGCTCTACCTTCTCCCTCTATGTCAAGATCCTGTCTGCAGCAACTAGATCCTCCTTTCATGCTGCAATTCAAAGAAAAGCTTCCCTAATAAGCTGGCTTCTCACACTTATGCCAGCTACATAAAGCATGTGAACTATTTTCCGTTTTCAAGCTCCAGCAATTCTCTTGGGACCAATATTTCCACCGACATTGAGATTCAATATTAATTCAAAGACTATCTTCATAGTTACATCAGAATTCCATACACTAAAACAGAAAAACTTTGGACTTTTGCAACCCAGTATCAGGTTTCTCTTTTCTCAGCCCTGCCTTCAGTTTGTCTAGGAAAGTAAAAATGTTGAAAGGAAAAATAGTGCTTATTATTTTGTACAAAACTTAAGAAGCAGTAAACCATTTGATTTCTCGAAAGTGTGACTTAAGCACACAAGAAACTCCTAATATTTCAGGAATGTGGAAACTAAACTAATGAGCATGTCATATGAAAAGATTAAATACAGTATATGGGGTTTTCAGAGTCAACACAGAATCCACTGGGCATTTATGGCATCCGACCCACTGGGCCGAGTCCGGTGCCAAAGCAAGATCTGTGAAAGCAACCGGACAGGGCACCATCCACAGTATATGGGGATTTTTGTGGAAACAGCTTACAGATTTTCTGACAACCTTGTCTTTCGATTCAGATGAATGCAACACCCTCATTTGGTCATGAGGAACTTTAATAAAAAAACTTGTCACCAAGGCTGTTTTTCACTGGGCACAAGTATGTGTGGGAATGACAGTTTTTAAATTTTGCTTGAAAAATGAAATGATACTAGACACCAAAATCAATGCCAAAATAAGGTTAACTTTGAATGGAAAAGTAAGAAAAATGATAAATGCCACTTTAAGATGAATAACCTTCAGGCTTTGTTAGCAGATACACTCTTGCCTCCCACACTGGACCCTCATTTAGATTATTCTCAAGTGGGGGGTGTCTAGGGAGCACAGGCCAGCCGGACGTTCTGTAGATGGCCACGGGCGTATTGCATTCTTCTGTCCTACCTCACCTACACTTTTTCATTCTAAGTATGTTAGCCGGTTTCAGGGCTTGGGATGGCTGCCCAGATGCACTTAGCTGTTCTCAAGCCATGACTTTTCTTGCCTGCATCTGAAGTGCCAAATACTGTGCTATATATGGACATGATAAGACTTCTACAGCTTCCCAGGCATCTTCTATTTGTAAATCAATGCACTGTTGGGTAGACTATTGCTCCCACATCCTCTGAGCTGAAAGAATAAAATAGGACCCAGAGACGCCAAGGCTCTCAAATGATTTCAACAATTGCCAATCAAGGAGGAAGAAGATTTATTTCTCCATATTCTTTAAGGGCAGACAGTGCAATGGATTTGTAGTCAGTATACCTGGGACTGAATTCATGGGGATAGAGGGTGAGATTTGGAATCTAGGACGTGAGTCTTTTATGGACTAATGTTAGCAACTTTCAACAACCTTCTCACCAATTTTTTTTTTTTTGCCTTAATTCACATCTTAGAGAGCTCACCCCACTTCAGGAGCTGTTTCTCCTGGCAGTTTCCATACTCAACAATTTCAGTATACTCAGGATAATCATGCCCTAAGCCCAGAACAAAGAGCGTTTTATGAAGAAAATGGGTTTCTTGTCATTAAAAATGTGGTCTCTATTGCTGATATCAAACGCAGCAAGGAATGAGTTTGAAAGAATCTTCAGAAATGAGGTGAAACCAGAGAAAATAATGATGAGAGATGTGACCATTGGAAAATCAGAATACGTTCCAAGTGAGAACATGATTACAAAGGTCCAAGATTTTCAAGAAGATGAGGAACTCTTCAGTAACTGCACTCTCCCTGAGATTCTGAAATATGTGGAGTGCTTCACTGGATCCAATATCACGGCCATGCATACAGTGTTGATAAACAAACCTCCAGATTCTGGCAAGAAGACATCCCGTCACCCTATGCCCCAGGATCTGCACTATTTCTGCTTCAGGCCCAGCAACAGTACAGTTGGCGCATGGACAGCCATGGAGCACATCGATCAGAAGAGTGGCTGTCTGGCCGTCCTCCCAGGCACGCACAAAGGCCCCCGGAAGCCCCATGATTACCCCCAGTGGGAGGAGGGAGTTAACATACTGTACCACGGGATCCAGGACTATGATGAAACCATGGCCCGAGTGCATGTTGTAATGGAGAAGGGAGACACTGTTTTCTTTCATCCTTTGCCCATCCATGGATCTGGTGTGAACAAAACTAAAGGATTCGGGAAGGCAATTTCCTGCCATTTTGCTGATACCCACTGCCAGCACGTCGATGTGAAGGGTACCAGTCAAGAAAACACTGGGAAGGAAATTGTAGAGTTAGCAAATAAAATACATGGAATTAAAGACATCACCCTGAAGGACATTTGGAGATTTCAAGCACAGCTTGTGAAAGGACGAAGAATCAGCCTTTGAAGTAGCCCTTTGCTCTCTGAAACAAGGAGTCTAAGGAAAATGTTTTCTTAATGAGACATGTAATCTTGTCTATCATTTATTAATAAAATCAAAATGCATGTATCGGGTACTTAATTGCAAATAGTTGATTTTACAATATGGTAGTGTTGCTTTAATGGATATAAAAACTGTAAAAGTGAAATATTACTATTTTAAGGAAAACTAACAGGATGCAACTAATAAAGGTGATTGATGTGTAAAAAAAAAAAACCTTCTTACCTCTCAGAGCCCTGGGTTACTTCTGAGATATGGGTCTCCTGGTAACATTACTCTCAGAGGACTGTTAGGAGGGTTCCATAGGAGTTGACATATTCAGAAGTGCTCTGTGTCTTGTAAGTTCTGTACTAATTGAGCCATTCTTCTTACTAACTGTGGGACCTTGAACCAATCTCTTTGTTTTCCTGAGCCTCAGTTTCCTCTTTGTAAAATGGGGAGAGTAATGGCAGGCCTATCCACTCCCTAAAGGTATCTCAAAGCTCACATGAAATGATGTGGAAAAAACTGGTTAAATGGCAAAATACTCTATCATTTTAGCTATGTAGGAAAATTAATTTAAAAATATTCAAGGGAAATACCTTGAGTGTTATCCACTTTGGTGTGATTTAAAGATTCCACTGCTTGATGAACATTGCCACTTGCTTAATTGATCTGCAGGTGATTTCCAAGATTCTAATAGTCCCTTAAGTAGTCAACAGCATAAATATAATTTGGGGGCTTAAGAAGATAGTGTTTTCACAGAGAACAGCCATGGAGCTGTTTTCCACTGCTTCACAGGACAAACCTCTCTTGAAATTGGCCTATTGCTGAACCTGCCTTTTCTCCTTTTGGTAGGTATGTCCCCAGTTTTCTAATCTCTCTATTGTCTGCTTTGGCAATACGCAGCTGGCACTGACTGGCCTGGAACCACCCCTTTTCACCCTTTGAGAGCCAGAAAGGAAGGTCTCTGCTAGAAGCTGGGTGTTGGTTATGCAGACTCTGCATAGCAGGAGGGGAGCTTCAGAGACACTACAGAAACAGACACATTCAGAACACCTAGGTGGACAGATAGAACTCAGGATACTGCATAAATGTTCATCTTTGAAGAAAGTCCTCTTCTTGCTGTGCAGCAACCTTGTGGCCTTGGAGGCACTTCATGAACTTCTTGAGGCTTTTCAATGTATGATCATGTTTTCATAAGAGCCAACACATCTTGAAAGTTTCTCTCATTGCTTTTATTTGCAGACGGTTGGCTCAGCCCAGCTGAATATATACTCTTCCTTTAGAAAAAAGCCAAAGACAGACACTGCCGACATAATTTTTGCAATTTCAAGTAAAACATACCCTGGTGAAAGGTGGTCTTGTTCCAATACCAAGGTCTGTCAGTATTGGCCCCCAAGCTGGTCTTTGCATTTCAGAGCAGATGTGAAGTACAGCATCTGTTCCTTTCTACATCCCTGTGAAGTTCTTCCTTAGCAGAGTGTTACCTAATCAAACAGGGACAAAAGAAAATTTTTCCTTTCTAGGGGATTTTAACTTCCAATGCATGACTGGGAGGTTATAGGGCTGTATGAGCTGGTATAAGACTGATCTATTTTTCATGTATCTTTGTGCAAAGCTCCCAAACAAAAAGCAGAAAATGACCAATTTAGTTAAAAATTGAGAATGTGAAGTGGCACAAAGGGCTAAGTCTTTCTGAGAGGTAAAATAACAACCAAAAAAGCAAGTAATAAAATTTATTAGCAGCTACTCAAGAAGTGGGAGCAGAGGATGGCACAGGTAGAGATCTGTGTGTGTGTGAGTGTGTGTGTGTGTGTGTGTGCACACATACATACATGCAGTTGGCTTTGATAGACAAGAGGCAGGATGCATAATGGTTAGCAGGATAAGAATGGGTAGAATCATGGTTTCCAAAATCACTTGACTTCTTTGAGTCTTAGTTTTTTTTCATGTGCAACTGGGAAAAACAATAGTACCTACTTCCTAATATTGCCCTGAGATACATAGTGTATAACATAGCAAATACCTGGCATAGAACAAGCCCTCAATAAATACTTGTTATTTTATCATTCCCATGCATTTCCTGTGAATATAACTATTGGAAAGGTAAAGTGAACAGTCATCCAGTATCTTGGGGGTTTTGAGATTGGGTTTTCTATCTCCTACCATCATAAAAGGGATACATGTCCTTGAGTTCTATCAATTTTTCTTCTACCTTTTAGGGGTCAATTTCTTTCTTTATGTTTTCATTTTTTGGAATATCTTTTGGATGGCCATTCATCTCTTCTATTTTCCATAAAAAATTCTAATTTCTGTGAGCTTTCCACAATATTATCTTCTACTTCTCTTAGTCTGCTATCATATTTCTTGTTCTCAAATTGTTATTAAAAATAGCATTTTACTGTAATTTCATTGATGTAAAAGCTTCTCTTATATCTGAGAGGATATTAATTACAGTTTTTAGAGAAGTTTTATTCTATTAAAACCACAATGAGATATCACTTCATACCAGTAAGGATGGCCAACATCCAAAAGACAAGGGACAACAAATGCTGGCAAGGATGTGGAGAAAAGGGAACCCTCCTACACTGCTGGTGGGAATGCAAATTAGTTCAACCTTTGTGGAAAGCAGTATGGAGGTTCCTCAAAAAACTCAAAATAGAAATACCATTTACCCAGGAATTCCACGTCTAGGAATTTACCCAAAGAAAACAAGATCCCAGATTCAAAAAGACATATGCACCCCTATGTTTATCACAGCACTATTTACAATATCCAAGATATGAAAGCAACCTAAGTGTCCATCAGTAGATGAATGGATAAAGAAGATGTGGTACATATACACAATGGAATACTATTTAGCCATAAGAAGAAAACGATTACTACCATTTGCAACAACATGAATGGAGGTAGAGGGTGTTATGCTCAGTGAAATAAGCCAGGCAGAGAAAGACAAGTACCAAATGATTTCACTCATTTGTGGAGCATAACAACAAAGTAAAACTGAAGGAACAAAACAGTAGCAGACTCACAGACTTCAAGAAGGGACTAGTGGTTACCAAAGGGAAGAAACTGGGGAGGGCGGGTGGGGAGGGAGGGAGAAGGGGACTAAGGGGCATTATGATTAGCACACATCATATAGGTAAGTCACAGGGAAGGCAGTATAGCACAGAAAAGACAAGTAGTAACTCTATAGCATCTTACTACGGTGATGGACAGTGACTGCAGTGGGGTGTGGGGGGTGTGGACTTGATAATATGGGTGAATGTTGTAACCACAATGTTGCTCATGTGAAAACTTTGCAAGATTGTATATCAATGATACCTTAATTTTAAAAAAAAGAAATTTTCTTCTGTTCCCTACACTGTCTGTTTCTTCCACATTTCTTTGTCCTGTGGAGAGCTGTTGGTCTCTTTTCCTGTAGTGGTTTTCCTCCCTTGTCTGGGATTCTTAGCTGTCATCGATACTTGGGTGTGAGGCCCTGAGAAGCTCAATGGAAGCTCCGTCCTCGTGGGCAGGACTATGAACTGGGATGGTCAATGGATGGGGACTTGGCTTCTTGTTGGGGACACACAAGTGTTTGATCTGTTGGTTTTTCCCTTGGTCCCATCAGTTTTCTCAGAGAGGAATTGTCTATATATACCTGTCTTGAGAGTTTAAATTCAGTTCCAGCATTTGGGGGCTAGACGGGAAGGGGACAGCAGGTTCTCTCCATTCGGCCTACAGCATTTCCTTTAAGTCTCCCTTTTTTAAAGAAGCACCTCTTCTTGCCCTCACCTGTGCGTAAGCCCAGAGCCCAGCGCCTGGCTTGTTGGCTGCCTAGAGCGAGCCTTATCTTCTGCCTGGCAGAGTAAGGGCTGTTGCCTGGCTACGTGGGCAGTGCAGTCATCGGGGCACAGACTGCTGCCCATACAGACGTTACACCAGTTCTCTTTCCAGCCCTACTTTGCACTCCTCCTTTCAAGGGTACCAAGATGATCAATTACTGGGTCTTTCTGAGCCCCTGGGTACAAACAGGCTTGCCTCTGGCTGTCTTCCCCTAGAGACACTTAGATTGAGCATTTTTTGTTGACTCTCCCATATCATTTCCATGTGATAAAACGTTATTGACATTTCTCACCTGCTGTTGGCTTTTCTCTCTGTTTTTTTCTCTTTTGTATGCATTTAGCTTTTTCATTTTTTTACTGTCATTTTATTTCAGGTTTTATGAGGTGGTAGAGATGAACACCTGTGTTTATTTAAGTCAGAAGTCTAATCATGGAATTTTAACAACATACAGGCACAGGGCCCATCCCAAAAGATCTCATTTGGTATGTGTGTGGGATCCGTGCATTCCTTCCCTTTAAGGGCTCCCAGTAGGGTAACGGGTAAGCTGACTTCATGGCCCATTGGGCTCCAGCAAGGTGTGGCTTTGAACACTTTTCTCATGCATAGTTGGCTTCCTTCCTTCTTCCTAGAAGCAGGGCAGTGGGAAACAGCTAAGGGTGAAAAGCATTTATTGGCTGTTTTCCATGTCACTGAAATGGTGTAAAAGATTCTTTCGGTTGCAGGTAATTGAATCGAACAGCTTTGGCAGTGAATTTTTAACTGATATAAGTAATGGTGGAAAAGCAGAGACTCAAGAAAGCCTTCTCTGATCTCACACCGATTCTTTTCTCTGCATGTTGGCTTCATTCTTCATGAGGCTAGGCCCATTTCCAGTGTTAGATTTGGTCTTATATCTCTACAGATTCAAGTCTAGAGAGGAAGGGTCTCTTCTCCCACCCCCACTATTTCCATCCTAGCTCAGGCATGACCAATGCTGGGGAAGGCCCCGAGTGGCTAGTTTGGGCCAGGTGTTTAGCTCCTGATCGGTCATGATAGTAAGGCAGGTACTGTAAGACCATGGCGGCTTCAGACCTCACAGTGAGGAGCAGGGGAAGGGTGGTTCTTCTCAGTGGGCTGAGTCCCTAGATCCAGCAGGTAGTCATTTAGCAGACAGCTTTTTAAAAACTGATTCTAAACAAAGATCACTATTATAGTGAGGGGGTCAGCTGGCCCTGCACAGCAAACCACCCCAAAGCGGTGGTTAAAAGAGTAAAAGTCATTTATCTAGCTCACGATTCTCAGTGGGGGTGCCCGGGCTGTGTGTGTTAGGTATTTTCACTCAGCGTCTGAGGCAGTGGCTGGGGCGGGATCCTCTCAAAGGCCTTATCCCAGAAAGAGGGGCTGGGGCTCTTCAGGCAACCCTCCCTCCTCAGGGTCTCCCCATGTGGCGGTCTCTGGGGTCTGTACTTACCTGGCCTCTGAAGCCTCTCAGTGTGAACGTCCCAGGAGAAACTGGCAGCAGCTCGTGGCTCTCTATCCTAACCTCATAATCGTACAGTGTCCCCAAGGCCTGCCCAGGTTTAAGGGGGCGGCGCGGATTCCACCTCTTGATGAAAGGCATGTCAAGGAATTTGCAGACATGCGTTAAACCACCACACTGACCTTAACTCAGCCTATGCCCTATTTTAGGGCCTGTGACTTTAAACATCTCACTTTGGGCTTACACAGGGTTCTTTTGGTTGCATGTGATACGAACACAGTTTGGATTAACATACTGTCAAACCACAGCAGGGTAGCATGACTGGGGCCGGCAACGGCAACACCTGCACTCCAGGTTCCTTTTAACTTGTTGAGGATACATGCCCATCCCTGGGCTAATGACTGCACTTGTGGGGTACCTGCTGTGCTCAGCATAGTTTGGAAGGCGTGATCACCTCTTCCTCAGTTACTGTGGTCACGGTTGTGTTGAAAGGTAGCAACTCTCACTCTCCTGCCCTGTTGGTGGGAATGTACGTTGGTGCAGCCACTGTGGGCAGCAGTATGGAGGCTCCTCAAAAAACTAAAATAGAAATGCCGTTTGACCCAGGAATTCTGCTTCTAGGAACCTACCTGACGAAAACAAAATCCTTGATTTGAAAAGATATATGCACCCCTATGTTTATTGCCACATTATTTACAATAGCAAAAATATGGAAGCAACTTAAGTGTCCATCAATAGATGAATGCATAAGGAAGATGTGGTACATATACACAGTGGAATATTATTCAACCATTAAAAAAAGAAACCCTGGACCTAGAGGGTATTATGCTCAGGGAAATAAGCCAGGAGGAGAAAGACAAATACCATATGATTTCACTTACTTGTCGAATATAAAAACAAAGCAAAACAAAATGAACAAAACAGCACTAGACTCACAGACACTGAGAAGTGACTGGTGGAAACCATGGGGGAGGGGCTGGGATGGGTGGGTGAGGAGAATAAAGGGGCACAAAAATTCTCAGTCTAATATAAGTTGGTCACAGGGATGGTAGCACAGCATGGAGAGCACAGCCGCTGATTCTGTAACACTTCCTCTGTTGACACATAGTAACCGCACTAGTGCGGGTGAGGATTTAACAATATGGGTAACTGTTAAATCACTGTGTTGTATATTTGAAACCAATGTAAGATTGTATATCAATAATACTTCAATAAAAAAAAGTGATACAGACATTTATCAAAAAAAAAAAAAGGTAGCACCTTCCACGTGGCCACCATGGAGAAGGTGTGGGGGAAGGGGAGCTCCTGAAAGAGGAGGGGCGCTTATCCCAGAGGAGATGGGGGTGATGGGCTGACTAAGCAATAAAATCCCACTCAGCTTTTATAGATCTCGTTTATTTCCGGCAATAACCTACCATGAAGCAGGTACTCCTGTTATTCGCTTTAACAAATGAAAAAATAGAGGTTTAGCGATATTCAATATCATGTCCAAGGTCACTCAGCCGAGCGTGGCGGAATGAGCAGCTGAGCCCAGTGCTGTCCGAACGATAAGTCCCCGATCTCAGCCCTCTCCTCCCTCCGCCGTCGGTGCGGCCGCGGAAAGCTGAGCTGAGAGACGGGAGTGACTAAGGGAGCGAGAGGGAGCCCCCATGAGGACAGGGTCGCCACCCTTCAGCTCCCGCGCTTCATTCTCCTTCCCCACCCGCCGCACCTGCTTCCCCGGAGGCCACGGCTCCTCCAGGCGACCAGGGAGTGGCCTGATCACTACTGGTGACATTGGTCCAGGCAGCTACATCATTCCGTCCCTTCCTTCAGCTGAACAGGGGTGGATTTTCCCCCAAGGAATCTTATTAGGAAATGCGTGGAAAAGCAAACCCAAAGGGAGCAGCACCACAAGAGCTGGGAGAAGAGTGGGGCCATAAAGCGCTGGTCCTCCCCTTGCTGTCACGAGAGTTCCGCCACCAGCCTGTTTGCCTGCTTCCACTTGCTAGGCCCCCAAACCTACTGTTTCTTTCCCCACCCTTGGGTGGCAGGGTTTCCTAAAGGCGCTATTACCAGCTCATTCTTGAGGCTGAGCCCACCTCTGCATCATTTTAGTTTCATTGGTCTCAAGGGCTGAGGCTCACCAGTGGCCATGTGATCTCCAGGGAGGGCACCTTGATAAAGGTCTCTTCTCACCTGGACAAGAGTGGCAGGTGCCGTAACTTCCATGGTCTAAGATGGCGCAGGGTCACTTGGGAAGTTACTGAGTCCTTTCCATGAGCTCTTCTGTAGGTTCGGGATCATGGCCACAACCTCACAGTGGTCAGGGCCTTCTGCCTGAGTGTGTGTGTGTATTGCAGAATTCTGACGGCTATCATTTCTCAATCTCAAAATGCCTCGCTCAGGATGGTGACGATCTACCTGTAGTCAGAGGAGGCAGGGAGCAACACAGGATTTCTCTCTCTGGACCTTCATAGACCCCAGTGTTACATGAGACCCTGCTGTTTGCCCAAGAAAGAAGCAGAGGCAAGTGTTGTTTCCAAGCTCAAGGCTCTAGGGTTGGGGAGGGAGCTTTTTTGTAAAACAGCTGAAAGCAAGATAAAGTAAAATTACAGCAGTTTGACAGCATAATTTTAATAAGTTTTGTTTTCTTCTGGCACAGAGATTCATCAGATCATAGCTTGAAGCAACAGAGAGATGGGACATGGGCAGTCACCAGGGTGGGTGCCTGCAATGTTATTTGCCTGTGAGAGTTATTCACACCGTGGATATCACTAAATGCTTTGCTGACTTAAATTAAAGGTTATTTGATGTATTCAGTTCTGTCTACTCTTGAGAGAACAGTATTTTGGGCTTCCCAGGGGGTGGGGGTCTAGCAGCCCTGGATTCATGTCTCTGCCAGGCCTTCCTCCCCGTCCCTCTCGCCTGCCCCTCCTTCTTCTCTGCCCTGGAGCTGGGGCCCTGCTCTGTGGCCAAAGGGCCTGGGTGCTTCAGAAGAGGAGCAGGGGCTGCTTGGAGGCTGAGGGAGGGAGCAAGATGGCAGCTGCTGGGGCCTCCACAGAATGCTTGGACATTCTTGAATGCCTGTAATGTATTCAGTTATTGAGTGCTTCCCTAATTCATTTCCTGTGTATCTACAGGCCAGGCTCTATGCTGGGTGCTAGGCATGCAGGTGAGAAACAGGCAGCCCCACTTCCTGTCCCTTACAGCTTATACTCTGCCCCTGGGTCTGCTTCCAGGGCAGCTCTGAAGCAGATTTATCTCCAAGGAGAGTGCAAGGCAGCCCTGCCGGATCCCTGCACAGCCATGAATGCAGTGTTCATCCAGCGACCTGACAACGTGCTCCCCTGATGGAGGTGTTGGGGGTTGAGAAGCCTGATGTCATCTCAGGCATGGCCCTAAGTAGGTGACTGGCCCTGGAAATGCCCCTATTGCACCACCCTGCGGGCTTCTGACAACCTGCTTTAAATGGGAATGAAATCCTACTTACTTTTAAGCATCAATGACAGTCTGCAAATCTTGACTATGCTACGTAACACCAAATAAGAATGATGCACACTTTGGTGAAGGATTGCATACTTAGAGTTGTCAAACCCTGTCAGTTTTCTACCTCTGCAGTATCTCTCCCATCCATCAATTCCCTCCTTCCCATCTCCTCTGTCCTAATTCAATCCCTCACTGTTTCGTGCCTAAGATGATTTTGTCCTGCTTTCTTACTAGTTTCTCTGCCTCCATTCTCTCTGCCTTTGAAATCATCCCACATAATGCTGCTGGATTAATCTTCATAAAGCATAGTTCAGATCACGTCATTCTTTGGCTCAGAAACATTTTGTGACTTCTTCCTGTTGTCTATTAAATCAAGAAAACACTCTTTTGGCCTTGAGCAAGGCAGGCCCCCACACCATGCTGGCTGCACCCTCCCTCCTTTTCTGCATCGTCTTCCATGGTCACATTCACACATGGGACACTTCCTCCGGACCTGGCACTGCTCACTTGCCCTGCACCTTCCTTGCTTTTCTGCTTTCATGTCTCACAAAGCCTCTCCTGTCCCCAAATAGGGTATAGTTCCCATCCTGAACCATCTCGGTAAGTACTTTGTTTATGACAGTAGTGAAAATTAGCTGTGGGTGCCCCCTCTGGACAGCAGCCTCATGAGGGCGGCAGCTTGTATCAGGCACACAAAATGTCTGTTGATTCTGGTGAATGGGTGTCTCACCCATCCGTGCACTGCTGTGTATACCAAGGGGCCTTGTTGTTTTGTGGAAAAATAAAACTGAGGTCCCTAGATGTTCTAGCAGTGTGATTATAAAGGAATGAAAATTCATACATTGCATACGTGCTCATTGATTATTACAGCATATCGTGAATGAACAGAAGTCCAACTCAAACCAGCTTAGTCAGAAAAGGGACTTACTGGAAGGCCAGAGGTTTGCAGAATTGAAGAGAATGATGAAGGAACTAGGGTCATTTCAGTGATCTCAGGGACTGGACTCAAGAGCTCTGTATGCTGTGCAGACCATATGTGCATCTCATTTTATTTGTGTCTGGGAGTTAACTTTAAAGAAAGGGTGGGAGGATGAGCAGTGAGAAGGATGCAGGATGGTGGGGTGGACTCATCTGGGCCATATATGATCATATGAGGTGATGAACTGGGTAACAAACTACAGTCCTATTGTGACCCTCAGGGACAGCCTGTCTCTTCCATTTTCAGATAGGGAGGTGTGGGTAGAATTGCAATATTTCCAGAATCTCTCACCTGGCCTTAGTGCATCTCCATATCAATAGGTATTTCCAAGGGGCGGAGAGAAGTAGTCCATCTCCATACAAATACAAGGAGTGTGGGAGGTGAGGGTGTATCTTCCAGGGAGAGGTTTGGTGGGGTCCTTTTGCAGCTGGGTCATGAGAGACACCAGCATGCCAAAGCAGATGACTGCTTGTAATCAATGAATGGGCTTCTCCCACTTTATTTCTCCCTTTGACTGATTTTGGCTTCACAGATTATTTGCCCCTGGCTGGGAATATATTTTTCCCTAGGAGTTACAGTAGAGGAATAGCAGGTTCAGAAAGAAGGAGTAGCAGACAGTTCAGGCTGGACCACTGGTGGAAGCAGGGTGTGGGGATGGGCGGGGACCACGCTAAAGACAAGGTTATAGTTATAGTCTAATTCCAGCTCTAGGCATGGAGCATTGGAAGCTAAGCCTTTTAATTAACAGGAGGTGATGGTTGCTGGAGCAATTAGGTGACTTGAAGGGGCTTGAAAGAATAACTAAAGAAGCATATAATGGGAGGTACACAAATCTGTGAGGCTGTGAGTCATGATATGAAACATCTGCCTAGCAGAGGTAACCTGAATATTTAACGTTGTGAATTTATAAATATTTAACTACATTCAAATATTTAGCTACTGAAATTGCCTCTCTAAAAAATGAGATTTTCTGAATACAGGGCCATTTTTTCAATGCACAATGTGGTCTAAGCAATTCATTAAAAAAACCATTTTTGACAACTTCCCATCGATTACAGAATACAGCTTATCTTGCGTTGGGAGCTCTTCTGATCATACAGAGCGTCATATAAGCCCTGATCTGGCCATCTTTCACCACACACAGGATGTCAGAAAGTCTCTCCTAGTTTTTTGATGTTTACTGAGTGTATTCTTTTCTTGCTCTCCCTACAGGAGTCTTGCAAGACTCCCCTCTGGCCCCATTATAGAAAATAATATGCACTTAGGGGTGGTTAACAACAACCCCCACAACCACCACCACAACAATGGCTAAAAATGAGAGATGAATGCTTGTAAAGGAGGTGGGGAAAAAAATCTCCCCGACATTCTGCTACGGACAAGCTCTCAGACAGATTAATTCTAGGATGGTTTGCATGGAAATAGAGGACATGGAATTTAATTCCCTCTTAACCATCTGTACTCATACCCTTTGAAAAGCCTTTGTATACCCCTGGGCTCATTCCCTAGTTTAAAGAGTGCTGCTGTGGACACATGGACACGCTCTTTGTCTTTCAAATTATTTTAATCTATGGGCATTCCCTCCTTTCTCAGTACTTTCTTTACCTGCAAATTTAAGGAAAGACCCTTGACACAGCCCCCAAGCGAAAGGAAGGTATGCTTCTTCTGGTCTCTGTTAATTCTACCACATTGCCTACACCTCTTACGTTAGTCAGAGTTCTGCAGAGAACAGAACCAATAAAATAGAGATAGTGATAGATATAAGATGATATTTACTATAGGAATTGGCTCATGGAGGCTGAGAAGTCCTATGATCTGCTCTCTGCAAGCTGGAGAACAGGAAAGCCTATGGTGTAAGTCCGAGTTCAAAGGCCCAAGAATCCTGATCTGAGCCCGAGGGTGTGATCCAGGAGTGCCGACGTCCAAGGTCCAAGGGCAGGAGCAGACGGGTGTTTCAGCTCAAGCAGAGAGCGGATTTGCTCTTCCTCCCCCTTTTCGTTCTATTTAAGCCCTCAGTGGATTTATTGGACGATACCCACCTCCACTGGAGGAGGTGATCTTTCCTCTACCAATTCAAATGCTAATTTCTTCCAAATACTCCCAGAGACATACCCAGAAATAAATTTTTACCAGCTATCTGGACATCACTTAGCCCAGCCAAATTGAACATAAAATCAATCATCACACCTTCAGGATCTCCAGTTCTGTTCCCATTGCCATCTCTTTGATTTCCAACCTGCGCTTGTTTGCCGTACGCACCTCCTGCCCTATTGCTTGATCGTTGGTGTCACATGTGGACTTTGATCCTGTCTGCCACCTCAGAGAGGCTCAGGGCACTGATTCCCTTTGAGGACACGGGGGAGACACGTTCATGCCAGCATATCGGTAAAGGGCATTTCTGATAAAGCAGCAATAATATTAACAGCTAATAGCTATTGAGGTCCAGCTGGGTGCAAAGCCCTTCACATACGTCATCTTGAACCTCACCACAACCCCGAAGGTGGACAGTACTGCCTCCATTTACATTTGAGGTCAGCGGATGCTGCAGCCCATGCTCTCCCCTTTGCCACACGCTGAAAGGTGTCGGATGGTTGTCATTGAAAAGGAGAGGCGCCCAGGACGGGCCACCACAGACTAATGCTGATCACATGAACTGACAGTCCCGGAGCCCTCACATGTGCCAGGCTCTCTTCTGAAGTCTTTATAGGTAAATTATACCTCCTCTCATTGAAATTCTATGCAGCAGTTTGAAAAGAAAAGAGATGGATACAGCACAGAAAGATGGTTAAGATATATGGGAAGAAAACAGGTTGTAAAATGATGTGGGCTATAGGAACAAATTTTCTTAAAAAACAAAAAGAAGAAAAAACACAGGCATAGGAAAAGTCTAGAAATATACTGAACTATTGATAACATAAGCTATCTTTGGAGGGTGGGACTATGGGGGACTTTCTTTTCAATCCTTGTGTAATATTTGACTTCTTTTTTTTTTACAAAATGCAAAAGCTCTACTTCCTTAGGGCATCTCCCTGGTACCTCTGCCAGCCTCTCAGCACATCGCTTGTCCTTTTTAAAGTCCTTGTTTCGATCTTGATTGTCTAACATAGTAATCTTTCCTCCTGAACCATAAACTCCCTGAACCCAGTGTCTGTGTCATTCCTTTTTGTACGAGGCTGAACTGTATTCAGCTGCCGACATCTGACCCTATTTTGCCTACAAAGCAGCTCTGCACCATCTAGACTGTCTCCTCAGCACAGCGCTAGGCTCCTGGCTGAATATCGTTGAATTTCTTTCACGCTGGCATTTGGAATTTAGAAATAGGCTGGTCTGCTGTCTCACATGGACACATATTTATAAATATAAATTATATTTGTATATACTTATTCACTTATATTAATAAACATATTCACTCACAGTGATAAGAATGATTTCAAGGTAATTTCTACTCATTTTGTCTATATAGTTCAGGTGTGTATATAGTCAGACAATTATTGATATGTCTGTGCAGGGAGAAAGAGCTTGAAAATGGAACTTCAGCATGAATCCTAGAAGCAGTAGGGCCTCTGAATGGGAGGAAAAAGAGGCAAACCTCTAATTCTTTCTGGTTCTTGATTTCTTTTTAAGGCTTCTCAGCTAAAGAGAGTGAGGACCCCTTTCCCGAGTTTAGTATATTTTTTTCCATCCAAAGCCAGGCTTCCAACTGCCTGGCTATGCCAGAGAGCGCTGACGGCAACCCCGGACGGGGCGCCGCTCCTCAGGGTGCTTCCGTGAAGACAGCCCACTGGTCTGCAGGGCTGCCCAGGCTTCTCAGTGAAGGCTTGTCCTCCTTTCTGTTCTTCCTTATAAACAGGATTAGACCTGAGTGACTAACTTCTGACCTCAAATTCTGCACAGGCTCTGACAAGTGTTCTCTTTTTGAGCACAAGAAAATACTTGGAGTGGTCAGTTTACTATTGAAAAAGATAAAACCAAATTGGCAGACTTGGGAGCCTGGATGCTTCAGAGGTGTGGTGGGTGCCGATGACGATGAGGTCGCCAGTTTTCTCCGTCCACCGTGGGGGGGAGGCCCGAGAAAGAGACACCCATGGACTGGAGGGATGACAGGAGCACAGAGCCACCTGAGAGTTCCCAGCTGCCAAATCCGGGCAGGGTCTGCCTCTCCACCAGCCCAGGCAGGGGCCCAGCCTGGCCCAGCATGGGGGAGTAGGGTCAGGGCTTAGGAACAGGTGGGCAAGTCTACCTCAGAGGAGACATTGTAAGTTACTTGTGAGTGACTTAAAATCAGGGTACATTAGAACATTAGCACCAGAAGGGATGTTAGACACTGTCTAATTTCCCACATTCTGTGGGATGTATTTAGGTGTCCAGAAATACGGGAGGAGGCCTTTCAAGGTCATGTAAGTTTGAAAATATTAGGATGTAGCAGATGCTACCAGGACCCTGCTTCAGCAAAAGAGACTGACTCCTTGCAACTCTTGTGCATATCTCTTTGTCTAAGGCTCTTGCTGAAGCCAGGGAGGACCAGCCTGTCCTTACATAACAGGCTGTGGGTACCAGGCACTTGGCACCTGCCCATAGCAGTCCTTGAACCATGATGGGTGAGAGCTGGTGTCTGGATATCCCAGCCTTCTGGCCCTTCGGGTGGGATCACTGAGGTGTGAGCTTTACACTGGCTTCTACAGTTTCCCACTGGGACTGAGCTCCAGGTGTCCCCGGCAGCAGCTGGCATAACGCATCCTTTAGAGCTGCCTTCCCTTCCCTGTTGCTCTTCCCAACGTCCTTACCATGTTTCCCTTCCCTTCCCAAATCAACTACTTATACTCCAGTCCTTGTCTCTGCATCTACTTCAGGGTCCCAAAGTAAGATAGCTGGGTAAAGAAAAAATGAACAGATTTCTTTACTACAGAATTTTCCAGAGCCTTTAACGTGCATATTAATGGTTTGTTTTTGTGTGTGTGTGTGTGTGTGTGTGTGTGTGATTTTCCAAGAAGGAGATTCAGCCTGCAGCATTTCCCAAATATTTGACTACAAAACCGTATTTCTCCACCACAGGTCTCTTGACACCAGTATTCCCAGCAAAATGTTTTAGGAGGTTTTCTCTTTATTTTAGCAATGAGAATGTTGTCACTCTTCACATTTTACTGACAAGAGGACTAATCCCAGGAAAGTCAAGGTTTTGTCTAAAGTGTCACAGTCAGGAATGGCAGAATTTAGGTTTTCTCTCTTCAGTACAGAGTTTTGCATCTGTACATCATGTCAGGTCAGCACAGGGGCAGAATCCCAAGGTCAAAGACCACGGAACTGCAAGTTCGGTTTCAGCGGCTCTGTTTGGTCTCCCTCACTAGGTGGCCATACCTCTCCCCTTAGTTACCTCCAGTAATCCTATGAAACCAGAGAGTTCAGTCAGCTGGCTTTGTTTTTTATTGTGGTAAAACACATACCACATAAAATGTACCATTTTCACTACTTTTAGTTGTACAATTCAGTGGCACTAAGTACATTCCCTTTGTTGTACAACCACCATCATCACACAAATTCAGAACGTTCCCACCTTCGCAATTGCAATGCTGTCCCCATTAAACACCAACACTTCCTCCCCCCACCCTCTAGCACCCCGCCCTAACCACCCCTCTAACCTCAATGATACTTTCTGTTTTTATGCCTTTGATTAACTCAAGTGCCTCATATAAGTGGAATCATTCAGAATCTGTCCTTTTGTGCTGGTTCATTTCACATAGCATGTCGTCCTCAGTGTTCATCCATGGTAGGTAAGGGTCCAGCTTCATTCTTTCGCATGTGGATATCCTGTTTTCCCAGCACCGTGTGTTGAAAAGACCCTGACGGTAACCAATCACGCATGCCCCAGAAAAGTTTCAGAACTCTGAAACTTTTCTGGGGCATGCGTGATTGGTTACTTTCTAATTTTCCTGTATATGCAGTTGTTTTTGAATGTTCCAGGCTTCAATATCTGGCTCTCAAAAGAGGAAAAGATAAAAATGAAGTGGGAAAAAAAAAGAATGTCAGCATTTTAAATCCTCTGGAAGTCACTTTAGTTGGAGGGGGAGGGGCTCGAAGCAACAGCGGGAGCGCGACAGCAATGGCTCCTCCCACCTCCTTGCTCAGAAGCAGGCTCAGCAATCCCAGCGCAGATCCCCAATATTGGAGGACAGGGTCCTTTTTGCCCAGCCCAGCTGTTCCAGGAACACAAGCGCAGCTGCCTGCCAGTCCCTGGGGTGGGAGAGAGCGAGCGCTACTGCGCAAGGCCTGAGACTGACTGAAATTAATCAATTTATTATCTACGTCTGCTCTTGGAAACTGCAAACTTTCAGTAGACCCCGGAGTTCCAAAATTGTTACATTAGATAGATTCTGCCAGGCTAATCGCTGTCTACATGGGAGGCAAATTTCTGGTGCTTTTTACCCTGCCATCTTCCCAAGATCCTCTCTCTATATTTACATTTTTGAAGAACTGCCATGTTGTTTTCCATAGAGGCTGCACCATTTTAAATTCCCAACAGCAATGCACAAGAATTTTAATTTCTCCACATCCTTGCCAACATTTGTTATTTCAATTTTTTTTTTAATAATCTCCATTTTAGCAGATGTGAAACAGTATCTCACTGTGGTTTTGATTTGCATTTCCCTAATGATTAGTAATGTTCAACATCTTTTCATGGGCTTATTTTCCATCTATATCTTCTTTGGAGAAATAGCTACTCCACTTTTGCCTGTTTTAATATTGTTTTTTGTTGTTGAGTTGTAGGAGTTTTTTTTTTTATATATACTCCAGCTGTTAAGCCTTGTTATTTGACCTTTTAAGTTCCTTCCTGTCTTACCATTTACACATATTAAAACCATACCACCAACCATTAACTCAATAAACCTTACCCTGTGTCATAGATAACTTAGAATGTGGCTACTCAAAACACAGTCCCCCGGCTGGTGTCATCAGCATGCGAGTTTGTTAGAAATGTCGACTCTTGGACCTCACGCCGTAATTTCTGAGTCAGAACCTGCATTTGAACAAGGTCCCTGGGTGATTTATATGACACTGAAATGGGAGAAGTGCGGCTCTAGAACACGTGGGCTGTGTATCACGTAAGACGCATCAGGCATTTGTATTTTTCAAGTTTTGATTCTAGAATGGTCTCATCCTGGCATTTTTACCCTTTCTGCTATTAAACTGTGCGATTCTGATGGCAGGGTCACGAGGGTACGACCCTTCTTAACACTGACATGCTGAGATGGATGTTTTTTCTCCAGGGTTGAATCAGAGCAATCTGTATGTCTGCATCTTTTTCTATTTTTTGTCTTTTCCCTTCTCCCTGAACCAAAAATAAATGTAGCCAGTGGCTGTACCTTCTGTTACTTTCCAGAAAAAAAAAAAAGAAACGATTCCCATGCTGGTTTTCAGTGGCTCATCTGACACTGTGTTTCATTTCTTAGTAGCTGCTCTGGGCAAATTGTCTGTAGGCAGTTCTCTTCTGAACCTCCCACTGGGGCTTTGTGCATCGAGGTGGTTAGTGTCTCAGCCAATTAGTGGCATCAGTCCATCCCTTCTCCTGTGGGACTGTATGCCTTTAACAAGTACTCTCCCCGAGTGACCATTTCTGACCTGCTGGGGTGGGTGCATAGCCAAAGGTGAGACCTCTGCACAAGGAACATTCTAGTCAATGAGACTCCCCCTGACACCTGTATCCTACACACCTCACTTAGCCTTGAAAAATACCTTTGATTCAGGTGGATTTCTGGAAAGGAAAAGAAGGAACACAATACCCATTCTAATAGACACATTCACCTTTGAACATGGGTTGACTGCTTACTATTGTATTTCCTCACGGTGACTCTTGCTTTTAATGGCTTACTGAACTCCCACTTACTCAGCTGAAGTTGTCTTTTAGTAATATAAGCATTATCTTTGTTTATACTCATTTCTATCACATTCAATGCATAGGTAGAAGAAACTTAAACTAAAATACATAGTTAGTTTCTCATGCCGAAATAAACCTGAAAGGAAGGAGGTGGGAGAGAGGCATCTCCATGTACACTGAAGCTCGGTGTCAGTCAAAAATGTCAGTCTCTGCTCCTGTGGTGCCTCTGGTGAAGCGGCTGCAGGAAGGGGCTTAGCCAGGGAATGATGGTGCAGGCGGCCGATGTTATGTCTGGCCCACATCCATTCCCCTCCCTTTGATTAGTCTAAGTCCACTGCAATGATCTGGGCCCCTGTTGGTGATTGGTTCTGGAATTGCAGGTGATGGAACGAGGCATGAAGTGATGTCAAATCGAGGGTGCCGTAGAGGTGGGAGAATTCTGAGAGGCTCTCTTGTCCTATGAAAAGATGGTTCCTTTTTTTCCGCTTGACCTCGTTGGGCCTGGAAATGACATCTAGAAGTCCAGCCGCCATATTGCTACGAGTCTGAGGATGAGGCCAGGACCGAGAGCAGCAGAGCAGAGGGTCGGAAGGCCCTGGGACTTCGGCAAGCTTGGACGGTTAATGCAGTCCAACACCCTGACCTGTGGTTTCTCAGTTTTGTGCAACAGTAAATTTCCTCATTGTCTAGGTCAGCTTCAGTCAGCAATTTTGTTGCCTGCAGCCAAAAGCATCCTAACAGATACAGAGGGAAAAATATGGACAGTTTCCCAATATTTCAATGTTTTGTATTTATTTAGTTTTCAGTGTTGTAAGTTCATGGACTAAAACAGATCCATATGCCAAAGTGTACGAACACATCCCAATGCTAAATATAAACGAAATGTAACTTTTAATCTTTACTTACATTTTAGACTACCTACTCCATGACTTTCCTTCACTAACACAGATAATCATGAGCTGGCTATTTTATTTCCACTGAGCTATGCACCTTTGGGGTGTAGAGGGATAACTCTGTGTCCAACGTCTCCTGTTTAAATCTGTTCTTTTTGAACTTGGCTGTGGGCCCATCCAGGCAAGGCTCTAACCAGGCTTGAGTGTCACGATAATCAAAACATGTGTTTTGACTGCATTAATTTGGGGTAGGATAAAATTGATTCTTAAATTTAAAATTACATTTAAATTTTAAATTAAATTTAAACTGTCATTTAAAATGAAATGTTAGCTATTTTTGAATGGTTGGTCCATGAGTATGGTACATAATTCAAAGGCACGGTGAAAAGAAAGTCTCCCCTTTACCCCTGGCTTCAGCCACACAGTTTCCTGTCGTAGAGGCAATGATTGTTACTGGTTTTAAAAGGAAACCTATCTCCCTAACCCACTCAGGCTTCATTCAGTTCAACATAGCCATGAGCCTGCTGATACATAAGCTATTCTGGAAAGTCGGATAGAGCCCTAGACTGAGACTTGCTAAGGCTGTGCTCTGGTCCTGACCTTGAGAGAACAACTGAACCCCTGACCTTGGTTAGGTGATTTGGGCTTCTTCTTTCGAATGTGTGCTCGTAATGCCTACTCCACTCTTCTCACATGCTTAAACGTGAGATGAGATAGAATAGTAAAAGTTCTCTGGATTGAAGAAAATGCAGCAACGTTGAATGCAGGCAAATGAAAATAGTTTGCCCCATTGGGATCCAAAAATGGGATAAATATTTTCTTTCACCTGCTTATAAATCTGTTTAATCAAATGGCTCTACTCTTTTTGGCCAATTTGGAAGTCCAGGAAGCTTTAGGATTTGGATAGGTTTTTTCTTTTTTCATTCTAGGTGTTCAGTACTTTTGTTGGAACCTCAGAGCAGGGACAAGGGATGGAAAAACAGGGCATGGCTTTTATAATTTCGAGGTGGTGCCACGTCCTGGAATAGCGTGGTGGTGGTGGGCCAACCCAGTGTGGGGCGGAAGCTCCTACAGCTGGATTCCTGGTCCTGGGACTTTGGGGTGCCCTTCCGTGTGTGCGTATGCTGCTTGTACGTGTGCTTGGCAGTGGGGTGGAGACAGTGAACAAGTGCCACTGGGGGACGGGGTGGGGGCACCAGGACTCCTCACGCTGGCCCTGAATTCGTAAGGAGTGAGCCATCACTGGAGAGGAACTACAGCCCAGCCTCTGTCTAAACTGGAGGCTTTTAGGAATGTGTGGAGCACCAGGCAGAACTGAGGGAGGCAGAGGAGGAAGGCGCCCAGGGCTGCCAGGGCTTAGCTGGGTTCGGTAAAGGAGGGCTGACTGGTGGAGAAAAAGCCAGTATTGTGAGGGTCCGACTGCGGGCTGCTGTGGGAGCCCATGCCTGGAATGTGGATCCTGTGGGAAAGGCATGTTATATTTATTCTGGCAGACTCCTTGGTAAATCCATGCTAAGCCCAGCCGGGATACCGTCAGCTATGAAAGGGCGCTTCACCGACTGCACGGTGCTTTCCATTGGCCTCTGGGCATTTGTGGTTCATCTGTTTAGATTTTGAGACGTGCACACTGCCCGTTGCGGAAAGCTGCTGTGGCCGAGAGACTCTGAATTCATTTTTATTTTATTTTTTTCTGGATTAGGACTTAAGCTACTGCCCTAAGATTGGGCCAAGATGTTGTGGTTGCCATGGCAACAGCACCCTCTCCTACCTAAGAACGATTCCTTTCTCTCCCAGAGGGAATGTGGTGTCTGCAGCCCCTGCCAGGTCTCGGTGGGTGCGGCCTGAGCGGTCATTCCTGGAATGTGGGGCGGGGGGCAGTGCTGCCCCGTCCACAGGGTCATTCCTGTTTCTTCCTACTGTCCGCTGCCCACATCCATCCTCAACACAATATTCATGAATTTGGCCAACCTGGTTTGACACTTCACCTCCTATTTCTTTTTCCAGTTCAAGTAAAGTCAGCAGACTTTCACTGAAGCAGCATGGCCATTCGGCAGAAGGCTCCAGATTTAAAGTTTTTGAGGTTGAATTTCAGCTTCAACATTTGCTAAATGTACGTTCTCAGGTAAGTTTCGGAGTCCTTCGTTTTCTTATCTATAAAATGGGGCTAAATAATAATACTTTCCTGATCGGGCTTTAGAGAAGATTAAATCAAGATTATATGTGCAAAATTCTTGGCACAGTGCCTGACACATAGTAAGAACTCACAAACAAACTATTAGTTTTTATGAAGTGTCAGAAGCTGTGCACGGCTCTTCTGGCTGAAACAATACAAAAGGCAGCCAACAGAAACTACCTGCAGTCACAGGCCCGAGTCCATCCCAGCCTTCGGACCCACATGCCCAGCCTTCCACATTCGACCTGGTTTCTGACCTATTACTGGTTACTGGGTCATCAGTACTCTCAGTCTGTTCCTGTAGTTCACAGGCTGCATTCATCCATCCTGGCTTGCCCTGACCTTGGTAACTGCTTCTCTTTCCAGAATCAATCCTTCCGTCTGTTTTTTTTTTCTCATTTGGATTTGCTGTTGGCAAGATAAAGTCTCCCGAGCTGAGTGTCTGTTGCTCATGCTGTTGGACATGCCTATAAATAAGGTTTTGTTTCAGGCTTACATAAGTGGCCAGCTCAGCGCCTCTCCAAACAAGTGTTGCTGCCTCTCTTCTGTTACACTACCTGTTTCCAAGGGGCATGATGGAGGAACTCAGGCCACTGTGTCTGCTGTCTCAGCAGAGAACTGCATGGCTCAGCAACGACCCCATTCCTACCCTGCAGCTGAGTTCACCCCAGTACAAGGCAGGCTCCCCTTAGCATCCTGGACCTGGCCCCTTCTTGCCTGACAGGATGTCCTATGTCCTTGTGGGCATGTTTACCAAGCTCCCATGTCCCCCATCCAAACCTTCAGTTCCATCTGGGTAAGAACTGATTTCAGCTGACAGACACCTAATGGACCAGGTGGAGAGACTAGCCAACCACAGAAGAAGAAACAAAGCCTCCTGCCAAACCCCAAAGTTCATTTAAACAGCAGCATAATCTGCTTTCACACCGTGACATCATTTCTTATATAGGTCTATGTTACAAAGTATGAGAGCTGCTTGTCACATGTAGTTATTAAGTGCTTGAAATGTGGCTCGTCTGAATTGAGAAGTGCTATGCATATAAAATACACACTGTATCTTGGACTTAGTACAAAAAATAAATGATCTGGTTAATATTTTTATATTGATTACATGTTGAAATGATAATATTTTAGATATATTGTGTTAAATAAGATATATTATTAAATTAATTTCACCTGTTTATTTTTATTTTTTAAAAATGGCTCCTGGAAAAATTTAAATTACACACGCAGCTCTCATGTATAACTTAGATTATTTTTCTATTAGACAGTGCTTCTCTAGATTGTGGTCTTTCTGAAATAAGTTAAGGTTCAAGGAAAATGTATATTACTCTAGGTACTTTAATCAGAGAGGGATTTAGCATGGGGAAGGAATTCAGTGCTTACAAAAGTAAGGCCGGAGGAATGAAAACCAGCAGTGGGTGTGGGGCAGTGGGGCATGGGTCTCCTTGACTTTAGGCTGTCTGCTGGCTTCCAGAGGATCGGGAAGTACTGCTCAGAGCAGAGGTAAGAAAATGTTGTTAATGGTCTCAGCTCCCTTACAATACTCAGATGGATGGTTGGTTCAACAGTTGCTGCAAAACCTCACATCGGACAAAGCCCATGTGTCCACTACTGATGCTAGAGGAAGAAAAATATAGCCCCTTTCCTTCCTCTGCCTTCCAAATCTCATGCAAACACATCTCCTTGGGCAGAATGCAAATCCCATGCAGGATCCTGGATGCCATGACTTCCAGCCCTGTGATATACAGTACAGCCAGAAAGGGTGTAGAATAATTGTTGAAAATAAACAGACAAAAACAAGACAAAACAAAAGAGCCTCAATATTCAGCACACTCCTTAAGGAGTCATATTCATCTTGCAGTATAGCATCCTGGCTGCCTGGCACATAATAGGTGTTCACTGAATATTGAAAAACTTTTTTTGTGTGTGTGGATGTTTACTTGGTTCCAGTATTTTGCTATCGTTGATAATGCTCCAATGGATATTTTAATGTATGACTCTCTTGTTTTTACTGAAATATTTTCTAGGGATAGATATTCAGAAGTGGTGTTGCCAGGCAGCTGAGTCTGGGGAGGTCTCTCCCTGCACATTAGGTGAAACCTCAACCAGGATGGGGGAGAATCCTTGACTCTGATCCTTGTGAAAGAATATACAAGCAGGTCAGGTGAGTGCAGGTGCAGAAGGAATTCATTAAGTGAGAGTAGTAGTGAGTGGCAGCAGCCGTGCAGGCACCAGAGAGCAGGGAAGAACAGAGGGAAGAAGGAGAGTTCATTGAACTCCTGCTGGTGTAGGGCAAATCCCTTGCCAACTCATGGAGCCAGGGTCACCTGGTGTCCAGTGTCTGCTTGACCTGCATGGTGTGGAAACTAAACCCCTACCACCCAACGATTTGGGGGAGCCATGGAGCACAGGATGGAGTGAGATTATGTTCTGAGAACGTCCCCAAAGCAAAGAGAGGAGATCTTCAGGCAGGCTACTGCACAGCCTGATCGTGTAGCTGCAGTCCCGTCGGCGTCACCCAGTGAAGGGAACGTGCAGCCCGAGCCAGAGATCTCAGTAACCCTTCCCTGCTTGTCTGAGGTACAACAGAGAAAGAGAAGACTTGTGATTAAGTCTACAAAATTGAATGAAATAGCAAAGTAACAAAGACACTTACTACTGGGAAAAGAGGTCTCTTATTAATCTCCTGAGAGAATTGGAAGAGCATAGAGGCAAATGCAATAAGCTGAGCAGCAAGAGGTTTTATTTAAGGCAGTGTACGCACTTGAAGACAGGGGAGTGCCGGCAGCCTCAGAGGAGAGAGGCACTTCAAGGCTCAGGACTTGTGTCTTTTTTGGGGGGGGGAGGGGCTGAGTGTGTAACTGGGCATTCTCCAAATTAACTTCCATGTAGAATGCAATGTTTATTAAAGAACAAGCACTATAAATAAGCTAATTTGAAGCTTACATATGTAATATATTTTTTTATTTACAATTTATTTTGGTATCATTAACCTACAATTACATGTGCAATATTATGGTGATTAAACTACCTCCTTCATCAGGTACCCCCCACCAACCCTATTACACTCACTGTCCATCAGTGTAGTGAGATGCTATAGAGTCACTACTTGTCTTCTCTGAGTTGTACAGCCCTCCCCGTGCCCCCCTAACCATACATCTGCTAATCGTAATGTCCCTTTTACCCTCTTATCCCTCCCTTCCCACCCTTCTTCCCCAGTCCCTTTCCCTTTGGTAACTATTAGTCCGTTCTTGGGTTCTGTGAGTCTGCTGCTGTTTTGTTCCTTCAGTTTTTTTCTTTGTTCTTATACTCCACATATGAGTGAAATCATTTGATACTTATCTTTTTCAGCTTGGCTTATTTCACTGAGCATAATACCCTCTACCACCATCCATGTTGCTGGAAATGGTAGGATTTGTTTTCTTCTTATGGCTGAATAATATTCCATTGTTTATATGTACCACATCTTCTTAATCCATTCATCTACTGATGGACACTTAGGTTGCTTCCATTTCTTGGCTATTGTAAATAGTGCTGCAATAAACATAGGGGTGCATCTGTCTTTTCGAAACTGGGTTGCTGCGTTCTTAGGGTAAATACCTAGGAGTGGGATTCCTGGGTCAAATGGTATTTCTATTTTGAGTTTTTTGAGGAACCTCGATACTGCTTTCCACAATGGTTGATATAATTTGGATTCCCACCAGCAGTGTAGGAGGTTTCCCTTTTCTCCACATCCTCACCAACATTTGTTGTTGTTTGTGTTTTGGATGTTGGCCATCCTCACTGGTGTGAAGTGATATCTCATTGTGGTTTTAATCTGCAATTCTCTGATGACCAGCGATGTGGAGCATCTTTTCATGTGCTTGTTGGCCATCTGAATTTCTTCTTTAGAGAAGTGTCTATTCATGTCCTCTGCCCATTTGTTAATTGGATTGTTTGCTTTTTGTTTGTTAAGGTGCGTGAGTTCTTTATGTATTTTGGATGCCAGCCCCTTCTCAGATACATCGTTTATGAATATATTTTCCCATATTGTAGGATGTCTTTTTGTTCTACTGATGGTGTCCTTTGCTGTACAGAAGCTTTTCAACTTGATATAGTCCCATTTGTTCATTTTTGCTTTTGTTTCCCTTGCCCAGGGGGATATGTTCATGAAGAAGTCACTCATGTTTATGTCCAAGAGATTTTTGCCTATGTTTTTTTCTAAGAGTTTTATGGTTTCATGACTTACATTCAGGTCTTTGATCCACCTTGAGTTTACCTTTGGTATGGGGTTAGACAGTAGTCCAGTTTCATTCTCTTACATGTAGCTGTCCAGTTTTTCCAACACCAGCTGCTGAAGAGGCCGTTATCTCCCCATTGTATATCCAAGGCTCCTTTATCAAATATTAATTGACTGTATATGTTTGGGTTAATGTTTGGATTTTCTTTTCTGTTCCACTGGTCTGTGGGTCTGTTTTTGTGCCAGTACCAAATTGTCTTGATTACTGTGGCTTTGTAGTAGAGCTTGAAGTCAGGGAGCATAATTCCCCCTGTTTGATTCCTCCTTCTCAGGATTGCTTTGCCTATTCGGGGTCTTTTCTGGTTTCATATGAATTTTAGAATTATTTGTTCCAGTTCATTGAAGAAAGTTGTTGGTAGTTTGATAGGGATTGCATTGAATCTGTAGATTGCTTTAGGTAGTATAGCCATTTGGACAATATTTATTCTTCCTAGCCAAGAACATGGGATGCATTTCCATTTGTTAGTGTCTTCTTTAATTTCTCCTAGAAGTGTCTTGTAGTTTTCAGAGTACAGGTCTTTCACTTCCTTCGTTAGGTTTATTCCTAGGTATTTTATCCTTTTTGATGCAATTGTGAATGGAATTGTTTTTCTGATTTCTCTTTCTGTTAGTTCATCATTAGTGTATAGGAAAGCAACAGATTTCTGTGTGTTAATTTTGTATCCTGCAACTTTGCTGAATTCAGATATTAGTTCTAGTAGTTTTGGAGTGGAGTCTTTTGGGTTTCTTATGTACAGTATCATATCATCTGTAAATAGTGACAATTTGACTTCTTCTTTACCAATCTGGATGCCTTGTATGTCTTTGTTTTGTCTGATTGCCGTGGCTAGGACCTCCAGTACTATGTTGAATAACAGTGGAGAGAATGGGCACCCCAGTCTCGTTCCCAATCTTAGATGAAAAGCTTTCAGCTTCTTGCTATTAAGTATGATGTTAGCTGTGGGTTTGTCATATATAGCCTTTATGATGTTGAGGTACTTGCCATCTATACCCATTTTGTTGAGAGTTTTAATCATGAATGGATGCTGAATTTTATCAAATGCTTTTTCAGCATCTATGGAGATGATCATGTGGTTTTTATTCTTCTTTTTATTGATGTGATGGATGATGTTGATGGATTTTCGAATGTTGTACCATCCTTGCATCCCTAGGATGAATCCCACTTGATCATGGTGTATGATCCTCTTGATGTATTTTTGAATTCGGTT
>JAQQAC010019963.1:51178246-51491172 GCA_029783875.1 Phataginus tricuspis | reverse complement strand
TTGCTGGTGATTGGTCTGTTTAGTTTTTCTGTTTCCTGCTTGGTGAGTCTTGGAAGGCTGTATTTTTCTAAGAAGTCCATTTCTTCTAGGTTTTGCAGCTTGTTAGCATATAGATGGTCGTAATATTCTCTTATAATTCTTTGTATTTCTGTGGGGTCCGTCATGATGTTTTCTTTCTCATTTCTGATTCTGTTTATGTGTGTAGATTCTCTTTTTCTCTTAATGAGTCTGGCTAGGGGTTTATCTATTTTGTTTATTTTTTCAAAGAACCAGCTCTTAGTTTCATTGATTTTTTCTATTGTTTTATTCTTCTCAATTTTATTTATTTCTTCTCTGATCTTTATTATGTCTCTCCTTCTGGTGACTTTGGGCCTCATTTGTTCTTCTTTTTCCAATTTCAATAATCGTGTCTTTAGACTGTTCATTTGGGAATGTTCTTCCTTCTTTAAATAGGCCTGGATTGCAATATACTTTCCTCTTAGAACTGCCTTCGCTGCATCCCACAGAAGTTGTGGCTTTGTGTTGTTGTTGTCATTAGTCTCCATATATTCTTTGATTTCTGTTTTGATTTGGTCGTTAACCCATTGATTCATTAGGAGAATCTTGTTAAGTCTCCATGTATTTGTGAGCCTTTTTGATTTCTTTTTGTGATCTGAGAAGTTGGTTGGTAGGATTTCAATATTTTTGAATTTACTGAAGTTCTTTTTGTGGCCTAGTATGTAGTCTATTCTGGAAAATGTTCCATGTGCACTTGAGAAGAATGTGTATCCTGTTGGTTTTGGGTGCAGAGTTCTGTAGATATCTGTTAGGTCCATCTATTCTAGTGTGTTGTTCAGTGCCTCTGTGTCTTTACTTATCCTCTGCCTGGTTGATCTATCCTTTGGAGTGAGTGGTGTGTTAAAGTCTCCTAAAATAATTGCATTGCTGTCTATTTCCTCCTTCAATTCTGTTAGTATTTTTTTCACATATGCTGACGCTCCTGTGTTGGGTGCATATATATTTATAATGGTTATATCTTGTTGGACTGACCCCTTTATCATTATGTAATGTCCTTCTTTATCTCTTGCTACTTTCTTCGTTTTGAAGTCTATTTTATCTGATACAAGTACTGCAACACCTGCTTTTTTCTCTTTGTTGTTTGCATGAAATATCTTTTTCCATCCCTTCACTTTTAGTCTGTGTATATCTTTGGGTTTGAGGTGAGTCTCTTGTAAGAAGCATATAGATGGGTCTTGCTTTTTTATCCACTCTGTTACTCTGTGTCTTTTGATTGGTGGATTCAGTCCATTTACATTTAGGGTGATTATTGATAGATATGTAGTTATTGCCATTGCTGGCTTTAGATTCATGGTTACCAAAGGTTCAAGGGTTGCTTCTTTACTATCTAAGAATCTAACTTAACTTTCTTGTTAAGTTATTGTGAACACCTTCTGATGTTTCTTTATCTCTCCCTTCCTATTCTTCCTCCTCCTTTCTTTATATATTAGGTGTTTTATTCTTTGCCTTTAGTTAGTATTTGGATGGTCTGCTTTCTTTGCCATGATTTTATTTTCTCTGGTGACATCTTTTTAGCCTTAGGGTTTCTTCCCTCTAGAGCGGTCCATTTAAGATATCCTGTAGTGGTGGTTTATGAGAGGCAAACTCTCTCAATTTTCGTTTGTCTTGAAATTGTTTAATCCCTCCGTCATATTTAAAAGATAATCGTGCTGGATACAATATTCTTGGTTCGAGGCCCTTCTGTTTCATTACGTTAAATATATCATGCCATTCTCTTCTGGCCTGTAAGGTTTCTGTTGAGAAGTCTGATGATAGTCTGATGGGTTTTCCTTTGTAAGTGATCTTTTTTTCTCTCTCTAGCTGCCTTTAATACTCTGTCTTTATCTTTGATCTTTGCCATCTTAATTATTATGTGTCTTGGTGTTGTCTTCCTTGGGTCCCTTGTGTTGGGAGATCTGTGGGCTTCTGTGGACTGTGAGACTATTTCCTTCCCCAGCGTGGGAAAGTTTTCAGCAATTATTTCTTCAAAGACACTTTCTCTCCCTTTTTCTCTCTCTTCTTCCTCTGGTACTCCTATAATGCGAATATTGCTTCGTTTGGATTGGTCACACAGTCCTCTTAATATTCTTTCATTCTTAGAGATCTTTTATCTCTCTCTGCCTCAGCTTTTTTGTATTCCTGTTCTCTGTTTTGTATTTCATTGACAGTGTCTTATACCTCATCCAGTCTGCTGTTAAGCCCGTCGATGGCTTGTCTCATTTCTGCATAGTCTTTCCTCATTTCCTCCCTCAGCTCTTGCACATTTTTCTGTAGCTCCGTCAGCATGGCTATGACTTTTATTCTGAATTCTTTTTCAGGAAGACTGTGCATGTCCATTCCTTCAGATTCTCTCTCAGGGCTTGTCTGGGTTTGGAGCTTTGTCTGTACCATATTCCTCTGTCTTTTCATGGCTATGGAATTGGTTGCTGGTAGTTGTCATGTATGTCAGCTGGGCTCTTTATGACTTTAAAAAGGAAAGAGAAGAAAGAAGAGAAAAGAGAAAAAATACTAATAATAAAAAAAAGAGAGAGAAAGAAAGAAAGAAAAGAAAGGAAAGAAAAAGCAGCAACACCTAAAAAAAACACAAAAACCGCCCACTGGGAGTGGTTTCTGTGTGAATGCTGTAGGTGGCGCTGTTGCTCCACTATTCCTGAGCGGTGGCTGTGCCGCTCTGCAAGGCCCTTTAAAGCTGTGGCCGGGGTGAGAATGAATGGGAGGCTGTTGAGCTCTGTGGGAGTCCTAAATATGGCTACCCTTTCTCAGTCACCCGCTAAGGGGTCCGAAGCTCCCCAGGACTCCCAGCCTGCTGGGCTGAGTGTGCCAAGGCTATGCGGTCCTCCGCTGGGCTCCGGTCTCTTTAAGACCGCTGAAAAAAAAAAGCATGCGCTTTTCTCCTTTTTTTTTCTTCTCTTTTCTCCTTTCCTGAGTCAGCCACAAGCAACCAGTCGCGTTCCCGCTGAGACCCTGCGCCCTCTGTCTCTCCAATCTCTGCTACACCCTGCTCTGTGTGTCCGTGCTCCCTGCGCAGATCCGGGGCTGGTTATCTCCCGGGCCTGCACTTCCACTCCCTCCCAGCTGTGAATCCTCTCTTCCCGCCGGTGCGCTGGGTTGGGGGAGTGCTTGGGTCCTGCTGTGTTGTGGCTCCGTTTCTTACCCGCCTCGCCGGCTGCCGAGTCCTCTCAGGTGTGGCTGCACAATGTGCACTTTCTTGTGTGTTCTGGTCTCTCTTTTAGAAATAGTTGTATTTGCTGTGTTTTTGTGGATAAATATAATGTTGGGAGGAAAATTCTGCTGCTTCATTCACGCCGCCATCTTCCCGGAAGTCCAGGACTTGTGTCTTTTAAGGATTTCAAGAATGGGGTAATGGGCCAGAGGGGGGTAAGCTGAAGTGTGATCCCATGATGTCTGTCTCCAGTGAGAGAGACGTTATGTCACCATCCACAGTCAGTCCTCAAGGTATTCTGTAAGATAAACTTAACACAAGAAATTTCTTGATCCTGTTCTTCTCCAGGATAGTGGTGACCCTCAAGAACTGGGAACACATCAGTAAGGGCTGCTTGTCCTGCCTTAAGAGGGTCAGTTGTTGGCTGATTACCATAAAGTATGTTAGGAATCTTACCTCCTGACTCCCTGGTTTTTAAAATGGAATCTCAGTCTTAAGATAGAGTACCTCTTATTCTTACTATACTATTTATATTTCAGCTTTTTTCATCATAGGCAGGAAAAATTCATCATAATGCTCATCCCATGCCCTTGCTCTACCTCAGTAAGATTGCTGAGAATTGCTGGGTTTTTTTGTTATGCTTTCCAAAAATTCTGCGCCAATCTGAAGTCATGCATATATTATACATACAGGACCTATGTGGAGGATGGATTTTAATGGCAATGTCTTGAACCCTGTGTGTTATCACCATTTGGTTATTTTTGTTCTAATTCACTATGTGTAGGGTAAGCTGTTTCCTTTGGGCTGAGTACTGGTGAGGTCCTTGGCAAAAGGGTTACAGATGAGGCTGACTGTCTCAGTTGCAGAAGTTATGAATTCTCATCATCGAAGGCCCCCAGCTGCCAAGAACTTTGCCCAGTTTAAGTCTTTGCCATTGTTTCATGGGTTTCCCTTTAAGCTTAACAAGGTGTGGCAAACTCTGAATTACTGAATTCTTCCCTGCGTCCAGTGAGAGTTAAGGCTAATGACATGGATGTATGACGTTTGTCTCAAAGAAGGAAATGTTAATGATAATAGCTAAATGAATCTTTCATTTTCTTCCCTGAATCTTGCTGTGTTTCATGATGGAGACCCACATGGGGGTGACTTCTGTGTTTATGAGTGATATCCCAAGGACAAATACATATCTTAATTCTCTGTAAGGAAAATGACCTAAGGGATGCAAAGATGATGCATCAGGCCAGAGAAAGGTTTAGGTTTCCTTACCTGGAAGAAATAACAGGATATCTCATAGGATGTCTGGGAGAATCAGATGATTTAATACACAAAAAGTGCTTATTGGTGTGCCCAGCACACAGTAAGTGTGCAGTGAGTGGTGGGTGCCATCGGGACGGGTGAAGCTGTGTGTGTTCCTCAGTCTGAGCCCTGAAGCTGTCAGCCACTCGTACCCTGAGCTGCATTTTGTTTTATGTCATAGCCAAGTGAAAAGCTGTTGGTACTTGGCTGGAAATGCAGTTATCTGTGAAAGGCCTGTAGCCATCCCAGGGTTTATGAACAGGAAGATGTATACCAGGTGCCTAGAATTACAATGTGTTGAGTCAAATTGGCTGAGCTGGCGACATCATTAGTGATACCATTTTATAGATGAAGAAATGGAGGCTCAAGAAAATAAAGTGAAAGACCCATGATTTCCCAGTGAGTTAATAGCAGACCTCAGCGTACATGCTGAGTCTTCAGACTCCCAGACCCGTCTCCTGCTTCCTTCCACAAGCGCACCACACCAGACAGCTGGCCGATGCCATGTGTGGGAGCCAGTGGCAGTGGTGGGGGCACGTTGCCTCTGATACTGTCCCTTCCCAGGCCAAAGAAGAGAGGAGATGCTCTTTTGCTAGAGATCCAGTTTCCCTGAAGCAGTGATTCCCACCCTTTCTAAGAATGAAGAATCCTTTCTAACATCAATAAATTTCATAGACCTTCCCCCCTGCACCATGACATAGAAGCTGTGTATCCAATCCTGGAGAGGCACTGTGATACTAGCTGCTGTAAACTTAGCAGCGCTTACACTGGAGGCGTGAATGCCCTCAAAAGTGGTTGTATTTATATGAATTATTAAGACTACAAATAATGATTCGATGGCATTTAGATGTGTGAACACCTTATAATAACTCCACCACCTCACCAGATGACACCCATTGCCATGGAAGGCTGTTGTTTTCCTTTATTTTCTGAGAGTCCCAAAACGAGGATACTAATTTAGGAGTAATGTAGCAAAAATAAAGAAGCTAGAACATTCTAGTCCTTTTTCTAAAATAGTCCAAGGCTAAGCTCTCAGCTACAAGGAGAGAGGCTTGAGAAGGAAAAAAACACACAACAAAGCTCTCTTCTGTTCTTTCATATGAGTGCGCTGGTAAATTGATACCCAACTGAGACTGTTGGCCCCAATAGTCTGAGAGCCAAAGTATTTGGGGGCAGTTATGGTTCATTAACTGCAATGAAAAACACAGGGACAGTCGAAGCTAGAGATTCGGCAGCCAGACACATATGTTTTCTGATGTTAGATAATATGCATACGACAGAAATAGATTCAAGTTCCAAAATCCTGACTCATTTTGCCTATCCCACGGCAGAGCTGAGAAATGTGAAAAGAGAGGTGAGTTTCTGGGAGATGGTTCTGCAGGGCATATACATCTGCCTCTTTGGAGCGGTTTTGGGGCTGGGCTGGGTCAGTGAAAGAGGCCGTCAGCAGAGAGAGCTCCCAACCGTCGGATTCTCCTGGGGCCCCCACAGCAGTGTCACGAGTGATGGCAGGAGGGACTCCAGGTGATGGCAGCATGAGAGGTCAATGATTCCTCTCCACAGAGCAGACATTTATAGGAACAGACAAAATTGACAACCATTTCAAAGCACTGCAAACTGACCAAAAGCAGATGACAAACAGAAGCTTTTATTCCTGAAAACCTGCTGCAGTTTGGACAAGAGCAGCAGGGGTGTGTGTGGCCTCCTCGCCCGAAGCTGCTCCATGTCCTCTGCCAGCTCAGTGAGCCAAAAAAGTGTGGGGATGGCCATGAAAATGAGCAACTTTGATGCTAGAAAGGAAGACTCCATTTGGTGCATGCGTGTGTGTGTGTGTGTGTGTGTGTGTGTGTGTGTGTGTGTGTGTGAAACTGTGGCTTTGCTGGCTGAAAGTGGAGGGCTCAGCTGGGAACAAATGAAGAAAATCTGTGACTCTGTTGGCCCAAGATTTCATTCTCTGTGGGAGTGAGCTGTAGACCTGCCAGAAATGTAATGGGGGAAGAAGCCCTGGAAGTGAAAGAGTGCCACAAAGAAGCTGAGAAATTCTTCATGTATTCCCGCCTGGGAAATTATGCAGGCATGGAGGAGACCCAAGAGGGCCCAGAGAAAACTAAAAACCAAGGAGAATTGAGACGTGCCTGTAACTTTCAATGTGGTCTTCAACTCACACACGGTTATCAGCAGTAGCGGGATGGAGCCAGGCTGGTCGGCTGCCCTGTATGTCTGAGACACTGGAGACTCTCCAGGCCTTGAAGTGATTTCTCGCCGTCAGTTTCACTGCATGTTGTTCTGGGTGCTGTCACGGTGGGGCAGCATGGTAGAGAGAGCGAGGGTTTGGGTCCAACAGAAAGGGGTTTTAATCCCATCTCTGTCTCTTACTATTTGTGTGAATCTGGGTGGGCTGTGCAATATCACTGTATCTTACTCAATCCTTATAAAATTCTAGCGAAGTAGACATTATTATGATCCATATGGTCTGGGATGTGATGATGTGGAGAACTTTTTAATCTATGAAATAGGTATGTGTATGTGTGTGTGAGGATTATATACTGTAATGGCTCTAATGTACCTATCACATGGTGGTTGTTCAATAGGTAGTTTTTTTTGTTTGTTTATGTTGTTATCACTGAAAATGCATTATATCTTAAGAAGAATTATGGCCAGGTTTATAAACCCAGAGAGCTTATCCCTACATATAGTCACCAAGAAAATCATAAGATGCTGGTATTAATGCTGTGGTAGGTATAAATCTGTGTGGCCTCTGTATTGGTTTTCTACAGCTGCTGTAATAATTTATCACAAACTCAGTGGCCCCAAATGAACCAAATTAATCATTATGCAGTTCTGTAAGTCATAATTGTGGGCAAACCAAGGCTCAGCTTGGCCCTCTGCTTAGATCCTCAAAGGCTGAGACAATGGGTCGCAAGGCTGGGGCCCTTTCTGGGAGCTCTGAGTATGGTCCCCTTTCTAGGCTTGCTCAGGTTGTTGATGAAATTAAGTTCCTTGCAGTTGTAGGACTGAGGTCCCTGTGTGCTTGCTGGCTGTCAGCCAGAGGCTGATCTTTGCTAGAGATCCTTTCTAGATGCTGCTTGAACTTCTTCCCATATTTTCCACGTGACTCTAACCACAGGGACTGAGTCCCTCTCATGCTTAGAATATTTCCAACTTTTCCTTCTGCTGCATCCTCCGACCCAGGTGATGACATTGGGCCTCCCTGGATAATCTGGGCTAATCTCTCTATTTTACAGTCCATAACCTTAATCACATCTGCAAAGTCCCTCATTCACAGACCCTGGGGATTAGGGCATGGACATCACCGGAGGGGGTGCCTTCTGCTTCTTGGGGGGAGAGCAGGCGCGAGCAAGCTCTTGGGATAGGAAGAGTGAAACCAGGAGTAACTAGACATTAGCGAACATGACTATGTGTAGTTTGGGTTAGTGAGGATGTCCCTAGTGGACCTCTGTCTTGTCTACCCAACATTCCTTTCATTGGGGGCAATGCCTCTTCTTCATTCTCTGTGGTTTTTGTGGGGTTGTCAATCTTAATATTCTATCTACTTGGCCACAGGAATAGATCCATGACCCCAAGTGGGTCAATTAGATCATCTGTCTCCCAGGAACTGACTCTTGAGTGGAGACAGGCAGGCACTGGAAGCGACTATGGCGAGGTCGTGAAGCATCCCGGAGCTCCTTGGAGCAGCCTTCCCTCAGTCCTTCCTGGCCTGGCTGTCTAGCAACAGTATCAGCACTAAGGCCTACTTGGAATTCTTCCAGGATGCCCCTTTCCTGGTTACTCTAGTTACTCGGAGCTGGTTCCGCTGTGCACAAGAATATTAACTGATACGCTGTCCCTGCATATCATAGCCACCACCATCATTACATAACAGAACACTTATTCAGGTCTCCTTGGTCAGACAAATTACGGACACAGTCTCTTATCTCAGTAATGGAGCTTCTTACCTCTGCCATTGCTTTTGACACTTCATCCATGAGCCCTGCGAAACCTGGGAAAGACATACGGAAAAGGATTTCATAGCACATAATGCCTCAGAAATCAGGCCACATTACAGGCATCAGCCAGCCAGGCAGAGATCGCCTCTTTTCACCTTTTATTACGTACATCACAACCACACAACACACAATACAACGCGCATTCAAGACGATGACCTGAATCATAAAATTCTGTTTATTCTAGCAGGAAAGTGAGCAGTCCAGTCTCCTCGTTTATTTTTTATGATTCAGTACTTTCAGGGGTAAGCCTGAATCACACGGCATTCACCCCTCCAGAAAGCCTCGTCCCTGACAGAGCAGGGCTCAGCGAGGTGTTCCAGTAGGTAAGAAGATTTGAACTGGGCACAAGCCACGAGCAGTTGGATTTCTGGAGTGGCGAGCAAAGGGAGTGTTCAGAGCAACTCACATGAATCCAGAGGAGGGTGGAGGGAGACCACCGCTCTGCTTACCTTGGGTCTGACCATGGTTCTTGAAGGCGGAAGGGTTTCAGGATCTGTTCTGATCACTTGAAGGGCAGCGATTCTGAATGGCAGGAAAGTGGCCCTTGCTTGATGTTCTTAGGAAAAGCTTTGATATGAAGACCACAGTATTCGTTTTGATGCTTTCTGAAGAGAGTTACAGCAGACGTCCCCTTTCCCCAAGGTCAGGCATCCGGGCTCAAGGTGGTTGCCTGAGGAGATGAGGAGGCTGTGGGTCTGCCTGCTGAGGTATCTGCCAGGCGCCTCATTATGTCTCTTCAAACCCCAGGAGGCCAATTTCTCTAAAGAAGAAATTTGGAGAAACAATTCACTCCCTCAGTTAGAGGAACAATCTCTCAGAGACAAATCAGTCCAATAATAATAGTAATACAGGCACTATTACCACCTCTGTATTTATATCACACTGGTTTTCCAGAGGACGGGATGCTCTGAAGGTCTCTCGTTCCAAAGGCAAGGAGCCTCGCTCCCCTTGGAGCCCCCAGGAGGCCCTGTGTGATCAGCCGGACACGGTCTGATCTCCACAAAATCATCCCCAAACAACGTGTTCTTCTAAGAGCTTGTAAATGGAATTTTTGATGCTACGTTCTATTGAGAGCTTCTTTTCTTTTCCTCTTTCTCTCTCCTTCCCTCAATCCCTCCTCTTTCTCCCTCCCTCCCTGCCTTCCTTTTTATTTCAGGGCTTTGTTTTTTAGAGCCGTTTTAGGTTCACAGCAAAACTGAAAGGAAGGTGCAGAGATTTCCCATCTACCCCTACCCTGACACATACACAGCCTCCTCACCGCCTCCCCTACCTGCCATCAACACCCCCCACTGGGTGGTACGGGGGTTTTTTTTTTTGGGTATCATTAATCTACAATTAAATGAGCAACTTATGTTTACTATACTCTCCCCATCATCAAGTCCCCACCACGTACCCCATTACAGTCACTGTCCATCAGCGTGGTAAGATGCTATAGAATCACTACTTGTCTTCTCTGTGTTGTAAAGCCCTCCCCGTGCCACCCCGCTACATTATGTCTGCTAATTGTAATGCCCCTTTTCTTCCCCTTATCCCTCCCCGGTCCCTTTCCCTTTGGTAACTGTTAGTCCATTCTTGGGTTCTGTGAGTCTGCTGCTGTTTTGTTCCTTCAGTTTTTGCTTTGGTCTTATACTCCACAGATGAGTGAAATCATTTGATACTTGTCTTTTTCGGCTTGGCTTATTTCACTGAGCATAATACCCTCTAGCTCCATCCATGTTGTTGCAAATGGTAGGATTTGTTTTCTTCTCATGGCTGAATAATATTCCATTGTGTATATGTACCACATCTTTATCCATTCATCTACTGATGGACACTTAGCTTGCTTCCATTTCTTGGCTATTGTAAATAGTGCTGCGATAAACATAGGGGTGCATCTGTCTTTTTCAAACTGGGCTGCTGCATTCTTAGGGTAAATTCCTAGGAGTGGAATTTCTGGGTCAAATGGTATTTCTCTTTTGAGTTTTTTGAGGAACCTTCATACTGCTTTCCACAATGGTTGAACTAATTTACATTCCCACCAGCAGTGTAGGAGGGTTCCCCTTTCTCCACATCCTCACCAACATTTGTTGTTGTTTGTCTTTTGGATGGTGGCCATCCTAACTGGTGTGAGGTGATATCTCATTGTGGTTTTAATTTGCATTTCTCTGATGATTGGCAATGTGGAGCATCTTTCATGTGCCTGTTAGCCACCTGAATTTCTTCTTTGGAGAAATGTCTGTTCAGCTCCTCTGCCCATTTTTTAATTGGCTTATTTGCTTTTTGTTTGTTGAGATGCGTGAGTTCTTTATATGTTTTGGATGTCAACCCATTATCGGATATGTCATTTATGAATATATTCTCCCATACTGTAGGGTGCCTTTTTGTTCTACTGATGGTGTTCTTTGCTGTACAGAAGCTTGTCAGCTTGATATAATCCCACTTGTTCATTTTTACTTTTGTTTCCCTTGCCTGGGGAGATATGTTCATGAAGATGTTGCTCATGTTTATGTCCAAGAGATTTTTGCATATGTTTTTTTCTAAGAGCTTTATGGTTTCATGACTTAACATTCAGGTCTTTGATCCATTTCGAGTTTACTTTTGTGTATGGGGTTAGACAATGATCCAGTTTTATTCTCTTACATGCAGCTGTCCTGTTTTGCCAACACCAGCTGTTGAAGAGGCTGTCATTTCCCCATTGTATATCCATGCCTCCTTTATTGTATATTAATTGACCATATATGTTTGGGTTAATATTTGGACTTTTTATTCTGTTCCACAGGTCTGTGGGTCTGTTCTTGTGACAGTACCAAATTGTCTTGATTACTGTGGCTTTGTAGTAGAGCTTGAAGTTGGGAAGAGATATCCCCCCAGCTTTATTCTTCCTTCTCAGGATTGCTTTGGCTATTCTGGGTCTTTTGTGGTTCCATAGGAATTTTAGAACTATTTGTTCCAGTTTGTTGAAGAATACTGTAGGTATTTTGTTAAGGATTGCATTGAATTTGTAGATTGCTTTAGGCAGGACAGCCATTTTAACAATATTAATTCTTCCTAGCCAAGAGCATGGGATGAGTTTCCATTTGTTACTGTCCTCTTTAATTTCTCTTAAGAGTGCCTTGTAGTTTTCAGGGTATAGGTCTTTCACTTCCTTGGTTAGGTTTATTCCTAAGTATTTTATTCTTTTTGATGCAATTGTGAATGGAATTGTTTTTCTGATTTCTCTTTCTGCTAGTTCATCATTAGTGTATAGGAAAGCAACAGATTTCTGTGTTTTAATTTTGTATCCTGCAACTTTGCTGAATTCAGATATTAGTTCTAGTAGTTTTGGAGTGGAGTCTTTAGGGTTTTTTTTATGTATAATATCATGTCATCTGCAAATAGTGACAGTTTGACTTCTTCTTTACCAGTCTAGATGCCTTGTATTTCTTTGTTTTGTCTGATTGCCATGGCTAGGACCTCCAGTACTATGTTGAATAATAGTGGGGAGAGTGGGCATCCCTGTCTTGTTTCCGATCTTAGGTGAAAAGCTTTCAGCTTCTCGCTGTTAAGTATGATGTTGGCTGGGGGTTTGTCATATATGGCCTTTATGATGTTGAGGTACTTGCCCTCTACACCCATTTTGTTGAGAGGTTTTATCATGAATGGATGTTGAATTTTGTTAAATCCTTTTTCAGCATCTATGGAAATGGTCATGTGGTCTCTGTCCTTCTTTTTGTTGATGTGGTGGATGATGTTGATGGATTTTCAAATGTTGTACCATCCTTGCATCCCTGAGATGAATCCTATTTGATCATGGTGTATGATCCTCTTGATGTACTTTTTAATTTGGTTTGCTAATATTTTGTTGAGTACTTTTGCATCTATGTTCATCAGGGATATTGGTCTGTAACTTTCTATTTTGGTGGGGGTCTTTGCCTGGTTTTGGTATTTGAGTGATGCTGGCTTCATAGAATGAGTTTGGAAGTATTCCCTCCTCTACCATTTTTTGGAAAACTTTAAGGAGAATGGGTATTATGTCTTCTTTATATGTCTGATAAGATTCAGCAGTGAATCCATCTGGCCCAGGGTTTTGTTCTTGGGTAGTTTTTTGTTTACTGATTCAATTTCGTTGCTGATAATTGGTCTGTTTAGATTTTCTGTTTCTTCCTTGGTCAGTCTTGGAAGGGTGTATTTTTCTAGGAAGTTGTCCATTTCTTCTAGGTTATCCAGTTTGTTAGCATATAGATTTTCATAGTATTCTCTAATAATTCTTTGTATTTCTGTGGGGTCCATCATGATTTTTCCTTTCTCATTTCTGATTCTGTTTATGTGTGTAGATTCTCTTTTTCTCTTAATAAGTCTGGCTAGGGGTTTATCTATTTTGTTTATTTTCTCCAAGAACCAGTTCTTGGTTTCATTGATTTTTTTCTATTGTTTTATTTTTCTCAATTTTATTTATTTCTTCTCTGATCTTTATTATGTCCCTCCTTCTGGTAACTTTGGGCTTCATTTGTTCTTCTTTTTCCAGTTTCAATAATTGTGACTTTAGAGTATCATTTGGGATTGTTTTTCCTTCTTTAAATAGGCCTGGATTGCTATATACTTTCCTCTTAGAACTGCCTTCGCTGTGTCCCACAGAAGTTGGGGCTTTGTGCTGTTGTTGTCATTTGTCTCCATATATTGCTTGATCTCTGTTTTAATTTTGTCATTGATTCATTGATAATTTAGAGCATGTTGTTAAGCCTCCATGTGTTTGTGAGCCTTTTTGTTTTCTTTGTACAATTTATTTCTAGTTTTATACATACCTTTGTGATCTGTGAAGTTGCTTGGTAAAATTTCAATCTTTTTGAATTTACTGAGGCTCTTTTTGTGGTCTAGTATGTGGTCTATTCTGGAAAATGTTCTGTGCAATTGAGAAGAAGGTGTATCCTGCTGCTTTTGGGTATAGAGTTCTGTAGATGTCGGTTAGGTCCATCTGTTCTAGTGTGTTGTTCAGTGCCTCTGTGTCTTTAGTCATTTTCTGTCAAGGTGATCTGTCCTTTGGAGTGAGTGGTGTGTTGAAGTCTCCTAAAATGAATGCATTGCATTCTATTTCCTCCTTTAATTCTGTTAGTATTCGTTTCACATATGTTGGTGCTCCTGTGTTGGGTGCATATATATTTATAATGGTTATATCCTCTTGTTGGACTGACCCCTTTATCATTATGTAATGTCCTTCTTTATCTCTTGTTACTTTCTTTGTTTTGAAGTCTATTTTGTCTGATACAAGTACTGCAACACCTGCTTTTTTCTCCCTATTGTTTGCATGAGATATCTTTTTCCATCCATTCACTTTTAGTCTGCGTATGTCTTTGGGTTTTAGGTGAGTCTCTTCTAAGCAGCATATAGACAGGTCTTGCTTTTTTATCCATTCTGTTACTCTGTGTCTTTTGATTGGTGCATTCGGTGCATTTGCATTTAGGGTGATTATCGATAGGTATGTACTTATTGCCATTGCAGGCTTTGGATTTGTGGTTACCAAAGGTTCAAGTGTAGCTTCTTTACTATCTAACAGTCTAACTTAACTGTTTTATTAAGCTATTTAAAACACAGTCTGATGATTCTTTATTTCTCTCCCTTCTTATTCTTCCTCTTCCATTCTTTATATGTTAGGTGTTTTATTCTGTACTCTTTTGTGTCTCCTTTGACTGCTTTTGTGGATAGTTGATTTTATTTTTTGCCTTTAGTTAGTATTTGGTTGGTCTGCTTTCTTCGCTATGATTTTATTTTCTCTGGTGACATCTATTTAGCCTTAGGAGTGCTTCCATCTAGAGCAGTCCCTTTAAAATATCCTGTAGAGGTTGTTTGTGGGAGCCAAATTCCCTCAACTTTTACTTGTCTGGGAATTGTTTAATCCCTCCTTTAAATTTAAGTGGTAATAGTGCTGGATACAGTATTCTTGGTTCAAGGCCCTTCTGTTTCATTGCATTAAATATATCATGCCATTTCCTTCTGGCCTGTAAGGTTTCTGTTGAGAAGTCTGATGATAGCCTGATGGGATTTCCTTTGTAGGTGATGTTTTTTCTCTCTCTGGCTGCCTTTAATACTCTGTCCTTGTCTTTGATCTTTGCCATTTTAATTATTATATGTCTTGGTGTTGTCTTCCTTGGGTCCCTTGTGTTGGGAGATCTGTGGGCTTCCATGGTCTGAGAGACCATTTCCTTCCCCAGCTTGGATAAATTTTCAGCAATTATTTCTTCAAAGACACTTTTTATCTCCTCTTCTTCTTCTGGTACCCCTATAATGCGAATATTGTTCTGTTTGGATTGTTCACACAGTTCTCTTAATATTCTTTCATTCCTAGAGATTCTTTTATCTCTCTCTGCCTCAGCTTCTCTGTACTTCTGTTCTCTGATTTCTATTCCATTAACAGTCTCTTGCACCTCGCCCAGTCTGCTCTTAAGCCCATCAATCAATTGTTTCATTTCTGTTATCTCCCTCTGGATTTCATCCCTTAGCTCTTGCATATTTCTCTGCAGGTCCATCAGCATGGTTATGACTTTTATTTTGAATTCTTTTTCAGGAAGGTTGGTTATATCTATATCACCAGGCCCTCTCTCTGGCGTTGTGTGAGTGATTTTTGACTGGACCAGATTCTTCTGCCTTTTCGTGGCAATAGAAATGGTCACAGGCAGGTAGTGCATGTATCAGCTGGGAGATCAACAGTCCCTTCCTGCTTGCTGGTCACCTTGCCCTTCTCTGCTGCCTATGTCATTTACCCGCATACTGGGAGGAGTCTCTGGGATAATCCTCTGAGCTGCTGTGGGTGGGGCAGCCCTTGGGATAGCCTAGAGCCCTGCGGGGGGTCTCAGCCACACTGGGTGTGTTTTCCTGTGATAACGGCGCCCCTTCGTGCCTTCCAGACCTTGCTCTGGGTTCCTCTGCCTGTGCTGGGCAGCTGCACGCCGGCGGCCCAGTTAGCTGCACACTGTGAGAAGACTCTGTGTGGTTGCTATGGGTGGGGCTGTTCTCCTGCTGCTCTGCAGCTGTGGCTGGTCAGCCTTTTTGCTTGTAGTGCCAGCCTGGGGGAATGAATGGCAGTCTGCTTATTGCTGTGAGGGGCTTCAGGGCTGGGTTACGCCCCAGGGGGTTAGGGCACCTGAAGTTCCTTAAGATTCCCAGCCTGCTATGCTGAGTATGCTGGGACAATTTTGTCCAGCTGTTAAGCCCTTGTCCCTTTAAGACTTTTAAAAAGCGCCAGCTTTTCTTTTGTCCTGGGGGGAGCCGACTGTGGGGACCCGCTCGCAGTCTCTGTCTCGGATTTTACTTTTCCGTTTCTCTAATATCCAGTACACCATGCAGTGTGTGTCTGTGTTCCCAGTGCAGATTACTAGGGCTGGTTATTTAGAAGTCCTGTGCTTCCACTCCCTCCCCACTCTGATTCTTTTCCTCCCGCAGGTGAGCTGGGGAGGGGGGAGTGCTCAGGTCCTGCCAGGTCACGGCTTTGTAGCCTACCCTCTTCGTGAGATGCCGAGTTCTTGCAGATGTAGATGTACCCTGGCTGTTGTACTGTATCTTCTGGTCTCTCTTTTAGGAGTTGTTGTATTTGTTGTATTTTCAAAAATATATATGGTTTTGGGAGGAGATTTCCGCCGCCCTGCTCACGCTGCCATCTTGAGCCCCTGGTACGTTTGTTACAACTGATGAACCCGCATTGACCCATCCGAATCCCTGGAAGCCCGTGTTTACATTAGGGTCACTCTCGGTGGTGTACATTCTGTGGGTTTGGACAAATGTGTAATGACATTATCCATCACTACAGTATCATGCAGAGTATTCTCACTGCCCTGAACAGCCTCTGTGCTCTGCCCCTTCATCTCCAGCAAGCCCCTGATCTCTTTACTGTCTCCATGGCTTTGCCCTTTCCAGATGTCATAGACTGGCTTGGCTTCTCTCGCTTAGTAATATGCACTTAAGACTCCTCTGCGTCTTGGTAAGTCATTTCTTTCAAGTGCTAAATAAAATTCCTGTCTTGATATACCACCGTTGATTTATCCATTCACCTACCAAAGAACATCTTGGGTGCTTCCAAGTTTTGGAAAATGTGAATAAGGCTGCTATAAACATCCATGGGCAGGTTTGTGGGTGGACATAGTTTTCCACTCCTTTGGACAAACCCCAAGGAGCACCATAGCTGGAGAGTGTGGTAAGAGTACGCTTAATGTTGTAAGAAATAGCTAGATTGTCTCCCAAAGAGGCGGTGCCATTTTGCATTCACACCAGCCATACATGAGAGTTCCTGTTGTTCCACATCCTTGTCAGCACTTGGCATTTTCAGTGATCCAGATTTTGGCCATTCCAGGAAGGGTGTAATGGTATCTCCTTGTTTTAATTTGTGTTTCTCTGATGACACATGATGTGAATTATCCCTTCCTTACTTCTTTCTTTATCATTTCCCTTCTAATCTTCCCTGTCTTCCTCCCTCCCTGACTTTTCTTCTTGTGCTAAGGTTGAGCAGTTAAGATAATATGCTTATAGTCATCTACCAGGCAGCGGCTTTTCAAGATTTAAGAACTTGGTGGTACTTTTCCAGTCTTGGGGGCTCGCAGCTGTTCTCTGGGTCGAGGGGGATAACGGCAGCCTGGGCAGTAACTAAACCACCCCTTAGGTGCCCTGGATGTATTGTTTTCCTCTGCAGCGACTAGGCCCGCACTCCAGTCCTTTAACACAAAAGCATGGTTATTGACTAGTTTCGAAGGGAAATTAATTTTTCTCCGCCCTCCTAAACCACAACTTCAACACCTCCTCCTCCTCTCCATAATACTCACAGTAGGATGTTCAATTATAGCTAAAAGCCCTAGATTTAAGTGACAGATTAAGAGGCTCGGCAGGTTGCTACTATAATGTTCATTTCATCTGTTGGTTTATTTTCTAACTTGCAGGCACTGGGCTTTTGGTAAGCCTGTGACAAGGTGCTGTTTGCTAATGCATCCTGTGGCTGTCCAGCCCTCTCTGCTGGGCACTCTCAGCATGGGCTCTGGGAGAGTCAGCTGGAGGGAGCCTGTCTGCAGGGCCCCATCCGTGGCCACGGTCCCTTTGATCCAGGCCCTAGGGAGGCTCCAACCTCAGCAAGTGACCTAGAGCAGGTCAGATGCTCCGGCACCTGCCCCAGCCACCAACCCCTGGCATGGCGCCTGGTACACAGTGGGGGTGCCATGAAGTCTGCAGGATGAAAGAATGAAATGCTCCAGTGCAGTGAGGCTTAAATGTGTGCATTTGCTTCTGATGGAGGCAAGAGGAGAGCTAGAGACGCTGCCCACTCTTCTTGACATTACAAAAGAAAAAAAATGTCCTTTTCCTTGCATTTGGCTTTGTTTGGCTTCCGAGGCTATATTTCTGCTTCCACCTATTCTGTCCCTCTTCCTGCTCACCTCTAAGGACCCTCTAGGGGTCCTTGATCTCCCTGGGGCCCCGCAGGAAGCGGCCGCTTCCCTCTGCAGGTGGGACCTCCTCTGAACTCCAGGGCAGGGATCCCCGGAAACTTTGCACTTTCATATGGATGCAAGACTTCCAGCCTCCAAAGAATGAGACCGCCGTGGTGGGACATCAGAGACCCCTTTTGGGTTGAAGAGGAACTGTGTGGGGACTTAGACACCTGTCTCTCCAAGCCTCCTCCCATCTTCTCCCTGAACGAGTGAGGCCATTGTCTCAGACAGCTCGGCTCTCTCGTAGATCCACTCTGCAGAGGTGGTGAGGGAGCGAGGCCCTGTGGCCTTCTGCAGGGCTGGCTCCTGTTTCATCCCGATGCGGGACTAAGCATCTTCCTGGGCGCACCTCGAGCTCCTGCTTCCCCAGAGCTCTCCCAGCCCCAGGTGCCTGTGCTCAGGGCACTTGGCGCAGGCTTGTCCTTCCAGCGCCTGCTCAGGCTGGAACTTCTCTGGGGCCTTGGGCTGGAGCCAGGCCGTACTCTTGTCTGACTGGGGCTCTCTCCTGGGTGCCCCTGGAGTGCTCTGTACGTCACTGTATTCGAATTTCCTATGTTTCTTCTTCTCCCAGTGGCTCTAGGTTCCTTGAGGGCAGGACCAGTCCTTCTCATTTTATACCCCTGGCGTCCAGTACAGTGCTCAGCCCACTACAGACATGGGGGGAAGGTACTGATGGGGGAAGATAGGGACAGAGAGGGAAGAGAGAGAGCAGGAGAAGACCAGGAGAGGAAGGAAGAAATTATGGGTTCAACATCCACTTCCTGCTATTTCCAACTAGTCTAACAAGTAATTGCCAACATACCTCTAAAAGGAAATTAGTGGTGTATACCTCCCTGTGGATTAGAGTTTCCCTCCCGAGAGCTGGCGGGTACCGGATTCTCCTGCAGAGGACTGTACGCCCGCCTGACTGCTCTGCCAGCATCGTCCAGTAGATCCTTAGACCCAGGCGTTTTCTTCCATCTTCTTGATCCCTTACGTTAGCATACTTACTCCAACCGTAAGCCCTCTTTTGAAGTTGGATACTGTTGGTCTTTTACATTTAGGCTTTATCAGCAACCAGTTGGTGTCTGGTAATTGCAAATTATTTGAACAAGAGACAAATTGCATAGCAAGAATCTGAAAAGGTCAGGGGAATTTTGTCTAAAAACTGCAGCTGGAGGACTGAAGAAACTTCACTTGAAGCATTAATTTTAGACAGTCACTAGGTTCCACTCAGTTAGACTGGAAATGCATCTGGTATTCAGTCCCTGGTCCTTTGGCAATGAGTAGGCTGGGACCCAGCTTCCTGGTATGAGTGACACATGCGTGCGTGCGTGTGTGTGTGTGTGCGTGCGTGCGTGCGTGCGTGTGTGTGTGAGGTTCAGCCATATGGCTGTTAGGTTCCGGCATGGGTTCTGAGAGGTCAGTCCCTGGGCTGTATTGATCATCACACATAAGGGTCTTCTCCAAAGCAGTGAGACCCCAGCAGCTGCGTTTGCTGGCAGAACTGCAAATGCCACCGCTTCTCCTGAAGAAAAAAAGCCCACCTCTCCTTTTTCTCATTTTGACCCCAAATACATATTACAGTTGAGGTAAGTTTCAAACAAAAATGTTACAATTTTGTATATTGCACTTTAGGTGATTCTGGAGGTTTAGCCCAAACCTAGCTAATATAGAAATAATGCTAATAAAGGTGTGCATCATGTCGGATCAGTTCATCCCTTACCCCTGCATTCATGTCCCAGGAAACTACTTTCCCCAGAATTCTGTCGGAGACAATTCCTGAGGGTGGAATATCTTTTTTGTGGGAGTTTCCCCAGAATAAAAAGAGGCCACCCAGCAGGAGAACTTTGTGAGGGGGGGTGAATGTCTCTGAGCATCTTAATCTCATTCGAATGCCTGAGATGGAATGCTGAGAAGGTGCTGGAGAAATGAAAGCAAACAGCAGCCATCCCTCCACCTGTCCCCCCCCGGAACTTCCCCTTCCCTGTCTGCCAGTTTCCAGGGGGCACAGGAGGCTGGTGCCGGAGGCCTTCCAGATTTCCCCCCTTAGCTTCCCTGCCAGGACAGAGGGACAGAGGAAGGGGCCAGTGGGATTCAGCCCTAACTCGCCCCTCTGCTTCCCAGGCTGGCCAAAGAGTAGCCCATAACTGTGGTCCCTTCAGACTTTTCTGGGCATCCTGTCAGCAACCCTGAGAACCCAGAGTGCTGGCCTTGCCCAGCAGGGCCCCAGGCGGACAGAGGGCCCGTTCACCCTCGCCCCAAGCCCAAGAGGCGCCCAACAGGGCAGCACAGTCTTCACGCCCTGGAATCTGGCTGCTGAAAAGCCCGTCATCAGGGCAGTACTTGTGCCTGCTACCTCTTGGCCCAGATGCCCCAAGCTCAGTGACAGAGAAGACCACGTCTCCAGAGATGACGGTGGGGCTCCCATGGGCCCGCTCTCCTGTTCCTACCCTGGGATGCTGTCAGTGTAAACTGAGAGGGAATGTGGGGGCCAGGGAAATGGGGGTGCAAACACAGGGCCAGGTGACTGGGGCTGCTCACAGCTGCCCCAGGACATTGGGAGTTACCCTGACACCTCACGGCTGGGTGAGCAATCTGCCCTTGCCCGGATCCCAAGTCTGCTCCACCTTATCAGCTGATGCTGTGACAGGCTCTTTACTGTCTCCATGGCTTTGCCCTTTCCAGATGTCATAGACTGGCTTGGCTTCTCTCACTTAGTAATACGCACTTAAGACTCCTCTGCATCTTGGTAAGTCATTTCTTTCAAGTGCTAAATAAAATGTCTGGCCCTGGCAGGGTACAGACATCTCTGATGCCTCTGTGAGCAGTGACAGGCTGGGGGTCTTGGTCCTCGGTGGCTGGGCCCATGATGACAGAATGGCTTTCCCCTCATCTAGCTGGAAGGCACAAGGGGGCCTTACAGGTTCCTGCATAGGACCTTCCTTCAGTTAGTGCCTGGGTGAGGCTGCAGTGCCCCTGGGCGTAGACAGTGCCCGACTGGGCAGAGGGTCCAGTGTGTCTGGTTATAGGCCCTCCCAACACTATGCCTGGGTGATTCTAAAGTGGTTAAGAGCAGGCGTTTTAGAGCCACACAGACATCAGTTCAGTCTTTCCCTGAGCTTCAGTTTCCCATCTGTAAACATGGGGATGGTAACACCAACCTCATGGGGTGGCCTGAGGATAACATGAGGCACTGTGTGCAAAGCCTGTAGCAGAGGCCACAGAGAAGGCCCTCAACAAAAGGCACCAGGTCCCCAAGTACTGCATTCCATGGGCTACTGCCTGGAAAGGACATGCAGGAAATAGAGCTTTACGGACAGGCAAACACTGGCATTTGGAGCTAAAGCTGAGAACACGCCCCTCTAGGCTGGCTGACTCGCTGAGCTCAGGATCGATTGTCTTCCATCCGGAATTCCTGAAGGGGTCATGGGGGACACCGCAGGTCAACTGCATGCAAGGGTCTTGGCATCACGGTGGTTTGTTTGAGGACTGAGCTCTCCCTCTGTGGGGTTTTCATGTGCGTGAGATGTGAAACGCAGCATATGCACTGACACCATTTTAATAAGGCTCAGGCACTTCCACAGGATACTCCACTGAAACCGTTTTTCTGTCAAAAGCTGACATTATAACAACATTGCAGGAGAGACTCCCTGGGAAATCACTGTTCATTTCCTTTCAGGCAGTTCGTTTACCTGCAGAAGCTGCACTCCTCTGCAGCATCTGGTGATGGACATGTTCCCATAAGCCAATTCTGCAGCTGAGTGGACTGAGGTCGCAGAAAGCCAAAGGCCTGAAGTGGAAAATACTGCGCAGGTGGACTCATTAAGGTTTGAGTCTAGGACTTGAGTCTGTAGGAGCAGCCTGCAATTTGTCGAGCTTATTGGACATTAGGAAGCCTGACTGGACCGTGGTCCTCATTTTAGGCCAGTGTGAGAAGGGAGGAACTCGCCCGGGAATGTTTTGCACTGCTGATTCTTCAGGTTTTTAATGCATTTATTCTCCCACCCAGCTCACTTTGGTTCCTCATGCAATTCTCATCATGTGCCTCCGATGAGAGACCTTCCCTCTGGCACCTTCCATTCTGTTTGCCCACAGTGCATGCAGACAGGCTCCTTTCTCCTTACTCCCCACTCCCATCCCAGCTTGGGAGATGGACACGCCTTTGGTTTCCCTGGAAGATGTGACTCACTGGACTGACCTCTGGCCACCTCCCCTCCACTGCAGTGTCTTTGGTTTGTCACCTCCCCTCCACTTCCCCAGTTTCAGAAATTGAGGTGGACGTTCTCGCCAACAGGGCCAGCCTCTGATACTATCCTTTTGGCCACAACCCTGCTAGGCTGAATTGTCTCTTTTCTCCACTGGACCCTTCTAGGTTTTCAGAAATGCACGACCCAACTTCTACTTCTTCTCACTAGTGAGCTTCCTAACCCGTCACCTTCATCTGCCATTGCCACTTCCTCAGCCCTGGGGACCTCCAAACCCTCAGTGGCTTCCACCTGTAGATTTTACTCAAATGGCACCCCTGAAGGTCAGAGGTACCCTTCCGATGGTCAAGCTGATCTGTGCTCATCACTCAGCGCCCTGTAACTGTGGACGCTCTTAACAACCCATCCACGGGCCGCCATGACACTCAACTATGAGCCCTGGTCCCACTTTTGACCTGTGTTTTTCTCTTTCATTCCCTTGACGTTTCTTCCACTTTTTACCCCAGAGCTATGCAATCTTCAGGGTTCAATATATTATTCTCGTATTTTTCCATTCTTCCTCTGAAATCTCACCTACTCTCAAGCTCTCATGAAAACTCATGTCTCTATGCTTTATGGGAGGGTAATGGTCAAAGCTGTATTTTTAGTTTTGATTTAATATCCAAGATCTAGACTTACATTTCAAATAACTTGAAGAATCTTCCCACCGAGGTAAGGTTCCAGCACTTATGAGGAGTATGGGCAAAGCTGAACTGTCTTCTGCATCTTTATCCAAAGCATGTAATCACGTTGAGGCTGTATAGCCAAGGGTTGAGTGTGCCAGCACTTGAGTGCTCAAAGCCTCCCTTTGCTTCCCCATTGCTCTAACTAGGTGGCAGAGGGCAAATAATTGAATCTCTCTCTGCCTCAGTTTTCCCATCTATAAAATGAGGATATTAATAAACAAACCTCATATAGTTGTTGTGAGGATCAACCAAAAAAACAAAAAAACCACACACACACACACATAATTTCTTAGGTCTTAATAAAGTGTTACTAAGGATACATTCTCAAAATGTTTGAGTTCCTTTGGGCATATTTCTCTTTCCTCCAGCCCATATGGTGTCTGCATCCCACATTTCCTTTTCCGAGTCCTCCACTTTCACCAAGGCCCTTGGTGCTCCAGGGTGGGGTAGTGCATTTGGCTTTGAACTCAGCTTATTTCCAGGCTTTTCTGCTCAATCCAGCCTGCACATGACCACAAAAGTAATGCTCTTTAAGCTTTACTTTAAGTGCTCTTCCTAAATTCACCATTGCTTAGAGGAGAACGTTTTCCATATCTTCATCTCCCATTTTTCAGCCACGCAAACACTCTACTTGGGTGGGTGAAGTATTCTACAGACATACCCTGCTTATTTCCACCTCACCCTCAGACCCTCCACATGTCTCTAGTCTCTAAATTCTTAGTAATTCACCAACACTCGAATGGCTATGGCCCTCCTTCTGCAAGTCTTCCATCAATGGACTTAATCACGTACAACTGTCTGTGCGTGGAAGCTGTGGCCTTCCAACAAGACTTGGGGCAACTTGGGGGCAATGCCCGTGACATGTGTTCCTTTGTATCCCCCAGAGCACCTAGCACAATGCCTTGCTCCCAGTACACGTTAATAAAAATTTGTTGGCAACTTGGCCAAATAATCAAAATATCAGATTCTCTGTTCACTGTGAATGTATAGAAAAAAGTGAGGGAAATCCTTGAGCTCCCCGTTAAGTTGGCTCTTTGCCTTCTACACCCAATAAGGGCAAGTATGTGTGAGGAAGGGTTGAGCTGGGAAAAGGAGTGGGTTTAAGGTGAGATGGTGGGTAAGGGAAACAGATATTGAAAATATGTAAAGAGCTGGTTTTATTTTTGGATTTCTTGGCATTTTACAGGATTGCTCCAGTGTACCCCATAATTATTCATTCCTTGGCTTCCTGGTTCTTCCCATACATTATGCAAATATTAATTAAACATTCCATTTTGTTGGATTTGGGAACCAACCGTAGTCTTAAGCTGTGTGGTTTACTGGTTGCCCTAATGATGAATGACAGTTCTAAACCCCTTCCTGTTTGGAAACCAATCGCCTGTGCCACAGCCATGCTGACTAGGTGCGATGGGGATCAGCCTTTGAATGGCAGATGGGGAGGTACGCAGACCCTTGGCGGGGCAGTGATGTGCAGGGCCAGCCTTGTTCAGGATGGCTGAAAGAGCTTCTGTTTGTCAGGAGCGGTTCCACTTCAGAATCAGGGAGGTATCGGGGAGAGGGGAGTGTCAACTACCCCTTCTTCACCACCCTCCTCATTTTTCAAGAGAGCAACATTTGAACAGCGTCAAGCTAAGCATTTCTGAGACTTACCCCAAGACCAAGAGGCTTCCTTTCCCAGTGAAAATCCACCTCATTTTGAATCAGCCTTTGTATCTGCATTTAGCTTTCCAGATTTCTGTGAACTTCATCAACATCACTGACAAACTGGGAGATGTCCAAATCACAACAGAAATCAATCAAGCGTTACAATTTTTGGGGGAAAAAAATTGCTTTGTTTTCTGACTTATACCACAAACAGCAGCTCCAATCTGTCATTATGACTGAGAACATGTCACAACAATCTGTTTTTATTCTTTAGGAAAGAAGAACAACATCTTGCTTTCCTCCAGCTATGGCTAATTTGGAAAATTTGCAAGCTGACATACAACTTGATTAAAATGACCCGGAGTCACCAATTCTTTTGAAATGCAATTCAATGCTCACAACCCCAGACCTTCTGTATTCTGGTTACCTCTTTTACAGCTTTCTTTTGGTGGGAAGGAGGGAGAGGATGGGGGTGGGGAAGAACTATATGTTATAATACACATTTTAAATGATTTTTTGTTAGTAGTAGTAGGCCTAATTTTTATTATTAGACAATAGACCTCTTCAGCTCTCCTGTCACCATGGATTTCCTTCAGAGCCTGGAGGAGAGGAAAGGGCCGGGACATCTCTAAGAGGCTAGTGCTCCCAAGTAAGTAGTCCTGAGTACAGACCAGGCACGCGGTCAAAGAAGCATCCCCGTTGGAGTTACAGACTATTTTGACATCCTCTGTCACTCATATCTCATACTTCCAAGAAATATGCAGGAATCTGCCCTAGTTTGGACTGGCTTACTATGTCTTTGTCAAACCCTGGCTACACTGAGAGTGATGAAATTTTCCTCTAGGGAAGCCAACAGGTAAAACATAACAATAACAGTTTGGCCCATTCCAGGACAAAGAATCATAGGGTTTCGAATGAAGGAAATGAAGGCAGAGTTCAGGAATCAAAATGTAGATTTGGTCAATAAATACACTCTTGTGAATATCTCGATTTCCTTAATGGCATCTTAAAAGGGTCTATTATTGGCCCATTGATGAGGAAGGGTGTTAATGCAGGAGGTGTTAATGTGTGCTGGCAGGTGCCCACAGCTCTACTGTCCAGTAAGACAATGTATAATTATTAGGAGACAATACATAATCACATGTTGAATTGTGTGCTGCGAACTGTAAGTGTTGGCGTTCTATCTCAGGGAGGGGAGAGCTAATACTGTTTGAGATCACGTGAATGCAGACACTCATTTGTCAGGGAATGTACAGTAATGAGAATCATTTCTGAATCCCGTTGCCTTGGCAACCTCTTCTAAAATGATGTGGATAAAGAGCTAACACTTATCAATGAAGCCAGCCTGTCTTGGGAAAGAAAGGTGCCGAAAATGAAGCATCAGGCATCAGACCAAACTGAGTTTTAGGGGGACGGCTCTCTTCAAAATCAGGCAAGACGTGAAGTGAGGGATCCAGCATGAAGGTCGTGGCTGTCATCAATACCTTGCACGACACCCTGGCCAAACACACCTACTGTCCAGGCTGTGGGATATTCAGCAACTCAGGCTCCAGCTCTTGTTCCTGGCAGCTCTTCTGAATCGGTCATTTGTGTGTGGGTGGGCAATAGCTGAGGTGCCAGAGGGACACCCTCGGGTGAGGGAGTGCACAGCCATCGCGCCGTTTGGAGGGTGCAGAGCCCAAAGGGTGGCAAGGATGTCTGGACACTTGCCCTCTCCCCGGGTCTCTCCTGGCTGATTAAATATACAGTCTGATTTGGAAGGGCTGATATAATCAGCTCCTTTTTAAAGATGAGGAAAATAAAGTTGAGAAAGGATTCAGTAACTTGCTTAAGCATGTCTTAGAGACAAGTCAGAACCAAAACCAGGGACTTCCTGGTTTTGTCTTCCTGACCCTCGGAAACCCCACTGTCCACCTACCTGACCTCAGGACCTGCATTTATTTTTTCACTTATTGACAATACAAGATCTGATAAGGACTCACTCTGGTTCTGGGTTCAAAGCCTGGGCTGCACACACTGAACTTGAACTCTGAGTCAGGAACGAGGCAGCCAACTCCTGCATCACCCTGGGCTGAGGCAGGTGAGGCCTTCCCAGAGCCTGGTCCTGAGTCAGGAGCCGCCTCTGGTCTGCAGGGGTGCAAGATTGACATCCTCTCTGGGCAGGATATTTTATCCTGAGACTATAAATAAAGAGATTATGAAACTGCATTTTAAAAGTTCCCTTTTATAGCACTAAATCTTGTCCAGATTTGTAAAAACGTATTTTAACTATGCTCTTTTAAATGACATATCATCAAGTTCAGGCTGACTGCAATCAGATCAAAACAGTAACCCGGATGTCTTCCAGATATGGAACTTCGACGACTGTTTACTGTCAGTCTTGAGATTGAAAGAGTGAAAGCGTACTAATCTGCATGCTGTTAAAGGTCATCTACAAAAAACAATCAGACTATAGTTAATAATACTGAATTGTGTATTTGCAAGTTGCTAAGAGAATAGATCTTAAAAGTTCTCATCACAAGGAAAAAAAAAAGTATGCCTATGTATGGTGATTGATGTTAACTAGACTTATTATCGTGATCATTTTGTAGTATACACAAATGTGGAATCATTACGTTGTACTAATATAAGGTACTGGAACTATATAATGTTATATGTCAATTATACCTCAACTTTAAAAAAAGGAAAAAGAGAAAAGAAAATTTCCCAAAGTAAAGAAACCAAAAGCAAAAGCAGAAGGATGAGAGGTCAGAAAAGGAGATGAGAGTTTAAATTTCCTATGGTGGCATGTGTTTTAATTTCTGGGCTTCTAAGTGGAGCACAACTCTGATTAAAAGCCCCTTTGCTCTTGTTAATCACAGAGTAACAGATGGAGGGGGACGCTCCCTCCCACTGAATTCCTTCACCTGCTCCGAGTCCTTCTTCCTCTCCTTCCTTCCTTCTCTATTTACTGAGCCCTTATTTTCTATCAAACAATTTGCCAACTGGAGAAAGGATTTGTGGGAAGATAAGGCACTTTCTAGGCAAAAGAAATGGCATGATTCAAGGCATGATAATAAAAAGCAATGTATGACGGCCACAGAAGGCAGCAGAAAACAGATGGGGGTTTTTCCCGGGGCTGGTGAGGGGAGGGAAAAGGAAGTGAGTGCCAATGAGTATGACGTTTCTTTCTGGGGTGGTGAAAATAGTTAGACTGTAGTGGTGCTTACATAACTCTGTGACTATACTTAAATCCACTGAACTGCATACTTTTAATGTGTGAATTGCATGGCGTAAGAATTATATCTCAGTGACACTATTATGTTTTTAAAATTATATCAATGACTTGACCTCATGTGGTAAGTTACCTAAACTGTAATATCCTTTACCAAGTAAAAATGGAGATTTTGATAAAAAAAAAAAAAAAGCAATGGTTTAGGGAGTAGAGTTAGTTATTGGATGTGGTAGAGACAGCCCACCAAAATTCATGCTGTCCCTTTAAAGCTACAGAACAGCTGCCACCCAGGAAGTGTGCTTCCAAAGCCCCTTTGTGTCAGTGCGGCACATGCACATGGCTAGCTCTCCCCAGTGGTTACGGTGGTCAAGGGGTGAGCCTGCTTTCCCATTCTGTCTTCCCTATGTGCTGGCTTGGACTCTGAAGACTGAATCCTAGGCAGAGAAAAGCCACAAAATGGAAGTAACTTTGAATCACCAGGTGGAAGGGCCCTCACTGACCACTCATGGCCTGCATTGTGCTGATAACACATATGAGTAAGGAGTGGACTTTGATAGAGGAAGCCATGGAACATTTGGGATTTCCTTGTAGCAGCTGGCTTTACCCTAACAAACTCACTAGGTGTGTTGGGGCAGCATCTTAATAAGTGGTCCATGAAAAGATTCCACAGTCAACTAAATTTGGGAAAAACTGAATTCAACAGGTTTCATGACTGCAGGATGGTACAGACTTTCAATATACTAGAGTGTATTATGATTCCCCAAGAGGGAGTTAGCGTACAGTGTTGTCTGAATGTCTTCGGCCGTGTAATGCTTTTTTCAATGCCTAGGAATCTATTGCAGTTCTGCAGAAGTCAGTTAGAGGAAAACTAGCCCACTGTACAGGCAGGTGTTGAGTGTCAGGGATGAAGCAGGAAAGGCAGGGGGCATGTAGGCTGCTTGCTGTCCCCCCACCCACTCGACTCTCCTGCTTTTTGGCTCTTCGCTCAGTCCTCAGATGAGTCATGCTTTGTATTGTGCGTCTGGCCTTTGCACACACAGGTCTGCCTGGATTGGTCTCCACTCATCTATTCTACTTTTTTTTTCTAAAACCCAGCTTCCTCTGTGAACTGCCTCTCCTCCAAGTCAGAAGGAGTCCTTTCCCCCTTTGGCCTTCATGGCACATCACTTCCATCTCTGATTTTCATCTACTTTTCTTCCTTACAATGTGTGGAGTGGCTCAAATGTCTGCTTTCCTCATTAAAAGTAAGTTCTTTGAAGGAAAATGCCGTGCATAACTCATTAAAAAAAAACTTTGTACAGAAGTATATTATACTTACCCAAAAGGGCACATCGAATATCTACCTAGATGGATTTTCACAAACAACATACCTGTGTCACCAACATTCAAATCAAGCACCCAGAACGCCCCTCATTCTCTTCTCCAGTTGCTACCCCTGCAAGGACACCTACCATCCTGAGTTTCCCTACCCTGGATTAATTTCGGCTGCTTTTGTAATTGACGCACACAATCATGCAGTGTGTGCTCCTTCGTGTGCGTGGTTGTAGGTCTTGCTTTTTGGATTCCATTGCATGAATAAACCGTCATTTGTTCATTATGCTGTTGGTGGGTATTCAGATACAGTAGTCTCCAGTTTTATGCTATTACAAGTAGTGCTGCTGTAAATGTCCTAGGCCATGTCCGTTGGTGAACATAAGGATGCATTTCTGACAGATATAGATATATCACACACAGACACACACATACATACATATACTCCTTTGTGTAGCTATATGCACACACACACACACACACACACACGTGCGTGTGCAAAGAGTGGAATTGCCAGGTCATGGGGTGTGAGTATGTAGAGTTTTAGAGGATACTGCCAAATTGTTTCCAAATAATTGCCCCAGTTACACCCCCACCCACAGCGTATGAGAATTCCAGTTGCTCTGCTTCCTTGCCAATACTTGCTAATTTTCTACTTGATGCTTTTGTCATTCTCGTGGTATATGGTGGTATCACATTGCCATTTTAATTAGCCTCCCCCTTATGGCCAAGGAACACCTGTACTTTGTTTATTGCCCTTTTGGATATCATCTTTCATGAAGTGTCTGTTGAAGCCACTTGTTCTTTTTCTATATTTTTGTATTATTGATTTATAATAGTTCACTCTAGTGTGAATCCATTTAAATATTTCCCCACAGCCCTGAGCACTACTGGTTTCCACTTTCAGTCAAGTTTTGCTGCATCAGATAGAAAAAAGGGCCACCAGACCTTAAGCATTGGGGTGGACTTCACTACTGTGCAATGCCTGCCTTCTTTACCGCCACAGCTTCCTGAGCAGTAAAGGGGCGTATTCATAAGGGTAGGTTTGGATGAGAGTCAGAAAAGCGTCAGGGTGCAGGTGGGCCTTGGGCTGCTGGGCTGCCCACAGGCAGCTGTCAGCTGAAGGCTCCTTCCCAGCAAGGACTTCCAGCCTGTTCAGCCCTGACCACATAAACGCCGCCCCGGTGGCAGGGATGGCCTTCACCCACTCATTCACTCATTCAACAGAAGTTACTGAGCACTTTCCAGGCGTCCTTGTAGGCACTTGAGGGCATCAGCAAATACAACAGAGATCCCTGTCCTCATGGAGCTTCAAATCCAGTGGGGAAAGATGGGTCATAAGTGACACGATACACACAATACATTCTTACGTCGTGTGGTGCGTTAGAAGGTGGCTGGTGCTATGTAAAGAGGGAAAGTAGAGCAGGACAAGGTTAGGAGCGTTTTAGGGGGGAGCTGGCGACAGGGTGAGGAAGTGAGCTCGGCGAGATTGAGGGTGGCGGGGCGGCAGCGCGAGGCTCTCTGAGGAGCATGCAGAGGAAGTGGTAATGCGAAGGCCCTCAGTGAGATGTGTCCGGTATGTTCGGGCAGCAGCAAGGAGGACAGGAGACCCCAGAGGGCACGGGGGCCTAATCATGGTGGGGTCTGGAGTCTCTCTCAGGGGCTTTGCTTTGACGGAGTGGGAGATGAAGAGACGAGTCCAGTCCCTGCTTCTTTCCATGGGGTGACCTCCCTTCCCACCAGGTCTGATGTTCTCTCAGCCCGCTCCGGCACCCCACCCTGGGCCTCCATTCCTCTCCCAGTCCAGGTGTCCCGCACCTAGTGGCTGCTTCTCTACTTTCCAACCCACTGTGAGGACGCCAGCTCTCTTTCCGGCTCCCTCAGGCCTTCACTTTGAACTCTGAACGCTTATCTTGAAAGTAAAAGGATACTTCTTTTCCTTTGTATTCCCAGCATCCCTAATTCTTCCTGCGGCCACATGAACACCTCTGATCAAAAGAAGAGTCACAAAAAGAAAAGCACAATTGCATAATATTTCAAGATAATTGTTCCTTCGTTTATCTACTCTTTGTGTGTTTCTTTCCACCTAAGTTAAGGAAACCTCTGGTGTTAGAGCTGAAAAAGAACCAAGAGACTGTGCGGTCAAGAGCTTGTTTTTTATGTGTGAGAAAAACTGAGACCCAGGAGGGTAAACTGAGGCCTGAGGCGGTAAACTGAGACCGATGGGGGTAAACCACTGCACAGGCCGGCTTGGCTAGTGATGAGACTGCAAGTTTTCCACCGTCACAGAAATGATCCTCTCCATGACAACAAACCCAGGGTTACTTAGTTGGTGAAGCTTCTGGGCCTTTCACCTGGGCTTTTGTGCTCCCTTTGGTCTTTCTTCCTCCTCAGTATCTGCATTTGTTGAGGTCCCTTGGGTTTGGTGATTGATCCAGTACATTACATAGTTGTCAATGGCGGATGTGCCCCGAAAGTCCTTGGGCTTTCTGGGGGTCCACCACAGGACCTTTGACAGGGTCTTGGAGGGCTGCGTGCCTTCAGGAAGGGCAGCCAGCCGTCTTTGCCCCTAAACCCAACAGCATGGCAGACTCCCCCCAGCTCACAGTTGGTGGGGGGAGGTGTTCTGCAGGCTCACCCTCCACACGCAGAGTGTGGCTGCCAGTTGGGGCCATTTAGCACATTCTCTCTGCCAGTCTTGGACCTCCTTTACAAAGCAGCAGTGTATTTTCCTGGCTGGATGGTGTTTGAATAAACTTAAACAAACACAGGCACAGCAGCTGTTTGGTGGAATGGAAGGTTGGGCTGGGAGTCCAGAAAAACAGTGCATAATTTGTGACCACCTCTGCTTGTAGGAATCCAGGCCCAGCCCTGTTTCCCTGAGTCAGAGCTTGCTGTTTATGCCCTTGGAAAGAAGGCAAGTCGTGGTCGGTTGGCCAGTTGCTGACTGCATTATAAAAACTTACAAATGTGAGCCACAGTGTTAACATGGACACACTCACGGTGTTGTGCAGCACACAGAGATGTCTTAATTTGCAGATGGGGGCACTGAGGCTCAGAGGGATGAGGCGAGAGAGCTGCCCAAGGTCACAAGCAGTGTGAGCGAGAACTGGAGTTCATGTTTAAGGTTCCCATGAACCCACATCCCATTCTTTTCCCACTGCATCGCCTATCAAAGGCCTGTCAGCTTCAGGATAAGATGTGTGTTCCTTATAAATCTTTGCTCGCAAATGAATCATCAGGCTTGGTGTCTGCCCCTGTGGTGTCACGTACCAGCTCAGTCTGCCCCGTGGCTCCCCCTGGTCTGCAGGGGTTCCTTATATTGGATCTGTTTACCTTTCTCTGGGTTCTGATGAACATCACAGAACCTCCGTTTCTAAGCTTAAAGATGACTAATAACATTCTCTGATGTTCCCTTTTTTCTAGTTGTGTCCTTTTGTGAAAATGACAGTTGGCATAACAGAGAAAGAAAGGGACTAGGAGTGAAGCAGCTGCTCTAGTCCCGGCTTTGTATCATATTGTATGATTTGGGGAACACTGTGGGTCTGGGTCCAACCTCCTCATCTATAAAACAAGGGGGTTGTATAAAACAATCCATCTGGTTCCACCCAATCTAAAATTCCGTGCTCGTCTTTATAAAAAGAAGCAAGCAAACTAAACAATAAAGCCAAAATTACCTCCCTGAACACTTATACCCTCAAATCCACATTCAACAGGGATACCATTTGTGAATGTGGTTATAAGATTCTATATGGTCGCTGCTAAAATTTTGTCAAAAAATTGGAAGCAATGCATGCTGGTAGACTTTAATCTCTAAAAGTCCTCTAAGCAATATTTCTAATATATTTTTTGTCAAAGCTCTGATGCTCTCTGCTTAGGTATTTCTAACAAGTGCTCTTTCCAAACAAATCTCTTTGAAAATGCATTAGATAACATGGTCCCTTCAATTCCATATCTTCCTTTCTGTCTAAACCGAAAAAGCCAGTTCACGTTATTAATGACAAGTTATTTTGCAGAGTGCCCAGGTTAATAGAAGAGATAACTGGCAAAATATAAATGTGTAATACTAACATGCTGAAGATAAAACAGAGGTCTAATGCGGAATGCATAATGCGGAGAAAGGAAGAGAAAGCTCCTGGCTGCTACTGAATTCCTGCCTCATGAACAGGAAAGCTTTGGCCACCTGCAGGGACTGGTTTCCCAACTTGCTACTTTCCTGCCTCCTTTTTCAACTCAGCTGTCATCCTTGAACCCAAACCCTAGAATTCCTGAGCGATAAAAGGGTCCTTAGGGACTTCTGAGGATGAGGGAAGTGAGGCGCAGACAGGCAAGGGGACCCGCGTGAAGAAACACAACCAGTTTTCTCAGGGACCGTGCGGTCTCCCATCTCAACACTCTGCCCGTGATCCCGCCGTTGTGGGCGCCTTCCCCAGGCTCCCCCGCATCAGCCCAGCCCGGGAGAGGCAGCGGGGCGTAACAAATTAAATTCAGGGTAAGTGGCTTCAAACCCTAACGTCGCCACTCGCTGTTTGTATGGCTTTGGGACATTCACTTCACCTCTCCATGCCCCACTATAATATCAGTCAAGGCTCCTGGCATGCTGGTGAGTGTTCAGGAAAGTTAGCGATTATCGCTCATATTCTGTGGTTTGTAAATTTATTTTTGGGGGGTTTTACAATCTCTATAAGGAAGCAGTGGAAAGGCTTGGAGGACCTCTTGACATCATATCTGGCTCAAGAATTGTGTATTTTCTTGATAGGCCTCAAGTCAGTGTCGGAAGGAATGTGGGAGTTGGCTGTTCTGTGTCCCTTGAACTTCAGGACAAGAGGTAAGGCACTTAAATGGTGGCCAAGGCTACTGGGGTGTGCTGTGGTTTGAATGCTTGTGTCCCCCCAGATTCAGATATTGAAACCCTAATGCCCAGTGTGGATGGCATTTGGAGGCGGGGCCTTCGGGAGGTGCTTAAGTCATGAGGGTGGAGCTCTTGTGAAGCCAGGGTGCGCCCACTTAGAAAGGAGACCCCACAAGGCTCCCTCCCAGTCTCTGCCGCATGAGCATGCAGGGAGAAGTTGGCTGTCTACAGCCTGGAGGAGGGCCTTCACCAGACGTGGACTCTGCCAGGCCACCACCTTGGATTTCCCAGCCTTCAGATCTCTGAGAAATAAATGTTCGTTGCTTATAAGCCACTAGCTTATGGTATTTTGTGATAGCAGCCCGAATGGACTAAGACAGGGTGAGTTCCTTAACTGCAAGAGTGTGAAATCTGCTTCAGTGGCCAGGAGCAAATGGCACAGAGGCTGAGAGCTACCCTCAATGACTCCTGGTATCCTTTTTGCTGTAAGAAATCTGGGCTTCCCACTGCAAAGTTTAATGAGTTTGTCTCATTTTATAAATATTAAACGAATTGAATTCCCCAGGTCCAGTAAAAAAGAGGGCTAATCCTTGGGGATTAGGAAAAACTAAAAACAGAATTGGAGCTGGATAAACTGCCTCGAAGAGTTTCTGTTCTATAAAATGGGGAAAACATCCGTTCCTTCTTTACACAGTTGTAATGAGAATTGATGAGACAATACATAAAACATATTTAACACACTGCCTGGCACAAAGTAAGTACTTAATGCTAATTATTATAATACATATATTTTAAAGTGGTTTTATAAAGGTAATGCCTCATTTTATTATAACCCTTAGACATTAAAAGCATTTAAAAATGCCTCAGCATAAACGTTCAATGAGAAAGGATTCTTGTCTTTTCTTTCTCAGTTAACCCTGCTGGCATTTAAACAGTAAACATGTGGTGAGGGGGCAGGCATCCATTCTCATTTCACGGAGCACATTTGAATGGGTAGTTCCTGCAGCTGGCTCTGGGAGGAAACCTTCTCCGGTGTCTAGAAAAACAAACAAAGCTGGATTGATCTGAACTGATTGTTTTTAGAAATAACAAATTGGTTGAATCCAACTATTTCCTCCATTCTTCCAACCAGCCAATTTTGAGCAGATAGAGCCTTATTATGAAACCTGACCGAGTTTGATTCTGGATAATTCAATCTCCAGGTATAAACAATCTGGAATGGATTGTGGAAGACCCTGAAAGCTTTCCCAGCAGAAAACGGAAGGCCGAAGAGCCGGAGAGGGAATGAATTGAGGTTTTCAGCCAACAAACTGACTCCTGTCCCCTGACGCCCACCCTGTCCCTCACTCGATGAGTTTGATCCATTCCACTCTCTGTCTGGAAGGACCCCTGGAGGAAACCTTAGGGACGACAGGGGCCACCCCCTTCAGTTGGTAAATGAGGAAGCGGAGATGTAATTGTTTATGTGCTGAGATATTTTCCTCTTGTTGCCAACACAACGCGCCATTTTTTTCGAGCAGAAGCTGTTGACGGAATTTCCAACCATTTTCCAGTTTCCATGTTACTTACAGTAAAACAGAAGATATTTTCATTAAAAATGTGAAAGTGTCTGCTCTTTAGATCTGGACGCACCCAGTTTGTTTCCCTGGAGACAGCGGAAAGGAGGAGGCAGGGTGCCTGGCGTTGGGGGTTTTGGGGGTGATGCCAATGGGCAGGGCGACGAAGACCCGTACTGCCACCTTGTGCTCGCCCAGAGCCACTGTGGGTCGTTGCTCCAGAGCACCGGCTTCCGTCTGGCTCCTCGGCTGCTTGCCTGCGCTCTTTTTCCAGGACCATCAGCATTGCTTCAATGGGGCTTTTGTTACCACTTTTCTTTCCAGTGCATTTTCACTTTCTTTAGCCCCAGGAAAGGAGAAGTAGTTGAAACCTAGCAAAATTCTGTATTCTTAAAAACTATGTGCAGGGAGGAAGAGGTCAGTATTTAGGGAAGAGTTTTTAAAATGAAATGTTTGAGGACCTTGCAAGATCCTTGTCTCATCTTGTGGTAGCATCTCTCTAGAGAGCAGAAATTCACAGGGCAAAATTCAGACCTGGAGTTGGCACCTGTCATTGTTATCCCCTGGTCAACTGGGGGTAGTCGGGCAAATGAAGATTTGTTCATTATTTCATTTATTGCCCTTCATTGCAATCCAAATTATTTTTCACATCACATTCTGATAGTCTCAGATTCAGTAGCATTAGTTGAAATACTAATGACATTTTTCAGGGCAAAAAAAAAAAAAGATTTTCAAGGCATGTATTATGGAAAGGATTATAATAAATTAAATGCCTAAACTGGCACAGTGCAAACAATTTTGACTCAGATCTAAATGTTTGCACTGGCTGTTTAAACATTTAATTTGTTAGAATGGAAGTGCTACCACCGAATAAGCATATTAATTAAACTTGGGCTTCAGCAACGTGAATCATCCCACATGCACAGAGCGTGACAGACTCGGACCGCAAGAGCCAGTGTGCGTGGATTTCTCATTCTCCAAATGAACATTTGTATCTTTAAATCCTGCAGACTTTTAAAGAATTATTCAGTCTTTCTGAGGGGACTTTTAGATGAAGCTGTAAGATATTGTTAGTCTGGGAAACAAGTTTACTAATTAAGTTTTAGGGTATTTATCATCCGTAGATAATTGATTAAAGTGGTTCTGGCCTAAATTTTCTTGCCTGGTTCTGCCACAGATGGGTAACATGATGCTAGTTAAGACTTTTGTCTTCTCTAAGCTTCAGTTTCCTCGTTTGTGAAACGAGGGCGTTTTTGTTAGAGTAAAGCTAAGGGGTCGTAACAAATGTAGTGATTGAAAGACTATAGTTCGTTCTTAGTCTTTTTAGTTCATATCTGTCATTCGGCTTGCATACTGCTCCAGGGCTGACCAAGGACAGGAAAAGAGGATCACTTCCTGGAGGACCAAATAGGCTCCCAGCAATACTGATTCAGCATTGTTTCATGTATTAAGTTGCCAGCAGCACTTTGTGTCTTCACTGTTATGCAGTGCATTTTAACTTGTTTTTTTTTTTCAGCAACATGTTATTTAAGATGTGTTATTAATAATTCACTAGAATTCATCCTCCTGTGTGAAAGAGGATAAGTGCAAAATGTTGTGAAAGATGATATATCTGTGGTTGCTAATAAAATCATAGTATTTTGTGTAAAAAAAAATCAAGGTAACCCAGTTGTTTGAGGCTGGCAGCGGAGCCCTTGACTCCTTACTTAAAAACCCTTAGTAGCTCCCTGCTGCTTGCAGAACTAAACGCAAGGCCTTTTACAATCTGACCCCACCCACACTCTGGCATACCCACTCTTTGTGCTTACACTTCTGTGGATGTCTTTGCCGTGCCATTCTCTCTGTCTAGAATGCCCTTCTCATCTGCCTCTACTGACATTTTATTCATTCTGGCCCAGCTCAAATGCTGCCTCCTTCATGAAACCTTATCATTTGCCTCCCCTGCCTCTTGCCATCCTGTTATAACATCCATTGTTTCTTGCTCTGCCTTCTGGTATCTTCATTTCTTTTATAGTATCTAATTCCATTTTGTCTTATAATTAAGTCAGTTATTTATATAAATGGGCTTTATGTTCCTGGAGGCAGAGACAGCATATTATTTATCTTTCTTCTCCAACTCCTCTCTCCCCATATCCAGCATTGTCCTTACTCAATAAATGCGTGTTGAACTGAATGGAGTAAAACAGTTGTTACAGATAGGAAAACTCAGTCATCAAAATAGCAACCATTTGTTAACTCGAGGGGCCAATTAGGCAATGGGCTATTCATTGGAAAATTCTAGATGTAGATCAAAACAGTTCCAATTAGATTCACATCCTGTGCTAGACCAAGAATAGCATACAGAAACACTCCTTGGGCCCTATATCCATGTGGAATAGTGTTCCACTCATGTTTGTTAGGAACAACACCCTTTCTGACACTGTGGTGATTTTTTTTAAACCTCTGTTCATGATCCATGTGAAAGAAAGATCTTAACTTGTGTATGTGCATGGATGTCATGTAACTATGCTTTAAGTCTATCTCTGTTTGTGGAATTCCACCTCCATTCTACCCCTCAGCCATGTTAGCATCTAAGCAACAATTGCCTAAGGGAGTTTTCTATCAAACAGGAACCTGGCTCAGGGGACCAAGAGCAGAGAGCTTGGGGCTTTGAGGTCTGCCATGAGTTTGCTGTGCGGTTGGGAAAGCTCACCTTCCTTCCTCACACCTCAAGGTTCTCATTTGTAAATGAACAGCTACAACTTTCCCCTTTTCACAGGGCTGTTGGTGCAGATGATGGCAGCTCATTAGTGAAGTGCTTTGAAAAGATACAGAATCCTGTTGGGTACCATTGGGAGGCTAACCTCCAGGCTTATGAAAATGGATATTAAAACCATGCATCTGCTTGTTCCAGTCACTGAGTGCACATGAACAGTCCCTTAGTTGTATTTATAACACTGCAGTTTTTTCTGAAGAAAGAAATTAAATTTGTTTTTTTCAAATTTTACAAATGCAAACATGAGTTAGTCTGCTTGAATAAATTTCAAATCATAATTTAGATAATGTCAGGATGGCAATAAAACTTATGAAACCGAACAAGGGTGGGGAAATGAGAAAGCAGGGGGGAGAGATACAGACAACTCCACCTTTCTGCCTGGCAATTTTCTTTTTCTTTTTACCTCCCTCTATGCCCTTCAGTCCCCTGGAACATGTAAACCTTTTTGCTCCTCTTTGTTTAAATGCATCTGGCCAGGTGGCATTAATACTTGTAAAAGTAAATGGAAACTGCAAAGACAGGTGCACTCTGTCATCCAGTTCAGGATTTTTCAATTCCTTGTAAGTCATCTTACAGCTCACTTATGAACCTAGCTCAAAGTGGTGAAGTTGAAAGTGTCTGAGTGTGGTACCCTCACCTTCCCCTTCTGCCCACCTTTTTCCTGCTTGATTCATTTATTCCAGCAGGATTATGTGCCAGTTCCTACTCCTGCATGGTCCTATGTACATGGAAAACTCAAATATAATGGGGCCAGTCTCTGCTTATAAGGAGCCTACAGGTCTTCAGGGAGGCCAGGCTCCAGCCCGTGAATTAAGCTGTAATTTGGTGCAGTTTTAAGAGGAAGAAGAGTTTGAAGGACAAAGGACCTTTGGGGTATCTCAGAAATCATACCACATGGCTTCCATTGCTTGTGCATAAGACAGGTCTTGATGGTAAGAAAGAATTTTATTATCTCCATGTGATGGAAAGGGAGGCCTTTGGATGAGGTTAAATCACCCTTCCCGTGGAATGCACGTGCGTGCACACACACACACACACAAAACTAGGGGCAGATGAGGAATTGTAATCACTTTATGCTTGTCTTCATTAGGACCATTTGGTCACAATTTGCTCAAGCTGGCTTAGGCAAAAAGGAAAATTTGTCTCACAGAATCCAGGAACAGAGATGGCAAGGGGGCTCCCAGGAGGCTGAATCCAGGACTGAAAAACCACCAGGAGCTGTGTCAGCTCCTCTTGGGGCCTCAGCAGGGTCTCTGCTTCCCTTTGTCGGCTTGATTCACTTTTCTCTCCTTGGCTGACTGATTTTCTTAATGCACATGTGCTTCAAGCACATCTGCCTTTTCCCTGGTCTATCAAGGATCCCAGAGTCCCAGTGCCAAATTACCCAAATAAGTGACTCTTTTATTGTCCATTAGGTTGGCTTGATGATGGTTATTTGACCAAATTGGTCCAATCAGCGTGGTCCAATTGGGTGACCACTCCTAGACATCATCTTTGGCTGGGTTCTGAGCAGGAGGCTGGGGAAACTAAATTTTGGGGAGACAAAGTACAGAGAGTAGAGAATTGGATAGAAGATGGAGAAATGGGCACCTCTGGTACAACATTTAACTCTTCATTGTTTATGAAATGATTTACAAATTTTCCAGATTCTTGCTTTTATGTCTCTTTTCTTTCCCTAACCTAAACCAATCCACTGCCTGTTGGCTCAGGGAAAATTATAACAACTATGGTTTCACTAATAGTTTTAACAAATAGGAGCTGATGTAAGAAATGTGCATTTCTCTCCTAAAGCCTACAATTTAGTGGGTAATGCAGATGACAAAAACAAAAAGCAAACAAATAAAGAACCCACCTAAACAAGTAAACAAAATAATTACAAGTTGTATTAAGAAAGGAAACAGCGTGCTGAGCTAGCAAAGATGGGTGGGCGAGGAGAGGGTCTATTTTAGATGCAGTTGCAGGAGAACTGCTCTGGGGAATGGCTTCTTAGTGGAGTTTGAAGGACCCAACCATGAAAAAGGTGATGTGGAGGATGTGCTAAAAACTATTGTAAACAGAGAGAGGACAGCATGTACTCAAAGATTAAAAATCTCTGAGGAGGAAAAGAACTTAATTTTCTTTTAATATCCTACACTGTGCATGTTCCAGCTCTCCTATATGTCAGATAAAAGACTTGGAAGGTCTTCTTTTGCAGACTCTATTAAGCTCTGCTGCAAAAAATTAAATTATAGAGTAGTAGATACCTATTGGCCCACTAAATTCAATCATCACTCAAGGTGGCAGAATTACATTACCATGAAATAATCTGGCCTTTCGCTTGGAGATGTTACTCAGAGCATCTGGCATTCTTGGGTCCTGAGATTGGAGAGATTTGGGTTTGCGACTTGCCTTTGTGACTTACTAGTTGTGTAACTTTGGGCAAGTTACATCATCGCTCTGTGTATCATTGGTTTCTTCAGCTCCCCCATCTCAGGCTTCATCTCTGGTTTGCACAGAATTGTTATGAGAATTATTTTATATTAAATGTGGAAATGTATATAAAGAGACTAGCATAGTGTCTGACACTTACTACATATTAAAAGCAATTTAAAAGAAGTTTGTTCACATCTCCCCTGTATATAAATCAAATTCTGCGGTTCCTTTTTGGCGCTCCTTAGGAAGCTCAGTATATAAAAGAATTGTACAATGAATACTTTGGAAAACGTATGGGAGTGAATCAGTGTTTAGGGACTATTTTTCTTTCTTTCCAATTCCCTCAGTGCAGCGAAGGGAGATTAGCACCAGAAATTGAGAGGAATTCTTCAAATGAATGGGATTGGAAAAAGTCAGGAATACCACAGTCTAAAAGCCACCTAGGAGGTAACAACTGTAAGGTCAGAGTAGAATGACCACAGCTCTGGGCTCAGCTTCGGCAAATCCAATGAGCAGGAAGAGGCCCCAGGCAACTATCAGGAACTAAACTGAGAACTGTGTTCAGACCAGAGGGATAGTTGAAATTCTCACTAACCTCTTGCTGTGGGGAAAATTGAAGTTCCAATGGCCAGCATCTTAACCTGAACCTAAACTACTTGGTGATGAAACTGGCCCACTGCTAGGCTACTGCTTCCACATCTGTAGGCAATAAGCTATTATTGACTGAGTTACTATACGAAGAGCTCTTTCCAGTGCTCTGGGCAGAGGCAGAAATGAAGGAGGATTACAGGCCAGCAGACTGTTGGATGCAGACATAATTCTAGTACTTGACCTATCGCAGGGAGAACAAAGCTGGGTAATAAACCCTTTCACCCCAAGAATGTTCCATTGTCGTTACTCAGTCTCACTGAATCCATAGGGAACTTGCCTGGGGCTGAAACCCATTGGCAAGACACTTGCCAAACAGTCAGTTTGGACTAAAAGCACAGGAGGGGACAGTGCCACATTGGGGAGGGCTTCTTAGGTGATTGGGGTGACTGGAGGGCTTCGGAGTGAAATAATCTAGGGGACCTCAACAAAGTTCCAGATTTCATGAGAGATACTAAGGGGAGAGAAGGGAGGACCTTCTTCCTAGGAAGGAAATCATTGAAGTTCTTCATGGCTAGAGTAGAGCCCCTCTTACTTTGGCCATTGGGGCAGGGTCCCCAGGGCCTGCTGCCCTATGCCCAAGCTTCCCTGCCAGGATGTCCCCCTCATAAAGAACCTTTCAGGGGGAAGTCCTTTTGGAGAAACCAATCAACACAATTACAGAAGAACATTCACCTGCTACTCACACTGATCTTCGTGTGATGGGGTAACCAACAAGTGTCAGATACTTGAGGAAAACCAGCAGCAGGGAAGACAGCTGCCCAGAAGGGCACCTGCTGATCCCAGAGGAAAGAGGGACAGTTTGGGAAACAGAAGACAAGTTAAAAAAACACTGTGAGGAAAGTGTGCCGTAGGGAAAATGGAAGTGCCTATGGCCAGGATCCTCCCCTGACCCCAATCTACTCGATGAAGTAATTGGCCTACTGCTGGGTGAATGCATCCAGACCTGTTGGCAATGAGCCGTTATTGTCAGAGTCACTATATAAACAGCTCCGCCCAGTGCTCTGCCCAGAGACAGACACCGAGGGCCTGCTGCATGCAGACTGCCCCAGAGCTGGACATGATTCCAGAACTTGACCTGCCACCGTGAGAATAAAGCTTGGTATAAACCCTTTTACACCAAATGTTCCACTGTTATTTAGGCTCATTGAATCCAGAGTGATCTGGGGGCAATCTCCCTCTGGTAGTAAAACAATAACAAAATAACATAACATTAAAACAATAACAAAAACAGGCTGCTCTGCAAAACAAAGACCCAGAGAGCAAAGATTAATTATACAAAGTTACAAGTATGAAATGGAAAACAATAAAGGGACTGTGTAATAGAATAGGCCAAATTAGTGATCTGGAGGGTAAGGCTCAGGAAATCGATCAGGATCTAGAGCAAAAGTACAGAAATGGAAAATACAGGGAAAAGTTCACAGACGAAAGAATCAATCCAGGAATTCCTGAGTCGGAGAACAGAAGCAAGGGGAGCAAGGAAATAATGGAGGGAGTCATTCTTTAAGCTAAAGAGAGATGAATCATCTGTTTTCAAGGAGCCAATGAAAGCCCGTGGAACTAATGTAAAAAGATCCATGCCAGAAAGTCCTGGTGAAATGAGCAGATTCCACGGGCAAAAGAAAATCTGAAAAGCTTCCAGAGAGAGAAGTTTTATCTACTACAGGTGGCAGTGGTAGGTAGAGATTTGCCTTTCTGGTTTGCTTTCCCTTCTCCTTCCTCCCAGTAAGAGCCCTCCCTCACTCTGCTTTGACTTGCTTTTCTTAAAGGAGAATCTTTTCTCTTTCTATGTCATTCAGATGGGACTATGAAATTAGAGGGTCGTCCCCAGCCCAACCCAGTCCACAGAGAGAGGCCCAGGGCCTAGACCTGACCAGAAAATCCTATTCCCTGGCTAGTGTGCCTGGTTGAGGAAGGTTGGCTCACTCAGGCTCCTCTCCAGGAGTTTCCCATGTGTTAATGTGGAAATTGATCTCTTTATTTTGGGTTATGTGACTACAGGGATGTTAGCTGCAGCTGTGTATAGTTACCTTTCCTGAGTAGAGGAAGCTTGGCTCACAACCATGTTGAAAGAAACACAAAATACAGGCAAATAAAGCCACAAACATGGAAAAGCACCTTGATGATGCAGTTTGGGCCACAGGATTCAGCCGAGCTTGAGGCCAGCTCCACCTCCGGACTTCCAGGGTATGACTTCATACATTTCTTAGCTGGTTTGAGTTGGGTTTCTGTAATATGCACTTGTAAAGGAATGTAAATCAGGTTGGCATCAGATTTCTCACTAGGCACACAGATGCTAGAAGATAAGGCAGAAAAATATTCAAAGTTCTGAGGGACAATAGTTTTGAACTGAGAATTCTGTATTCATTCAAACTGGAATGCCAGTGCGAGGACATGGAATGACTTAGAAGGCTTTCCATTCACAGAATTTCTCTGAAAGAATTCCTCAGGAATGTATTATAGCAAAAGGAAGAGATGGATTCAATTAGGGAGATGGAATATGGAAAATAATGTTGAGCAAAGGCATCAGCAAAAGTTGTAATTAATCTGAATGAATACTGATGCATAATAAAAAGAAGTCTGCAATAGTCTGGAACTAAAATTCCGAATAACTATGTCGTGGGAGGGAAATGCCATTAGTGTACTAAGATTCTCATATTATTAGAGAGAAGCTACAGATACTAAATCTAGGCACTAATAGAAACATTTAATAGTTAAAAATTAATGGTAACCAATAGAAAAATAGAAGTAAGATTTATAATTTCCAGGCCACCCAAGGGGGAAAAAATCCCAATCTGATAAAAGTCAAGTTTGGGGAAAAATAAATAACAATGCACATGGAAAGAGAAAGCATAACACAAGCTGACAGGAATAAATCCAAACACAATAGGGACCATGAGAGGTGTGTGTACGGATGTGTGAGTAGGTAAAATCCTGCTGGCATTGTGCGTCATGAAGTCAGGGACTCATGGGTTGGTTCACTGCTGAGTCTCTAAATAAATATTTGTTGAATGAACTAATGCATAATATTCCAAGATCTGATTTTTAAAAATCTGTTAAAAGATCAGATCTGTATCAAACAATCCCCACATACTACATGACACGCACTAAGGTTGAAAATAAAAGAATGGGAAGAATATTACCGAGGAAAAGGCTGACAGAAAAGGAAAGTATGGTAATATTAGGATCAGGTTAAAAAAATTCCAAGTCAAATGCATTAAACTGAATCACAAGCAATATTGTATGTGACCTCCTGGGAAGGAATACAAGCAAATAAACTGAACTTATAAGGGAGGTCGTTAAGGTGACCAGATACAAAACTAACTTACACAAATGAATAGCTTTTCTGTATACTAGCAATAACAAGTTAGAAAACAAAGAGGACACAAGATTGAAATCACATTCACAATAGCAACAAACCTCACAAAAAGCCAAGAATACCAATACGATAAATCCAACAAGAAATGGGCAAGACTGATAATAAAAAAAGAACTATAAAATGATACTGGGAACATATCTAAGTGGAATAGTTCAACATTGTAAAGATGACAGTTCTCCCCAAATCAGCCTACAAATTCAGTGCAATCCAAATAAAAGTCCCATTAATTTGGGAGGAAAAAAAAAGCATGTGAATAAGTAAGAAACACTTTAGAGGGGAGGCTTGCCCCTGCCAGATATCAAAATATGCTCCAAAAGTTTAATAATTCAAAATGTGGTGTTGGTTGCAAAAACTGACAAATAGATTTGTAATACAGAATATAGGATCCAGGAACAGATGAATCAGTTCATGGGACTTCAGTTTATAATACAGATTGCATTTCAGTTAGTGGGGAAATGCTATTCAAAAGATGTTGAGAAAGTTACATGTTTGTTTTGAAAAGTAAAGTTAAATTTCAGTCTAACAGCATCACAAAAGTAAATCAGTGCACTATGTATTAAAAACCTAATCACAAAATCTAAATATAAAATCTTGAAAGAAAATACAAGATAATTTTTTTATGTTGAAATGGAGAAGGCCTTCTTGTGTAAGACACAGACCAAAAAGTCAGAAAACGTTGATGGATTTGACCACATTAAGAAAAAAACCCGAAAGCAAACTTCTCTACAGGAGGAAATATTTGCAAGATAAACATACACAAAAGATTAATGTACATCATACTTAAAGAACTCATAAATCAATAGACAGCTTCAAAGAAAAGTGGGCAAGGAATATGAATGGGCAATTTGCAATAGAAGAAGTACAAGGTCACTACGCATGTGAAAAATATAATTTCAAATAATATTACATTATCGATATTATTATTAAATAATTATTAAAAAAAGAAAAATGCCCATTAAAATAAGAATGTGATGTCCATTTTTACCCATAAGATTGGCAAACATTAAAAAAATGGAAACCATAATAGTGGCACATGGAAGCCTTTGGCTGCAAGTAATAAAGTCATGATGTAAATGCCTTAGGGAGTTAGTGAATTTGTTATCTAACACGGTCAAAGGCGTAGGGGTACAGCCAGCTCCAGGGTGGTGACGTCAGTGGCTTTCAGTAGCACTGGGGACCCAGGTTCCTTCTCTCTTGGCTCTGCCAAACTTTATCCTAAGGTTGTTTCTCTTGTGGTAGTAAATGGGTCAGGGCAGGTCCAGGCACCACATCCGGTCCTGATAAGTTTCAAAGGAAGAGGGAATCTTCTTTTCCTGTGACCCTTTTAGGGCCAGCTTCCTCGGGCAGATTTCCCTTCGTGTTTCGTTGGCCTAGACCTGGATCCCCTGGGGCTTGTCCCTGCACCATCTCTGGAAAGGAGCTTTGGCTTGTCCTTATCATCTGGGAAATCAATCATATGACCTCTCTAAGGAGGGCATGGGGAAACCGGTACCCTTACTGTTGATGGAAGAATAAATTGGAATAACCTATTGGTATCTTTTGAAATGTAAAATTTGCACATCCTTTGGTGACTCCAAGGCATCCACGCTACAGAAATACTGGCACTTGCTCAAGAGAAAATGTGTGAGGATATTTATGGTGATGATGCTTATCTTAAAATTGGATATTTTCTGAATATCCATCAGCAGGGAAAAAGTATTTTCACACAATGCAGTACATGGCAGCAGTTTCAAAAAATCTCTAAGACGTAAGTCAAAAAAGTCAAGTTATAAAAATGGTACATTTATGTTATAAACACACATACAAACTACAACAATTTGCATACAAATGCATAGAAACGGAACTCAAGGGATACATGCCTCACTTCTAAGGAGGAGAATCAGCCTGTGGAGTATGTAGATTATTCTAATTTTTATATGACTTTTTCTCTTTCAACCGCAGCTTAGACAATAAAGACATTTAAGTATCTCACACAATTAAAAGATCTGGAGGTAGGTGTTCTAGAATATGTACTGGCAGCAGGTCAGTGATACCCTCAAGAGCACCAGAGCTGTTTCTCTCTCTGCTCAGCCATTCCTCAGCATGATGGCTTTTTGTTCTTAAGTTTACTGCAGGGTTTCCCAAATGTTCTCAGTTCACGATTTAGTGTTTCAGAAATTTTTTCACAGAGCCACTAGGCCAAAAGAAATGCCTAACTTTTCTGCTTATTGAGTTGTTAAGTCCAAACAATTTAGTAAGTATTTATGTCCTAACAACTTAGTAGCCATTTGAGAAAAATAATACACATGCATTGGAAGAAAAATATTTTTATTTTATTGCTAAAAAAACGCACTTACTAATGAAAAGCATGCTCCTGATGGGCACTGCAAAACTTCTCAAGCCCTGCCTCTACCCTCAATTACTATTTCACGTTGATTTTCACACAGTACTTTTTTTTTTTACAACAGCAACTGTCAAAAACCTAGCTTCATAAAAATACGATGTCATAGGAAATGTAGTGCGATCTAATACTGAAATTATGACCTATCTTGATCTGGTAGTATGCAAGATGTTGGACAAGCATCTAGTGTCACTGTTTCAAAAGTTTACTTTGAAATGTTGCTCCGTGATGCTTCTGTGAGCTCACCGCGGCACCCCAGGGTGCCTCGGCACAGTTTGGGAACTGCAGGTGTATCATCTGGTGATTGCAAAATGGTTGCCTCAGCTCCGAGCATACATCTCTACACAACAATGTTCATGGAAGGAAGAAGGTACAGGCTTTCTCATTACTTAAAAAAAACGTCAAGCTTATTGAGATATAATTTCATCCTAAATGTGCCTATTTTGCATGTACGGTTAGCTGAGTTCTGACAAACGTGTAGATCTGTATACCACAGTCAAGATACAGAATGTTCTCATTACTCCACAAAGTTCCTCTGAGCTCCTTCCCACTGCCCTCCAGCAAACACTGACCTGCTTTCTATTACTATCGATTAAATTGATCTTTTCTAGATCTTCATAGAGGCGGAACACACAGCATTGACTCTGTTTTCATGTAACGATTTGGAGATTCACCCATTTGGTTGCATGTACTAATAGCTCATTCCTTCGTATTGCTGATTAGTATTCCATGGTTCAAATACAATACAACTTGTTTATCTACTCACCTGCTGGTGTGTATTTGGGTTGTTTCAAGTTTTGCCTATTATGAGTAAAGCTGCTGTGAACACTTGGGTACAAATCTTTGCATGCACACGCATTTCAATTTTCTCAGATTATGCCTCTCTTTTTCTAGAGAGACTAATATTATTTCCAGAAGCCCCCCAGTGGACTGTCACTTTTGTATCAGTGGCCAGTCCTGGGTCACCATCACATGCCCAGTCCAATGATTAGAAAGGGGAACAGGGTCACATCCTTTGGAGCTGGGGGTTGAGATTCTTTCTGGAGTTTGCTGCCTTTCCAATAAAATTGGACTCCTACAAACACAGGAAGAAGAAAGGTATGGCTCTCGGGTGTGCAGTCAACTGCGCCTGCTTCTTCACTTTATCCATAAGTATTTTTACCATGGAATACGGTAGTAGCATTCTTTATATATCATAGTAAGAGCCTTTACCCTGACATAAAGGTGCTTAAGCAGATCTGTTGCTGGCAGATATTCAACAATAATCCTAGAAATAAGCCAAGAGGAGAAAAACATATAAAAAACCCTTGACAGATAGAAAGAGAATTGCTCTGGGGAATGAGATATGAGGGCACGAGTGTCATATGGAGAGAATTTTACCAGCTGGCTGCCAGATGTGGGCCTGCCCTGGGCTGTGGCACAGCTGGTCAGCCCTACAGTAAATCAGATGTGGGAGGCAAGTACCATCTGGCACATAAACTTGGCAGAGCCTGGAAAGAGAAGTTAACTCGCGTATGGAGTTATTATTATTATTAAGGATTCACGTGGACGGAGCCCTGGCACCTGCAGCGGGTTGAGCTGCCTCTTCTCCAGGCTGCAGGGGGCTCCCCAGCCCTCAGCACTGCCCCTCTAGTCAGGGCCAGCCATGCTTCGGTGCTGAGGAACTAGGGGGCTCTAGTCCTTGAATCAGCCCTCACTTAGTACTTCTCCCCTTCTATACCCTCTCTCCCTGTGTTCTCTTCCTGACAGTGTATCTCCCTTGCTTGCTAAGCTTCTGAAATTCATGGCTAGATCTTATCTATTTTTGTTCTCCATCCCCACCCTTACCATCCTGCCTTGAACAAAGTAGGGGCTCACTAAGTTGTGAAATGTCCTTGCCACAGGTAAGGACAAGAGGAAATTATTCTGACAGTAGCTTTCCACCTTCCACTTTTTAGGCCTATTTCTGGATACCTATTGGTTGGTAACATCTAAGAAGGTCCCCAGCAAATATATCTTTAGTGCCTTCAGTTTGTAACCCTTGCCCTAACATGCCATTGGCCCTCATTCTCCATTATCTGGTAAGAATCACAAATGGTTAGAGTTGGAAGGTGCCCTAGAGGTGAGCATTTTAAAGGTGAGAAGCACAGAGCACTGAAGGACTTGCTCAAGGCCATATTGGTGCTTTGTGGCCGAATAGAACAGTTATTTATAATCTACTTTATTCCTGCAAGGATTAAAAGACAGCTTTCAAGGATAACTAAAATACAGGACAACAAAATTACAATTAGGAGAAGAAAAAAAAAAGAAATCAAATAACTGGAACTGAAAGCAAAGCAGAAACGTATCCCCAAATGGCTACCTGCAGCAGGTTAGCCACAAACTTGGCTCTAAACATCTATATGTCTATTCGTCAAAACAGAAAGGAAACCTGGTCAAACACAAAATCAGACACAAAATCCACAATGTGCACGAAAGCAAAATAATCCAGTAGCTCAGAGAAGCCCTTTGGTGCCAGGACCCAACAGGCATCACCTATAAAAAGAGCTGTGTGTGTTGTAACGACAAAGTCCTCAACAACATTCCAATCATGTGCAGAAAAAGCTTCCTTAGTGCAGAGTTGGTGGTACCTCAGCAAAACCACCCTGGAAAAAGCAGTGAACTGCAGGCGGATGGGAGAACTGAGAATCATATCCAGGATCACCAGTGGAAGAAAAAAGCTTGCCAAATGGAGATGTGAAAAAAATCAAACCCAGAATTCTGTGACATCAGGAGTACCATAATAATTACTGTTGTAATTATGACCCAGAGGCACTGTAGACCCTAAAGTATGTTCTGAATCATTGAGAGAAATTTTTTTAAAAGGCTCAATCTGGTTTCATATTAATTTAGCACCGAATTACATACTGTCATCTGTTCTGTTATTTCATGTATTTGTTTTATCCCCTTCAATTAGATTGTCATTTCTTTGAGGGCTGGGGTCCACAAAGAGGGAACATGCCATTTTACTTGACAAGTGCAACGTGAACCCTCTCAGACTGACTATAAAGGGGGAAATCTCTGCATAAGGAGGGACAGCTGGACTTTTCAGCCTACTCTTCTGAGCTCTTTGCAAATTTATATGGCTTCTCCCACAGAAAAGGGGGGTGGTACTGCTTTCTTCATTAATCCCATCCCTTTATTCCAAGCCCTTAATGCCCCATACTGCATTTGAGACTAATTTGGAATATTTTTAAAAGACCCTATAAAAGGCTTGGAGAGAACAAGAGGAAAATACTTACAGTGAGTAACTTGAAACTATGGCATCTGATTGACAGCCATGGCCAACATCCACACCAGCACATACTGACAGTATAATACAGGGATCAGGAGCCCAGGTTCTTGAGTCAGACTACCCAGGTTCAATCCCAGCTCTACCATTTACTAACTGTTTAACCTTGGGCAGTTTACTTAACTTCTCTGTGCTTCATTTTTCTCATCTGTAAAAAGAGAATAATGGTACTTATCTCATAAAGGTGCTGTGATTAAATAAAAACTTATAATAGGATTAAATGAATATGAGTGTCTGAACATACTAATTATGTACAAGCTATTAATATTATAACTGAGCACTTTTATATATTAACTTAATCTTCTCATAATGTCCTAATTCAGTGGTTCTCAAATTTTTTGGTTGCAGGACCTTGTTACATTCTTAATAATTATTGAAAGCCCTAAAGAACTTTTGTTTATCTAGTTTCTATGTATATCTACTGTATGAAAAATTAAAACTGAGAAATTAAAAAAATATTAATTATCTAAAGTAACAACCATAAACACAATACACATTAACAAAATAACATACTTATTATGAAAGAATATCTTTATTTTCAAAACAAAAACATTAGGAGAAAGAGGCACTGTCTCACATTTTTGCAATTTTCTTTACTGTCTAGCTTAATAGAAGATAATTGGATTCTTATAATTGCCCCTGAATTCAAACTTTTGCAATGTGTTGTTTTGGTTGAAGTATATGAAGAAAATTCAGCATCACATAGATATGTAGCTGGAACAAGAAAGAATATTTTTTTACTAGCCTTTTCTTATGATTGTGGTCCCCTTTAATACTACATCAAAACTCTACAAGAAGTAGTTTGTTAAGGGCTAGTTGCACTGTGGAACCTGAAACCATATCAATGAACTTTTCAACCTTTTGCTACTGAGGCCAAGTTCATGCCACGGACCACATGACACGCCAGTAAGTGGAGAGACAAGGGGTTGGGGCAAGGAAAGTGACTCTATTCGGAAAGCCAGCAGACCAAGAAGGTGGAGGACTCATGTCCTAAAGCACCCCCTTAACTCAGGGTTGATTTCAAGCTCCTTTTATGCTAGGGATGGGGGAGAGGGGGAGAGCAGCTTAGGGAGTGACTGAAGGCTGCAGACTTCTGGGTATCAGTAAGGGTCCAAGGAGTGCTGGGAAACTCCTTGTCCTTAGTTGACTCCAGTCATTTTGTTGCCATGGGTTTGGTGTTGATGTTCCTACAAGTCCTTGACAATCCAGGTGTCATTTTTGCACATACTTCTCTATCTGCTTGGGGGAGATAAGTTTCGGGGAATGGGCTTGTTGCATCAATCTTGTCATGACTGAAATTCCTTTTGATGATTAACAAGCCTGCGTGCAGGGCTGCAGGGGTGAGCAGAAGCTTTTTAACCCAAAGATTAAATAGCAAAGGAGTCAGATACAACATGAAGGCAGAGATGCCACTTTTTTGCTTGGTTGCACTTTGTTACATTAAAATCCATTGGTTTATCTTGCACTTTGAATGAATCATTTAGACACACATGATCTTTTTTTTTGCTACCATTTTTTTAATTAAGGTATCATTGATATACACTCTTATGAAGGTTTCACAAGAAAAACAATGTGGTTATTACATTTACCCTTATTATCGAGTCCCCCCAATACCCCATTGAAGTCACTGTCCATCAGTGTAGTAAGATGCCACAGAGTCCCTATTTGTCTTCTCTGTGCTAGACTGTCTTCCCTGTGACCCTCCCCCACACCATGTGCACCAATCATCATATCCCACAATCCCCTTCTCCCTCCCTCCCCACCTGCCCTCCTCCACCCCTCCCCTTTGGTAACCGCTAGTCCCTTCTTGGAGTCTGAGTCTGCTGCTATTTTGTTCCTTCAGTTTAACTTCGTTGTTATACTCCACAAATGAGGGAAATCATTTGGTATTTGTCTTTCTCTGCCTGACTAATTTCACTGAGCATAATACCCTCTAGCTCCATCCATGTTGTTGCAAATGGTACGATTTGTTTCTTTCTTATGGCTGAATAATATTCCATTTGTGTATATGTACCACAGCTTTATCCATCCATCTACTGATGGACACTTAGGTTGCTTCCATATCTTGGCTATTGCCTTTGCATATGTCTTTTTGAATCTGAGAAGTTGTTTTCTTTGGATAAATTCCTAAGAGTATAATTCCTGGGTCAAATGGTATTTCTATTTTTAGTTTTTTGAGCAACCTCCATACTGCTTTCCACAATGGTTGAACTAGCTTACATTCCCACCAGCAGTGTAGGAGGTTTCCCTTTTCTCCACATCCTTGCCAGCATTTGTTGTTCCTAGTCTTTTCTGTGTTGGCTATCCTAACTGGTGTGAGGTGATATCTCATTGTGGTTTTGATTTGCATTTGTCTGATAATTAACTATGTGGAGCATATTTTCATATGTCTGTTGTCCATCTGAATTTCTTCTTTGGAGAAGTGTCTGTCCATATTCTCTGCACATTTTTTTTTGTATTTTTTATTTTGGTATCATTAATATACAATCACATGAGCAATATTGTGGTTACTAGATTCCCCCCATTATTAAGTTCCCACTACATACCCCATTACAGTCACTGTCCATCAGCATAGCAAGATGCTATAGAGTCACAACTTGTTTTCTCTGTGTTATACTGCCTTCCCCGTGCCCCCCCCCACGTTATGTGTGCTAATCATGATCCCCTTATTCCCCTTCTCCCTCCCTTTCTACCCACCCTCCCCAGTCTCTTTCCCTTTGGTAACTGTTAGTCCATTCTTGGGTTCTGTGAGTCTGCTGCTGCTTTGTTCCTTCAGTTTTTGCTTTGTTCTTATGCTCCACAGATGAGTGAAATCATCTGATACTTGTCTTTTTCTGCCTGGCTTATTTTATGGGCATAATACCCTCTAGCTCCATCCATGTTGTTGCAAATGGTAGGATTTGTTTTCTTCTCATGGCTGAATAATATTCCATTGTGTATATGTACCACATCTTCTTAATCCATTCATCTACTGATGGACACTTAGGTTGCTTCCATTTCTTGGCTATTGTAAATAGTGCTGCGATAAACATAGGGATGCATATGTCTTTTTGAAACTGGGCTGCTGCATTCTTAGGGTAAATTCCTAGGAGTGGAATTCCTGGGTCAAATGGTATTTTCATTTTTAGTTTTTGAGAAACCTCCATACTGCTTTCCACAGTGGTTGAACTAGTTTACATTCCCACCAGCAGTGTAGGAGGGTTCCCCTTTGTCCACTGCCTCACCAGCATTTGTTGTTCGTAGTCTTTTCTATGTTGACCATCCTAATTGGTGTGAGGTGATATCTTATTATGGTTTTAATTTGCATTTCCCTGATGATTAGCGATGTGGAGCATCTTTTCATGTGCCTGTTGGCCATCTGAATTTCTTCTTTGGAGAAGTGCCTGTTCATATCCTTCATCCATTTTTTAATAGGGTTATTTGCTTTTTGGGTGTTGAAGCATGTGAGTTCTTTATATATTTTGAATGTTAACCCCTGTTGAATATGTCATTTACAAATATATTCTCCCGTACTGTTGGATGCCTTTTTATTCTGCTGATGGTGTTCTTTGCTGTACAGAAGCTTTTTAGTTTGATGTCGTCCCATTTGTTCATTTTTGATTTTGTTTTCCTTGCCCGAGAAGATGCGTTCAGGAAAAAGTTGCTCATGTTTATACTCAATAGATTTTTGCCTATGTTTTCTTCTAAATGTTTTATGGGTTCATGACTTACATTCAGGTCTTTGATCCATTTTGAGTTTACTTTTGTGTATGGGGTTAGACAATAATCCAGTTTCATTCTCTTGCATGTAGCTGTCCAGTTTTGCCAACAACACTTTTTGAAGAGGCTATCATTTCCCCATTGTATATACATGGCTCCTTTATCGTATATTAATTGATTGTATATGCTTGGGTTTATATCTGGGCTCTCTAGTCTGTTCCATTGGTCTATGGTAGACATGCATGATCTTTTAACATTATGCATTGATGATTTGGAAAATATTGATTCACTGAGTTATGCAGATGATCCAAATATCGAAACATTCATATTTGTTAATATCACTAGCAATATCATTTAAGACGTCTTTAAGTATTGGATAGCTGTTAAGATCACAGGTTTTCCTAAATTCTAATTCTACCTTGAAAATTTAAATTTTACTGCTGAAGAAGTGTTAGCAAGGTTTCTGTCAAAGTGGCAGACTTACCAGATAGTGCGGCTTGCAACTCAGATGACCACACTGGTGCACCTCAAGATAACCATCACACTACTGTTTGCAACGATATTCTATGTGTACTTTCCATTTTGTGACATAGAATATTAAAAAGACATACCATATACTCGATGGTTGAGATGTAATAGAAGTAATAATTATTACTGCTTCATCAAGGTCATTCTTAAGGACATTCTTTTCTGAAAGTGCAAGGGATACACTGATTCATAGTTTGGTGCCCTGTTTTGATTCATGCTAAGGCATCAGTAGTTCACCCACCATATCTTTTGCATCATCAAAGCACATGTCAACACAATTAAAAAGGCAAATTAAGTCTTAGTTTTATTATGAAAATAGTTTTTCTTTTGTGGACCTTCCAAAATATTCTAGGTGACCCCTAGAATAGGGATCCTGAGGGAACATTGGAGCCTAGGGGTCCAATAACCATACTTTGAGAGCCACTACTTTAACCCTCCGCTTCCCGAGAGTCACCTCAGTGCCATTCAAAATGTTTATGTCCAGGTCCGGTAGGTCAAGAACCCATGAGCTATCTGGTCTACCAAAACGCCAAAGTCTGAATTCTCCTTGTCTGTCTCTTCCCTGAATGAGGAATAAGGTCCTTCAAATTAAAAAGAGACCATGTCTACTCACAGGGGCATAGCCTTACTAAGTGAATGAACGGTAACATCTTAAAGCCAACATTCACAAAGACACTATGCACAGAGTCGGGGTGGGTGGCTCATCCTATGTTGTCAGAACTGTCTTTGAGCCCCCACAGATCCTGGCCCAGGACCAAGTCCATGGCAGCATAAACCTTGCCCCATAAGGCTCGTTCTCTCCCCTTTATTTGGCTGGCTGTGAGTGATGTTGCGGATTCTGAGACGGTCCCTGGAAGAGAACCGGGCTGCCAGAGGCGTCATCCATGTATCCCAGGTTCTCACGTGCTTCCCTCCAGCCGGGAATCCGTATGCTCCTATCCTTAAGTCTGTGATTATGGTCATCACTCATATGTTGTTTATCCTACTCAGAGCAGTGCAGGGAGAGTGGCACAGTGCTAATATTGTGGGATAAAGGGCTAGGAAAGCCCTGGGCAAGCTCATAAATGGAGTGATACTTCAAAGCTGTACTGTTTTGTTGTAGTTGAAAACATAACAAAAAATAATAAACACTCGCATGCCCAACCAACCAGAATTGACTAATGTTAATGTTTTGTCATATTGATTGGAGATCTATTTAAATAAAAGAAATAAAACATTAAAAACAAGATTTAAGTCTCCTAAGCCTGTGTCTTTTAGATATAAGAACTGCAGTGAGGGCAGTGGGGGACATTCACCCTCTCCTCCTCCCAGCAGTTCAGCTTTCCCCAAATCTGCCTGCCTTGCTCAGCAAACAAAAACCAGCATGATTAATGGATGGATGCTCCTTGGAAGGCAGCGTTGTCGCTGATCTCCTTTCACTGCACGCACCCCAGGGCCCCTCATCCCAATATGCCAACCCTATGCAGGACTCTTTGAGCAGAGTTCTGGAAGCTATAATTTTCTGGATCTATTTGCATTTCATGAGGGCTTTGATGCTCCTTTTAAGCTGGTTGTCTATGCACTGCCCAGGCCTGTTCACTCCTTCTTGTCTGGCTGGAGTTATGAGAGCCTAGCAAGCCCACTTGGATGACTTGGCCAAGCAAATTGGTAAATGTCTGCGTCCACAGTCAGGAATAAGAGAGCAAAAACAGCCCAGGCTTGCTCTTTCCCTGCCCTCCACCTCTCCACAGCTACGGTAAATCAGATTGACATTGTTTTTTTTTTAGCTACATCTGAATCTAATGCCCTCAACCTAGAGATTTTCATTATATCACTCAGCGCATGGCAAGAGCAATGGGATTCTTTGATTAGTGAAGCTAAAGAGCAGAAATGAATCACAGCTCCTTTGTGTTCTAGAACACAGGCCTGGGAGGAGGGAATGCGGGAGGCTGGCCAAAACACAACCTCAGTGACTCATTCTGAAATGATTTAAAGTGAGTATAAGTCTGGAGACTTATGTTGAATAAATATCTCTGTTTAATAAGCATTAAAGAGAGGGGTGAGGTGGCAGGGCTAAGGAAAGGACTGGGAAGACAGCTGCTTACAATACTTCTCTGCTCTCGGTTTCCCCCTCTGTCGGATGGGGCCATGGTCTGCTCTCAGAGGGCTGTCAGTGTAAGCAGGATAGCAAGTGTCTTGGACAATACCTTACAAAAATCAAAGGCAATTGTACAGAAATAAGAGTTGGGCTTTCTACCATGAAAGGAGAAAATAATGGCCGTAGTCTCCCAGATCAGCTGAGCATCTAACCAGGAAAGCTGAACTTATTTGAGCTCTTCTCAGAAAACTGGAAGAATTTAGGGGTCTTACAAGCCAAATGGAATAAAAACTAGAGTGCTAAGTTTTCTTTCATTTGAGAATCAGGTAGAGCAGGATAGGATCCTAAGAACATCTGGAGAGTAGAAGAAAGGGTGCACAGGAATTTGCATAAACTGAGAACTAATGAGCTTGGGAGGAAGCTTAAAGGCTACCTGGTCCAACCCCCAAACTGGATCCCCTACCTCATTGTCTTGCCTTTGCTTGAAAGTTTCCAGTGACAACGAATGACCACCTCTTAAGGCAGCCCATTTCAGTTTTGAGTATTTTGCATTGTTATGGATTGTTTACCAGCTCTCCTTAGGGAAACATTATTGCATTGAGTCTCCCGTTTCTTAATCCTTCCTTTCCGAACATGCCCCAGTTGGTCTGGGTCCCTGACAAAGGGTACCACTCGGAGGTGCGCATAGCCCCCCAGAGGGAGCCTAGCCATCTGTGAGCAGCATGGACCGGCTGCCAGCAGGCTTCTCCACGCCCCCTTGGCCTCCTCCCACACCTCTCATCTCTGTGCTGTGGTAGCAGAAGGGGGAGAGGGAGGGATGATGGCGGCAGTTGATGACGTCTTGGTAGAGGAAACAGGACCCTGCTTTCTTAGCTGCAACCTTCACACTCACTGTCTACCTCCTCTCTACTGAGGAGTTCTATGCCTGTTGTATTTGTGACAGGCATAGAGTTAATTATTTGAGAGACACTGGTTGAAGATGATATTGTATGGCTGAAACACCCCTGGGTAAAATTTGACAGAATCACAGCAGGTCAGAAGGTATGTCTTGGCTCAACACTGCAGAATCTCCATAGCCATTGGCTCTCAAAGGGCGGTCCTTGGACCCGCTGCATTGGCATTATCCAGGAACCTGTTAGAAATGCAGATTATAAGGCCTTCCCCCAAACCTATCATATTAGAAATTTCTGGACTGGGGCCCAGCACTCTGTATTTTAACAAGCACTCAGGTGATTCTGATTGGTGAGCCACTGCTAGAGTGGGTGTTGTCCATGTCACATCTACATGCACCCAGCTGGTTTCTCTCCCCTGAGAGCACTTTCTCAATGTGTGATTTTTCATAGGAAGCCATCTCAGGCTTTGATTCTCAGGAACTTGACTTAAGTCAGGAACTGAAGGATATGAAGATACTTAAGAGTTCATGATGAAAGTACCTGAAAATATTTAGATAACTACATAGAATGTGATTTTTACTAGCTTTTGTATGTAACATAGTCTGCAAGATGCCCCACCACCTAGGGAGGAACACCAGGGAGAGTGGTGGCACTGAATCTCTTTAGTTCAGGAGGATGGCTGATCCAGAGCTTAGAGTCCTTGCTGCATTTCAGCATCTCCTTTAGTTCGTTCTCAGAGCCCCAGGAAGGCTGGTGATTATGAGCTCTGGCTGATAAGCAGAATGAATCACAAGGAGGTTAAATGATGGCTGAAGTTCATTGCTGAATGAAAGTGAGATTCCATCCCCACTCACTCACCCAGCACCAGTACTGTCCCATGTCTTCCTCTGGTGATGTAATGACTGATATTCATTAGAAGCAAATCTTCACCCCTCAACAGGTACTTTCCTAGAATTGATAGGAAGAAAATTTGGCACTCTAGACAAATTTTCAGTGAAATGAGACTAATGCCCAACAGTTAGCACAAAAAATGATTTGATGCTTTCATTAACTTTATGATTTGCTGTGTTTGCCTAAAACAAAGTGGAGATTTGCCACTTACTTGGATTTTGGGGACTATGTGGTTCAGGTGCCAAAGTGGACTAGGTTGCATCAAATCTCTAGATATGTGGTGCCATGAACTTCTAGGAATCTCTTGAGTTGGGTCTAAAGACATGCTGCTGAATTGAGACTGGAAGGTAGGGAAGGCTTGACCTTTAATAAGTAAGGTGACTTGTATATGGTCAGGGTTGAAGCTGCTTCTGCATCCTCCATGCATTCCTGGGAGTCATTCACTAGCTGGAGTGGATAAGATGTGGAATCTATTAGTCATGTCTGATTCAGAGGCAAATTTAGCACAGACCCCCTGTGGGGAGATATATTGACTTGCAGATGCAAGGTCTCTTGGCTTTGGTGTGTAACCATGACCTTTTGTGCCAGCCTCAGTGAATCATTCCATCCGGCAAGCACTTTTATTGACTCTTTATTATGTGCTGGCCAGTCTACCAGGTACTGAGGATAGAGAGATGAAAGACACAGACAGTTCTTGGTTTCATGAGCTGGTGGGGAAAACGGAAATGGAGCAATAATTGCTCTCAGTTTGGAAAGTGCCCAGAAAGTGTGCAGGATGCCTACCCTGCCCTGTCTGGCTGGTGGCTGTGAGATGGGGTGATTCTTGAACAATCTTGAAGGACAAGAAGAAAGGGCCAGAGAAAAGAAGAGGTGGGCTGGGAAGGAAATATCTTTTCAGGCAGGAGGATCAGGAGGGAGAGGTGAAACACGAGTAGATCCTTCAAGCTGAAGCACCAGGTGTGTGTGTTTTGGGGGGAAGGCAGAATGGAGTCTGAGCAGAGAAGCAGAGGTCAGGGCATGAAGGGTCTGGGATGCCCTGCACAGCACAGTGGACTTCATCCTAAAGGTGAGGGGAAGTCATGACCATATTCATCAGAAGAGTGACAGTATCAGAAGTTTAGAAAAGGTCTTTATGGCAGCAGTGGAAAGATGGAGTGGAGGGGGGTCTCAGGGAGAGCAGATAGGAAATTTGTGCTGGAATCCGGGAAAGATGTAACCAGAGTTTCAATAAGGTGGTATGTCTTATTCTGTATCAGACAGATCTTGATTTTAATCCCAGCTCCTCCTAATATTAGCATATGACCTGACCTGTGGTATGTTACCTTACTTCTCCAAGTCTGACTCTCCCCATATGTAAAATGGTTTCATGAGTATTTACCTGGAAAAGTGGTAAGAATTAACTATAAAGCGCTTGGTGCAGTGTCTGGAACAGAGAAATCACTAAAAAATAGCATCCTATTCCCGTTTTTGTTCTGATGCAACCATTTTGGGTAGTCTAAAAGCAGGCACCGAGACAAGGACTTGGCGCAGGAAGTTGATTTGGGAGGTGATCCCAGGAAGCACAGGTGACTGAGGAAAGGAAGACAGGAAAGGAAGGAAGCCAGTGAAGGGGGTGTTACTGACTGGGCTGCTGCCATGCCACGCTGGGGCTCAGACTCCCTTAGGACCCTCAGGGGACCTATGTAGACTACAATTCAAAATTATCCTTTAGCTGGAGAATTTACCCACCAGTGCCTGCCCCTAATTGGCTGAGCATTGCCTCTGCAGGTCAGAAAATCCCCAGTACTTCCAAACTGCTCTGTGCCCAGGCTGAACAAGCTTCTATGGCCCCAACACTGGTGGGGCCCCAAGCCCTCAGCAAGTCTCAAGCAGCAGAGACAGAAGCATGAGATGGAGACTGTCACAGTGCCACTGAAAGTGTCCACTGAAACTGGGGTTAATTCAGAGGTTGGCAGTGGGGAGATGGGCAGAGCAGCATGTCTGCTGCAATAGAGTGAAAGGACAGTTAAAGAATATTTATAAAAAGGAATCAAAAGCTCTTAGTGAGTGGAAGTAAGAAATAGGGCAGAATCTTAAAATGACTTTTGCATTTTGGGTTTGGTCTATAAACAGCATCCCATTCATTGAGTTTAAACTCACCCCCAGAGGGGTAGTTTGGGGGTAATAGTGACGAGGGAGGGGATGATTTTCACTAGTTATGCTGTGTCTGCGGTGTCCATGATATAGCCAAGTGTTGTACTGGGTTGGCAAATGGATTGCACTAATTCTGCATTAAACAATGTAGGCCTCACTTTGACATGTTGAAATTCCTTTAACAAGTTTTGTGGAAGCAAATCCTGTACTCTGATAATAAGTGAAGATTTCTTTTCCCCCTGCTAAAAGAGCACATTTAATCTGGTGGTTTAAGTGATGGCTTTTAAGACAGCCTGGTGTCTCTTTCTACCTCCTGCTCACTTATTAGGTGACTTTGAACCTGTTGGTGAATTCCACTGGAGATTATTTCCCTCTGAAGAAAGGGAATAATAAATACTCTCTTGAGTTATTGCATAGCTGTTGAAAACTAGACAGCATTTTCAAAGCCCTTCTGAGGTGTTGCAAAGCACAGTGTCCATCAAGTATTGTATTACTTTGCTTCAGTTTGCTTTTAAAAGTTAAAGCATTCCAATTAATCCTGTTGTTACAGAATTCAGTACTAACAGTAATATTCTTGTTTTCTAAAATGGAATTTTTAGACAATAAAAGCTTATATTTGTCAAGTGAGACAAGCCAGATGTTTAGGTCATTATGGCATGGAACTCATCCTGATTACATACATATATATTTCTGTCCACCTGCATATATATTTGTATTGGAGACATGCATCCTGTTTTCACTCTATTTCAGAATGCCTTTTTCAATAGATGTTGAAACCACTTACAGTTAATTTTCTGAAGTGGTTTCTTTGATGGATATTTTATTATAGGCAGAGTAAGGCATCTAAGTCAATGGGGCCAGGTACAGTCTGGTTTTAGCTTTCTCTTTGAAGGTGACCTCCCACTTCCCCAAGGGCCTTCCCACGTACGCACGGCCGGTGAGCAAGGGCTGTTGGCCTCCACCTCCAGAGAGGCGTCTGTGTGCCATCACAGACCTCTAAGGCTTCTGCGTTTGCCTCTGCTGCTCACTTTAACCATACTCGTTTTGTTGAATGTTGACCACATGTGAGGCTCTGTCTACACAGTGATGGTGGAGAAGCGTAGAAAACAGACAGTGTAGTACAAGGCCAGACATCCAGAGTCTGTTTCATCTTCACTGATAGTTATGATGGAGAGTGGCTCCAAAGAAGGCAAGGGAAGAGGAAAATAGAATGTAGTGGGTATTGCTAAAGGCCAGGCACTGTCCTAGGTATTCTGCATATATATTATCTCATTGAATTTAATAAAGCAGTCTACTTCCTTAAAAATGTGCTTGAGAATAAACATTTCTCAAGAAAGGCATAAAGTCTTTTTCCTCTAGCTCCCGTTGCTCTGAGAGGTCCTTCTACTGGTTTTAGAACAACCCCCTCTTCCTCCCTTTTTTTTTTTTTTTGTTTAAACAAACTATTTTAAGGACTGAATTGTGTGTTCCAAACAAAAATAAAGTCTTTTAATGGTGATTTCTCTAAGGGAAAAATATGGCAGTGAAGTCATAGAGGTTTTGCAAACCAAATTTTGGAGTCATGAAATAGTTTTCCCAGTACAAAATAAAATAGTGGCAATGATATTATTTTATGTTTGAAGGACAAAAGCAGGCAACTATTCAGAGACTGAATGCTTTTAGGCTGCATCTTGGGATTATTCATTCTTCTGCATTTGATGTAACTGGCTCGAGAATAAAGCTTTAGATGTTAGAACGGGTGGTCTTCCCCGGGGATGTCTCCTGGGGCTTGGTCATCACAACTCAGAAGCTGTCTGGTAACCTGGCCATGTTCAGCTTATTCTTCCAGAACCTGAGGTCTGAGCAGGCTGAGCTTATCAGCTGAACTGAGCATGTTCAGCTCAGTTGCCTGCAGAAACCGCTGAACTTTGCACAGGCTGTGGGTGGGGAAGCACTTGTGTGGTACCCACCCTGCTGTTCAGCTTGGAGCCACCACTGGTTTCAGTTATGACTTCAACAGGCAGCTTTGAGGGCTGCTCTATTCATTACAGTGCCTCACACTCTATAATTAGTACTAAAGGAACACTTCACAAATGTAAAGGGCTAAACACTAATCAGGCAGTAAACGCAATGCCTCGGGGCTTTTCCAATTCTTTGTTTCTTTCAAGTCAAAAAAACAAAACAAAAAAACTTGTGTTGCTTCATTTTATTTTCTTGCCTTTAATAATCTGGGTTTGCATCTCATTTTAGCCACTTACTAGCTGTGTGACTTTGGGCATTTTACCTAACTTTGCTGTGCCCTAGTTTATTTATAAAATGGAGATAATAATAGTTCCCTCCCATGGGGGGAGTTTGAAGATTAAATGAGATAATTTGTGCAGAGTGCTTTGTAAGGAACTCCCTCAGTTAAAAGCTTGTGCAGTAAATGTTAGCTCTCATTGTTATTATCAATTTAATTTCAAATTAAATGAATACATAGAATTCAAGACAGAGGCATAGGTCTTTTGTCTTTCTGAAAACCTTCGATTATATACATTGTCTATTACAAACACACAAATAGATTGGTGTAATTACCACCTCTACCCCATATACATGATCAGTATTTTATCAACCTTGTATCATATAGCCCTGTTTTCCTCAAGGATATTTTAAAGCAAATCCCAAGCCTTATGTCATTTCACCCATACATTTGAGAGTCTTTTTGACATTAAAATCCCTAATATGCTAAGAGCTCCTTGGGACAATGTCTTCTTAACCTTCAAACCTAGGTCCCAATGGAGTTACTGCAGTTAGTAAAATCTCTGCAGATTAACTGTTTAATGACCACCCCAAACAGCTTTCCCCCATTTTTTGATAGATGCTCCATAAATATTTGTTGAGTCAATAAGTAAGTCAATAAGTAAAGGCAGGACTTTGATACAGTGCCTGATATATATGTAGATGCGCATGTTTACAAAGTAAATGAATATTTTTAATATTTGGTGAGATTTTCCAATATTTGAAATCCCACAGGTTTAATATTGCTGTGAATACTAGTAATGCCCAATTAACTAGAAGTTGAAAGAATCTGATACTCAAATTATTTGCGAATGTCTAACTGTAGGCAGCTTCATGAAAAGTGATTAGCAGGTTCTTCAAACACATGACAAATCCTTTATTACTGTGCTTATAAGTGACATGGTTTACAGAAAACCAAATATAATAATTAAATAACATTGAACTTGAAATCTACCACAGACTCAAGATATACAAGGTATACTTGGCAAGGCAAATATTCTCAAACACTAGGTTGTTTCAGGTGAAAGATAATGTCCATTAAGTAATTCCAACATGTTTTGTTTTTGTCTTATAGACAGTTCCTTTGGCAATAACTTCCACTTTAGCTTTTATTATATAAAAATAGAACAAAATTTCATTATATACAAACATTACATTACACAATGTACAGGTTAAAAACACTAAGAAATGGCAAGCTGCAAGTGAAATTAAAGTCAATAGCATGATAAGAAAAATGAAATACTGCACACATTTCATAAAAATTACATTAACTACATTTTTGTTTGCAAATACCAAACAGTACCAATGTGATTGGAAATAGCTTCCAACACCTTCATTTTAAGGCACATCTTGCATATTTTATATATACAACACTGAAACTGGTCAATAATTTAGGGGCTTCTCAGAGTGACCTGTATATGTGTGAAGACATGCAGCATATGGGATTACACATTTTCATTGGCTTCCTTCTTTGGGGACAAATACCTGCCAGGGGGGGACTGATAGAGGGGTACCCCAATCTCCTGCAAGTCAGGGAGCCTCCCTGGGCGAGGAGGGGAGAGCAGAGTGACTGTCCTGTCATAGTCTCTATGTAGCACTTTCTCATAGACGCTCTGCAGCCCCACTGTCTTCGGCAACTGGGCCTGGTAATAATTGTCCCTGCGCAGAGGATCCCGAGGCAGGGACGTGCTCTTACAGAAGGTTGACATCTGCGCTGGTGGGTGAGGTGAGGGATGCGTGTTGGGCCCTCCGCACGACGGGCTCCAGCAGCGGTCAGAGTGACCCAGGATTTTACATTCAGCGGTGCACGCCCACAGCCCTGACATGCAAGAAAAGGGAGAGCTTATGATGAGTACTGAGATTACACACCCCTATGCTTCCATTTTCAGAAAGTCCAGGAGGGTCACGGTGGCTGAAAAGGAAAGCATGCATGAAGATGAACGCAGTGATTCAAGACTGAAAAGGCACACTGCGTCCTATAAAGCTACCTTAGCAAGAAGTTGGCTCGGCCTCTTTTGATGGAAGTTAAAAGAAAAATATATTGATAATCAGAATTCCCCTCCTTAGCTAGCTAGCCTCCACCTAAGGGGATGGCAGTGTGCTTTATTCAAGTGGTGGAGCTGTCTGACTCGGCATTTGGAAACTGGCTGTAGGAGGCAGACGAGGATCCAGAACTCGAGGACTTAAAAAAGTGAAAAAGGGGGAGGGGGCTAGACGAGGGGACTGCGAGGAGGGAAGCAGGGGGAGAAGGGGAGGGAGAGGAGGAATGCGGAACTTAGCAGGAAAGAACTGCCCTCACCACTCTGCATGTGGCTGATGAGATCCTTCTTCAGAGCGTCCCCGCTGATGTCAGAATCGCTGTCGTTGAAATCACTGTCCCCTTTACCACTGTCTTTGCCACTGAATTTCTCGGCTTCTCGGCCGGAGATGGTGTTGAAAGAGTGTCCTTTCCAGACTGACACAGGGGGCGCCGGCTCCTTTCCGAAGCCCGGGGACGCACCATAGGGCTGCAGGGGTGGGGAATGGGGGAAAGGGGGGGGGAGGTGAGGGTTGGACAAGAAACAAAAGAACAAGTGCGACAGGTTAGGCATCGCCCGCGCATGCACACCCCTCCAGTCCCTTCCCCCAGCCTGTCCGCGGAGCACAGAGGGGGGCGCCCAGCCGATGGAAGGCCTCACCTCGGCGTGCGCGCCGCGGAGCCGCTGCTGCCCCTCGAAGTGACAGGAGCTTTCCCCGGTGGCGCTGCCGCCCTCCGAGCCCGGCACTTCGGCCGCGGCGACCGCGGGCGGGGGCGGGTCGGCCGCGGGGCTGCCAAATGGCGCTTTGCCGCTGCCAGGGAAGGTGAGCACGTCGAACGTGTTGGGCCTGGGCCCGGCTCCCCTGGTGGCCTCCTCCGGGGAGCCGGGAACCGAGGCTCCGCCGCCCGCCGCCCCGGGCCGCTCTTCCCGGAGGGCCCCCCCTTTGCGCACCTCCTTCTTGCGGCGGTTGCAGGTGGTGGCGATGGCGATGATGGCGGCCAGCAGCAGCGTGCAGCTCCCAGCCAGCACGATGATGACGATCAGCGGAGTGTCCCACTGTAGCGTCGGCCCCGAGGCCGCGAGCCGCGAGCCGGGCGGGCGAGAGCGCTCCGGGCTCCCCGCACTGGCGGGCGCCACAAGCCCGCGCCCGCCGCCTGCTGTCACCACAAAGCTGACCGTGGCGGTATTGGAGAGCGGGGGACGGCCGCCGTCGGTTACGACCAGCAGCGCCCGGAACACGCGACCTGGCGGCTCCTGCGAGAGGTCGCCGGTGAGCACGATCTCCCCCGTGCGGCGGCCGATGGCGAAGGCCTCTCGCGGCTCCTGCTGCAGCAGGTCGAATGCCAGCTCCCCATTGGCGCCCTCGTCTGCGTCCCGGGCCTGCACGCGCGCCACAGCCGTGTCCCTCGCCGTGCGCCCGGGAACCGCCACTTCCAGGGAGCCGTTGGCCGGCGCCGGGTGCACCAGGACCGGTGTGTGGTCATTCTGGTCTAGCACCCGCACTTGCACCAGGGTGCTGCTGGAGAGCTGAGGGGAGCCGCCGTCACTCGCCTGTATACGCACGTCGAGCTGGCGCAGCGTCTCATAGTCGAAGCTGCGCAGCGCGTAGATAGCTCCGGTTGCCGGGTCCACCGAGACGTAGGTCGACACGGCACCTCCGGCGCGGCCCACCTCAGCCTCCAGCAGCCGGTAGGTGACCTGACCGTTGCGACCTAAGTCCGGGTCCCGGGCGGTCACAGTGGCCAAGTAGGCGCCGGGAGGGTTGTTCTCACGCACTGACACCTCGTAGACCGGGCGCGTGAAGAGCGGCGCGTTGTCGTTTTCGTCGCTCACGCGCACGGTGTAGGGCCGCACGGTGCGCAGCGGGGGTGCGCCGCGGTCCTCCGCCACCAGCGTCAGGTTGTACTCGGCGATGCGCTCGCGGTCCAGGGATGCGGCGGTCACCACCAGGTAGCTGCCCGCGTAGGCGGGCTGCAGCCGGAAGTGCTCGTGCCCGTAGAGGGCGCAGCGCACCTGCCCGTTGGCGCCCGAGTCCCTGTCCGAGGTGCTGACCAGAGCCACCAGACTCTCGCGCGTCGCCCCCTCTGGCACCAGCGAGATGGCGCCGGCCTCTGGCGTCCCTGGTGCGGCCGACGAGGTCGCGTCGGCTCCTCCGAGAGCAGCGGCGGAGGCCGCAGCAGCGGCTGCAAACGGCGAGGCAGCAGGTGCGCCCGGGGCGGCCATAGGGGTGATAGCGATGTCCGGGGCGTTATCATTGACGTCGCGGATGCGCACGATGACCTTGCAGGTGGCGGCGCGGGGCCCGGGGCCGCGGTCCTGCGCCCGCACGTCCAGCTCATAGGTGTCCTGGCGCTCGTAGTCCACGGGTCCGGCCAGGGTGAGGCGGCCAGACCGCGGGTCCAGGCGAAAGAGGCGGCGCGCCTCCTGGGGGGTGCGGGCGCCGAAAGCGAACACCACTTCGCCGTTGGGACCCTCGTCAGGGTCCGCCGCGTCCAGGTCGAGCAGCAGCGAACCCACGGGCGCGTCCTCCGCCAGCTCCACCTCGGCCACCGCGCCCTGCGGGAAGGCCGGGCTGTGGTCATTGGCGTCCAGCACGCGCACGCTGAGGGCGGCCGTGGCGGACCGCGGCGGGCGGCCGCCGTCCTGGGCCACCAGCTCCAGGTTGTAGGCGGCCTGGCTCTCGCGGTCCAGCTCCTGCAGCAGCACCAGGTCGGCGCACTGGGCGCCGTCAGCGCGGGTCTGCAGTTCCACTCGGAAGGGGCTGTGTGGCTCGGCCAACCGCACGCTCTGCAGCCCGTTGGCGCCCACGTCCTCGTCCACCGGCACCTCCAGCGGGATGCGCGTGCCCACTGCCGCGCCCTCTGACACCTCCACGGGGATCTGGGTCCGGGGGAACCGCGGCGCGTGGTCGTTGACGTCCCTCACTTCCACCTCCACGTGCACCAGCCGGAACTGTTCCTGCGAGAAGCTGACCACGTCGAAGGCCAGCACGCACTGCGGGGCCTGGCCGCACAGCCTCTCGCGGTCCAGGCCCTTGTCCCCGACGGTCAACTGCCCATCGCCCTCGCGCACCCGGAGCAGCGAGCTGTTGAACTGCTTCATGAGGCGGAAGCTTGTGTCTCCAGATACTTTCATATGCAGGTCTTCAGCTAGGGTCCCAATGACCGTGCCAGGGGCGTCCTCCTCGAAGGTGCTGTACCGCACTGTCTTGCTTTGGGCCACTGAGAGCACCCAGCAGAGGCTGAAGAGCTGCAAGGGGAAAAGGCAGGGGCTGCCCCCGCGCCTCGCTGGACTCATGCCGCCAGCACCAAGCACTATTCCAAAAGGCTGAGGAAGTGATTCCTCTCTGGTTTGCAGGTCCGGGAGTCAATCCCAGGCTCTTCGGAGCAGCTCTTTGAGAACCCAGTGCGAGAGAGGTCTGCGGGCTGAAGCTCGCAGGTTCCGGCGGGCTCTGAGGACGAGCGTGCCTGTCCACACTACAAACCGCTCACTCCCTCCTAGCTGGAGCTGCGCTGCAGCGCGCCGCCCTGCTTTTGTAGCGGCAGATATGCAAATCACCCGAGCCAGGCAGCCAATGGTGGCTTCGCCCTCGCGCAGCTCCTACACCAGCCTCTGACAATCCTTTTAATGTGGAAAGGCTTAGAGTGGAAAACAAGAAAGGAAAATTAGGAAATCTTTCCTTTGTTTCTTTAACTCCAGTTTTTTTTTTTCCTTTTCATTTCCTATCAGCGCCCTGCTTGTAGAGGAGTTGGCACAGGTCTCTGGGAGTAAAAGGAGTGGATGGTTTTGTTAATTGTGCCTCTACCGTGCTTGAACTAACTAGTACCTGCGAACTAAGAGCAAACAGGCTGGAATTTCGCCCCAGAGACTCGGGACCCCCCACTCATTCACTCCGTTTTGCATCTCGGAGGCTTCCTTGTTCGCAGCCTCCTCTCCACAGACTTCCTCTGCCGGGTGAGGCTCTGCTCGCCTTCTTTGTGTCCCACAGCACTTGAAAATAGCCTTGCTATTTAGGATCCCGAAGGATAAGGAAAATTGATTTTATTCAAATTTGTGTACGCAATTGTGTTTTGCTCGTGTGAGTCCCAGTGATCAGAGCTGCCACTTCCCTTTCACAAAAGAGCTCTGCGACGTGTTAGTATGCATGTCACCGTCCAAATGGCTTTCTTAAGCCCCAGACCAGGAAAAAAAGTTCCAAATAGGATTTAGCATAAGCTTGAGGAGATTTGGAAAGGTTTCAAAGATCAGACTGTATCAAAGGCTTATGAATCCCTCGTTAGCAGTGGAAATAGAATGGCGTGGCAGGCGATCCCATTGGAGGCCCCAATGTCTGTATTATTTCATTGTGACAAGCTAAGGGGAGAGAAAGTTGAACAGTTTCCACAGCGGAGTTGGGCTAACTTGAACATAATGAGCAAACGCCACATGTATCCATTATGTTCCTCTTTTCATCCGCAATCACTGCCATGACTCTCCGGCTAAACGGTGCTGGGCTCTGAATCCCACACAATCCCCGGCTCGTATTAAACTGCACTTAGAGAACTTTCCCTCCTGATGCCTCGTTCCGCCTACTTAGAGGATTTTCTTTCTGTTCTAATAGGGCTACTCTGGGAAGCAACACTCATCCGTTCCAGAAGAATAAAATCACAGCATGACGTTGAAACCTGGCACAAACCTGGGGGAACTTAACCATCTGCCTACGAAAGTGTGGGGCTTCGGCACTGCCAGGCTCTGGGCTGGGCGGGTCCTGGGGCTGGCCAGGCGCTGCCCGCACAGTTATGCTGCCTCCATCATCCCTGAAGACCAGGGAGATGGGGCACCAGGCAGGAGGAGCAAGACGAATTCTTACTGAGTCTTTTGAAGAGCTTTACTGAGCAACCTGTGCACGAAGGAGGAGAGGTAAAAACAAGTCACACACTAGAAAAAAAAATTTTTAAGGCGATCGATTTGATAAGCATACTGCATCTAGTAAATGCTCTGAATCCTGATTATAGTCCTGCTGTCTGCATCCTATCTATGTTTTCTTTTCCCTCAAACCCAGGGACTGTGTCTTGGGGTCTTTTCAGAGAGATTCAGGAGTCTTCTCCACATGCACCCTTCTACCCCCAGGAAGAGAGACCAAAGAGGGAGTTGGGTGGGCAGTGGGGGTGAGAGAAGATGAAGGAGAAGCTCTGCGGCTGCCAAAGAGTAAAAAATACAACCCCAACCATCAATTTAAAAAAAGCTCTTTTGAGATTGGGGCGGGGAGGTGGATGGATGGTTGGGGGCTTCCTCAGAGCAATCCTGCCTCTCGGTTCCCTTCCCCGCCCCCTCCACCTTGCTGGTCTGGTAGTGGTAAAAGCAATGGGGCCAGACATCTGCAGCCACACAGGGATGTGGAAAGGGCTACACCCCCTTCAAGAGCCCAGTTTTCAGCCTCTCTCCCACTTTTTCCACCTCCCAGCTGCTATTTAATAGCTTGCTCTTTCTGCTACAGCCTGCGACCTTTCCCGGAGAGTACGCGCAGCCGAAAGAACGTTTTGTCTTCTTTCGGAGACCGGCAACACTCCCACCCCGGCCTGGGGCCTGCAGGTGACCTTTGGCCCTTCCAGGGTCCTGCCCGCCCTCCTCAGCCCCTTCCCGGGACCTCCAGAGGCGAATAGATTCAGAACTCGCCAGTCGGGCAGCGGCCTCCCCGCGGCCACTAGCGGAACCCGGAGAGGTCAGGCCCGGGGAGTGCCGCGACAGCTGAGCAGATAACCCGGGGAGGGCGCGGGAGGGAGGGAGAGGGCAGTGGGGCAGCAGTGGTGGAGAAAGGATGTTTTCAGCTGTTCGCGTGAATAGACACTTGTCCAGAGCCCGGCCGCGAGTGGCGGGGAGCCGGACCCACGCCTGCGCCCCTGGAGCCTCGCGATTCTCAGTTTTGGGCTGGACCGCGGGAGTCCAAGCCGCGAGCTGTTTAAATTTGGGTTTTTTTTTGCTTGGCCGGAGAATCGGAGCTACCTAATATTTTTACTCAAAGCCCTTTCACGTCATCATACTCATCATTCTCAAGACTGGAATAAACCAAAGCGTGCTAGGGGATGGGGGAGGGTAGGGCGAAGTGGGGGAGCAGCCCAAAGTCGAGAGGCGGATGGAGGGTTGTGGAGCGGCTAGGTTCAGAGCATTTAGGCGCTGCCAGCTACTCGGCTGCTCGGAAGTGACCACGACCGCGGCCGCTCCAGGAAGCGCGAAGCCCTGGACTGGGAGCCGGGGGAGGAGAGCGCCGAGCAGGGCAGCAAAGGCCGGCGCGCCCAAGCCTTTCCGCGCCGGCGGTGGAGGTGTGAAGGCACGGGAGCAGGAGCTCCGGCCCCGCCGCCCGCAGCCTCCAGCTTATGCAAATACTATCCAAAATAGCTCATCAGCGCCTACGGCAACTCTCCTGGGAAGCAAAAGGTCTAGGGAGTGGGGCTGTTGGGTAGGAGGAAGGGAGGGCTGTTCGCCCTCCCCCGGCGCGGATCAGACCCTACAAAAGCTGCTCGAACGGACTTGTTACCATACCAAAGGCCGGGGCTGGCTCAAAGGAACCCCTTTCTCCGGGTTTTAGCAACTTCGCGGGCAACTGTCTCTCAATCCTGAGAACAAACACGGCGCCACAATGGCGGGCGTTTTCTCGGAATGCAAATACTGCGTGCCCTGCAAAGCTGGGTTTCTGTGGCCGAGCCTAATGCCCGCATTGTGAAACTCGCGTGCAGACCCAGAGCGAACGCGGGCGTCACGTGACGGATTAGGGCTCTAGGAAAGTTTTCAAAGCGGCGACAATGGGGGCCTCAGCCTGATCTTTTATCTCCCAGTTTAGCGGGAAAGAAAATCGGGATATATTCTCATATGTAATAGGATTATCTTTCCCATTTCAAGTTCTATACAGCGTGTAATTTATTTTTAATTAGGATTATATCTACCAGGAAAGGGAACAAGACTTCACTGGAAAATGTAATTCTAAGGCTGGCTGGGGAAAGGAGTTATTTTTTAATCTTTTAACTTTTAAAAAATAAGCGCAGGGCCCATCGTTTTTCTTCCGACAGGCCCCCTCCATCGGATAAACCATGCAGGGAAGTTTGCAAAAAGTGCTCATCCAAGCAGAGACTAGAGGCAGTTCTTCAGAGGCATCCAATTCATTCTCGTAAGGAAAGCACACTTTGTAGAACTCTCTTAGAATTCCTACGTCGCTGACTTTTACTGGGGGTTTGTTCTCTAGAAATGCAATCCAGCTCTTTTCTACACTCCAAATGCTTACTTTGTATTTGTATTTTTAAAAAAGCCCTCCCCACCCCCATTTCTTTGGCTGTCAATATTGGCATAATGACTTTTAAACTTTAATACCAAACCAAAAAGCAACGTGCTCCAGGTCTTGGGGCGCTCATCCTTTTGCATCCAGTGTACCAGGACACTCAGGATACCCACTTAACCTGATTAAGAAACAAATCATGGCTGTTGGCTGTGGGCTCTGGTCTCACCCTGCTTGGGTTCAAATCTGAAAGTGCCACTGATTTGCTGTGCCTGGCAAATTATTGCTTTCTTGATCTCTCTGTATCTTAGTTCCCTTATCTGCAAAATGGAGATAATGATAGTACCTTGTGAGGTTGTCTTGGGGACTTTGTAAGATAGTACAGTATCAGGTGCCTAGGAAGCCCTGAACACATGTTGGTTATCATTTCCTTTTAAAGCACAGCAAGAAACATAATCTAAACCTCTTGTTTTATAGGTGAGGGATTTGTTCTGAAAGGACAAAAACCCCTCCCATGTCCTGTCTCCTTCTTTGCTTTGTTACCACTGTCCTGATTCTTTTTGTTTTCTCCTTATGGAAGTAACAATAGATATAGTAGTAGAGGTTTAGATCCCCAAATAAAGAAAAAAACGGTCAGGTGAGGGTCAAGTAACTTTCATACCCTCACGTTATTTCAAAATCTTTTGTTACCTTACCCTCTAGTTGAGACCAGATGATGGCAAAAGGAGTTTCAGTAGACTTTTTACCACCCATTTCCACAGAAGGCATGTATCATGACTGATGCCATCTATAGATACAAATATTTAAATGGACAGCAACCCATAATTGTGGGGGTACAGGAATATCCTAAAGGACTTCCCCTCCTAGGATGCCCCGAAACACCAGGTGACCTCCTCTGACTCACATGGAGCCAATGTGTAAAAAGTTTTTGACCCTTTGCTTCCCCTCTATGCTAGTTTGCTAGGGTTGCCATGAGAAAATACTACAGACTGCATGGTTTAAAAACAGAAATCTACTTTTCATGGTTCTGGAGGCTGGAAGTCTAAGACCAAGGTGTCAACAGGCTCCTTCTGAGGGCTGTGTGGGAGAATCTGCTCTATGCCTCTTTCCTAGCTTATATAAAGAAAAAAAAAATGGAACAAAAGAAATTGTAGATTCTGCCTTCCAGACCTGAGGTTGGGGAAAGAGATGAGGAAGGAGATAGCAGTTGGCATGGGTCTGAGCATGCTGTTAGGAAGGCCCACACTGCAGCTGATCACAGGTGGCTGCCCATGGCCTTTGGACGAGTGCAGTACCTGGATACGTCTCACATGTCAACAGCAGTGGTACACGTATGCACTGCATGCCTGTATGGGCCCAGAGCTGGGGGCCCAACTGTGCTGGTGATTGAAGGTGCTCAGGAAAGGCTTCCTGGGAGAAGTGACATTTGAGCTGAGTTTTGAAGGGTGAATAGAAATTAGCTAGAGGTAGAAGGGCAGAGGGAGGGTGGAGAGATGAATAGGGCATTCCGCTCTGATGGAGCAGCAAGCTCTGGTGAAGGTCTGAGGGCTGGGGTAGGGGCCATGGGAGGCTGGGATGGGGGTATAGGGTGAAGAAAGCCAGGTGAGCAAATTGGTGCTTCATACACCATGTTAGGGAATTCAGGTTTTATCCTTAAGACAATGGGGAGCTGTTGAAGGATGTCACTCCTGAAATCAATAGGTTCACCAAGGTAAAGGTGGGAAGTGGGGCAAAAAGCCTGAACTAGTGGACTTTGAGCAGGCAGGGAGGTGAAGGGCAACTCTCTCAAGTGACTGGTTAAGGAACTGTGACTAGCTAGTTAGTGGCCCAGCCGCATCCCAAGAGACTGAGTGGAGAGAGGCATGCACTGAGATGGCGCTTGCTGTCTGTGGGTTCATCCAGAGGCCTGTTTCCTAATACGTCAGTCATGCCTTCTCCTCTAGCCAGAGGGTGCTAGCAGTCATGCCTTCTCCTCTAGCCAGAGGGTGCTGAAGCAAGTGGGACGGGAGCAGCAAGTTGGTGAAGCCCCGGTATCTCCAGTCCTCTGTGGAATGCAGTTCCCACTGGGAACCTCCTTGTGCATGCCTGGTTCCAAGGAGAGTGCAGGTGGACAGCAGAGGGAGGCAGGGTTTTCCTTCTGCTCAGAAGCTGAGGCTTCTCTGGGTTCAGCTGGAGCAAGTCTAGAGTCACTGTGTGTCTTCTGTTGACATCTGTCCAAGACAAATGGTGGTGGGGCAGGAGCAGGCTGTTCCACAGCTGGCTGTGGCCTGAGGGTGTGGACAGAGAGCCAGCATTCCCACAGTCCTGGAGGATTCAGTGTCACAGGAGGAATTCAGAATTTCCCTGGAGCCTTTTGGTTGGGAAGTGTGGGATAGGGGATATGGCCCGGGCACCTAGGATCTTATTTATGATTCATGTTCCTTTTGAGGTAGAATTAGGACCTATTACGGAGTTCATGGTGGAAAAGAGATTGTGGATGACCAAAGGAGCTTTCAGTGAGGAGCAAAAGAACCACAAATATCTGCTCAAACCAGCCACGGGAGTTCTGTATGTAGAGAAATTGGATGGATTAATTGCTTTCAGAGTCTAAAACATATTGCTGCAAATTTTGAGTCTTGTTATGAATAAATCCCACATGATTCAAAATAAATTAAAGCAAGAAGCTAGAGCCTTTTCATGGCAGAGAAAATTTTAATCATTGACTATTTTTTTCCTTCCCTCGAAGTCGGTAAGTGCAGAAGACTTCTGACTCACGCCTTCCTTTGCATCTGGTGGCTTGAACTCACCTGCTCCAAGTGGGCCACAACTCACTTTTGAAATGGAAATGAAGTCTGTCTGCACAGAAGCCTCACCCTCAGAGCGGAGGGCCCCAGGCCCATCCGAGGCTTGGTAGAGCCTGGTGTTATAAATTTCTCCGTGGATCTGAGAGCAGTTTTAGGCCATTGATCTCACGTCACCCAGAATCGAGATGGAGTGACAGCTGATAAACTGCATGGTGACAGGCTGTGGCCTTGGAAAAAAAAGTCTAGATGCAGGATTAAAAAAAAGTGAGCTGATGGATTAGTTATTGGCCTCCCAATTCTGCTCACCCTGGATTCTTTCAGAACACTTCAGAAGCATTTATTTTCAGGTAATTTTATAGTTGTCTTTTTGTCCTTCAGAGGGGCTCTGGTCTATGAAACCTCTCTGGGAATTTAGATGAAATCATTTTTATATGTGTTTTTTGACAGCGCTGTGCAGTCCCCAAAGCTCTGCTCTTAGGCCTAAACCCTTGGAAGGCCTGGGAGGCTTTCACTTGCACACACAGGGAACTGTGAATGCAAATATCCATCGGCATTAATGCTAATTTATGATTCTTCAGCAGCACAACCCAGCCTACAGCCCTCAAACACTACTTGCTTATTAGGGGCTAATGAAGAAAGAGGCACATTGGTGGGAGTGGGAACAGGAGATGAGATGCTCTGTGGCCAATATTTAAATGAGTATTTTTTTCCCCTACACTTTTCCACTCTGCTCTTGGTTCCAGCTCTTCTGTCCAAAGGGCAGCTTGAATTGCACGTTCACCCAAGAAGGTCTGGGGTGCTTCAGAAAGATTCCGAGGCAGTGAGGTGAGAAGGCCGAGGAGATGAGGGGAGTGTGGCAGATCATTTGTGTTCAGGGAAGAATTAAGGTTGAATTCTTGCCGCCCTGGCTCCAAGTCCCCTCTTTGGTGTCCAGTGTGGGAACCCGGGAAGGGCAAGAATGGGCTGTTCCACGAACTGAAGCGAGAGCCCTCCCGGACATGGCCGGCTGCTTGTAGGGCGTCAATCCTGCTTTGGTTTGCCTCGGGAGCCTTGTATAGAGGCCCATGGTCTCCGGAGACTGAGAAGAGGGTTAGACGGAGGGATCAGAGCCCCCACAGGGAAAAATAATGTGACAAGCTGTCAGAACACGGCGACTGGGTGACTCCTGTTCCCTCAGTGGCCAGGGGGCCCTACCGGGCCCTGCCTCCTTCAGGGCTGGGAGCTGGGAGGAGGGAACAATATCAGAGCGTGATGGATTACACACCTTTCCATCAAACCCCAGTGGAGGCTTTTGCTGGACTTCTGGAAAAGGAGGAGTGGAATGCTACGGGTAGAATGTTTGGGAGGGGAATTCTAGCGATAAGGAGCCATGAAGTCTGTAGGGATCAGAAAGGCTTCACCCTGAGGTCAACTGAGGAAATTCATGGGCCATAGCAAAATACACCTTGTCAAAATCTGGGGTCGGAGTTCCTTAACTTGTGGTAATTGTATCAGTCGGGATGGGCCAGGTTATGCTCCAGTAATAGCCCCCAAATCTTAGTGACTTAAAACAAGTGTATTTCCTGCTTAGTCTGCATGTCCATAGCAGTTGGACTGGGGGATGTGCTGTGTGCTATCCTCACTTAAGGACCCAGATTGATAGCACAGTCACCATCTGGAATGTTCTTCCTGTTGTGGCAGAAGGAGGAGGGAATGCAGTGAACTGTATATTGCCCTTCGAGTTTCCACCCAGATATGACAGAGCTTCACTTCTGCCTACACTGTTTTCTGTCTATTTCAAAGGCCCGGTAATGTAGTCCAAAGTTCAGTTTGCCTAGTCATTAGAGGCAGGCTTGAGGGAACAGAGCAGAAAAGCTATAGACAGGCCAAGTGCCAGGGCATGTGCTCTGAGCTTTTCGAGTCTTGGACAAACTTCCTTCTTTTTTTTTTTTGCAGCAGGAAAATAGCAGTTGAGAAAAATGCTGGTCAAAGGCAGATGTGCCTCTAAATTCAAGAAAGGTCAGAAACAAATTAGAAGTGTCCTCATGTGACACATTCCTCAAAATATAGACTAAATTACAGCTTCAGACTAATTAGTGAGGAAATCCCGCAAGAGTAAAAGATTGAGTATTGGTAATGAGATTATGTGTCCCCTCACTTGTGCTTGGGAAACTTGCGTAAAGTGTCTTCATTAATCATAGTCCTAATGGCTTTTAGTTTCACCACCATCAACCAACTACTAGCATCAAAAACATGTTCCTAAGCAATTTAGAGTGTGGAAATAGGCTCTGCTGCATGCTTTACAGTCAGGTTAAACCATGTACCTTTTAGGAGTTTACAGTCACATGGATGCGGGTACTAAGTGCAGTTAAACAAATGCTGAGAACAACATGAACAGGAACATACTGACACTCTAGGAAGCCTACAGAATATATGTTTGTTTGTTTTTTCAGGATAATCAGGAGAAAAGGGATCATGAACAATATTTAGGGAGAATTGAACCAGCAGAATTTAGTTCCTTATTGTGTGTCCCATCCCGAGTGTTAGGCTGCACTGGGATATAAGCTATTGTCCTCTAGGACATTATGGTCAGTCGGGGAGGCTGCCGCACCATCGACGACCACAGTGTAATGTGGTTAGTGATAAACAGTGATACATTTAGTGTTAAATTCCAAGGAGAGAAAATCAGATTCCAGCAGCTCTCTTAAGGAAGAGATGGACCAGGGAGCTCCTTGTGAGAAGGAGGGGCTATTTTAGATCCACCATAGGCCTCTGGAGTAAACACAGGGCAGGAGTAATTGCCACTGTATGCTTCCAAGGCTCTGTTTATGACTACGTATATCCAAAAGACCCAGAGACTAAAATATCTCCTATTAGAGATGAATATAATATTCACATCTTTTTTGAAGTAGGTGAGGCATAAGTAATGCATAATATAATATTTTAACACAGAATTTAGAGAATTTGAGGACACACAGGGTTTACCATGCTGGCTTAAACACTTTGTGTCCAAATTTGTGAAATGAGGTGGGTAATTCTTGCTCCACCTGTCTCAGAGTTGAGGTGAGTGTTCCATGACAGAGGGAATGCAGAACCTTATGAGCAGTAAAGCATCGTATAGAGTAAGACATAGTACCAATGGGGACACTTAAACTAAAGGGACTCTGAGCCAGTTTTACAGCAAGTACAGGGGTGGGAGATGAGTAGGAAGGGAAGCAGCTCAGGCAGCTGCTGAAAGGCACAGCAGAGGCTATATCTGAAGGCCGTGGGAGAGTGTGCAGTGCCTTTGATCCAGGAGTGGGGGGGCAGTGCTCTGATCAGCTCGGAATGGAGGGCTGCAGGCTGGACACAGGTTAGAGAGGAGGTTGCTCACTGCTCTATCCTTAGTGCCTGGCATAAGAAAGTCACCAAAAAAGATGTGTTGGAATGAATGAGTGAATGAGACCGCATCTCCTTCAGGTGTGCCAGGGACTCCATATCAACTCCTGTCCCCCCACATATGTGGAGACTCCTGGTTAATTTTAATAAGTGTGATTCAGGAGAGATGATCAGGGCAGACCCAGTGCCTGAGATTCAGCTTAATGGACATCTCAAGGCTGGTCAGGCCGAGGTAGGAGGCAACCAAACCTTGGATAGCCCTGCTGGGGACGTGGTTGCCACAGATGCAAGCCCCACTTCCAGGCTGCAACGGCTTTCTGCCTATTCTGCTCTGGGTTCCATACCTGGAAACCCTTGGCCTTCTTCCCTGAGAGCCCCAGACTGGTTCCAGTTCCCTAAGGCAGGGCCAGCTGCCTCCCATTCACCCCTGCTTAACTCCAGACTGGTCAGAGCAGCTGGTCAGACCTGGCCTTTGTGGAATCTGTCTTCCTCATCAGAGCCTTTATGACTTCACCCCTTCCCAGGATGCAGCCTTCCTGATGCCAGACCCAGCTCAGAGGTGGTTCTAGGTCATTCATAGATAAGCCATGCTATGCGTCATTTATCAAAATCACATTCTTATATTGAATTCTGTCTCTAGGAGAAAGGGGCATAGTCCTAGTACACATCTTGGGTAATTTGTTACTTACCATACATACTGTTAATCAGTCTTGCTTGACTTTGTGTGTGTCCTGGCCTGCTCTGTAAGTGTTCTCCAAGACTTAGAACACGGCTCTCTACTGATATTAATAGCACAGATATTTCTAATAATGGTTACCGGTGTTGAGCACTTGATGCTTGCCACACATCGTGCGAGGCAGTTACATACTTAAATTAATTCTCTCCACAGCTCTGTAAAGTAGGTAGTATTATGACAATTTTCAAAGAAACTGAGGTTTGGAGACATTAAATAATGTCTGCAAGGGCTTCCAGCTGGTTGACGGCAAGGAAAAATTTAAATCCAACTCCAGCAGTGCAAAACCACACGCACTTTCTATTTTTTCTTTTTTCACTGAAGTATCGATATACAATCTTATCTTGGTTTTAAGTTTGCAACACAGTGGTTCAGCAGTTACCCATCTTACTAAATCCTCACCCCCACCAGCACACACTTTGTACTGAATGGAATGACGCCCGAATGGCATGGCTGTCTCGCCCTCCAGAGCAATACCTCCTCCTTGGGTTCCTCTGTCCTCTCTCAGAGGCCCCTCCAGGTGTTTGGCGGGCAGGACTCTGGCTTTTCCATCCCCAGCCCTGACCCCTCTTCTGAGCGCCACTCTGTCTTTTAGTTGGCCATCTTGTTTGGATACCCTGTTATAATTTCCCAGAGAGCAAGTAGGAAACAAAATTCATCCCATCACTTCTCCAACTGGTTCTTTTTTTCTGGTTGTTCTCTCTGCCCATAGGATACTGGCTTGTAGACCCCCAGAGAGGAATCAGGATAGGAATGTTCATTCTCCCTCACTCCCTCTAACCAGCAGTTTTTGTTTTGTTTGTTTTTTTAGGGTTGTGTTATGCCCCAATATGTCTTTTGCATCTACTTCTGAATTCTCAGCCTATGGCTCCCATCCTAGGTCAGCCGTCTTCCACGCCAGAAGTAGCTTCTAAAGTGTGTTGACTGTTAGGACACACACCTTTGTGTGCAATAGAAAAACACTCCCTTTTCTCTGGATGGATACAAACCAATGCCAGGGCACATGACTTGGCAAGCATAGCACAGGCTGGAATTTAGTTCCCAGTGGCTGTGTCAGTCAGGAGAACTTGTGCAGTGAGCAGCTTGCACAACTGTATGGTGACCCCAGAAGTGAGCCCTCTCCTTGCCTCATCAAAACATTCTTATCTAGTATGATTTCAAAATATTCATCAATTGGTATGGCCTGAGCCCTGGCCAGTTAGAATGGATACTGGTCCCAGCCTAGGAGCAGGATCTACAGATTTCTTGCTGAGCCAAGCATTGACTTTTTAATGGGAAGTTGAGGAGATGTCTGGAGAGGGCCAAGGTGGCACTTGGGACTTTACAAAAGTGGATTTTTACCAGCCAGTGTGGTGGTATTTTGGTATTTTAGTATTTTAACAACTGGTACAGCTTTCCCAGTATGTGTGGGCTGAATATTGACTCTGCTTATACCACTCTGAGGAACTTGCCACAGGTCTAGATCCAACTTCATTCATCTATGATGTCTCTATGTTTACCGTTTAGCAATTGTCAATTTTTAATGAGAACAAGGACCTCTACATAAATGATAGTTTTCTGACAGGCTTAAATTTAGTTGTGGTTACCATCCGGGCAAGTTCAGGGTATTTGCAGACATGCCTCCAGGGGGCGCTCAAGATATCCACCTCTCCCAAACCTCCCAATCATTCCACTGGGTCCGCCACATCCCTGTCAACCAACAGGAGGAAACCCAGTCTGGGGTCAATACCTAAACAGATCCACAGAGAATGCAAATGGTCTGTCTGTAGGGTAGGGGAGATAACGCAGATGTCAAACTTGGCTGATATTAACACACATTATACCTGATCGTCTATCAAGTATTAAGTTTGACTCTTTTTCTTACTACTTTACATTCCAGCAAATAGTCCGGGTTCTTGGTATTTCCTTGTTTTTTTTTAGTGGAAAGAAAATAGAAACTACTTGAAGAGCCAGAGGGGAAGGAGAGAAAGGGATATGCTTCTGGGGGTGTGGGTGGAGTTACCCTTTTGTCTGAAAACAGACAGGTGGCCCTGGGGGGGGGCCAGGCCTCTGAGCACGGGGCATGTCTAGGGCATCTGGCTCTCCAGCTTTCCCATCCTAACCTGTGGAGCCATATGGTGTCCCAGTATACCTGGTGTGATTTGATAGGAGGGATCAGAAGCCCCTGGGACCTTTGCCTGAACCTGGAGAGAGGAACCCCAGTAATGACTACAGTGAGTTTCTGACCAGTTTAGCCAGATGGTGTTTTAGAGTTGAATTTAATGAAGAAAATGAAGTGATGAATAGTTCTTCCACACTGTATTTGTAAACAAAGTTTTATACCTGCTAAAGCTTTCTCTAGGTCTCTCTCCTACATCTGTAGTTATTTATGGCTATGAGACTAAATTCTGGCAATGAGATATGCAGAAACATCCTGTGTGATTTTTGGGAAATGGCCTGAATTGGTGTGACCTTATCTGTCCTTTCTTTCTCTGTCTACAATAGGAGTTGGCAACCTTGTTCTGTAAAGGACAAGATAGTATTTCCAGTTCTGTGATTATATCCTTTTTGTTGCAACTACTCAGTTCTACTGTTGAACTTCAAAAGCAGCCGCAAACTGTATGTAAACAAATGGGTATGGCTATGGTCCAGTTTACCAAAACAGGTGGAGAAGTGGATTTGGCTGCTAGTTTGTGCATCCCTGGTCTAGGATGTATATGTGGTAGCTGGGAGCCACCATATTGGACCATGAGGTGGAAGTCATGTACTGAGGATGGCAGAGAAAGAAGCTAGAAGGAGCCTGAGTCCCCATTTTTCCCAGAGCCCCCTGTGAGCCCTTTGGATTTCATTTATGTGAGAGAATCTATCTTGTTTAAGCTATTGTCAGTTACCAATGAGTCTCATCCCGACCAATACACCATTCGTGCGTGGTTAAGTCCTACTCACCAGAGTAGGAGACTATTGAAGAATATGGGATCACAGCTCCAGCTAGAAATGAAGCATGCATTTTCTGGGAGTGTGTTCTGTCCTCTGAACACCTCCAGAATTTTCCACCCATCTTGATTAACTGAGGTCACAAATAAGACTTTGAGATTGATCTTTGCATGACCCACAAGGTGATGAGAGGCATGCAGAGAAAGTCGATGTAACTGACTTGTGGTCTGTGACTGACAGGTTCTGGGGTTGGCAGGATGCAACATTCCATGTCAGTGGGGTGTCTCTGCCAGCTTTGCATGCTGGAACCCAGCTCTGACACATGCTAATGAGATTTACAAGGTGTAAATGCAAGTGCACTGAGTTTTAGCATTGAAAAAAATTTTTAAATTTTGGCTGTCAGTCAGAAGCTGTCCTTGGAATCAGTAGTATTGGGAGAGCCTGTGGTGCCCTTTAGAGATTTTTCCTATAGTTTAGTTTCTTGTATCTGAGGCATTGATTTTGCTGAATTCCATGGGGAAATCCAAAAGCCCAGTTTGTAGGATTTGGGAGTCTCATGCAAACTGAAAGAATCACAGAGTAATAGAAAATTAAAGAGTGATGGAAAAACCCTGCCACTTGGCTCTGACCAAGAATGTCTGCCTCCCCACAGCTGCTGGAATGTTGCAGCTGAGCCCATCCCATGAGCCTTGTTTACTCTTCTCAGGTTCCACGTAGTTGCTTCTGGGGGCCCTCTGGGAGACATGGGGCTGTTATTCCTGGGGAGGAGAAAGCAGAGGTGTGATGTGGCCATGCTCTGTCTTCAAGCATTTAAAGGTATGTGTGTGTGCACACATGTGCTCTGTTTAGTGAGGCAGTTTCGGGCAACTTGTGACCTGTAGTTCATGAAAGAGGGGAGGAATGGGGACTTTCAACAAGAGCGATTTTTTTTTTAATATTTAATTTTGCTAACATTAATGTACAATTACATGAACAACATAATGGTTACTAGACTCCCCCTATTATCAAGTCCCCACCACATACCCCTTTACAATCACTGCCCATCAGCGTAGTAAGATGCTATAGAATCACTACTTGTCTTCTCTGTGTTATACTGCCTTCCCCATATCACCCCCCTGCTACATTATGTGTGCTAAACGTAATGCCCCTTTTCCCCCCTTACCCCTCCCTTCCCACCCATCTTCCCCAGTCCCTTTCCCTTTGGTAACTGTTAGTCCATTCTTGGGTTCTGTGAGTCTGCTGCTGTTTTATTCCTTGAACTTTTTCTTTGTTCTTATACTCCACAGATGAGTGAAATCATTTGATACTTGTCTTTCTCCACCTGACTGATTTCACTGAGCATAATACCCTCTAGCTCCATCCATGTTGTTGCAAATGGTAGGATTTGTTTTCCTCTTATGGCTGAATAATATTCCATTGTGTATATGTACCACATCTTCTTTATCCATTCATCTACTGATGGACACTTAGGTTGCTTCCATTTCTTGGCTGTTGTAAATAGTGCTGCGATAAACATAGGGGTGCATATGTCTTTTTCAAATTGGGCTGCTACATTCTTAGGGTAAATTCCTAGGAGTGGAATTCCTGGGTCAAATGGTATATCTATTTTTAGTTTTTTGAGGAACCTCCATACTGCTTTCCACAATGGTTGAACTAATTTACATTCCCACCAGCAGTGTAGGAGGGTTCCCTTTTCTCCATATCCTCGCCAACATTTGTTGTTGTTTGTCTTTTGGATGGTGGCCATCCTCACTGGTGTGAGGAGATATCTCATTGTGGTTTTAATTTGCATTTCTCTGATGATTAGCAATGTGGAGCATCTTTTCATGTGCCTGTTGGCCATCTGAATTTCTTCTTTGGAGAAGTGTCTGTTTAGCTCCTCTGCCCATTTTTTAATTGGCTTATTTGCTTTTTGTTTGTTTGAGGTGCTGAGCTCTTTATATAATTTGGATGTCAACCCCTTATCAGATACGTCATTTATGAATATATCCTCCCATACTGTAGTATATCTTGTTGTTGTACTGATGGTGTCCTTTGCTGTACAGAAGCTTTTTAGTTTGATATGGTCCCACTTGTTCATTTTTGCTTTTGTTGAAGAAGTCGCTCATGTTTATGTCCAAGAGATTTTTGCCTATGTTTTTTTCTAAGAGTTTTATGGTTTCATGACTTACATTCAGGTCTTTGATCCGTTTCTAGTTTACTTTTGTATATGGGGCTAGACAATGATCCAGTTTCATTCTCTTACACGAGAGTGATTTTTGATTAGACCTAAAGAAGAAAATCTCAGCCTTCAGAGTGATGAACACTCCTACACTGGGAAGCTGAAGGGAGGGTGCCGAAGCCCTGATCTCAGATGGCACAGGGTGGGGTGAAGATTGCAGACTTCAGAATCTCATAGACCTGGTTTCACATCCTGACACAGCTGCTCATTTGCTGGTTGACGTTGGACATGTTGCTCAACCTCCCTGTGCCTTAGTTCCCCAGCTGACAGGGTGGCTTTGTGATAACTCAGTACTCCAGCTCCTCCTAGCTTATTTCTCTGCCATCCTCAGTAGATAGTTTCACCTCATAGTACAAGATGGCTGCTCTCACACCAGCCATCAGACATATGTTCTAGACCAGGGATCTGCATACTGTGGCCCATAGCCAAATCTAATCCTTGATCTGGTTTTGTTGGCCAAGAGTAATACTGTCAACATGCCAGGGGTGCTGTAAGTAGTGGATGTAATAATATTCATAAGTGGCTGGCACAGTGTCTTACCCAGAGCAAATGGTCAGAAAATATCAGATGAGACTGCTGGGGGCTGTCATTCAGCCTAAGTGAAACAGCTTCTGCAACACCTGGTGTCTATGCAGGTTGGGTTGTGCTAAGGACCAGGATAGCTTCCAGTGTGAAGGCCTTTTTGGTTTCCTTCCTTCATATCTTCATGGATTTTAGGTCAGATTTTCCTCTCAAAAACTTCTCTGGCTTTCATGGCTTGGTCAAAGCCCTCACCACACACTCTCAGGGCCCCATGGACCTTGCTTTGTTTATGTCCGTGGTTTATGGGACCATCTGGCTAATGCCTGTGTCCCTCACCCATCTGTGAATTCCTAGAGGGCAGGTCTGTTTTTCTCACCATCATATCTGCAGCAGCTCTTTGAGTCCCTGATATATAGTAGGTGCTCAGTAAATGTTTGTAGGCTGACTAAGTAAATGAAGGCTGTGTCCCTCTGGTTGTATTTATATCATGTTTTCTTTCCTCTCAGATCAATTTGCACAACTATTTTTCTACCACAACCAGTTCTGCCCCATGCCCCCAGTTTCATATGCCCTTCAAGTGGGAGCTTGGACCTTGGTGAGCTCCACATCATCTGGCTGTGGAGGCAAGAGGCTGACCAGAGGCTTCCGGACAGTGTAGGGTCAAAAGGCTGGGGAGCTGTCAGAGAGTTTTGCTTTAGGAAGGCCGTTGCATAACTATCTGCTTTCAAAGGCTTCGGGCTAATCAGAATTTCAAAGGATACTTTTAAATGTAATAGGCTTCTACCTGAAAGAGCAATGAATGAAGCTTTCTAGCTGTTTATTCCTCTAGTTGCTATTCTAGGCTTAGATCTAAGATAGCTAGGGCCTTACAATTTTATTTTCATTCCTGCACAAAATGGAAAAGTCTGAAGTGATGGCAGGTTGGTGGTGATGGCAAGCCCACAAAGAAATACTCCCCCCAGTTCCTTACCTAAGCGTCTGTAAGGAGGACGGAAGAGTGTGGACAGTGAGTGGCAGAGTGGCATTCCTAGCTGACTCGTCCTAGACGGTAGAGGTCAAGGTCTTCCTCCCTTCTCCAAAACAGCCTTGGTGGGTCTTCATGGGTTAGACATATCTTCAAACACAGCATTTCATGTAGAAAGTGTTGAAAATCCACTTTGAGGTTAAAATCACTTGTATTAACACTTTTTGTTGTTTCATGAATGTTGCTTTTGACCATCGTCGACTTGGGGAAAATTGTGGAGGAGAAAAAAATAACCCAGACAACCCCTTCTCTAAAGGATGGCAGGGGGAGGCAGGGAAGCTGGGAGAATATGCGAGTACATATGGCATTTAAAAGGATCTGCACCTGCTTTTCTCAGACCAGCTGGCAGATTATTCAAAACAAAGTACCGTTCTTTCTGGAAATACTCAGGACCGAGAGCGTCTGCAAAGGGGTTGATAGAAGCTTTCTGGGATCAGTTGCGTGAAGACTGTGCCAGCCATCATTTTAGAAACTTGAACAGAATTAGAACAGGTACTGAGTTTTAAAGAGTAGTTTTGAGGTTTTGACACCCTGTAGGTTTTGCATATGCTCAAGAAATGGCAGGAGCAGCATGCATCTGCTTTGCATGTGAAATTGTCATTTCCATACCAGGTTGCTTTACAACCAGATTCCTGGTGCTACTTTAAGATGCATTGGAACAAGAGTATTCATCAGCCAGTCTGAACAGCAGAAACATCAGGCAACAGCTGGGACGTGGCCTGTGCAGATCCCTATCTGGGGGCCTGTCCTCCTGGGCCTCTGGGACCAGCATTCAGAGAATTAATTCATTGCATGAGGCCTGGTGACCTGCCTCTTAACCCTTGGCCATTCTGGAGCCTGCAACCTTGATTCTGGTTCTTGGAGTCTGACCTCTTGGAGATAGTTGCTGAAATTTAATGGAAAGCATGTGCAAAGAGTGATGTATTTGGGCCAATTCGATAGCTATCCTAAAGAGCTGTGGCTGGGCATTATTCCTGAAAAACTTCATTTCGTTTCTCACAGAGCACACGGCCTGAAGTGTTCAGATAGCCAGCTCTGCTATTTAAAACCATGCAGGGCTCTCGCTGTGCCTTTTGTTGAGTAAAATTGCATTATCTAATGGATAATCAGTGTTCAGCTGACACCTGAGGGTTCACATTCTAATTCTGAGCTAAATTTACTGATTTGTTCTCTTTTCCTAATCTTCACCATTGAGCGTGTTCTCCTAACACTGAGCCCCTGTTTTGGTTCTGGCCTTCAGCCCACAAGTTGCAGTGGACATCTGGAAGACCTGTGGGCCCTGAGACTGTGGAAGTTATAACTTAGAAGGCATGGACCATATACAAGCTATTGACCCACCTGTGATTTTAATCCTTTATTACCTTTAGCTCCTTTATTTTTTTTTTTCTTGTTCATTCATTTATTCACTCACTCAACACATATTTCTGTGCCTGGACTCCATAGGTGCTGGGCGTGAGGGGTGATTTTGGTTCTGTCCTTGACTCCAGGAGTTTGTGTTAGTTGACTCTGGGCTTTCTGTCTCTGGCTGGCAGATGCTGGAATGGACCATGTCTCTGATTTCTCAGAGCCAAGGTCAAGGTCTGGCTGTCCTGGGGGTAGAAAGTTTCTTCATGTGCTTAGTGATATTGCACTGCCTGGTGTTGGCAAAGTCTAGTGGGTTGAATCTGCACTACAGATGAGAATGTCTTTAATCTTTTCACTTCCTAGAAGTCCAGTGTGGTATGTCAGAGCACCTGGAGGGAAAGGACCATATTTTATTAATCTCTCCTTTCTCAGCTTCTGGCATGAAGTTGAGCATGTAATAGAGTGTGAGTGGATATATCTGTTCAAAGTGTATGCCTCACTCCAAGATCAATGGGGTCATCTCCCCAGATGAGGGGAAGCTTTATTGTCCGGTGTGTCATTCAGCCTCTGGAGGAAAGAACGAGGCAATAGCTCCCCGTGAAGGCAGCCTGAGTGGATGGGACTAGACATGCCACCAGCAGAGCTCATGTTCTCTGTTCTGCAGAAAGTCATGGGCAAGACACATACGCTTACTGCAGCTGGTAGTTGGCAGGAAGTGACTACACTTGGAGACTGATTGGAAGTCTGGGGACCAAAATGCTCACTGGTGTGGAGTCCCTTCTGCATATCTACCTCTGTAACCAGGATTTCACTTGTTCAGCAGATAGCATGTGAGGGTCTTTTCTGGTTATTGGGGATATAATTGTGAACAAAACAGATGAAAATCTCCACCTTCATGGAACCATTTCATGCCAGGAGGTGTGTGTCTGTGATTGACAAACAAAATAAATACAGTATATAGCAGAAAGTGACAAGAGCACGAAAATGCATACGGCAGGGAAGGGGATGAGAATGCTCAATGGGGTCATTTTAAACAAGGAGGCATGAAGTCTAATTGTAAAGGTGACATTTGAGGAAAAAATCTGAAGCTGGTGAGGGACTGAGCCACATAGATTTCTGGGTGAAGAATATTACAGACAGAGGGAAGAGGAATAGGAAGGCCTGTGACAGGTGGTGCCTGATGTGTTCAGGGAACAGCACGGAGGCCAGTGTGGCTGCAGGTAGGGGGAGCAGATCAGGTGGCCTTTTAGAGAAGAAAAAGGGCAAAGCATCGTCTACGTGTCTCTCCTTACTCTGCTTTTAGCTAATTCCTTCAGCCTGTGTGAGGGCTTCTGCAGGCCAATCACCAGGTAATTGGAATAAAAACCTGCTTAAAAAAAATCAGTTTCTGGCCTAACGTGGGGCTAGAATGTGAGGTTTCTCTGCCCTGAGTCTGGTGTTATTTGGCTCAGGGGCCTGGAAGGAAGCTCAGCACCCTTAGATTAGGTGCCTTGCAGAGTTTAATAAAGGTGCTATTTACAAAGATGAGGGTAGAGTGTGGGGAGAGCAAGAGGGGAGAGTGCTATGTCCAGGGGGTTGGTAACACCTCGAGCCAAAGCCACTCCAAGGCCTGAAGGAGCGGCAAAGGCCCCCACGAGGACAGCTGTACTGAGACATCCGCCTGGTGGAGTCATGACCCTTGGCTGAGGTCAGGCCCTGGTGACTCACCCAAGACAGTGGAAGTAATAAATACCTACGCTCATTCTCTTCTCTCTTGCTAGTCCTTCCAGAGGGCTGACTTCAACTGCAAGCTGAAGGACCAGGTTCCTGGTGGATGTAATCCCCATGCATTACAGAGCCTGGGGGAGGAGGCTGGGGAGTGGGTCTGCAGGGGTGAAAGGAAGACTTCTGACAGGGATGCTATAGGCCAGAGCAAGGGGCATCTGGGCCCGAGCAGAACGGGAAGTGAGGTTGAGAAACCACCTGTGCGAGTGGCCTGTTTCGGCTGGCTGCTTGGAGGCCCAGCAGCCTGAGGTGGTCTCCTGCGCCCCAGGGAGGACCACCCCTTGCCAGCTGTCGGCCTGATGCCAATGCACACTCCATTGCAGTGAGACCGTCCAGTGCCCCGTCTGCCCGTCACCTTTGAGCAGCACCACACCTTGTTCATGCCTGCAGGTGGGAGGCAGGCACTTAGGCCTCTTCTTTTAGAAAAAAAAAAATTGTATACATTTAAGGTGTACCACATGATGCTTTGATATACATATATCCAGTGAAACAATGACTTCAGTGAAGCTAATCAACATAGTTTGTCACTTGTTACCATTATTTCGTGTGTGTGGTAAGAGCACCTAAAATCTACTCTCTAGCACATTTCCAGTATTCAATACTGTATTATTAACTACAGTCATCATGCTGTGCATTAGATGCATGAACTCAACTGAGGGGTGATACTGGCATGAGGGCGGGGCCTCATCCCTGGCCAGGCTGGGACCACACTGAGCCCCGTTAGCCCCGCTGCAGTTCCACTCATGTGATATCGCCGCATCGTTCCCGGGCAGGACAGCAGAGCTTGGGACCTGTAGCTGCTGGAGGACTTGGAGTTCCCTACAAATTGTCAGTGGCATTAAGAATTGGCAATGTCTCATTATCTGTGGATTTGTTTTGTTTGGTGTTTTAAAACTGATTATCTGGATGACTGGGAAACTTTCAAATTTCATTACTCTGGATAAAGGTCCGAATCCTCATTACGGCCTACAGGGCCGTGTGGAACCGGCCCCTCTCGTCGCCACGGCGTTCATCCTGTGCCACTCTCCCCTTGCTCCCCCACACGAGCCCTAATCCAGCGCCTCTAAGAGCTACTCCGCGCCCACCTCTTGGCCTGCCCCTCCAATGCCCTCTGTCTCCTCCTATAGACACTTTGCTCCTTAACTTCTACTTAGTGTCCCTTCTTCGTGGAGGCCTTCCCTGATAGCCTGGACAAGGCTGCATCATCATTTGCATGCTCTCCTAGGGTCTTTCTCATCTAACACTTCTCGCAATTGTAATTAAATCATTAATGGAATAATTCGTTGCTTCATGTCTGCTCCCCCATTTGATTATAACCTCTGTGCATAGAAGACACTCCATAAATATTTGAGGGAATTATTGACCAAAAGCTAAAAATGAGTTTGCAGTGGGTGTACACACACTGCACAGAAAGAAGTAAGGAGAGGCATAGATCAGAAAGGACATCCTTGGCCGCCGTCTGCCCACCCCAGCCTTTCTTGGTGCCGGGAGTGACGGTCAGCCACAGGCAGCCGTAGGAAGCAGTGGAAGGCACAGACCGAGTCAGCCCATCAGCTCCCTGGACACCTGGGGATGATGAAGAAAAGCCCTTGTCAGATCTCTCAGTACTGATCTCATGTTCTCTAGCAAAAGAAAATCCAGTCAGGCAATATTAACCCAAGAAAGCTTAAGAAATGTGAGGATTGTAAACTGCCTCCTCTCCTGACTGATTTGTGAAGGTCTGGGCTTGAGGCCTGAAGTGATAAGAGTTCAGGCCATCAGAAGTTATTTTAACTGGTGTCCTGACACCTGGGGAATCCAAGAGCCAGAGAAACAAAGTGGGCTATTTATAAAATGTTTGTAATCCGTTTATAGTCCATTGGAACAACAAACATATCAAAGCATTGATTTACCATATTAGAATTTACCAGCCCCAAATTACAAAGCAGTCAGGAACAGAGAATAAGATGGCAGGATTAAAGCCTAAATCTTTATTTCACGATGGCAGACTTATATTTGTGGGATGGGATGGTCTCTATGGAAACGGTCACATTATAAACTTGGGTCTGATAGGATCTAAGAAATCATGCCTGGCCCCAAAGGAGGATAGAGGTAAAGTTTACAGGGAGCTCAGAGAAATGATTTAGGGGACCCAAGAGAATGACAAGAAAGGGGCTGCTAAAATAGGCGAGGAACCAAGGGAGAAGATGAGTGGAAGTAGGTGTATGAAGTTGATGGGGGAGGGAGGCAGGCAGACAAAGGAACAAATCTGATGGGTGGGTACATGGGCATTGCAAATTCTTGTTCATTCACTCATTCATTTTTCTTTGCCTTTTACTATTGCTTCTTTTTTTTTTAGAAAACCTCTTTTTTTTATTGGGGAATGATGGACGTACAGAAAGCTGTGGATAGTTAATGTATACAACTTGATGTGTTTGGAGATAAGTGTACAGCCATGAAACCATCACCACGATCTATGCCAAACATCCATCACTTCCAAAAGTTCCCTCCCAGCCCTTTGACTGTTGTTTTTTGTTTTGTTGTTTTCCTTTTGTTGTAAGAGTGCCTAACATAAGATGTATCTCCTTAGCAAATTTTTGTGTATGCAATACAGTATTGTGAGCCCTGGACCCTGTACTGTACTGTAGATCTCCAAAGCTCATTCACCTTGCATGATTTTGAACCCTTTGATTGACACCTCCTCTCTGCCTCCTCCCTCTAAGCCTAACCACCATGCTACTCTCTGTTTCTATGCGTTTGATGAGCAAATTACTTTATTTTTGTTTTAAGTTTTGAGTTGGTGTTTATTAATCATGATAACTACTGTATTCCTTTCATATTACATTGACCAGCTAAAGGGCTTAGATTCTAAGAAGTGATTATGATCCTTTCTGTCCTTTTAACTTGGGACTGCTCCATTCTTGCTAATTCTCTGTTATAGGACTGTTTTCTCAAGCCTCTGGTAGAGAATACTGTGATTTGCAATAGTTGGTATAATAATATATGGTAGATTAAAACATGCACCATACCATATGCATAGTTCTAACACATTATAATAAAACATAATTCAAGATATGAAGAATATGCAATAGAATACATGACAATATTTAGTAGAATATAAAAAATAAAATACATTCTTATTTATTTCAGTATGGTGAAAAGGAGATTCTGGTCAATTGAAGACTGTGGAAACTTAAAGGTTGGAATCAAGCCTGGACACCTACCTCAGCTGAGCAAACTGTTGTCCATATATGTGCCTTGAAGAGGTGGTCATAGAGATTTCTACTCCAAAATTCAAATTCCATAGCCTGTCTTCTAATCATGAGATAGTCTTTTTGGGTCTCAAGTCTCCTTAGGAATTGTTAGTAAAATCCAAACATCCTGGAGAGGAGTCACACCTTCAGTGTTCATTAGATGGCCCTGTATTTACCAGGTGTTAGAATCAATATTCTGTTTCCTACTTCCTGCTGCACACTTCCCACTTTTTAGTCCTCATTTTCTATTCTAAACCTGACAATTTATTCTTCATACTTCTCACAGCACACATTAATAATCTTACAGCAGTACAATCCCATTTGCCTCTCCTCCCCAAACTTTGTTCTATTTTCTCATCTCTTTTACTTCTATATAAATTGTAAATCCCACTGTACAGTATCACTAGGCTTTGCATGGTTTTCTTTTAATGAAATTATGAGAAGACAATACAGTAGTGTTTTATGTTTACCCACTTATTTACCAATTCTGGTGCTCAAGATTCCCCCTCAGATATCCAAGTATCCATCTGGTATCATTTCCCAAACCTAGAGAACATCTTCTGACATTTCTTTTAGTGTAAGTCTGCTGGACACAAATTCTCTCAGCTTTTATATACAAATGTCTTTGTTCACTGGGTTTTTTGAGGATATTTTTGCTGGATACAAAATTTGGGGTTGATAGATTTTTCTTTTCAGTATTTTAAACATGTGATTCCATTGTCTTCTGGCCTCCATCCTTCTTTTTCTTCCTCTCCTCCTCTTTCTCCTACTTCTTCCCTTGTTCTGATGATAACTCAGCACTTATTTGTATCATTGTTCCCTGGTTTGTGAGGTTTTTTTGTTCTCTGTTTTCAAAATTTACTCTTTACTATTGGTTTTCGACAGTTTGACTATGAAGTACCTAGATGTGGTAGACTTTCTATTTATATTGCTGAGCTTCTTGGTTCACCGAGCTTCTTAGATGTATAAATTCAAATTTTATATTAAGTGTGGGAAATTTTTAGCTATTACTAATGAGGCATCTGGCATCTGGTTAAAAACCTACATGTGATTTTTCAGGCCTAGCTATGGACAATTACAAAGGCTTTACCTGACAGGCCTCATAGGAAAAGCTTCTCTCCTCACACTAGATTTGATGCACAGCCCTGCACTGTGGTTTCTGGAAGTAGCTGCAGTTAAGGGCTCATATCCCCTGGTTCATCATGCTCTTTGCAATATTTGTATTTCCAGCCCCAGCACCCTCATTCCTACATCTCTTTATCTGAGGCCGTGGGCCGAAGTCTTTTTCAGGTGCCTCTATTGAGACCTCCTTATAGAGGGGAAGAGGGAGAAATCATGAAGACAGTTTTCCCGGTTCTGACCCAGTGCCCAGTACTTTTCCACTTCTAGCCCTCTTCCTTTTCTGCTTCTCTGACCCCAAGGTCCATAAAACTGCTGGAGTCCTTTGTTAGGGGTTCTCTCAACAGTGAAATAATCCCCACTTCTGCTCTGGTTTATCTGCTCCTTGACTGAGAAAGGTGTTCCAATACATGGGAAAAATTAAACAAAGAGTCAGTGCTTTCTCCAGTTCTGGCCTCTTGCTTATTTCATCACAGTGAGTGATTAAAGGCTTAACTTTAATTTTTGGCTTGTTGCTTTAATTGATATGCCTGACAGATCAGGTCTCTTTCTCTCCCAGCTCAGTTGAGCACCTGGCATTTTCTTAATTTTCTTATCCCATTGTCATCTTCTTCTTATGAGACTCCAATTATATATATGTTAGACTGTTTAGTATTGTCCTCAAACCTTTGAGCCCTGTTCATTGTTTAATTAATTAGTTAATGTATCATTGATATACAATCTTAGGAAGGTTTCACATGAGAAACATTGTGGTTACTACATTCACCCATATTATCAAGTCCCCCCACCCCCACCTCATTGCAGTCACTGTCCATCAGCATAGTAAGACACTAGAGAGTCACTACTTGTCTTCTCTCTGTTATACTGCCTTCCCTGTGACCCCCCAACATTATGTGTGTTAATAATAATGCCCCTTAATCTCCTTCTCCCTCCCTCCCCCCCACCCTCCCCATCCCCTCCCCTTTGGTAACCACTAGTCCCTTCTTGGAGTCTGTGAGTGAGTCTGCTACTTTGCTTTCTTCCTTCAGTTTTGCTTCGTTGTTATACTCCACTAATGAGTGAAATCATTTGATACTTGTTTTTCTCTGCCTGGCTTATTTCACTGAGCATAATACCCTCTAGCTCCATCCATGTTGTTGCAAATGGTAGCATTTGTTTTCTTCTTATGGCTGAATAATATTCCATTTGTATATATACATCTTTTTATCCATTCATCTACTGATGGACACTTATGTTGCTTCCTTATCTTGGCTATTGTAAATAGTGCTGTAATAAACATAGGGGTTCATATGTCTTTTTGAATCTGTGATCTTGTTTTGTTTGGGTAAATACCTATGAGTGGAATTCCCGGGTCAAATAGTATTTCTATTTTTGTTTTTTTGAGGAATCTCCATATTGCTTTCCACCATGGTTGAACTAATTTACATTCCCACCAACAGTGTAGGAGAGTTCCCCTTTCTCCACATCCTTGTAAGCATTTGTTTTTTCTTGTCTTTTGGATGGTGGCCATCCTAACTGGTGTGAGGTGATATCTCATTGTGGTTTAATTTTCATTACCCTGATAATTAGTGATGTGGAGCATCTTTTCATGTGCCTGTTGGCCTCTGAATTTCTTCTTTAGAGAAGTGTCTGTTCATATCCTCCACTCATTTTTTAATCAGGTTATTTGCTTTCTGGGTGTTGAGACATGTGAGTTCTTTATATATTTTGGATATTAACCCCTTGTTGGATATGTCGTTTATGAATATATTCTCCCATACTGTAGGATGCCTTTTTGTTCTACTGATGGTGTCCTTTGCCGTACAGAAGACTTTTAGTTTGATGTAGTCCCATTTGTTCATTTTTTATTTTGTTTCCCTTGCCCAAGGATATCTGTTCAGGAAAATGTTGCTCATGTTTATATTAAAGAGATTTTTGCCTGTGTTTTCTCCTAAGAGTTTTATGGTTTCATGACTTACATTCAGGTCTTTGATCCATTTTGAGTTTACTTTTGGGTATGGAGTTAGACAATGCCCTGTTCATTTTTATTCAGTCTCTTTCTACTTTCTTCTTCAGATTGGATTGTTTCTATTGATTTATCTTCAAGTTCACTGACTTTTTCTCTTGCCACTTCCAGCTTGCTGATAGTCCATTGAAACTTTCATTTCAGTTATTGAACCTGAAAAGTATTGTTGAATTTTCATTTTTAAATGATTTCCATTTTTTTTTCTGAATTTCTATATCTTTTCATTCATTAAAACTATGTTTTCCTTTAATGGTTTGGTCTATCTTCCCTTAATTCTTTGAATATATTTATAATAGCTTCTTTTTGTCATAAATTACATGTATGGAACATCTCCAAATTGGTTTCTATTATCTGCTTTTTTTTATTGACTATGCATTTCATTTTACTTTGTGTGTGTGTGTGTCTAGTAAGTTTGACTGTATGCTGGATATTGTGGGTAAATTGGTGTGGAGATACGTTTTTGGGAAATTCTTCTGTAGATTTTTGTTTTAGTAGATAGTAGGATTACTGGTAGATCACCTGAAACTTGTGTAAGGCTTAGTCTTGAACTTATGTAAGGCTTGGTTTTATGCTTTCTTAGGGAGTATCTGTGAGAATGCCAATGTGTTTTCAAAGCACAAAAACTTTAACTTGTACTCAATCTCGAATCACCATTTTTTCACCCTGAAATCTTATCAAGACTTAGTTTTAGACCTTGGTAGGATAAGTCTATTGTAAACCTTTCTCTGAAGCATGATTTTTACTCCTGAGGAGTGGTATTTCTGCGTCTCAGTTGGGTCCCTGGGCTATGAATAGTCGATATCAAAGTTTCTCTATTCTTTCAGGCAATGTCACCCAAACCACTTCTGGAATTTCTTTTCTGTTCTCAACCCCAGAAGATTTCAATTCTGGTGTGCCTAATCTAAATTCTCCTCACTGTGGATTCTTCAACAGGAATAATTAGAAGGTGTTGATGGACAATGAGAGTGGTTAACACAAGGTGCTTGTAGAGGAGAGAGCATAGCATTACGACACTGAGTAGGAGGCATTTTTCGTCTTCTAAGATGAGAACTAAGATCACTTTCTGAAGTTTGCAGAAATTCAAACAACAGGGAAATATAATGGAAAAGAACTATTGTGAGTTATTGATAAGTTGGATATGAAGAATAAAACTAAAAATGGTGCCATAAATGCTTTAAGAGTCCTTATCTCTGGAGACAGATACTGAAATATGTATGGATGAAATGATATAATGTCTGGGATTTGATTAAAAATAGTCAAATGTAGGGATGAGGGTGGGTGCGGGTATAGGTGAAATAAGACTGACCCTGAGATGATATGTTGAAACTAGGTTATGAGTACATGAGGTATACTATATGAGGTTTTCTGCTTTTGTATATATTTGACATTGTCAAATTAAAAAATTAAACAAAATGAAAATGACCAGGGTTCTGATGCTGGGAGGTGGAGAGTTGGTGAAGTTGGGAAGAATGCCCAGTTTTGAGGTCGGGGAAAAAAAATGAGCAAGTGGCAGTTTGCTAATATCTAAAACAGGCTTTTATGCAAAAATGTCTTTAAAAATGATTTGCTCAAGCTGGCTCCTGCTGCTCCTTTAGAAGTATTATAAAGTATAGGTAATATCTGATTATCTGTTTGAAGTTGGGAGTCATACAGGCGTGGGTGAACAGAGGCTGGGGCATCTTGGCCGCCCCCTTATCCCACTCTGGATTCAGCACTGGCTGCTTGCATCAGCTGATAATGCCTGGGGTGGCCGGGGCCCAGACTACAGTAGGTTGGGTCAGGCTCTGGCACACATCCCGTGAGTGGTTCCTGGAATATTTCTGGAGGCATTTTTTGTTATCCTCCCCATTTCTGCACCACCTCTTCGGCCAGCTGTACATGCCTGGAGAATCTTGCTTGCTCTCACCTGCATCCTTCCAACTAACTGTGGACTCCATAATTGAGCTCAAGAGAGGAGCCTGTTCCCACAGCCTATGGAGTTTCAGAATTAGAGAGTTTTTTCTGTAAGTTAAAAAAAAAAAAAAGAAAACACTCATTTCCTCTCCTATGTTCCTTCTTTTCTCATTCATTCAACTTATCCTTTTAGGTACCTGCTATGTACAGAATTTTGTGTTAAGGATTGATTGGGGTTCAGAGGTGATCAAGAGAGAGATCCTTCCATAAGGATCTACAGCCTGGCGGGGGAAGTAAGACATGCAAACAGAGTAATAGAGAGAGTCACAGGTGCCATGCTGGATATTTCTACAGGGACCAGTGGGACACAAGGAAGGCACTGACAGCCATTATTCTTTTCTCTCTCCTCGGGTTTGGGTTTTAATACTGTCCTTGCTACCAATGCATAATCTAGAGCTTTTTGAATCTCAATTTTCTCATTTTCAAATAAGGCTAAGTATACCTACTTACAGCTTCTGTGAGTGTCAAATTAAAAAATGTCTAAAAAAATTTTGCAAACCATACAGGTTGGTGGTGATGATGATAATCTTTCTTCCCAGGCACACCAGCATAACTACTGCTCAGGTTTTCACAGGTGACAATCAAGTGGTCATTGTCACCTGCACACTCAAGCATGCGTAGATAAGCTGGGGGCTGCAGCCATTTCCAGGGAAGATACATAAGTAAGAGCAAACTTCTTTTCCCATTTACGTAATAAATGTTCTGCCTATTGATGTTTAAAAGTGTAGAGGCTAATGTCCCTTTGTCTGTTTAATACCAACCACCACCTTAACATTTGTGTTGCTACACTTTACAAAGTACTTTGGACTCATAAATCACTGGTGTCTCATAATAACCCTTTGATTTAGTGGAATAGATTTCATTTTGATCCTCATTTGTAGATGTGGAAAATATAGCCCAGACAGGTGAAATAATATGCCCAAGATTCATAGCTAGCAGTGACAGAGCCCAGCACTGGATTCTGGAATTCTCTTTCCTAATCTTTGAGATCATCCTGTAAATATCTACCCCTTGCAGGGCTTCCCTTTGATGTCTTTAAAAGAAGGTTTCAAAATATTTTTTTACAATGTTTAAAAACATATTTGTCTACTGACATATCATGGGCTTCAGAAACTCAAGCCCCCAGTGCAGTCACAGTAAACCAAACAAATAACCATCTCCATTGTTTTGTGGATTATTTCCCCATGAGGCAGATGTTTACTTTTTACCAATGAAAGCTCATTGTTGTCAGGAACATTTAAGAGGCTTAACCTGTCTCCTTTGACATATGGTGCTGGCTTTTCATGGTAAAACTGGTTGTGTGCAGTGACAGACCACATTGCAAGCCTCTCTCTGAAACTTCACCAGTTGCTATCGCCAAGTGTCACCGCTCTCTCCTGTGCAGGGGCTCATCTGGGCCTCTTCCGCTGAGAAAGGAAAAAAAAAGTCTGTTTCCTTTGATAGAAAATACTCATATTTTAATGGGCATGATGTCATGAATTATTAAACTAGCTTAACTCTAGAGCCATGCTGAAAGAACACATAGTGAAGAATGACCTTCAGACTCTTGAAAAATGGGCATGTTGACTGTGCCTGCGGACTCAGAGATGGATTTCAGCTTTAGTTTATATTTATGCAACTGTGAAACTCGGTCCCTTGTTCCCAGAGAAATCCTTTGTGCAGCCGTGTGGAGAAACTTATTACATTTTAGTGCAGAAGAGCTGTAGTTTCCTTCCTCACGTCTCAGGAAAGCTAGAGCTCTTTGTGCCGGGGGAATGGCCCTGAGGAATGAGATGTGGTCTCAGAAGACAAAAGGAAATATACAGGCATTGTTCTGAAAAAAGTATCTCACGCTAGGTTCTTATAAGGGATCTGTGCATAACCCAGGTCCTGTGAACAGTGCTTGCTTGTTTCTGATTCAAGGTGAATCAAAGGAAAATAGAGGCCAGATGGACAAAGACGACCAGCTGGTCCCAGTGTAGTTTGACCACGCGATGTGCCCCGCAGCGTCTCCACCATGGCTAGTGCTGGAGCGGGTCTTCCAAAGCTTCGGTTCTGGCCATTTCAGACTCCTTCTTTGGCCACAGGTGGCTGGGCAAACCCTCCCACCCCCCCAACTGTTAGGGGCATGAGATGTCCTTGATTCCTCCGATGGGCGTTGTGAAGTTGTGTCTACGCCCACAAGGACATGTTACTCAGTTTGTTCCTCTTTCTCTTTTGTATCATGAGTTCAGTCTGTAGACAGGACAGGAGTATGAGGGGTTAGGGTGGAGGAACCAGTAATTATCGAGAGTCTATTAAATGCTCAGCTCTGTCTTACTATTATTCATCATGTAGGTGTGTAGTGGTATCCCCATTCTATAGCGGAAGAAACTGAGGCTCAGGGAATAAAAATTTCAACATTGCATGGTTACTGACAGGGCTGGGCTTTATTTGAATCTAGATCTGTCTGACATCAGAGTTTATGCAAATTTACGATTCTTGCTATGAGGTTCTGGTTTGACTGAGTTTTTACTTTCTTCTTGTCTCTTTGTTTGAACTCTTCGGCCATTTCATGCTCATGTCTTCTGTTAATCCCTCCAGATCTACTCTCCCTCCTTCTGCTCTCTGCCCAGCAGAATGACCTATCTTGACTGCTTCAGAGGTGTCCTTGTTCTTTGGTTTATGTGTTTGGTCAATGTGAGACATGAGCAAAGTACAGGAGGGCCAGTGGATAGGAAATGACTGGGTATTTATTTCCCCTGTTTTCTCTTTGCTGGGTTCTCTACTGAAGGTCACAGCCTCTGCCAGGTGGCCCTGCTCAGGCAGCTTTCCTCTCTGGGTTTTAATAACTGCCCCCTCCCTTTGGCCCTTCAGGCTTAGGGGGTGGGAACAGCTCCCTGCTGTTGCTAGCCTCTAGGTAGTGCACTGTCTCTGTGCTTTCCTAAACACTGCCCACTTTTGTAATCAGCCCCATTATTAAGACAGTTGGATTGCTCAATCTGAGTGTGCATTTGTTACCTTCTGGCACCGTAACTGACACAGGTATACAATCACTATAGTGATGTCATAGTTAATGTTTTGATGTGGCACACATTAATGACTGTTTTGACAGGATGAAGATGATTTTTGTCTCCTCTTTATTTCCTAAGGATTTCCTCTTTATAACTTCCAGAAAATCTATTTTTTCATCTTTCACCTTTCTTTTGCCTTATGACTTGCCCTCTGAATTCCCTCTCTTCCTCTGAAATTGAGGCTGTCAGACCAGGGAAAGCCAGTTTCCATTATTATTTTCCATGATTGGATTTCTTTAGTCTCCAGAGTCTCTACTCTATTTTTTTATTAGCATTTCTTTGCAAAACAGTCTTGTTGGATTGTTTTGAGAAAACAGTGCACATTTTTTAACCTTCTAGGGAAAATTATTTTTTCTCCAAAAGGAAGGGAAATAGTGAAAGCATGTTTGGTTAAGTAACAATAAGGATGATAAAGGGGGGAAAAGGCAAGATACTCAGAATCAAGGTCAGTTTTCTCCGTTTTTGGATTGCAGCAAGCATTTAATGGTAATAAAATCTTTTTCCTATATAATACATTTTATATTAAAACTGCAGCCATTTAAATGAGGGATTTTTATGTCTGCACAGTCTTTATTGAGCATGAAGGATTAAAAAAATGCTTTTGGGTTTTCTTATTCTTAAACATTTTTTGAGGTTTGAACAGCCACTCCATGCCTCCTGGGCTCTCAGAAGTGAAGACAGAGAGGGAGTGGTCGCAGCGGCTCGCATGGTTTCCTGCTTGTGCTATTTAACCTCAGGCCCCTGTTATCCTGAGCCTCTGTATCTCCTGAATAAACAGTAAATCTTCCTTGATGGCATGGCAGCTTTATGATGTGGATTCATGCTTATTTTCAGAGGAGCACAACAGAGTCTTTAACGCACTTAGCCTCCTTTACTGGTGATTTAGCCAGAGCCTGTGTTTGTCAGCTGGGGAGGGCTGGTGGTTCTGCCCATCTCTGCTAAAGGGCAGACCTGGGGCTGCAGTGATCAGAGCTCAGATGGTCAGTCTTCTGGTTCCGGGACAACAGAGGGCTGACTGTGGTGTTATTTCATAGGTTGACTTGAAATGGATTAATTCCTCATATTTTCCTGAGGACTTTTTCCTTTAATATTGAGGAATTTGTGATCTACTCCTGATCCTAAGGTAGCAAGATAAGATATCTAGACCTTGATAGGTTCTTCATCTACCATAGGATCATGAAGGGTGAGAGTTTGTTAGACTGGTCTTAAGGCTGTGCATTCTGGGCAGATTATAAGTGGTCTCAGGAGGCTCAAGGGTGTGTTGACATTAGAAATACCAGAAGGAAAAACTCAACTCACAGAGCTACTGTGTTTTTTCTCGGTCATTGCTGAAATTCATGATGTAAACTGTTGGATTGGATTATTTTTGGTCACGAATATGGTAGTGATACAAAAACACTAAGTATATAGTTTATGAATATTTGAAATATGCAATTATATAGGAAATTACCTGCCCAGGGAAGTAGACTACCGTTGGGAGAGATCTGACCTATAACAGGAGATACCTCATTATCTATAAATACCTGCTCTTTGAGTTAGAATGAATTACCTGAAGACAGCAGGCTCCACGTTTTACATCTTAGCTGGGCAGAGCTGCGTTTCCCATTGGGTGATAAATAGCCCTTCTAAAAAATCTGAATTTCTCCAGTACATTGACCTGACCTGACTATTCTTAGACACAATTTTAACTCTTTAAAAATAGTCTCGACATAGCTTAGCACTGCGAGTATTTGCTTAAACAACTGTTTTGTTTTCCCTAGAAGATCACGTAGAGCTAAGTCTTCTCTGAATCTTTTTACTACAATGGCAGCATGTGGTCTATTGTTACAACCAGATATTCTTGTGGGAAGAGGTGCATAGGTGAATGGAGAGGATAGTGTTGCTGAGCCTAAAGCTGATGTTTGGAGCCCTGAACTGAAGTTTTCTACAGTTGCATTAAAAAAAAAAAAACCACCCTCAAACCTTTCGGGAAGGTTAGGCCGACATGCTCTGATTTTTATTTTTGATAGCGTTGGCTGCTGTTTACTCTGGGCTCCTGAAAATTGGTTAGGAAGATTTTCCATGGAGGAGAAAATGTGGACAAATATTGTTCATTTACTTAGTGCTGAAGTCATTGGCTGGTAAAGAAAGGAAATGACTTGGTGTTTTAAGCCTGAAAGTCATGGTCTTTTTGCTCTTGAAGTGTATAATCCTGAAAACCTTAGGAAAAGGCTTGTGAAAAAGGAAAAAGAAAGAAAGGAGAGCAAAGGGTCTGAAGGTAACTTAGGAAACAACACTGCTCAGCCCAGGAGAGAATCACCTCGTTAGAAGAAAACATTTTATTACAATAATGAATGTTTATTACATGGGTCAGAATAAAGAATATGATTTCACTGAGTAGACACACAGCACGCACACACACACACACACGCTTGCACAAACACACGCACAAAGGAAAGAAGGAATACTAAAGCAGAATCGTGTCGGCGTGCTTTATAATTCTGAATTTGTTTTTCGAGTTTTGAATTAATTAGATACCATGTTGAATTCCAAATGTGATAATTAGGCAAATTAATGCTGCAGTGAAGTTATTAATGAGGCAAAATATGCTAATACGCTTTTGATAAAGAGCTCTTCTTCTGCCTTACCAAGAAATTGGCAAATATCTTTCATTTGGGGCCAGACAGCTTATCTCAAGTGATTTACTAAAAAGGTTCCCGGCTGTATGCTGTGAACAAATGTTGTAAATAGGGGTTAACGTCTAAATTTTTGATATGTGTAAGCCTCGATGGGGTGCAGCAAGTCCCATGAGGATCTCAGCCCGGCTTCTGAGCGGCAGCAGGGCCCAGAAGAGCCAAGGGCTCTTCACCGCCCTCCACTGCCTGCGTGAGTACGGCCAGACCGCTTGCCGCTGTCGTTCCCATCAACGCCGTCAGAGGCCTTCGGCGTGAGGGGAGCAGGCCACTAACCTGCCAACCTGCTGGTTTCCTTTCGGCAGACTTGGTGTCTCCTTCGGTTTTCAGATGTCTAAAACTCCTAGCCCTGAATCATTACAGAACCCATTTAGCGGTTTGAAAGTGACACAGCAGAATTTTTCTTTCGGATCTCAACTGCAATTCAGAGCTCATTGTGCTTCAGGAGCCCTCCTGAGACCTGGGAGAGACACCATCTACCTGGGGCGGCTGGCCATTAAAAACAAAGTTTATGGAAATACGAAAAGAAATTTCCCCATGAGCATATCATTATTTTAATCCTTTTAATCACACACTTCACAAGGGCATAGCCTATATAACTGATTCATTTAGATATGATATTTGCTAAATGAGTTTCACTCTGCACCCGAATAGGACAGCTTTGACTTTTGAAAATCTATGGAAAGAATCTTGAGTGGGGCAGCCCAGTGGTCAGTCCTCAGCTACTGAGTGCTGATGAGATGTGCCCTAGCACAAGAGAGAGACTGTTTAGTAACTGAAAAGTGTGCCCAGAAAGTGGATCAATTAGAAATGCATTTGACTTCAAGTTACAGAAAACCTTACTAACGGGCTTTAGCAAAGAAGGAGTTAATTTTTCTCCCATAAAAAGCAGACCGGCTAGGTGGTCCATAGCTGAAATGTGTCTCAGCCTTGTTGTCAGGGTTCTTTCTCCCTTTCCATCGTATCCCCTTAGTGGGTGGCCTCTGCTTGTGTGAGCACAAGATGCTGCTGCACCTCCAGGCATGACATCTGGGTTTCAGGCAGGAAGAAGGAAGGGTCAGCCAGTCTGTCCCTTTTGCAGAGGTTTCCTGGAAGCTCCATCCAACAACCGCCATTTATATCTTACTGGTCACCGTTGCGCCAGTAGGTGGGCTTGGATCAGCGGGCCGACGGTCTGCATTACAGTACTTTTCTTGGGCACCATGATCCTGGAGATGAGGTTGTGTTCTCAGTTGCCTGTCATGCCAGGGTATTTACCTGGAAATCTGGCTGCCTGGACAAGTCTGTTGTAAAAGGGAAGTTCAGGAAATAAAGCCGTTTACTCTTTCCAGGTTGAAAGTGGTGTAGTGTGGTGAGTAAACCTACAGACCTCAGGCTGAGCCACATGACTTTGTATATGATTGTCACCTCTCTGGTCTTTTGTTCCTGTGCTTATGAACTGGAGAACATCCTTGGGACTGTTAGGAGTAGTTGGGGTATACAAAGTGTCTGACATATTGAGCTCATTAATAAGTGGTAGCTGTTAAGGTGGTGAATTAAATCCAGGTTGTACTTATAATGAGCTAATATGTAATAGAAGTGTAATGGGGGAAAATGGTTACACATAATCCTTTACCTTTTAAGCAGGTGGATTCCAGTGGATGGAGGGGCCTTTTTATTGAATGGATTGATTATCAGGAGGATGTAAATTTGAATTCATAGAGTCTGAATAGAAAAGGTGGAGAGACTGAGAAATGTGGAAGGGAAAAAGCAGGGATGAGGAGGCAGGAACCCAGGAAGGCTGAAGGCTGGGCCAGGGATGGTGGTGAAAGAGAGCCAGTAGCTGAAAGGTGGGGAGGCAGGCCTGAGAAGGATTTTTGACTTGAAGCCTTGTACTATGTGATATAAACCCTTCCTGTCATTTATTTACCTGCAGAACCTTCTGGAAAACATGTCTGACTAATGCTTTGTACCAAGAGTTTCTTGCGAATGTGCAGAAATATTAAGTCTTGCCTCAAGGTTGGTATGAAGTTATAGATCAAATAGTTTCCAGTATGTTCTTTTCACAGAGGTCCCACCACTAAGTTAGGTTTAAAGGTGACAGTTGGACCACAGAAAATGCATATGGGGAGGACTCATGTGGATTCAGTGTTAGGTTCTCTGAGAAGCAGAAAATGACAGGTTAAGTTGTGTGTGAGATTATTCCTCCACACTGCTCATAAGATCACACCCTGGAGTAATATGGGAAGACTCAGCTCTGGGTTCCCCTTACTAGGTCTTGGGTCTTCTGTGTGATCGAATCATAACGTGTGTGTGATTTCAACATTTGAAAATAAAACACTTATTTTGTTTTTTTTTAAGGCATTGTTGATATACACTCTTATGAAGGTTTCACATGAAAAATACAATGTGGTCACTAGATTTACCCACATTATTTAGTCCCCACCCATACCCCAATGCAGTCACTGTCCATCAGTGTAGTAAGATGCCACAGATTCACTGTTTGCCTTCTGTGTGCTACACTGTTTTCCCCGTGACCCCCCACACCATGTGTACTAAATATAACACCCCTCAATCCCCTTCTCCCACCCTCCCCACCCACCCTCCCACACCCCTCCCCTTTGGTAACCACTAGTTCCTTCTTGGAGTCTCTGAGTCTGCTGCTATTTTGTTCCTTCAGTTTTGCTTCGTTGTTATACTCCACAAATGAGGGAAATAATTTGGCACTTGTCTTTCTCCGCCTGGCTTATTTCACTGAGCATAACATCCTCCAGCTCCATCCATGTTGTTGCAAATGGCAGGATTTGTTTCCTTCTTATGGCTGAATAGTATTCCATTGTGTATATGTACCACCTCTTCTTTATCCATTCATCTACTGATGGACACTTAGGTTGCTTCCATATCTTGGCTATTGTAAAAAGTGCTGCAGTAAACATAGGGGTGCATATGTCTTTTTGAATCTGAGAAGTTGTATTCTTTGGGTAAATTCCAAGGAGTGGGATTCCTGGGTCAAATGGTATTTCTATTTTTAGTTTTTTGAGGAACCTCCATATTGCTTTCCACAATGGTTGAACTAACTTACATTCCCACCAGCAGAAAACACTTATTTTTTATTTTTTGGCACAACATACTTCTAAACAAGAGCCAATTGCTATATTTGGTGCCTGATTGGAGAACACAAAGGAGCAATCTGTTTCGAAACTGGAAGAAGAGCTGACTGCTTTGAATGTATTGAGTAGTGGCACAGAACTGTATTTTTATGAGGTTATCAAAAGATTTTCAAGGGTTCTTGTGAATATACTTGGTTTTCATTTCGTGGGCCAACTTTAGAACTTGAGCCTTGAGTTAAATGTGACTCCACTGGATATTAGTTAACAAGCAACAAATACACTGACATGTAGCAGTTACAGATCACAGACAGTAAACGCACCTTCTTAAGAAATGAGGTTTACTTTGTTTCCTCTGTCATTGCAGAATGTCTAATTTGAATGTCTATTGGACCAAGAGGTAGAAACATAATCCAACTTGGCTCAGAGTCTCCTCTCCCTTTCCTGGAACTGGGTCTCAGTCTGGGCTGCCCGGTGGAGGGGCTCTGCCTCATGTCAGGGGAGTGGAAGGGGCTGTCTGCTCCTGGGTCGCCTTCTGCTCGCACACTTGCTAGGATGTTGTCATTCTAACGTGGTAACCAGCCATTTGTCCAGCCGGATCACTCCTGGGAATGACCCAGCTGCGTCCTTTCCCAGTCTGGCTTCTCTCTTAGCTGCTTTCAGTCCTCCCTGGCACAGGGACATGAATGTTGCTCCCCTGTCACTTTGGGGTGGAAGGAAACTCACAAAGCTGACTAAGACCCCCGACGTTCACACCCCACGTGGTCTTCTCTCCGGCTGCTCCTGTGATCTGGGTGCTGAGGAAGGCTCAGGGAGCTTTGGGCTCCCCTCGCTGGAGGCAGGGCCCTGAGGCCCCTTGGAACACTTGGTGTGCACTGACTGGGGCGGGGCAGGGGATAGAGCCCCTCTCAGAGGCTCTGAAGTTTCTAAACCTCTGACTCCTTTTCCTTTTCCCCAGCTGGGGAAAACTATTCTACTCTTGGGAACAGAAAAAGCAGGCTCTAACTGATCTCATTTTATCCCAAATCTTTTGTTTATGCCCCAAGTCCTAGGCTTTGAATCTTAAAACCCTCTTTTCTCAAACCATTGCTCTCATTTTCTTCTGCGTCAGGATTTCCCTGGGGAAACAAAGAGTTCTCATCTGCCTGTGTGGCAGGAAGTGCGGCCATTGGAGATGCTGGTGGGCACCAGTTAATGCTTTAAGTTAATACCTGTGCCTGACTGTTATTCGGTGCACAGAACCTGAGTGCGGTGCCCACGTCCCCACGGGGGTCTCCTTGCCTTGCTTCCCTCCTGCCACCCTCTTGGCTAACACACTCCTGAGCCTCTCAGGGCCGAGTATCGGACATGGTGCTTCTTGAGGGCAAAAGGCCACCATTTTCTTCCTGTCACAAATTGGTAGAATGTTTTCCTCAGAATATTTGTAACAGCTCCCTGCTCATCTACAGGCAGGCAAACCACACTTCTTACTTAAGGGCTGCCAATTGTTTTTTTGTGTGTATTCAAAGACACCATGGGCCAAAGACTCAGCATGTTAGGCGGATGCAATAATTTAGTTAAAAACGTTAGTGGGAACCCGGTCAGCCTAACTGTGAGAGATGCCGTGTTGCCCTCTCAGAGCCCAGCGAGTGCAGGGGAAGCCTTTTTGGGCTGAGAGGTGGTTGAGATGTGTCGTGGACAGAAACATGGTCATTACGAATTTGGACGAGGTTAAGGGATTTAGTGGATGACAGAGGGAGTGCCCGAGACAGCGTGTACCAGTGTTATTATTGGGAGAAATATGAGGGGATTTAGCAGCCACAGGAGGCTCCCTAGTCCCTCAAATTTGCTGTGTCAAAGAAAGCCAAGGCCTTTATGATTTTAATTTTTTTGTTGTAGAAAAATATGCATAACATAAAATGTATCATTTAACCATTTTAAGTGCATATTTCAGAAGCATTAAGTATGTGGGCGTTGTTGTACAATCATCTCCTCTCTCCACCTCCAGACCTCTTTCATCAGCTCAAGCTCATAGCGAAACTCTGTATCCACTGAAAAGAGCTCCCTGTTCCTCCTTCCCTGTGCCCCTTGTAGCCTCTGTTCTAGATTCTGTCTCTATGAATCAACTAATGTAGATACTTCCTACGAGTGAAATCATACACTGTTCATTCTTTTGTGAGGGACTTATTTCACTTGGCATAATGTTTTTAAGGTTCATCTATGTTGCAGCATGTATCAGGCTTTCCTTTCTCTTTACGGCTGAATAATGTTCTGTTGTATATATATGTGTGCATATATACACCACATTTTATTCATCCATTCCTTTTGATGAACATTTGGGTTGTTTCTACTTTTTGGCTGTTGTGAATAATGCTGCGAAGAATATGGGTGTACAAATATCTGCTTTCATATCAGGAGGATTGTTGCTCTGGGAGGAGGGGGTCCCCTGCCTGGGGCAGCTTCCCCATGAATTGGATGAGACTGAATAAAGGCAAGGGCAAGACATTGGGGGTTTTAAAGGGGGTATTATTATGGCCACAGGTCTCCGTCGCTTGTTTGCTCCAGCTTCCCTCTGTTGGCCTCTGTTATTTCCCAGTTCTGCCTCAGGCTTCCCTCCTCTCTTCAAGATCCCTGCTCCCACGCCTGCACCACTGGCTTCCTGCTCTACCCGCCGCTCCCGCTCTCACCACAGCCCATAGCACCAGGAGGAACTCTGTGGGTGGGTCTCTGGTGACTGGCAGTCACCTGACCAATTACGTACCAGTCACTGAGGAGAGGCGAGAATGGGGGTTTCCTCTCCACCCCTCCCCTGGGCCAGTCCTTCTGTGACCGATCAGTTGCTCTGTCCCTGGTAAACATCCCATAGATGTGCAAACAGGTTCTTATAGATATACAATGGGCGCTGTTAAGGGCAAGTGGGAATCCTGGTCAGAAATTCCCATTTTCTCCATAGGGATGCACCCAGGAGTAGAATCATTGGATCATACGAAAATTCTATGTTTAAATACTTAAGTATGCACTGCACTTTTTCCACAGTGGCTGTACCTTTTTATGTTCTCACCAACAATGCAGAAGAGTTCTCGTTTCTCCCTGTGCTTGCCAGCACTTCTTACCGTTATTTTTGTAATAGCCATCCTGATGGGTGTGACGTGCCATCTTCTTGCGATTTCGCTTTGCGATTCTCTAATGACTCTGCTCTTTTCATGCTTATTGGCCCTTTGCTTATCTTCGTCGGAGAAATGGCTATTCAAATCCTTTGTCCATTTTTTAAAACTTGGGTTGTTTGTTTCGTTGTTCAGAAGGTGTTAGGAACTTTTATATCCACCCCCCTCTCTTCTTTTAACAAGATGTAGTCGTACGTCAATAGGTGTATCAGGAAAAGGGTAATTTAGGAGGGTTGGGGGACTCCAGTAAGAAAGAGCACCTAGGCTCTCATTATACAGGATGGTCTCCGATCTCCTCATCATATGAGGCCCTTCCCAACCCCGCCACACCTGCCTGTCCAGTTGGATTTTGTGCCCTAGACAAGCCCAGTGCTCCAGTGTATTCATTTCCCTGCCATTCCACAAATGCCTGAAGAACTTTCACACCTACAAACCTTTTTAGAGCTCAGGCCTTACCTTCCCTGTAGTAAGAGGAGAACCACAGGCCCAAAATGGAGTCACTTATGCTGGGCCGAGTCACCAAACTGGGGCTTAACACCTAACCTAATTGCAGTTTCAACCTCCCTTAGAAACGTAGTTTTAACAATCAGGACTTTTCCAGTCAGCAACAGCAAGGTAATCTGTGACATGGGCTCTCTCCATCCCCCCAAAGATGAGGTAATCTGTGTAATAAGACCCTTACTCTACCCCCTAAGGGAGGACCTTGCCTGAAACAGTCTTTTCTTTCCTTTTGCTAATAACTCCTTGCTTTCCCCCCCTATAAAAACCTTCCATTTTGCATAACTCCTGGGACCATCTCTGCTTGCTAGATGGGTTGCTGCCTGATTCATGAATCATTTAATAAAGCCAATTAGAGCTTCAAATTTGCTTGGTTGAATTTTGTTTTTTAACACCTGTGAAGGTTCTCCTGATCCACCTCATTTATTCTTAGGGCACACTACTTATTCATTCATTCATTCATCCAAGAAATATTCATTGAGCACATACTTGTTACCAAATAGAAAGCACTGTGCCAGATACTGGGGATTCAACAGTGAATTAAACAGTTGCTGCTTCCAAGTAACTCACTGTCTAGTGGGAGAAATGGGTAAGTTTTCTGTCAATTACAATTCCTTGCGAATAAGTGCCAAGATGGAAGTAAAGAGAATAAGATTATCTTCCTGAGCTGAGAGCTGGAGTTAGCATTTATGTGCTATAGTAAAGATTCCCTTTGTTTACACTTAAATGTGGACTTGTATTCTATTATTTTTATTTTTATATCCCTTAACAGACTCATTTGTAAACAGCTATTGGCTTCTGCAATGCACTACTCTCTTCACAGAGTACTATTCCAGTTGGGAGGTGGTTTCCTTGCATACTGGAATATTTGGGGGCCATCTGAAGGTTGCAGTTCAGACTATGTGTTTCAGATGGGCAGGTGGGGGGACATCTGGAGGCTTGTAGGCCTAACCCGCCCTGGACTGGGCTTACTTAATGTGTGATGTTTGTGCGCTGATGGGGCATGAAGAGTCATGGAAAGTCCATCGTTGATCCTGGCCTCATGCACAGGGTGTGACACACAGCAGGAGCCCAATAAATGTTTCTGCTGTTATTGGACTTTATGTATCATGGAGGATAATTTATCTCATTTACCAACAATGAATCCTTAACCCAGGGTGGCAGGGAGTAGAGGAGTTATAAAGGTGAATCATCATAGTGTATTTGAGTCAGAAGCACATGGTGAACTATTTGCCTTTTGCTTTTTTGTGGAACAGGTTGCTTATCTGGGCTTTGGTAGTCCTAGAGGAAGGTAAAACGAGCTGCACTGAAAAGGTTCACAGTAAATGTGGGTAAAACAGCAATATTTCCAGAATCTCTCATCTGGCCTATGATCTCCATATCAATAGGTGTTCCCAAGGGGTGGAGAGAAGTAGTCCATCTCCGTATCAGTAGGAGATTACAAGGGGGGGCGAGGGCATATCTGGACCAGAGAGGTTGGGTGGGGTCCCTCTTTTGCTGACACAGGTGAGCAGAAGTGGACAACTGCTTGTAAGCAATGAACAGGTTTCTCCCACTTTATTTCTCCCTTTGACTGATTTCGGCTTCAGAGGTCTTTTGCCCCGGGCTGGGAACTTATTTCCACCCCACCCGCACCCTGGAGTTACAGGAGGAATCTAAAGCAGAAGCAGGCACCCTGGGAGAGACCTGCCCGAGAGGCCAGATGGAGTGCTATAGAGAGATTCACACGTGCACACAAGGTTTAACCAGGGAGCAGGGACGGGGCCCTTTTGAGGATTACTGAGAAGGAAGAATCAACATGGATTTGTAGGTGTACAGAATGGAAAAATAAAAAGGATTTAAGATATTGGTTTTAGGATTTAGAAAGGGGGATTTAATTTGGAAGATAAGGGATTTACGGTTAGATAGAGTGACAATTAAGCATTGAATACAACACAGTCTGCGCTGCAACCTTCAGATGGTCAAGTATCCCAGTGTGAGAAAAACTACTTCTTAATTGAAATACTACTCTTTGTGAGGGGAGGACGTACCTTACAGAAGCCCACGACTGTATGTGAATGACTCTATTTAGGGCAAAACCCTCCTTTCAGCTCCAATCTGTTACTTAAGGAATTATTTATTCACAAGTTTGTAATAAGTCCTTCCCTCCCTGTCAGGGTTCTGCCGCCAGGCAGGATGAGAGGCCTAAAATCAAAGAGTGCAGGAAGCCATCAGCCCATTGAGCAAATGATAAATCATCCCTAAATGCATATTGAACAGGGATTTGTGATATTACTTAAAACACAAACAAAACTCGCGTTGGATCTGTCCTTCCTGGTGCCTGAGCCAGGGGCGCGTGTGGGGGCCCATCAGGAAGCCTAACCCCGCCCATCAGGAGGCCTAACCCCGCCCATCAGGAGGCCTAACCCCGCCCATCAGGAGGCCTAACCCCGCCCATCAGGAGGCCTAACCCCGCCCAGACTGGGCTTAGCAGGGGGGAGTGTTTATGTGCAGCTGGGCCTGAGGAGTTACGGGAAGGCCATCGCCCGTCCTGGAGGAGCACATGTTTGATCGATGCTGCGGCCCCGTGTGGGCCCCTAGGGAGGTGAGCACATTCCTGTGAGTAATGGTGGGAGCCCAGCCTTGCCAGCCTCCCCGCGTGTCATTCAATTTTGGCACCTCTTTCTCCCATCCCTGCTGCCTGCAGTTGCAGGCCCATTATTCATGCAACAGCCACTTGGCTGTGCCCCAGTGGAGAGGGAGACCTGGGTAAAATCCCGGATCTGTCTCTTAATGGCTGTAAGGTTAGGGGCACGGTACTCAAATCTTTGGTTGTCTTATTTGTGAACGTGAGAGAGTAATATCCCTCTTCAGAGTCTTATTGTGAGGAGTAAGTACAGCAATTTTTATAAAGTGCCCAGTACAGTGTGCTGCCTTCAATGGCTGGCACATAGTAGGTGATTTACAAATAGGTAGCTGTAATAGTCACCAGTTATGGTAGTGATGCCACCCAACGAGGTGTGCAAAAATGTAAAGCGAATTTTTTTTTTCAATACCAGGACTTAATTCTTTTTAGCTTCTATCTGAATTGCCAGGTAGTTGGGCGTTTAATCTTAGTCAATTTAGCCTCAGCACACTTGAGTCCTGGAGGCAGAGATCTATTCATGGGTTCCTGTCATCGCTTGCCTGCTCTCCCTTCCACCTTTCTATCAGCCCTCTGGGCTTCTGTCAGCAAAGATGGAGGCTATATTGTCTCCTTCCACCTGCAAGACCTCTCCAGATCTTTTACTTCATTATTTCTGCTTTTTTCTTGTGCACATGGAAGATTGGGCTAGTTGCCACATCATGCTGGGAGAATGAAAGGCTCTTTCAGGGCAGGCTGCCTATAATCCCCACCCAGCCATCCCAGGCCCACGCCTCAACACCATGGTGGCTTCCCCTGGAAAGTCCTGAAATCTGTAGAACACTGTAGAGTCTTATTTGTGCCCTTTCTACCAGTGCTTGCTTGGGGGTGTGGGGGTGTGTCTAGTGACCTTCATTTCCATTTTGCCTGCACACATTTTCTGTATGAGCCCTTATGATGATAGCTTTTCCTAAGCTTTTGGAATGCAAAAGTCCTTACCTTAAACTCACCTTTGAGTTTCAAATCTGAAACTCCCAGATCAAGAACTGACATTTTCTTTCTCTCAGCACTTCTTCTGTGCCATCTCTTTCCTGAGGCACTGAGGGCTGCATTCGGAAGTGTCAGCCTGGGGAGAGACGGGCGGCAGAGCAGACCAGGGTGTTGCAGGGCACGAGAACTCTGGTTAAAAATCTCAAAATATTTTTCTACTACATTGCTATTATTATACCCGTCCTCCATATAACTCTAGCCCCATGGGGCTGAGTTGCAGATTGATCTGCTTCGGTGTTGAACATTTGAGGATGATTCTGTTTTGACCTGTTGTTGGCAAAGTAAAAAGAAGAAAATTAAAGAAGCAGATAGTGAAGCCAAGAAGAAAGTCAGACACACCTCCTAGGCTGTAAAGCGCGGGTTTAGCTTGGAGCTAAATGCAGCTCTGGCCTCATTCTGCTTTTCAGTCTCCCAAAGGTCATGCCACTTGTAAAATCTGTTTTCCTATGTCCTTGTTCCACAGTCCATCACTGGAGGCTCAGCTGCCTGGGCAACAGCACTTGGGGGGGTGCCCAGCAGTGTATTGCTAGAGAGTGTTTCAAGCCCCATGCATGGAGCATTTTGTGCAATTTGGGGTATGTTCTTAGTCTTACTGTCCATGTACAGCCTTGTGCTGACTCAGCAAAGCTCTTGAGACCCGTTTGTGTATCTTCTTGGAGATGGGAATCTGAGAGGAGTTATCTCTATTTCAACGATGTCTTGACCACCGCCATGTTCAGGTGGCCATACAGATTCTGGGGGCATCTCCCTGTGTCCCCTAGCCTGCACGTGTCTTATCAATGTTCTTTTGAACATTGTTAGCTGGGCACTTGGGACAACAGCCTTGACTTTCACCTGCCCAGCAGCCACAGCAAGAATGCAGGGAACAACATCATACTACAGGATCCACCATCTCTGCCTGAACAGGATTCGTTGACTTGCCCTATGGAAGCAATACCGAAAGTTCACCACTGCCACCACCACCAGCAGCAGTAGTAAGAATAGCTGCCATTCATGGACAACCCTTTTGTGCCTGGCACTCTGCTAGACTCTACATGTTTCCCAGTTAAATCTTCCCAACAAACCTTGAAGGCAGGCACTATTTGCCTACTTTATAAATGGGAGAATGAATTGAGACAGGCTAAATGACTTGTTTCTGGTCACAAGGGGGTTAGTGGGGCCAGAATTTGAGCCCTGACCAGGCCGCCCTCAGAGTCATTGCCCGTTTGGTCAGGATGGTGCCTTGCTGGTGCTTGCTGAGCCCTTCCTGGCACTCCTGAGCCCCTAGCACTGGTCCACAGCTAAAGGCTTGTAGGAACAATCACGCTTAAGAGGACATGACTGCATGTCAGAAATGAATGCTCAGTGTTCGGAGACATTTCCTTTCACCAGGGTAGTAAAGCAAAGTTATGTATTTGGCATAAGTCCTCTCCCATCTGTTCCAAGAACCAGGACTTCTCCCTCAAGCCCACTCACGGATGTCCACGCCAGCCTCACTTCCTGCTGCAGCTCGCCGTCCCCTGACATCAGGATACTGACACAGCTTCCCAGCTCGATTTCTGATGCTCGCCTTTTTGGCCTCTAATCAAGGCTCTACACGGTAGCCAGAATAATCTTGTAATCTAGGAATGTTCTCACAATCCTTCAGAGGCTCCCCAGGTGCTTAGAACATTCGACTCCACCTTTGAGGACCCTCATGATCTGGTGCCTCCTGCTTCAAGGGCCTCATTTCTCTCCACTTCTGTTCCCTGCTCTGCCCTGGAGCGTGCCTCGTTTACCTACCTCCGGGCCTTTGCACGTGCTGTTCCCTTGACCTCAAACACTGCTCTCCTTTGCCATTTACCTGGGCGACTTCTGCTTATCCTCCACATCTGAGTTTGTATGTCATCCCTTCTGGGGAGCCTTCTCTGGCCCCCTAACCCTGGCGGAAACCCCTTCCATAGTTCTCTCAGGGCCCTGCCTTCCCACATCAGAACGCTAACCATGACAGTCATATTGTCTCCATCCCTGCCACACAGGAAGCTCCATCACCTTCCACAGTGTCCAGCTCCGGGCCTGGCGTCCAGTCAGTACTTAATATTTGGGGACTGAATGGAGAGTTATATTTAACCTTTTTCTTGTAGCTGTTTTTGAATTGGAACAGTTTCCCGAAACCTTGGGCTTGGGAATGTCATTATACTTGGGGACAACCCTTTCATGGCAACAAATCAGAAATGGGTTCAAAGTCCTTGATACAGTCTTTCAGGAACTGTGGGGAGGCCTTTCTTTGTTAAATTATGGAAATTGAAACATCTTCAAATTTAAAAAAGTAGGAGATGCAAAACGTCATTTAAAAGCATAGACCCAAGGGCTCTTATAAGTTTTCTTTTTTTTTTAAGTGGGTTTTCACTAACATTAGACACAGAGGAAAACCACATTTTTGCCTGATTAATGAATGGTCCCATTATGCCATTTCACAAAATGTTGAAGAACAGAACTGTGTCTCACTGTCACTTTCTTGCTTACCTCCTGTCTCACTCAGGGCTTAAGCCCCTGCAAATGTCTGCTCTGGCTTTTCCTTTTCAGCGGAACTGTCCAGGACTGGAAAAGGCCCTGCTCTGCACACTGTCTCTCCTGCAGTGGGGGGACCAGGTAGGGCCACTGACAACGTTGGGAAGCTGAGGGCTCTTGCCTCTTGGCTGTTCTCCTTACTCTCATACAACTCCTCGCTGGGTTTTCCTACAAATTCAGGCTCTTCTTGCTTTTTTCTCCTGCACACCCCTGGCTCTTGCCCCAGTGATTGTATTTGCAGCTCAGGTTCCCCAGGCTTTGATATTTGTGTGCATTTATTTGCAAGGCACTCAGCAGAGGAAGAAGGTCAGCGCTGGGCTGCTGTTTGTTTTGAAGGCCATGTTTATATCTGTCCCCACACTCTCAGCCGGTGCCTGCTGCTGACCTAAAGCTCCCTCCCCCTCTCCCCTGCCCTCTCAGACCTGGCTCTTTGAGCCTTGGGAATGGTGGCCCAGGCCCGAGCAGAGGGTGAGCAAACAGACTGGGCTGCGTTTAGTGGGGTTTCTTTAGGGCCATCTGCTGCTTCATAGAGGTCATTGGGATAAACCGATTTGCTTAACAAAATGGTTAACAAGTCATGAATAAAACTTAAAAAAGTTCCAAAAGGGACTTGGGTACAACTTTTCTGAGTCTGCAGCCCTTGAGTACCTTTTGGTCCCCGGCCCCCTCCTGCCACCAAATACACCCCATCTGAACCTGCACTTTTCCTGGGTTCCAGTAGGGGGCAGCTGTCATCAAGCCTGGGGAGATAACTTTCTTTTAACCTGTGTGTGTGTGTGTGTGTGTGTGTGTGTGTGAAGTATAACATATCAACAGAAAAATGCACAAAGCCTACGTACACAGAAGCAAGCCCCTATGTAGCCACCTCCCTCAGGGCAAGACATAGAATGTTGCCTACACCTTATAAGTGACCCCCAACCCCTCCCACCCTGTCCCAATGCCTTCCTTCCCCCAGAATTACCCACACTATACTGACTTTTGGTAATAATTTCCTTGTTTACATGAATGGTTACCACACCCAAATGCATCTCCAAACAACAGGTATAGTGTTGGATGTTTTTGATATTTTTATCATTTTGATCATTTTGTAAGTGGAATCACACTGTGTATTCTTTTGTCCTTCATGCTTTTTTCTTTTCAAGATTGTGTTTACCTGTTTTCATTGCCATATCATAACCTTGACAATGGCATCGATTACCTTTACCCCAACTCACTTATCTATTCTGTTGTTGACAGACACCTGGGCTGTTCGGAGTTTGTGTTAATTATGAATGATACAGCCGTGAGCATCCTCGTCTGTTGTCCTGGCACACAGGGGTGTGCATTTTTAAAGGGCACATACATCAGAGTGGAATTGCTGGGTCCCAGGAAATGGGTGTCTTTCTAGATGATGTGCAGGTTTCCAAAGTGACTGTTCCACTTTTCTTGGGGTCCAGGAGGGAGCAGCTGGCCCGAGGGAGGCGGCAACACAGGCGTTTGCTTCTGTGTATGTGTACCTTGTGCATTTTTCTGTTGATATGTTATATCTCATATCAACACACAAAAAATAAAATGATAGAAAAAAAGAGAGCGGCACCTCCGAGGCCTGACGGCGCCTCTGCAGAATGTAGGAGATCCCGAGGCACCACGTTTGCCGATACTTGGCCTTCTCTGTTAACTTTTGAGGCTAATGTCTTTGCATCAGAGTCGGCTCAGCGAGCGGCACGGGCGCCCTTCCTCATGGCTTCCATACGTTTCGCAGAGCAAGAAGGGGCTTCTAGTCCTCTCTCTCAGGCACAGATGGCAGAAGGGGCACAGAGAGGCGCTCGTCTGTATCAAACACAGGCAGTGGGTGGCTCCTCCGAGAGAAGAGATGTTTTCTCTCCTGGCTCATTTTCTCTCCTCTTTTCAAATGCACCACGAGTGCTAACAATGGCATCTAGACTCTCCCTGCCATCTGGAAGGCCGGGGCTGCTCTGGGAAGGACACCTGCCTGGCAGCTGCCTGAGGAAGAAGGGTGAGGCAGGACGAGGCATGACCCGGGGCTGCCCCCCGTGTGGACCTGCAGCCCAGAGCCAGTTCCCTCTAAACAGAAAGCACTTCCTCACTCATTTTATCTACTCAGGAGGAACCACCCAATGGTCATCGTGGGAGTTCTGAAGGAAAGCGGTGGTAATTATTCCCAGTTAACGGACCCAGCCCAGTCAGTCCTGCTGTTCATCGGGTTTGATTACCTCCATTTCAGAACTGGTTCCTCTCACCGCTCTTGTTCAAGACTCAGGTATAAAACGGGGATAGTGCAGCCGATCTCCCGTGTCACTGCAAGGGCGCAATGAGGTAGGTATGGGAGAGCTCTCTGACAATGGTCAAGGTGTGCACTTGTTTGAGTCCAGAGTGATAGATTCCCAGAAGGGGGCCTTGCTATAGAGACTCTGGGGGGAACTGTAAGTGAGGTAGCTTCCTCTTGTAAGGCCACATCCTCCGAGGGTGAGAACAGTGGACAGCCGCCACGTAGGGTGAAAAGGAAGACTGGACCTGGCTTCGTGCTCTGGCCTCCCTCTTGGTCAGGGCTGTCTAACTACTGGGGAGCAGGGGAGGAGGCTGAGGGGTGCACTTAACAAGTCCTTTACTGGAGTTTGTGGATAATAAAAGAAGAACAGGCAGATATAGAGAAAAACACCCCCAGCCCCCACCAACTAGCTGCTCTGGTTGTAAGGCATGGTTTCTTTATCTTCCCTTTCAGCTTCTTGCTGTCCTCAGAGCGGCAGAGACCATACGGAGACCTTAGCCTCACGGGAGAGCCCTACCGAGAGCCCTGCAAGACTCCTGGTGTGCTGGGGACCATCCCAGTTTACACCTGTTGTCCCCGCATAGTTACTAGTAGTGCGAGTTTTTATTCAAAAAAGATGATAAATGATAGGCTTGTCCTATCTAAGACTACTGACAAGTTCTGGTTTCCTCTGGGAGGACCTGTGTTTACCTGTCTTCAGGACAGCTGCCTCTCCTGCCACAAGTGTGGCCTTCATTACGGGAGGCTCTGCTGTGCAGCTCTCTGGCCGCACTGCCTAGATCCAAATCCCAGCTCCACTTTTCATTAGCTGCATAATATCAGGACAAGTTGTTTGTTTTGCCTTTGTCTTTTTTCAGTTTTCTCAAGTGTAAAACAGGGATAATGAGAACCGTGCCTGGCATGTAGTAAGTGGCTGATGCACTTTGGCCAATACTTTTACTACTTTAGGGCAGCGAGCAAGACCCGGCAGCCCTGCAGTCGGAGCCCAGCCTGCCAACACTCCACTGGGGCCGGCGTAGTGTTTTCGAAAGTGTGAAACGGGAAGCTTTTAGGAAGGGGTGCAGCCTCCAGTAGGCCAAAGGCTCATCACCCGATCCTTGCCCCGGTCACGTGCTGCCCTCTGGTATCTGAGTTTGCAGCCGCACCTCAGCCCTGGACATGGCAAAGGCACCAGGCTGCAATGGGTCTGGACTAGGAGACAAGGACAGGTGCTCCCATGTGCGCGTCCTCTGCCTTCCATCTCTCTCTCTCTAAGCAGACTCCAGCCCAGGTTCAAGTCCCCGTGAGAGGAAGATTAGCCCTTGGAAAATCTGTCTCCTTTGCACCAGCCGTGTTTCTCCCTACCCCCATGTCCCTTGGCAAAGTGCCTCTCAAACCTAAATGTGCATACAAATAGCTGGGAATCTTATTTAAAAAATGCAGGTTGCAGTGTAGGAGAGCGGGGGTGGGGCCTAAGATTCTGCATTTCCAACGAGCTCCCGGGCCTGACGCTGCTTGCTCAAGGCCTCAGGGAGCAGTGCAAGCTTGGGAAAGGTGTTTCAAAACTGGAGGCTGAGAGTGACATGTCTTCCCAGAGCAGACTGAACACTTTCGAGAGCAGGGGCAGGTGGATTCTCGCCTCCCAGGAACTTCCTGTCCCAACCCAATATCCAGAAATCAGTGGCCACCAGGCAAACACCTATTTTTCTATGCAGAGGGTGAAACCTAGTTGGGAGATACTGATTCCCCCTGAAGGGCAGGTCCATTCTCAGAGATTCTCTAACAGCCTTGCCCTTCATTCCTTATGCAGAGGTGAGCTTTCCACCATCAAATTTATAGACATTCTTCATCTTATGAGTCGACTAGGAACTTGCTACTATTTACTCCCAAATAGAATGGTTCTCAAAGTGTGGTTCTGGGACCAACAGCATCAGCATTTCTGGGAATTTGTTAGGGTTGCAAATACTGAGGCCCCAGCCTAGACCTCTGGGAGGTCACCGGGAGTTGTGTTTAACAAGCCGTCCAGGTGATTACCGTGCACACTATAGTCTGAGAACCAACATTCTAAGGTGCCGCATTCCCTTAGGTGAGTTTCCAGGGAAGAAGATGTGGATCCTGGCAGCCTCTGGGGTCCACCCACGTTCCTGGAATGTGTTGCTCAATGGATGGTGTCAGTTGCCATCAGGCAATGGTTCCGAGAAGGGGGTTTGAAGGATGCAACTTCAGGTGAGGAAAAGCAGGAGCAAATGATCCACCTCCTGGGGATAATTGTTTGACTTTATGCAAATGTTCTAAGCAATAAAACCAGTCAGTGATGTGCAGGAAATATGTGCTCCCCATGCCGAGGGGTCTAAATAGAGCGTTATCAGTGATTGGGCTTCCGAGTCCTTATTACACAAAGCCTTAATGACATGAAATACACCACACCTGCTAAATGAAATGCACACAGGGACATTATGGGAGTTTTCAAGAGCATTTTATTTTGCATAATATAGTTTTTTTTTTCCAGACCAGAAATGGTTTATTAAAAAGTCAGCAGGTATATAGCTTGTTTTAAAATTATTATTACTATACTCTGGTTTTGCAGACTTTTATTGTCTTCCTCCTGCCGCTATTGCACAGAAACATAGACTATTCTGTCCAGAAGGGACCCCAAAGATCAATGAATCGATTCCCTGCAATTCACAGGTGAGGCTACTTGCCCTGAGTGAGGGGCTGGGATCTCCACTGATTTCTTTCAGGAATCTCAGGTAAGGAACCTGGGAAGGTGGCCTCCTGCATTCTCTTGCTTGTAGACAGAGTCGGAGGAGGGCAGGGTGTGGTGCGTGTGATGCCATTTACACGTGAGCGTACAACCTGATGCAGCCGCCCACCTGTGCAGTTGCCCAGCACCCTTTGCTCACAAGGACCCTGTACTTGCTTTAATGCTCTGTTTGTTGTCACCCTCTTGAAAGTCTTAATACTTTTTGAGAGAGGGGACCTGCATGTCCATTTTGCATTGGGATCTGCACATTGTGTAGCTGGTCCTTCTCTACGTCTCTCACACCCCCCAACAGCACATCCTTTGCAATTCAGCTTCTTTAAGGAGCCTTCTCTGACTCCTCCACGAGAGTGCCGTGTGTCATAATATTACTACTATTAATTCCTAACATTAAGTGCTTTCTTTCTATAGGCCAACCCTTTGGGGGAGATATTATCATTGTCATCATACCCACTTAATAGATGAGGAAACTGAAGCTTAGAGAGAGATAACTGGCTCAAGTTTACACAGCTAGGATTTGGGATTAGAACCCAGTTCTGCTTGACTCCAGAGAACAGAGACTTAACCACTATGCTGTATAATCATATTGTGCCGTCTGTTCAGTGTTTAACACTTGTGATGCATGCTTGTTTCTCTTCTTCGGCTGTAGGACAGAGACTGTGTCCTTTATTGCAGAGACTGTGTCCTTTATTCAGTTTCACCCAGCATCATGCCTAGCACAGACAGGGTGCTCCATGAATATTTATGTAATAAAGGGCATTTGGCTAAATCTAACGCCGCATCAGAACTTCCTGCCAACCAAAGAGACTCCCGGGTTTGTGTTTAAATTTCTCCTGTGAGTGAAGCTGCACAGTGTGGCTGGCAGGGGCTTAGAGATACCTTATATTTGACTTCATGAATTATTTATGGATTAGCACCGGGAATCATCATTAATTTGTGAAAGGAAAGAAGTTGCTCATGGCTTGGTGCCCGTATTTTTCTGGCAGGGATAAATTACCCTCACGACTGCTGGGTAAAGACTCCAGAGGTCGGTTTCCAGGGGAGACGAAGCACTGCACCCCTTCTTCCCTTCTCTTTCCCGCAGCTGGGAAATCCGGGAATGTGCATTCTGCCACAGCCTACGGGCAGGGAGCCCACGCAGCCTCCCACAACACTTAGGTAACGCACCTACTATGTGTGCCGGGCAGATGCTAAGCATGAGGGTACAAAACCAAGACGACATGTAAACAATCACTTGGTCAGGTGATTAGCAGCAAGAGGTGACTGTCCTCCGTGCTGTGGGGCGGGGTTTATGCCTAAACCAAGTCTTATAGAGCAAAAAAGAAATAGTCTAGCTGGAGACAGGGATAGGAGAAGTCAGAGGGACAGGCTTTCTGATCAGAAGTAACCCTGCAAGGGCTGGAGAAGGACCTGGAAATGGTAGAAATGGGTGACGTGGTGAGAGCCCTGTGGCGCTCAGGCAGAAGCCGGGCCTCTGACGGTGGTGGTGCCGATGGGGGAGGTTCTTCTCTGGAGGCTGAAGGTGGTGGTGGATGGAGCCAGTGCTCTCACCGGCCGGTGTGGCTCCGGTGCCCTCAGTGGGGTGGCTCTCCAGGGACCAAGGCCTCCTCTGCTCCGCGGAGCAGTGGCTTTGGGAGCTCCTGAGTCCGCAGAGCCTCAGGGTGAGGGAGAGGCACACCTGCGCAGAGGGACGGCGGGAGGGGCTGTGGCTGAGTGGCCCCACAATCCTGCCCCATCAGCAAGTCTGCTCTCTGAGCCCTACTGTGTAACAGCAATCGCTCTGCCATTTTCTTCAAAGCATCAAGAGGAACTGTAACTGCATCTGGGTTCAGCGGCCCTTACTTTTGAGCAATAAAGTACAAATGATCACAGTTTACTTTGATGCTTTCGGAATTGGTTTCTCACCATTTACTATATGGAAAGTCGCCTGTGCGCGCACGCTGTGCCTTGGAGGGAGCCCTTGCTTCTCTGAGCTTGTCTTAACGTGTTATTTATTCTGCAGTTCTTCTTCTTTGAGTTTAAGCAGTGCTCTGCGCTCCTGGGCTGCCCTGACCGCACTTAGGGGTCCAGCCCTGCTGCCCCAGACTTTTCTGGAGAAAAGATTGTTCCCTACTCCACTTATTTCCAAGTAGACAAGAGTCAGAGAGCCCTGCAGGGTGAAGGCGAAGGCAAGGCACTCCAGATAAGTGTTTTTCCCCCCTCTGTATTACTTATTTATTAAAGCCAGTGAGGCTTAACTAAGAGAATGGAAAGGAACCGAGGAAACAGAGAATACAATGGCTCCTCAGATTTTAATGGGAGAGATGGCTGGAAGTGATTCCTAAATTATTAAATAAATCGATTTGATTCTTGAAGCTGGCCTCCAAGGTGTATTTGTCAGTTTCATTACCATTGTCTTCAAGTGTAGGAAGAGTCACTCCTGGAGTAAGTTTTATCCTTTTTCACCCCCTCTGATTTATTTTGAAGGGTGCAATTCACTGGCTGGTCTAATTAAACACTAACTTCTTTACCTAACGGGAGCATTGTTCTTTCCATTCTCATTTTGGCTTCCATTCTCGATCCCATTTGTCTCACAGGCCTGCAGACAATGCAACAAGATCAGGTCATCTGCAGGGCAGATGCACTTTGGAGAATCTTGATCCCATTTCGATTATAGGACCATTTGGTCACAGATGAGCTCTATGGTCATTTGTCCACACACAGGAGGACTGTCATCTAGCTATTTGTCTGGTGGAATCCACTGAGTGTTAGAATAATAGGTTGTTTCATCCCCAATGCCAAGAATAACACCTTAATGCACTACAGGGAAATAATAGATTTTATTTTGGGGTTTTGGTGGTGACTGCCGAAGTGTTTGCTCCTTTTTCTCATATTTTCCTCTCTCCCCCTAAACACTTCTACTGCCTCCAGCCCAATGGTAAAAAAAAAAAAAAAATGCCTGAACATCTAAATTCTTTTCCTTAATTATCCTCCGGAGGAAAGCAGGCCAAGCACCAGGGTGCAAAAAATTTAAACCATAAATAACAAGCCGAAAGGAAATAAAAGAAATGACACCAGAATAAACTAAGCTATTAACTGAAAGCTTTACATCTCCGTCCTCCTCGGGCCTGAAAAATCTAAGGGAAGGTGGTTAAGTATTTATTTTCCAAAGAATGTCATTACAATCTACAGCAATTAAAAATGGATGAAGGAAACGTTTCTCCATGATTTCTGGTGGTACTTTGGGCACTGATGCATGACAATTTGGGGAACATAGTTTCCACTCCCCCCCCCTGAGGACAAGTGGTGCTGAAGGACCCAGATCTGGGTCCTTTGGGAGCATCATTGCTGCCTGGTCTGGGGTGGACGGCAGGAATGGGAGGAGCGAGGGGAGTGAAGTACTGGGTCGCGGTTGAATGCTTCCTGAAATGAATGAATGCTTCTCCCTGGATCCGCTGCATGATTGTTTCTTTCGAGTTGGTACACCTGGTGTAAAGAACTCCATTCACACCTGCAAACCTGTCAGGCTTCCAATTATTGGCTGGAGGTTGCAATTTCTGGGATGCTCCCCAACCTCGGGGTGGGGAGAAGGTGTGTGTGTTTGGCAACACAGCACACTGAAGGGGAAGGTGTGGGGCACAAGGTTGCTCCCTCTTCCTGCCCAGTTTGCCCAGGCTGCCAGGCTGACACTTGCAGAATCACTCCCAGCCACCCGGCGGCCCGGGAGCCCTTGTGGTCCCCATTCTGCTTTGCAGGTGAGCCAGTCCTATTTGGGTGGCTAGGACTGGGCAGAGCCCCAGAGTGTGTGCATGCATGCATGCATGCATGCGTGTGACTGGCAGGTGCACACCTGCCAACAATCTTGCCCTTTGTCTCTTGCCACCCATGGGTCTGGGGGTGCAGAACTGGGATCAGTGTGAAATCCAGAGACAGCTTGGTTTCTCCACACAGCTGAAAGAGAGTTAAGAGAAAAGCAAGGGGCAGGAAAGCATGTATCAGGAGATCTCAGTTTTGTAAAACAAACCATGACGAGGTACTCAGACTCTGTATGTATGTATACAAAGGGCTGTGCTGGATTATATAAGTGTGGAGGGAAATCCAGGACACATGCTGAGTTCTTAAATGAGTTACAGGGGTGTGAGACTGGGGTGGGGATGCTGCTAGGAGGTGGGGAAAGACATTCATGACTGTTCAATACATGACCCCATTTGTGCAAAGCTAATATTTATATACGTATTAAAGTTTAACTGTTTCACCTTACTCTGCTCATCTTTTCTCCAAAAACGCTTCCTCTGAAAAATTTCCCCGAGCCAGGTACCAAGTGTGCAGTTTTATGTGGGCTCTTTTTCTGCAGCATTTAGAGTCACTTCTCTGCAGCTGCGTTTTATGGCGAGCCAAGAAAGAGGCGAGCCACTTTGCCTCAGGGAGAAGCTGTTATTAACTACTCTCCTTGTCCACCCTCCCCTCTATCCTGATCAGGTGGATGGCGTGAGGAAAAGGGCTTCCTCAAAAAGCCTGACTCCTCTTAAATGGACACAGTGCCCTTGGGCAGGCGGCTGAGGTCTATAGAGAGGAGACCTCAGGATCGGAGCTGGGCCTGTCTGGCTGCTGGAGGCTGTGTGAGCGTCTGCCGTCGCTCCCCAGGGAGGGGAAAGACTTTGTGGAAACCTAAGCTAGTATCTGAAGATGAAAGGACAGGGCAGTAGTTTCTAGTTCAGCATAAGGAAGAGGTTTCTAAGCACCTGAGCTGACGGCTGGTGGGCCACCTCATGGGAGTAGGAGGTGTCTCATTGCTGGTGAGGCTTGGGGCCTGAAGGTGCCTTGGTCAAGAGTCCTGCACCATGTGGCCCCAGATTATTAAGGCCTGTAGTGCTGTGCTGTCCAACACAGTAGCCAAGCCCCACGTGGCTGCTGAGTACTAGACCTGTGGCCAGTTAGCTGAGGAACTGAATATTTAATTTAATTAGTGGACTATGTCCAAAGGAAGCAAAATCAGTATCTTGAGATATCTGCACTCCCATGTTCATTACAGCATTATTCACACTGGCCAAAACACTGAAACAACCTAAGTGTCTGCTCACAGGTGAATAAAGAAGATGTGGGACACACACACACACACACACACACACACAGTGGACTATTATACAGTCATAAAAAGGAAGGAAATGTTGCCATTTGTGAGAACATGGATGAACCTGGAGGGCATTATGGTGAGTGAAATAAGTCAGACAGAGGAAGATAAATACTGCATGGTATCACTTATATCTGGAATCTAAAAACAGAGTTGAACTTATAGAAACAGAGTAGAAGAATGGTGGCTGCCAGGGACTGGGAGGTAGAGAAAAGGGTCAAAGGGCATAAACTTTCAATTGTAAGATGAGTAAGTTCTGAGGGTCTAGTGTACATCACAGTGACATAGTTAATGATACTGTATTGTATACTTGAAATTTGCTAAAAGAGTAGCTCTTAAGTATTCACACCAAAAAACAAACAAGAAAGGTAACCATGCGAGGTGATGGATGTGTTAATTAACCTGAATGTGTAATCATTTTACAATGTATATGTGTATCAAATCATTACGCCATATACTTTAAATATATACAATTTTATTTGCCAATTATATCTCAAGGCTGGAGAAAAAATAAATTTAAAGACTGGAGCAGTATAAAATATCTTTTCTGTTAAACGGACTCCATTGTTTTGGTAGGACTACATTTCACTTTAACTACTGAAAATTTAGTAGCCAAACTGAGATGTCTGCAAGTGTGAAATATTCATCTGATTTGGAAGATTTAGTGTGAAAAAGAGTGTAAGATATTTCATTAATAATTTTTGTATTACACATTGAAATAACATTTTGTGAATATTGGGTTAAATAAAGTACATTAAAATGTATTTTTTGTTTAAAAATACGTGGCTACTAGAAAGTGTGAAATTACCTATGTGGTTTGCATTGTATTTCTGTCTTGGGTAGCACTGCTCCAAGTCTCTGCCCACATTGGGAGTTTGTGATTTTATACTGATGTGGCTTCTCATCCCTCTTTAGAGAGAAGACTTGTATTTTCCACAGTGGTCATCTAGACAGTTATTATTGGTGATGCTGGTGGGAATGTCTGGACCTCAGAGAAATGACTGGGAGCAATGATGTTGGTACAATTTTTTATACAAGAGCTTAGCTTGCATGTGCCAAACCTGGTGTTTAAAATAATAGGACGAAGTTTCTTTTAAAGATCAGAATATATAACCTGACTTATTCACTGCCTTTCTCTAGCAGTTAAAGTTGAATAAAAATCTTTCATTGTTCTGTATCATTAAAACACATCCCAAGAAAGGCCTAGAAACACAGTGGTAGACTCTAAATTAAGCAATAAGATATGCACTTTTAGTTTCCCTAATTACCTACTATTCAAAGTAGGTTGGAACTAAAATAAACATGCTGCCTTGAAATGAGAATTAATACGTGCTAGTGCTGCTGGGGAAAGCCCTATTAAACAATTGAATTTTGGAATATTTTGCTTTGTCAAAAAACCCAAAGGCATTCTTCCCTTAGGAGTTGAATCTTCATTTAGCATTTTCTTTAATTACTTGTTCCATGTGTTTTACAAAGTGCTTTTATCAAGCTATTACGATACTTTGTTCATTTTGTATTGAACTCTGCCACATCCTAAGGAAATATTCACCTTCTCCATCATTCCTTGAGAAACCAAGTGAAAATAATGCCATGATTCCATGGGGGAAGGGCCATATTAATTATGGAACATGTTGTTGGGAGTCTGAAAAGGAGACCTTGGCCATTCCGCTAAGGACAGGTGAAGGGAGATAGGAAGGGGGAGGAGGATCAGAGGACAGACAGGAGACCGGGTGGTGTGGGTGACACTCTGGGATTTAAATCCAGCCTTTCCTGGACCTACTGAGCTGGGATCATATATTTTTCAAGTTAGGTGGGAATTCTAATCTTGTTGTCCAAGGAATGTAGGCTACAAGAAAGGCTGATCTCATTATAAACAGAGGCTGCTAGAATCTGGTCTTCTAGGGGCTGGGCATGAACAGGATTGGAACAAAGAAAATATTTCAGAGTCTTGAGCAAGGACTCCCAGCTGGGAGAAGAGGAGAAGAAGAAATGCAATTCGAGCACAATAATCCAGAGCCTATTATCAGGGCAGGAGCGGGAGGTGTTGATGTTAGGACTAAAGGAAGACAGTTTAACTATCACCTTTTACAGTGAAAGTGTAAAAAGACAATTTAAGTATCACCCTTTAAAATGAAAATGCTAAACAGTTTAGCCTAGGCTGTTATCAGGACCACAAATGACATGTCTTTTTAAAAGAGATAAAAGAAAAACACCACTGCAGAATACCTGGCCCCAAAAAGTCATGTAGCTCAAATCGTGACCTCTTTGTTCTGGATAGTCTAATTCCCAAAGGGGGAGTTTAAGACCCTTTTCCCTGAGTAGCCAGCCCTTGGGGTTTATGATTCAGTAAACAGGAAGGATCAAAGGGCCCTGAGGAGTTACTGGAATCCTTCCTTCTGCTTTAAGCTAGGATTTCTACTAAGCAACGGTTGCATGATCTAACCTCAAAAATTGCAAGAAAGGGATTTCCCATTTTTTTCTGTAATGATTTAGGGGAAGTAACTGCTGTGTGTCAAGCGCTTTACATGTTATGTTTTTGATGCGCACAGTAACATGTAAGGTACATATTGTTATGTCCATCCTGGCAACAAGGACACTGACTGAGGCTCTGAGATGAAATAATGTGCCCCAAGTTAAGCAGCCGTGAAGCAGGGCACTTGGGATTTATTGCCAGGTCTGTCTGACTCCAAAACCATGTTCTTTCCAACTACAGTATGTTTCTTTTATTAAGTTCTTTTTAATATCTAATCAGTATCTATCTTTTCAGCTGTAATTTAAGCTCATTATCCCAGTGCTTGGTGGAAATGGAGCAGTTATTCTCAATTTGCTATTCAAAGGCTTTCATGTATTTGGAGATGGCTACCTCAGCCTTCTCTTACCTTTTTCCTATCTGCTGCACAAAAAGCAAGGGAGAATGCTGTTCAAGCCCCTGAAATAGCTTTGTTTCTTTTAATTGGCATTTAATTTGTATCTACTCAGATGCGTCTTGCTTATAGGAAGCTGGCAGAATGTTCCATTTCATTCCTTCCTTCATCCAAAGGATTTAGTGGGGTATGGACAGATGACATGCACTGGGACACTCAAAGAACATCTGTGCAAATAGTACAAAAGGGAGGGCCTGTCTCTGAGCAGGATGGAGAGCCCTTCATAGCGTTGAGAGCAGTAGAACTCAACGTTGAAGGGTGAGGGAGAATATTGCCAAACAGACAGGATGGGCAAAGGGCACCTTGCGTGCAAAGTCCTGTGAACTGATCACACCACTGTGTCGGGAAGAGGAAGCAGTTTGGTATGGCTGGAGCATGTATGGTGTGCACAGGAAAAGGGCAGGAGCTGGTTCAGGGCAAGCATCAGATCACAGAGGGTTTCTATGTCATGTTAGAGTTCCTAGTTTGTTTTTAATTTTGAGAATTAAAAAAAGTACAGAATAACTTAATAGACACCCACACCTGTATTCTTACCATCCAGAACTAAAAACTGTTAACATTTGACCATATTTTTCTAGCCTTTTAAAAAAGAAATCAAACACTACAGATCTATTACAAGCCCTCTTAATGAACACTGCCTTTCTCTACACCCCTTCCCAGAGGCAATGATTGTTCCTTCAGTATTTATCCTTCCAGGTCGTCTAAAGCACATCTCACACACAGAAGGATGAAAGCACCCCTGTGTCTTGCTTTCTTCTTCCGTCAACTCTGTTTCTGAGCTCTGTTTGTCTGGATAGATCCAGTTCATTCATTTTAACTGTTGCATAGAAAGCCAGTTTGTGAATACTACATTTTATTTATCTGTTCCCCTATGGATGGGGGTATTGGTAGTTTCCAGTTTTATACTATCAAAAGTGCTGTTGCAATCAGCATCCTTATCCTTATTTCTCAAGGGAAGCAATATCCAGCTTTCCCTGATGATGAAAGAGCCATGTGGGGATTGGGGGGACTTATTAAGAAAACAAATAATGAAACAATAAGCAAAAACAGATCTCCAGGCCTTTGTTCTGGATTCTCACTCAGAAGGCCTGGCAGTTTTGGGGGGGAATATTTTTTTGGTAACAAGTGCCCCACATGATTGTATTCATTAGGTAAGTTGTAAAGTGGGTAGAGAGTACATGGGTACTGCGAGAGGTGTGGGGCCACCGTAGGATTTTACATCAAGAAGCGCCACAACAAGGTTTGCATTCAGAAATATGGCTTTGGGGACAGTATGAACAATATGCTGAGTCCCAATTTCATTTGTAAGGAATGAAAAATGGGTTAAGACATGGTCCCTAAAGTTAAGTAGGTCGCATTCTATCAGGGCATTTATAGAAATGAGGGCAAATGGGACCCAAGGCCTGGAGGCTTACCATTCACAGGCAAACGGTTTCCTGGTCCAGGGTTCTTGGAGGCACTCACCCCTTCCAGGGCTGGCTGGTCAGCGCCAGCGCCCATGTTCCCCATGTTGTCTGCCCACTTGGAAGATGACTCTTCACGTTTTATATATTTTTGTTCTTCTAAGTTCTTTTTCTGGGAAGAAAGTTGGAAGAAATATCTAAATGGGGTTTGATGTATATATATTTTATGTATTCCCATTTTAGGTGACTGTAAAATATCAAGCTCTGTGATAGTTGTAGAAAGTTTCCATCTCACCCAGAAGCAATAGAAATAATTTGGTTCTTAATAATTGAACAGTTCATTTTGCTATCAACACCCTTTTCTGAAGCCTAAAGAAATGGCGTTTCTAACCCATTACATGAGGGTAGACGTCGGGTATTATAGTAAAAGGTGTCTTAGAGGCTCTCCCCTCTCATCCCCTTCATTTTACCGGAGAGGAAACTAGCATAGGAAGAGCAGAACAGGTTTGGCCAAGGCCACGCAGAGGGGGCGGTGCTAGAGACAGGATGGGAGGGATGGCCTCTCGAGTTCCTCCCTCCTTGCAACTATCCCACCAGATGACCTGCTGTTTCCATGGATGAGGAGTCCCACCGGTCCCATTTCTAGAACCACCCCGTCACCTTGTGGACGGGACACGGAGTGACTCTGATGCTCTTCTCGCATCTGAAAAGTATCAGGCAGAGTCGATCAAGCTGCAAGAGGCATGACAACATCTGTGCTTCCACACAGCTCTCCCGGTAGCCTGGGCTCCTTCCATGGCCAAGCAGCCATTGTCAGCACATTCCCGCCTCCTGAGGATTCATGAGAGCTCCAGGTTCTGCCTGAAGCCAGTGGAGGAGCTCTGCTCTCAGATAAGCTTAGAGGGAAACAAAACAAGGAACTAGAGAAAACAGACCCTTACCTGCCAAGGAGAGGGGCTCTTTTTAAGTTAGGAAAAGAGACATTACTGTTGAGTGAAAGAATCCTTTTGAGTCTTTATTACAGCCTCTTAGAAGGACATTCTTTTAGGTTGAGTGTGTTGATACAATTTCAGTGCCCAAGTCTAGAACTTTTATATCCAGAGAGAAGAAGCGTTCCTCCTTCTCCACTATTAGTCATATACCACTGGCCTCTCAGAAAAAGTAATACTTGGTGTAATGATGTATTATTTGATTTGGCATCAGAAGAACAGGGTTCAAGTCATGACTTTGCTACTTAACCAGCTGTGTGATCATTAGTGAGTCGCTTGGCCTCCCCACGTCCAGCTCAGTCTCCTAAGTCTCAGATGGCAGTGACTGGAACCTGCTTCTCAGGGTTGTTCATTCACCGGTTCACTCTCATTCATTCATTTACCCACACGGTGTGTGGCAGGCACTGTGCTAAGCACTCGAATGCCGAGGGAGGCGTGGTTCCAGCGCTCACGGAGCTCGCGGTCCCGTGAGGCAGACCGTCAGGTCATCACATTAAGGAACGTGTGATTCCCACCTGAGTGCACTCCCTGAGGGCTGCAAGTATGGCTCTGTGAGAGAATATGAAAATCATCTAGGGAAATGATTTCAATGAAACGGTGGAGAAAGGGGTGGGGTGGGAAAACAGTTTAGGGAAGGGGTCCCTGAGGCAAATAAATCTGAGCTCGGATCAGAAAGATGCCCCAGTGAAGAGTGGGATTTGTGTATCCTGACAGAAGAAACCACATGGGCAAAGATCCTGGGGTGGGCGGGTGCATGGTGCACCCCTAGTCCATGGGTGGAGACAAGCCAGCACAGCTAGAGCTGAAAGGGCTGGGGAAGAGTGGTCAGAGGGGAGGCTGGGAAAGCAGGCGGGAGGCGGGCCGGGCAGGGAGTTGTGAGCCGAAGCAAGAATTTTGGTTTTTATCTTAACAGCAGTGGGCGGTGACAAAAGATGTTAAAACTGTCTGGGTGTGAGGATGTGTGTGTAGACAGGTGTGCTATGTGTGTATTCATGCACATGTGTGTGTGTGTGAGTGTAGGTCAGGCCTACAAATAAGGATGACTTGGAGTGGAGTCAGAGTGGGTGTGCAGAGAGCAGTGAGAGGTATTGCAGTGGTCAAGACAGGACATCACCGAGTACTGGGCCAGCTCGGGGTAGTGGGGAGGGTGGGGGCAGATGCGTTTGAAATCTCTCACATATCGTTCAGGAGGTGAAATGGACTGAACTTGGAGGTCGATTGGTTCGGGGGTGGCTGGAGGGAGCCGCTTCCTTGGTATCTGGTCAGTGGGATGGGAAGGATGGTGGCAGCACTCTCTGAGATGGGGAGCCATGGAGGAAAGCCCAGTGTTTTTAGGGGAGAAGATCGTAAGTTCAGTCTTAGACATGTTGAAGTTAAGAGCTCTGAGACATCCAAGAGGCAGTGTTGAGTGGACAGGTGGAAGTGTGAGCCTGAAGCTTTGGAGCCAGGACTGAGCTGGAGAAACAAATCTGAGAGTCAGGAGATGGTTACTGAATTCACGGGTGTGGATGAGATTGTTTGGGAAGAAGTGTGGATTGAGAAGTGACCGGAGAATCTGGAAGAGAGCCACGACAGCATTGTGTCATGGAAGGCAGGGAAGGAGAGTGTTTCCAAAAGGATGGGTAGTTGACAGGGTCAAATGTTGCTGAAGGGTGAGGTGGGGTGAGGACTCAATGTGTCCGTTAGGTGTAATGGTGGGGAGAGTTAACATTACTGGGAACCACTCTCTAACATCTGAATGTAGCTCATCATCCCCAGTTTCCAGATAAGGAAACCGAGGCACAGAGAGTGTATGTAACTTGCCCAAGGCCGCACAGTATGTAATTTGACCCGAGGGAAAATGATGCCAGACCCCAGATCCTCAGCCATTGTCATCTGCTGCTCCCTGCTAGTTCTGTAGAGGTCACTGCTGACTTTGAGGAGAGCCATTTAGGTGCCATGAATTGGGAAGAAGCTGGACAGAAGCTGGTGCTGCCCAAGGGCAGCTGAAATGCCCCCAGCCTTCTATCTTCTTTCGGCTGCATCCTTCCTTGTCATGCGCTTGAGGCCCTTCCAGGTCTGCTAGCTCAGATCTAATGGTTTCAACATGCTGCCCCCTGTGGTAAAGTATTTGGTTGCTCCCTGGACCCTGTTAAGGCACAGTGGCCTTTGGGAGGAGGTTAGGCACCCCCTAGATAGGGTGACCACAGGTTCCAAGTTGCTTGTGCCGGTATCAGTTTGTCCTGGCAGAATTATGAAAAGCTTTCTCGTTCATGCTCAAGAGTATCTCAGTTTGGATGGTAAATTACATGGTATCCTGCAATGGCCAGTTTCATGTGTCAACTTCACTAGGTTAGAGTCCCCAGTTATTCAACTGAACAAACACTAATGTAGGTATTGTAAATGTATTTTGTAGATGTGAATAAAGTCTATAATCAGTTTACCTTAAGTAAGACCATCACCCTGGGTAGTCTGGGTGGGCCTCATTCAGCCAATTGAAAGACCTTAAGAGCAGAACTCTGGTTTCTCTGAAGAAGAAATCCTGCCTGTGGACACCAGCCCCTGCCTGCGAGGTCCACCCTGTCCTTCCTGATGGCTGCTTCTGGGTTTCCATACTTGCCTAGCCAGCTCTGACCATCACATAAGCTAATTCCTTGCAAAAAATAATCTTACTATATATCTCCTACTGGGTCTGTTTCTCTGATAGGAGCCTGACTGCTACATCTCTGTACCCAGAGAACCATCTCTGCCTGTGCCACAGAGCCCCAGGGAATTGGGGTGGGGTGGGGTTGCCGTGAGAGTGGCAAGGGAGTAAGGAGTCTGGTAGAGGGCTGCTGACAGGGCTTAGGCAGATTCGGCGGGAAGGGAAGAAAGGAAGGCTCTCACAGGGTTCAATGAATGGGAGGTCCCGGTGAGGTTGAAAATTATACTGGAAGGAGTCAGTGAACACGTGAGTTGGTTAAGGAGACATTGTCGCTTGGAGCAGAATGCTGGGATTGGTGGTTTGGAAGGCGAAGCAGTTTTGGGTGATGACAAAGTATGTGTGACATGGAGACAGGTGGTATGTAGAAGGTAAATGTAGGAGGCCATGGGGATTTGGGTCAAGGGTGCCAGATGGGTGACCCACACAGATATTCTGCTGGAGAAGCAGGCCAGGCCCAAGCTGTGAGGAGCAGATGAAGTGGTGGATTGGGGGGTTCTTGAACTCTCAGTGGGGCTACAGTGATTCCAGAGCCTCTGGCAGACGGGGACCTGTGCCTTGTACAATGAGCTCTCTGGGGTTCTGTGTGCCTGGGGAAAGCCAGAGCAGCCCTCCGCCAGTCATTCTGAGCAGAGGGGAAGTATGTTGCTGGCGTGTGGCCTTTGCCTTGTCTATGGCCCCTCTTTCCACACAACAGGTGTCACACGACCTCACTGTCACTCATAGGGTCATGGGACACGGTACAGGGAGGCCTTGGCTCATTCAAAGCAATAAAGGGAATTGAGCATCTGGGAGCAGAAGTGGCACACCTCAGATTTTGTGTGCATCCAGGCATAAGCTTAGATGAAAATCACTCAGCATTTATTTGTCAGGCCAAAGCTGCAAAAGGGTCTGTGGCAGAAATGCTGAGGGCGTACCCACAACTAGAGTAACTCCACTATGATTTCTATCTTTGTAACTACATGCATTACAAATGTCTGCCCCAGAACCTGTCTCTCTCCGAAAGAAAGAGGCCCAACAGTCACAGGGCGAAGCATACTGTGGGAAGTTATGGAGACATGGTCAACCATGGCGGTAAAACACACCGAACCTGTATTGAGTAAAGAGGCTCTGACTCTGCTGTCAGCAGATCCTTTTCCTAAGAAGACAGAGCAACGTGCTGTTCATGCTCTTTTCTGCATTTCTTCTCCGGATAAGCTCTGATGGCTTACTATGAGCTTTACATGTCTAAGTAGAGCACTGTTGCTGATGGAGAGAACTCAACCCTCTCTTTTTGTCTAGACTCTGAAGAGTGACTATGTCTTGGATGTTGGCCTATGTGGCAGTCATTGAGGATGGCGCCTATCATGCTAAGGTGAGGCAGACTCAGCAAGGTGCTGAGCGCTGTGGTGCCCCGCTAGCTGTAAGGAGTAAGCAGTATTTTGCAAGAGAAATGACCTAAATTTTTGGTATGCTTTGTGCTTTTCCCATTTTGTTACCCCTGATCATTAGTAAAGACTTGGGATTGCTCCAGTCCAGAGCAGCTATACTGCCACATTAAAAAAACAGAGGTAACTTGTGAACACTTGGGTCAATTATAAAGTGGGTGCTGCAGTGGCCCCTTCAAACCAGCATGAAATTTGGCCAGAAAGTCCAGGGGGAGGTGCAATTTCCTAAATTGAGTCCCAGTGTCCCACAAGCCTTCTCTTCAGAAGAGTCACCTTTAGAGTCACACCTGGAGATCTGGGTTGTGTCTTTCTGATGTGATGGGGGTGTCAATTCCTTCATTCTCCAGGCTAGATCCCATCCCTCCCACTGCCTAACAACTCATTCTTTTGGAGACAGGAGCTACCCTGAAGTTGCAGGGGCAGACTTTTCTGCTCTGAATTCTTACCATCATTAACAAAATCCCACAGATGCCCACCAAGCCATGGCTGTCCATCACTGTTGCCATCATAGAGACTTATTTCAGAACATAAGAGACTTAAAAAATGTAATTATTTTCCTTTAAGATCAGGAAAAGACAAGGATGCTCTGGAGGTCGTAGCCATGGCAGTCAGACAACACAAAGAAATCAAAGGCATGCAGATTGGCAAGGAAGAAGTTAAATTGTCCCTGTTTGCAGATGACACGATATTGTACAAAAAACCCTAAAGAATCGACTCCAAAACTACTAGATCTAATATCTGAATTCAGCAAAGTTGCAGGATACAAAATTAATACACAAAAATCTGTTGCATTCCTATACATTAATGATGAACTAGCAGAAAGAGAAATCAGGAAGACAATTCCATTCACAATTGCATCAAAAAGAATGAAATACCTAGGAATAAACCTAACCAAGGAAGTGAAAGACTTATACTCTGAAAACAACAAGACACTCATGAGAGAAATTAAAGAAGATACCAAAAGATGGAAACACAACCCATGCTCATGGATAGGAAGAATTAATATTGTCAAAATGGCCATCCTGCCTAAAGCAATCTACAGATTCAATGCAATCCCTATCAAAATACCAACAGCATTCTTCAACAAACTAGAGCAAATAGTTCTAAAATACATATGGAACCACAAAAGACACCAAATACCATAGCAATCCAGAGAAGGAAGAATAAAGTGGGGGAAAGTATGCTTCCTCACTTCAAGCTCTACTACAAAGCCATAGTAATCAAGACAATTTGGTACTGGCACAAGAACAGACCCATAGACCAATGGAATAGACTAGAGAGCCCAGATATAAATCCAAGCATATATGATCAATTAATATATGATGAAAGAGTCATGGATATACAATGGGGAATGACAGCTTCTTCAACAGTTGGTGTTGGCAAAACTTGAGAGCTACATGGAAGAGAATGAAACTGGATTATTGTCTAACCCCATACACAAAAGTAAACTCAAAATGGATCAAAGACCTGAATGTAAGTCATGAAAGCATAAAACTCTTAGAAGAAAACATAGGCAAAAATCTATTGAGTATAAACATGAGCAACTTTTTCCTGAACACATCTCCTTGGGCAAGGAAAACAAAAGGAAAAATGAACAAATGAGATTACATCATGCTAAAAACCTTCTGTTCAGCAAAGAACACCATCAGCAGAACAAAAAGGCATCCTATAGTATGGGACAATATATTTGTAAGTGACATATTCGACAAAGGGTTAACATACAAAATATATAAAGAACTCACATGCCTCAATACCCAGAAAGCAAATAACCCTATTAAAAAATGGACAGAGGATACGAACAGACACTTCTCCAAAGAAGAAATTCAGATGGCCAACAGGCACATGAAAAGATGCTCCACATCACTAATTATCAGGGAAATGCAAATTAAAACCACAATGAGATATCACCTCACACCAGTTAGGATGGCCAACATAGAAAAGACTAGGAACAACAAATGCTGGTGAGGATGGGGAGAAAGGGGAACCCTCCTACACTGCTGGTGGGAATGTAAATTAGTTCAACAATTGTGGAAAACAGTATGGAGGTTCCTGAAAAACTCAAAATAGAAATACCATTTGATCCAGGAATCTCACTCCTAAGAATTTACCCTAAGAATGTAGGATCCCAGTCTCAAAAAGACATATGCACCCCTATGATTATCGCAGCACTGTTTACAACAGCCAAGAAATGGAAGCAAAGTGTCCATCAGTAGATGAATGAATAAAGATGTGGTACATATACACAATGGAATATTATTCAGCCATAAGAAGAAAACAAATCCTACCATTTGCAACAACATGGATGGAGCTAGAGGGTATTATGCTAGTGAAATAAGCCAGGCGAAGAAAGGCAAGTACCAAATGATTTCACTCATCTGTGGAGTATAAGAACAAAGCAAAAACTGAAGGAACAAAACGGCAGCAGACTCACAGAACCCAAGAATAGACTAACAGTTACCAAAGAGAAAGGGACTGGGGAGGGTGGATGGGAAGGGAGGGAGAAGGGGAATAAGGGGCATTATGATTAGCACACATAATGTAGGGGGGAGGGCACGGGGAAGGCTGTATAGCACAGAGAAGACAAGTAGTGACTCTATAGCATCTTACTATGCTGATGGACAGTGACTGTAATGGGGTGTGTGGTGGGAACTTGATAATGGGGAGAATTCAGTAACTACAATGTTACCCATGTGATTTTATATTAATGATACCAAAATTAAAAATAAAAAAAATAAAAATAAAAAAAGTTATTGCTTTACTATATAATTTTGTAACAACAGTGAAACATTGCAGGAGAAAAAAATTTACCCGCAGTCCTGCTACCCCAGCAAATCAAATTCTTTTCATGTTTTTGTGTCATAATAATCATAGAAAAGGAAGAGTTGAGAGGTTTTTTTCACGTTGTGCGTGCATGCATTCATGGTGGTGTTCCCCACCCCCATCTCTACAGATTTTCTGGAGCAATCTTGCTTTCATTTATTTCTGATTTTTAAAAGAAGCAGATCATTCAACGAATAAACAATTGATTTAGTTGTATACCTTTGTAAGATGGTAGGAATAAATTCATGCATTATGAAGAATTCCTTTGTGACTTGTTCTGGTTTTCTTATTCATTTTTCCATATTGTGACATAGCCTTCATATTTACAATGCAGTGATACTCAACTGGGAGGTGATTTTGTCCCACGGGACACATGGCCACGTCTGGAGACATTTTTTAGCTGTCACAACGAGGGGATGGCGCTCCTGGCATCTAGTGGGTAGAAGTCAGGGACGCTGCTATGAACATCCTAGGGTGCCCAGGGCAGCTCCCACACAAAGAATTATCTGGCCCAAATGATCAGTAAGGGCTGAGGCTGAGAAACCCTGTCGCACCATCAAATGCTGGTTTGAGTGGATGCCTAGTTACTTAATCATCACCTGTTCCCTTTACTGGGCGTGAATCATCTGCTGGTTTTCAGCGTGGGGGTGAGCAGATTCGGGCGCTGAGCTTTGGGCTTGCCGTGGTTATTCTGTGTGGGGTTGCCAGCTGTACCTGGCTTCTCGGAGTTTGGGAATCATCCTTGGACCAAGTGGGAGGACTTTTCTACAAATAGTACCAGCCGTTTATAGTTCCAGCTACTGGAATCTAGATCAGCAAACTCCCAGGCAGCCAGAGTACAGTGGAGCAGTTGTGAACTTGGGTGGAAAGCCAAGATCTGGAAGGCAAAACCTTGGGACCAGTGGGGCTCAGGGGTTTGAAAAGGGAGCAGATTCACATTGTTTCTGAAAGCATTCTTTTAGGTTAGTCCTTGAGGGCTTACCATACCTGAGCAAAACCCGGCTAGAATAGCAGCCGTCCATATTTCTTGCCCCCTTTGTCTGCCTGCTATTTTTCTCCAGTACTCATTGCTGCCTCACATGCTCCCTGTTTTATTTGTTATCGCCTGTCTCCCCTGCACAGGGGCAGGATTGGTGTCTGTTTTGTATACTGCTCTTACCAGCACCCAGAACAGTTCCGGGCTCACTGTAGGCAATCAGTGCCCGTTTGCTGAATGAACGAGTGCACGATCCACAAGCACACGCTTTCGCAAGAGCTCCGCCCACCATACCCGTTGCCCCAGATTGGGTCTCTTTTTACTCTGTCTTCTCCTCACTTTGGGTTTCTCTTCTATGGACAGGGGGTGGGAGGGGTGGGGGCCTGGGTGTTGCTGAAGGGGTGGAATGATTCAGAGACAGAGAGAGAGGGTGCAGCAAGGAGCCCCAGGTGACAGGACCCCATCCTCTGTCGGGCACCAGGAGAGAGGCTGCCAGGGAGGTGCGGAGAGGAACTGTCGCTGGTGAGCAGCTGGGCGCTTTTATACCCCCACCGGGGCTGCTTTGGGAGATGTGCCCTGTTTCAGAGGGGCTGTACCGGGCTTCCTTGTCAGGCCATCTGGATGACGTGGGGCTTTCCTTAGAGCCCCATCCAAAAATGAAAGCGCCCTTGGCCAGCTGGTTCTGTGCCAGCCTTGGGACTCCTCCCTGGGACTCAGGCGCTGCATTCCGGGGCATCTCAAACCAGACCTCTGTGGCCAAACTCATCTGAAGGTTCACAGTCTCATTTGATCTGATTTTCTGAAATTATGTATGTCCTTCACTCCTTAAGAGAAACAGATTGCAAACGACCTCCAAACACGCATAGCCACATCTTTATGAAGACACCCTGGGCGGTGGAGCCGCACAGGGGGCCCGCGGCAGCCCCGCCTCAGGCCTCTGCAGCTCTGCACTTGGCAGCTTCGGGGGCCCGCATTGCTTCACGCCCCTCAAAGGCAGGTGAGGCGCTGGCTGTCTCGGCAGCTGTGGCTCCAAGCAGGTGGTCCTGCGTCCTCAGCTGAGCAGCTCGGATTCTTGAAAAGCAAGTGACATGGGCAGTAATCCGCACTTGGCAAAGCAAACCCAAACCCGCTCTGGAAGGCACAGCTGGGCCAGGCTCAGCGACTTTATTCAATGGGCAGTTAATGTCGAGGCTGTCAGCTGAGGCCACAAGGGCAGGCCCAGGCAGGGAAGCGCACTTTCAACAATTCAGTCCAGCCCCACACGTGTGACGGAGCGGGTTCTATGCACGAGTCACCGCAGAGGAAGCAAAGAGAAGAAAGGGACAGTTCCTGCCTCAAGGAGCTTACATTCTAGCTCCTCTAAGGACCCCAAGAGAGGGAAGCAAAGGACAGCTGGAGTTGGAAGAGAGAATATCCAGTTGAAAAATCAGAACAAATGCCGTGGAGGAGGAATCCTGAAGTCTGGATAAAATTTCTTCTTCCTTTCCTGTCATAGACAGAATAATAATTACATGCTCCCCACCTTCCCAAGTGCCCATGTCTTAGTCCCCAGAATCTGTGAATATATTACCTTATATGGCAAAAGACACTTCACAGATGCTATTAAGGATCTTGAGGTGGGGAGAGTATCCTGGGTTTTCCAGGCAAGTCCCAAAATGTAATCATGCGCATCTTTGTAAGAGGAGGCTGGAGGGTCAGCGTGAGAGATTTGAGGTTAACAGGTACTGGCCTTGAAGATGGAGGGTGAGGCCATAAACCAAGAAATATGGGAAACCTCCAGAAGCTTGGAAAGACAAGGAAATGGATTCCACCCCTTAGAGCCTCTGGAAGGACTTAAGTCCTGCTGATCCATTTGGACTTCTGGTCTCTAGAACTGTGAGGAAATAAATCTCTGCTGTTTAAGTAGGTGGCCCTGTTCAAAATGCATAATGTGCCACAGCAGCGACGGGGAACAAATACACGCCCTTCTCCTTCCCTCCGGGTTCTCTCCCTCCCTCCTTTTCTTTCTCTTCCTCTTTCCCCCTCTCCCATCTATTGTCTCTATCTCCCCTCCCTTCCTCTCCTCTTCTTTTTCTTCCTTCCTCCCCTCCTCCAATTACAAATATAATACATACTCATTTTTTGAATTTCAAACAATACAGAAGTACATAAAATAACAAAGGAAAGCTCTCCCCTCTGACCCACCCTCCCTTCTTCTTCAGGAGAGGCCCAGTGGCTCAGAATGAAGCGCCTAGTCCACATGCTGGCTCTGTCACGGACTCCCTGCATGAGGTTAGGCACGCTATTTGCCTTTTTTGACCTTAGTTTGCTCATCTTTAAAATAGGGGAAAAGTTACTTACCTTAAAAGATTGTCAATGCATTAGTGCTTAGAAGAGTAAGGACTCGCTGCTTGTCGGCTCTTGGTATCTCTTTAGGTTTTGTTCTATTCTATACAAACACTTGTGACTATAAGGACTATATATAGGAGGACTTGGTTTTGCTAAGATGGCATGCCATAACATTGCTCTGCAAACCAAACAGGATTATTTCAGGTGGGTTATGGGTGGCAGAGAGAATTCCAGGAGTACTGGTGTGTAAGCAGAGACACCTCGGTGGGAGAATGTGGAGGGCATTCAGGAGAGAGGAAACAGTTTTATGAGAGAAAGAGAGACTGGAATGCTCGGCTGCAGCCCGAGTGTAGAGGGCATCGATTGACAAGGCATGGGAAGCACTGGGCAGAGCCTTCTGACCAAGGGTTACAGAGTAAGAAGGGGTGAGCGTTGCTCCTCAGGGAGGCCACTGAGGCAGCAAAGCCATGTTAAGATGATGTGGAGAAAAAGATAGGCAAGAACACGAGGGCAGCTTGAGCCAGGAGGGTAGCAGTGGACGAGTAAGGAGGCTTTCAAGACAATGTGAGACTATGTTCCTGAACTAGATGATTGGCTGGAAGGGGTTGGGGGAGAGGTCAACATGACTTTGAGTTGTTGAGTGCTGGGAATGGGAGAATGGCGCTTTTTAATCTTGGGGTCATGCTTGACTTCTTCCTGGACTGCCAGCTATACCATCAGCAAGTTCTGCTGACTGAGGTTCTCAGAAGTTCTCTTGGTTATTCCTTTCTACGTACTCTTTAGGACTCAGTGGAGGCACCCTACCTTTCAGAAAGGCCTCCAGATCCCCTCCATCCCAGGTCTGTGTTGAGTTCTCTCCGAAGTACTTCTCTGTAATGTATTATCTTTTTGTGTCTGTATCTCTGCATTTCCACATTGTTTTACACTTACCTGATTATGTGTGTGTCTCTTCCACTAGATGGTGAAGGCCTTGAGGGGCAGGACTAGTGCTTACTCATCAAATTTCCAGTGTTTAGCATGTTGCCTGGCCTCTGGCACACACACATTGGTAAGGAAGGGAAGCATGAATGCCATTTTGAACAACATATAGGTGGAAAGATCCACAAGGCAGCTAGAAATATGGATCTGGTCAGAGGTCAGAGGTGCAGAGACAGATTGTAAGTCTCTGGCAAAGAGGTAAAGAGGACAGAGGATGAGGCCCTGGGGTGCTCTCAGATTTTGGGGGTGAGGGAGAGAAACCGGTGCAGAGCAGCCACAGTGGGGGTAGCCAGAGAGGTGGTGGGACCCTCAGGATGGTGACACAGCAGGAAAACCAGGAGCATCTGAAGCAGGAGAGGGTAGCTGATGCTGCATGGAAGGCAGGGGGTGAGGAGCGAAGAAGGGCCTTCCTTTGGGTTTGGAAAGAGCTTCCTGAGCCTTGTGAGATGAGGAAGGTGGCCAGGTGGTACAGGGTGAATGGGGACTAAGTGGGGAAGCAGTGGAAATGGCGGTGCCTTTCTCAATATGCTTGGAAGGGAAGGGAGAGAGGAATGAAGAATGGGACCAGAGGGAGAAGCAGGTGCCCTCGCTGACCGTACGCGGAGGGGCCGCGGCTGGTGGCCACCGGACGGTTGAGAATGTAAGCCTGTGAGGGGTGGGCGAGCATGGGAGGGGGCAAAGGAAGGTACTTTCTCGCTGGGAGAGGCCTGGAGAAAGAGGGAAGGAAAAGAGAGAGTTTTCTGCAGAAAAGAGTCAAATAGCCTCTTGGTAAAGTAGGAAGTAAGGCCATGTTCAGGGAGAAAGGGTGTTGGGAGTGGGTTTGGGAGCAGGAGAGAAGCAAGACATTTGGATCAGCCATTGCGGGGATTTTAAGAAGGAATCACCACCCCAGGCCCCGTTTGGATTATGATGGGCTCTGGTACAAACGTGCTTTCCCAGTCCTGTTCAGCAGTGGGGGAGCAGGAGCAGGGACGGCCCAGCACCGGGCCTGGCAGGGGCACACCTGTGTGGGGCGGAGAGCACACTGTGAAGCCTGCTGCTCGCAATTCCAGGCTGGCGGAGGCCCCCGGTGAGGATGACAAACAGAAAACGCAGAGTGGGGTGACGGCTGCAGCTCATGAGAGGTCACGGAGCAGGTCTCTGTGACATTGGGCACATCTCTCTCCAGCGCCTCAGGCCAGTCTGACATGGTCCAGACACACCCATGCCATCTCTTTCCTCCTAATTGGTGTACAGGGGGCAAGACTGCTTGACAGAAAATATCTGTGGGCTGCCTTTTTCCAAGAGGGCCTCACAGCTCCTGCCCACCCATCCCCCCCACGTGGCATCCGAGCTCTTTAAGGGCTGATGGTGGCCATCCACATCTGCGTGTCCTCAACCACGTTTCTGACTATGTGGGTTTCCCTCTGTGGCTTCTGCTTCAGTGTCTGTGGTTCCTGTCTGCCCCACCATCTGCCAGCTCTCGGTAGGGTCCTGGGGAATTCGGGGAGCTAGTCCACATGCCTGGGGTTGCTCGTTGGGAAGCCTGCATGGTGCAACACCACGGTCTGAAGGAAGGTTGCCTTTGTCCACTGCTAACAACCAACTGGGGAAGCAGATTCCTCTTTGGGGGTCTGCTAGTGGGGCATTTGGGGGATCCATGAGCAGCTTGCAAATGTCTGCCCCCAAGATGCAAATCTGTTTGGCTGATAGACCGATATGGGTCAAGAAAACATATACATCAATACTTTCCCCAGGGAGGAAGCAGGCCATTGCCTTCAGGTCATGCATGCTGAGCATGGTTACATCATCTGGAATTACACATGCCCGTGAGGGCCAAGAGGCAGTCAGGCAGGAGCTCTATGGCATGTCCCCACCCCAGTGCTCTGAGGTCCCTGTAGCTCCTTCCCACTCTGATGTTTATTTTTGTATATTTTTCCTCCTATGCTTTTTAATTCTTTTTGGGTGTGGCCTAAGCTGTAAGTACCAAAGCCAGGGTCATATTTCTGGAAGCTTTTGCTTAGTCACCTCCTCCTGGGAGGACGTACAGGGAGGCTTAGTAGCCTTATAGTCTTTGATCCAAGGATGATGTAAGATCCTGCTCTCCATACGGGCCCTCCTTCCTTCTCTCCCAGAGGCTGGCCCTGCCCCGCCCCGCTGTCCCCCTGAATGACTCCTCACCTGAAGTGCAGACCCTTAAGGGATTAGAAACAGAGCTCCAGTTTAAATCACACTTCATTCCTACTGTACAGATGATTCAGGTCTTTATCTGTAATTTGGCCTATTCTCTCCTTCCTTCCAGACTCCTTGCATTTCACTGAGGGGTTTATTTGAGTTGGAGGTGGATTATGCAGTTGCCTTACATTTCATCTGAGCAACACGGTACCAGCAAAAGTGGGCTTTATTTATAAAGCCTAAATTATCCCAATGATGCCATTCACATAGAACTAACACTGCTAGAGAAGACAGGCCCCGGGGAGGCATGCAAGGAGACCCCTGGTCCTAGCACACTGTGTGTGGAGAACCCTGCCCCAGCAGAGGCTTGGAGAATGGAGCAGGTATTGCAGAACAAGAGATTGTCTCTCCTCCAGCGCTGACCTGATTCATTTGTCATGTTGGATTATTTCCCTTATACCTGCTTGGGGAGTCAGTGTCATCAGCTGCACGGATTCCCAGCGTGCTTTGCTGTGGCACGCAACACAAACACCATTTCGTTTCAGCTCTGGCTTTCACAGGACCTGCCCGAATACATTTGTGCTATCTCTAAACCTGGTACTTTAAAACAAATGAAGAGGCCCCTGAATGACAAACACAGCACACATAGTGGGAGGGCCATTTGTGGGGAAATGGTTGCAAGGAGACTCAGTACTTTATGAATATTCACCGAAGTGTAAACCTGCACATTGCTTATACGCTTTTCTGCATTCTAATTTGCCCATGAATGCAAATGAGTCCTGTTGAAAACAGAGAGGGGGAGAGCAGGCTCCTTGCAGAACACCTAATTGAAAGATGTTTGTACATCATGTCTGATATTTAGTAAACAGAGAGACAAATCCAATCGTTTTCCAAATGAGACCCTCAGAAACAATAAAAAATAATGATCGCAAAAACCTGGAGAGTAGGAATGTGCAGAACTAACTGCTTTCCTAAAAAGGGGGATGTAATTATTCTGTCTCAGGGTGCAATTAGTGTCCTAATTATACAAAGGTGTATTGTGCTTATCTTGTCGGTAAGCCGTCTGTCAAAATTTAGCTGTCCTGAGGAGCCATGCAACACAGGGGCTGGGTCCTGCCCTAGGGGTAGGCGACCGGTGGTCCTGTGGGGCGAGGGGCCCAGAGAGATGGTACTTTGGGAAGTACCTTCATCTTTCTCGTAGACTGACAGATGGTTTCAGATGGGCTTGGACCGCCTGCTGCTGCTTTCAATGCAAGAGTGTTACCTTTTTGGATTCATGAAAGCCACTCAATCAAAGATAAAAAGGCAGACCAGTGTGGGGAATCAATAAAATCTCTACTTTCAGCTGGAGTGTCTAATAGTAATCCTTCTCGTGTCACTGCCTGGTTAAACAGTCATACTCCTGCTAAAAGCCCTATAAGACATAATAGATTCATGTGGCTTTGCTCTATTGTGTTGCATTTGGCCTGAGAAAAAGGGAAACGGGCTCCTGTTTTTCTAAAACAAGCCAGACACTGAAGCCCTGTGTATCAAAATGTATTCATCCACTGCCGATTGTCTCATTAGAGCAGAGGAGGCTTTCTTGCCTACCTCTGGTTGAGCTATTTCCAGATATCTAATATATTCATTGCAAATCCTCCTTTGGAGATGTTTTAGTACCAATTCTGAGTCAATCTGCCTCCACTTAAATGTGTTTTTTGGTGGTTGTTCTGGGAAAAATCATAAAAACAAGTGCTTTTTATTTCAAATCAAGCCAGTTGTACACATTGAGATCTGTTCCTGAGACGTCGCCAACAAATGCCACGCATCTCAGAGCTGAACGGCGGAGCACCAAATGGCTCGGCCAGGGAGGAGAGGCTCATGCAGGGTGTCTCATGAAATTAGTTTATGTTAGGCTTTGAAGCAGGGTCTCCTTAGGGTCTTTGCATGGCAGCGTGGTCAGGATCTACATACGATGCTATCATTCTCTCCCAGACATGCTCAGAGGCTCGGGAGGGCCCCAAACCCACAGCCAATGGTGGTGAATCACAGAGGTGTCAGGGCCTCTTCTTCCCAGGCTCTCTTCCTCCAGTCTTAGAGAGAAAAACTGAAATATTTGTGCCTGAGTTGAGCAGCATTAAATGGAAATGCTGTGTCACCACCCATATATCGATGTCCAGGGATTTTGAGTGAAAAAGCACAGAGCATGGTATTTTGCCATCTTGAGCGAGAAAGAAGTGATGGGACAAGTGGCACTTTGTGGACCACTCCAAGCAGGCCCTTTGATGGGGAGTGGCCTTTGCGAAGGCTTCTGCTGAGCCCTCCTCTCCCACTTCTCTCCAGACCCAGGCCACCTCCCACTCTTTGCTTCCCTTGGAAGGCTCGTCTGCTGCGCTCCACAGAGCCCCAGCCTCTGCTGGTGTATGGGGGTGGACTGCAGAAGACAGAAAGGGAGTGAATGTCTCCCCCGGGGCTGCCCCTCACGCCCCTACCCAGGAAACTTCAGCAGATGTAGACACGACTTTAATAGTGACATGAAGAGAAATGCATGACAATCTCATTAGGGAAGCCATAATGGCCCGTCGGAGGGTCTCAGAGAGGACAGTATATCAATGTCTACTTGTTAGGGACTCCTAATGATGGCAGTTTACCCCCATCCATAATTGCCCATGCATCGCCCATTTGACCCGGTTCCCAATCAGGCTTCCCTGCCCCCCTCCTTGCATCCGTCTCCCTTTGAGGTCCTCCACAATTGCTGCCACAACTCTTTAAGTGCGGGTAAATCAGAGCCCTAAGTGACAATCATAAAAAAGCAGTTAGTGGGCCACCCCACGGCTTGCCCGATCTGGTGCATTAAGGCGCTTTCTTTCTTTTCCCTGCCGCCCTCAGCCTGGCTTCATCCCCAGCCCAGCATCTTCAGGAGACCAAGGCCCCGGAGCCCTGAGATTTCCAACCATCTGCCAAGGAAAAAGGGAGTCAGTGCTGGAGGCGGTAGAAGAACCTAAATGATATTCTGAAGACCTTCTTCAAGTTATTTATCGCTGGTGAGGGCTGGAAAGTCATTATTAATGGCATCAGCCATTGTCCTCCTTATGTGCCTCTGAGGGCGGCCGACATAATTAAAGTCAAAGCCCAGTTCATTTTTCCCCTTGGAGGCTTAAATAGCCTGGAGTCATTTCCCATTCCTCCCTTCCCACTAGTGCCCATCCTCCCTCGCTGCTGAAAAATTCAACATTCCTATAAACTTCGGTACTTTGTAAAGGTCACACACCTGTTAATCTGAACCCAGGGTCTGGAACTGTACTCGCTGTAGCTGCAGTGCCAGGACAAGGGGCTGGCGTGCGGAGAGCTGGAGGGGCGTGAGGCGGGCACGCAGAGCTCTTTAAATATTGCCGAGCATTTCCTGGATCAGCATGATATTTAAAGATTTTTGTTCCACCTGCCTGTGAAATATAGAGTCCAGCCGAGAGGCAAGAAAATGAATATGGATTTCTTGCCCTTTCAGTGTATTCACTCCAGAAAATAGCCATTTCTGTCTTTCTTTCTTTTTTTTTCCCCTTTCTTTTTTTGCCAAGCCGGGGACTGCAGGCTTCAGGCAGCCACGATTACAGTCATGCATCATGAATGAAATGTGCCATTTGGAGAAAATCAGCCACTCATTCCATTTCAAAACCCCCCACAAATCAATAGTGCTAGTGGCGTTTTTGGGCTAAGCTGGATGTTGTGCTTCAACTAAAGTACTTTCTCCATACACTTCTGACACTCCGCGCAGTGGCCGGGGGCAGGCTCTGTGCCTGGGGCTCTGAAGAGAGAATTATCCGCTGCTGGGTCTGGTTTGGCACCTGACAGGGATGCAGACTTCTTCGGCTGAGGGGTAGAACACTGGGCAGGGTCAGAAGATGCTCCTAGCTTGAGTTCTGCCTGAATGAGCACTGTATTAATCTTTCCATTCAAAATCATATGTGGAATACTTTCCGTGAGCCAGGCCCTGTGCTAAGCTCTGGGAAGATAAGAGCAAACAAGATAGACACAGGCCCTACCTTCCTGTAGCTTCTAGAATGTACTATGAGAGACAGAACAATTACTGGGCAGTTGCAGTATAGTGTAATAAGCCTTAGGACATTGGGAACATTTTTCATCTCTCTGGTTTCCCGTTTTCTTATAGGCAAATTGCGGAAGCTTGAAAGATAAACCCTTAAGACATTTTCCCCTTCCAGGATCCTGGTCAGTCAGTAGGGCAATTAGCTAAGCAAAAACATCCAACCTTCCCTTGTTTCCATGGCTAGACAAGGCTCTGGCTGCCTTTGTTCTCAAGGTCACCGTGACCTGGTGGCAGACACAAGATTCACACATGTGAAGTGTGACCTCACAGTTGAGGTACCAGATAAATGTTATGGACTTGAGGAGTTTTTGGCAGTTCAGAGAGTTCCTTGGGAGTTCAGAGGAGGGAGAGATGACTAAATGCATTATCTATGCCAAATGCTCTTTTCTCTGCACCTTCTTAACCACTCCCCTGGCTCTCATAACTTACATATGGAGAAGCCTACTAAATTCATGTCTCCAGCCCAGATATTTCCAATAAGCTTTTACCTCTTCCCCGCCCTTCCCTTGGCTAACTCCTACTCATTTTCCATTCCCACTTAAGCACCATTTGCTTCAAGAGGCTTATTCATCCCCTTGAGTCAAGTTAGATATCCTATCACATGCTCCCATGGCACCCTGGTCTTCATTAGAGCACGTACCACAATTTCTTGTAATTGTTTAATTAACTGTCTCCTCCACATGTCTATGAGATCTTCAAGGGCAGGGGCTGTCTATCCAACTCAGACTCATTTCCCCAGGGCTACTGTACAGTGGTTTGCATTTTATCAGTGTTTGGTAACCAATTTGTTATATAAATGCATGACTATCTAATTCTGCTAGAGAATAAACATGCTTTCTTTAAGGTATGCATAGAGACCACTTCACCCTATCTGGGGGACATCTCCCTGGAGTAAGATGAAACTAAAGTGGCTTTGTGCTAATATATTCCCAAGAGACTGGCAGCGTAGGCAAAGTTTCCTAGAAATCAGACTTTGAGACAGGCCTTACGTGGTGATGTGTAACTTGGAGGCACAGTCCCAGGGCGATGGGAGGGAAGGAAAAGAAATGAGTCAGGGAAGGACTGCAAGCAGGTCCAGCTGGCATGTTACTGTGCTGGCCCGATTGCGACGGCACATGTGTGCACACATCCACCACCACAGAGAGTCAGAGCCAGATGTTCAGCAGGTGCACCAGCTCAGCCACGCAGAATGATTTTAGGCAGACCAGGCGGAAACACCAGGCTTCAAAACAGTCCTTGGGAGAAGGAAGGGAAAAGGTTTGTCTTTCCACTCCTATATCCACTGTCCAAGGTCAAGCCCCCATGGGGAGAGAACTTACCTGTATTTATGTTTTGTTTCATTTGACCCTCTTGAAAGCCACTGAGAAAGTCAGAGCTCATGTACTATGATACAGCCTTTCATCCAAGTCACTTGTGTGCGGACCAGAGTGAACACAGCAGGCCTGAGACTGATGTTCTTAAAAAGGTCTTTTCACAAGGTTGCCCTTGGTTGGCATTTGGGGCATTTAGATTTCAGGAGGGTTCCCATCACTGTGCCTAAACTTGTTTGTGCAAGTGACGTAGCTTTTACTGAACACCCATTTTCTTTCGGCAAGTCTGGAGTTGTGGCATGTGCTGGCAGCAGATACACGGCCTGATAAAAAGCTGGGGGCCTGAATCTCTAATGAACGTCCCTGGTGGACATTCCACACATGCTGCCGTAACCCACAGCCAGAGGCACACACCGCTGGAGCGTGGGCTCTTGGAAGTAGTGCCTGGTCTCCCCTGGACTCTCCCCTGTGCCTTTTCCTTTCGCTGTTGTGCTTTGTATCCTTTTGCTGTTATAAATCACAGCCACGAGTGTGACTATATGCTGGAGTCCTGCGGGTCCTAGCAAATCATCGAAGGTGTTGGAGACCCCAGCACAGCACATGTACCTGGTTGGCCTTGGGTGGGAGAACCGATCAGGATTTGGGGAACTGGTTTGGCCCAGGTGGGTGCTGAGGTGGAGCAAGACAATGAGGGTCTGGGAGACAGCAGAGGCTGAGGAGGTACAAAGATGTGTCTGAAACATGCAGCAAAAGAGCCTGGATGGGCCTTGGTGGCTACCAGCTGTGCACACTGCTCGGCAGATGAATGTCCCTTCATCTCGGTTTCATCACGGGTAAGATGGCAACATATATACCTCTTGCAGGATTGTAGGAATGGTACCCTGATGACCTTCTTCCATCCTGTTGATCAGGAAAAGGTATATTCGCCTCTTATCTTTAGGCTGTAGTATTTGAATGGACTACATGGAGTGTCTGGGGGAAGGAGAGGGAGAGAGTGAAGACGTAGACAGAGTCTAGTTATGACCATGTTACTGATATATTCCCTGTGCTGTACTTTTCATCCCTGTGACTTGTTTGTTTTATGATTGCAGGTTTGGACCTCTTTAACCCCATCACCTATTTTGCCCATTCCCCGCACCCCTATTTCTTGTCTTTAAAGGGAATATTCACAGTACTGTCCTCAAAGATTTCGTGTGAGAATCAAACACAAGATAATGCCTGCAGTTTGCACCATGCCTGGCACACAGTAAGTGCTCAATAAATGTTAGCTATTATTATATTGGGTTCCTGTTCCAGGAAGATTATGTAAATTAAAGTGTAGAGAGTTTTAAGATCTTCAGGGGCCAGTAGAGTAACCCGAACATGCAAAGACTTGGAGAGCTCCAGGGAAGAGTCGGTACTGAGCAGTCAGCTACTGTAAATGGTGTAAACAAATCTTAAAATACTAATTAGGCAGGAGCATAACTCACTTTCCTAAATAATGAAATATATACAGTTGTTCATGGTTCAACTAATAAATTCTAAATTAGTCACTCAGAGCATCATTAATAACAAAATATAGTCTGAAAAGTAGCTAACGTTGTGTTCCTGACCCTCATGAATTCAGCAATAAGATAAAATATTAAAATCAGACTCTTTCAAGATTAGCATGGATCTCTAACTAAAATAGTTTGCTACTGTGGGAAGATGATCAGATTTCGAATTGGAGCACCTGAGTCTGAGTCCTGGCTCTGTTAACTGTAAATGATGTGATCTTGGGGGAAGACACAGCTTTACTGGGTATTTCCTCACTTTTAAGTGAGAAAACACTCTCTCACAGGGCTATGACTTTGGGTGATAGATAACCTCCATGGAAGGACCTTATGCATTGCGAAGCAGTTTCTAGACTATAAAGTGCAGTTTTATTCAGAAGTATACTCATAAAAACAAAACATTCATTCATTCATTCCCTCCTTTGTTCTTTCACTCGTTGATCAGCAGCTGTGGCAGCTAGCATGCTACAGGATCGGACTGGGGATAGGAAGGCAGCAGAAAAGGGGACGCCCCATCTCAAGAGGCCAGTAGGCTAGTTGACAAGACAATATACACAGTACATACGCAAATGCATCCTTCTAAGCTGATCCTGCATTTAAGTCCAGGGAAATACAAAGCAAGAGAAAGATCAGGACTTCCTCAAGAAAAACTACGGTCTTCCGTTGTGTTCCGTAGTACAAGTCAGGGGCGGAGAAGAGAATTTACACGACAAACAGAATGAAAAAGACAGATGAGGAAATAATAAAGGCATGTGAGGTCATGGCCAGGCAACAATGGGTTAAGTAGACACATTTGTTTTGGGTGTGGGATGATTCCAGCACTGTCCTAGGGGCTATGGGTGGGCCAGGGAAAGGGAGAGGCTGGACTACCATTTCCTAGGAGTTGGCAGCCCATAGAGCGCTAGGAGAGGTGAGAACAAATACTGGCAAAGCAGCTGATGAAGAGACAGGATGTGAGCAAGTGCTATGTGTTGCTGAGCTGACTGTACGCTTAGCCACCTCATAAAGTCTGACTGACGTTTTTCTACAGAGGCAGACTGTACCTTTAAATCCACAGCTCAAGAAAACATTTCAGTTTGCCAGGTTTCTGCTAAGCCATCCTGAAAGAAATATTCAACAGCTTTCACCAGCCAGAGGCCCCAATATCCAATCTCTGTCTCAAATAATAAATGACATTTGTCAGTTGACAAAGCAAATAGCCTCAACCATTTGAGGACATGGTCCTGCTGTGCAGAGCATTCCTGTCCCACCAAGCCAAGAGCACTTGAGGTGAGAAAAAGCCTCTTTGTGGCACAAGCCCTCCGGAGAAGGAGCTTGGAAACAGGCAGCCTTCATGTGCCCTGAGGGCCGTTCCTCATTAGGAGCTGAAACCCCAGTAGAAAATCTGGGCAAGAGGGGATATCTCAGGTCTTGGGGGTGGATTAGCTGGGGATGGCCTGGAACCTTGCGGATGAGCATGCACTTTGCTGACGTTTCTGCTGAGGTCTTTGTTCTTTTTTTTTAATCCTGCCTTAAAGCAAATGTCAATGTGATTAGCAGGAGACAAAATTGAGGGGTACAGCTCACAGTCACATAATGGTGCAATTGGCAGTGTGCGTGGGGGTAAGTCATTTTGGCGTTTTGGGCAGTAGGACACTTTTTCTTTGTGTGGTTTTCTCTCTCAAAATTGCAAGAGGTGTGACACCTTTGGTCCCGCTCACTGAATGACAATTTTGGCCCCAGTCGTGGTGACTGTTAAAACCCTCCACACATTGCCAACCCTCTCTTCCATGGTTTGTGGAGAACCCAAAAGCACCTGGGGTAATGGATGCCTGCAGGGGAGCCCTGTCCCCTGGGCCCTGTTGTGCCTGCTGCTCTCGAGGGGCATGGGGAGGAGGAGCAGGGTCTCTGCCTTCCTCGGAACTGGCCCCTGGCGGTGGGGATGGGACTGGGGCAGATCAGATGTGGTGTGCCCCTCATTCTGCTTTCTGAGCTAGGTGTTTACTCCACGCTGATCCCTTTGGAAGAATCCATCAGCTTTCCAGAATGAGGCGAGGGCACGGCACTGGGCTCAGAGGAGCTGGGGAAGGCAGGCAAAGATAGTCAGCCCGTTAGGTGCAGGGACACCACAGTAATCTCTCCACTGCAAATAGATCCTCAGGAGAGTGGCTTTCTAATGTGACTCAGTCCAAGTTGAGGGTCAGTGGCAGGGAGAACACTAAGGCCAGTGGTCTAACTAATGGCTCTAGTGTTTTATAATGTATGTCCACTGACCGTTTGCATCAGAGTGACCTGGGGTGCTTGTTGACAATGCAGAGTCACAGGCCCCAACACTCACCGTGACAGATTCTCTGGATTTAGGACTGGAAATCTGAGTTTTCAAAAAACACCCTCTGTGATTCTTCTTGAAGCTAAATTTTGAGAGAATTAAGGATCTAGCCAATGCTTGATTCATTCTATAAGAACCCTATTAACAATTGCCCAATCTCTGAATGTCTCTAGCAGAGGGGGTCTCACCCCCTCTGGAGGCCGCCCCTCACCTCCTGGATAGCTGTAATGCTGCATAAGCTTTCCTCACTGGGGGAAGTGTGCTCACACTGATGGGGAAGAAGCCCCAAACTCAGTCTGTGTATGTGTATAAGTGCATTTTATAAGGGCTTGAAAGGATATACATGAAAATGAAATGCGGCTACTTAAGTGAGGGAGGGTAAAATGTGGTCTGTGGGGAGTTAAATGGGGGAAATTTTTATTCTCTCTATTATTTGTATTGCTTGAATTTTTCTTTGACAATGTGTATATATTAGTCGTGTAATTTAAAGAATAAAAGGCAAGACAACACCAACACTGACCTTCTTTATACTGAGCCAAATCTGTTTCACTCTGTATTTCCCCCTTTTAGTTCTCGGGAATCACACGGGGTTGCAGAGGATGGCGAGTTTCTTCGCCATCTGTCAAACATTTTTGAATGCTGTCAGCTGGGCTCTTCTAGGCACTGGCTCTCAAGGCTAAATGGCCCTGGTTCCTTGACCCTCGTGCTGTGATCTGATGCATGAATCCCTGGAAATTGCTCCTGGCGATGCTGCTCTGCTAGACTGTATTCTGTGAAAATTACATTCTGTGCTCTGTACCAAGAGCAATATTCTGGGTGGGCTGTGACCAGAGCAGAGGGAGTAGGATAGGCACCTGTCTTACCAGGTCCTTTCTCTCCATCAATGCTGCTTAAGCCTTTTTGCTAGCCCTGTCTCACTGATGACTGCTACTGAGCTGAGAGTCAGCTAAAACCCTTACATCTTTGTCACGCCGGCTGCTGCCAAGGCTCGTCCCCACCACCCTGTACTGCCTTGGCTGGTTTTCTGGACCCAAGTGGAAAACCTTAAACTAATTCCTATTAAACTTCATCTTGTTGGGTTTGGCTCAGTGACCTGGGAGGCTGAAGCCTCTTTTCGTTTTGGATCTTGATTTTGTTCTCAGCAGAAACCTCTTTCTGCCAAGCTTGATTTTATTTCACTGCAAAGGAAAAAAAAAACCCTGCAAAACCCTTTTATTTTGAACAGGAGACTCTCCTCGAAAATCAGCCTGAGCTTGGCATTTCCTAATGCCCTGAACAAATGTGGAACTTGCCGTCAGCTTGACCGGACAAGGCTCCGCTTCAGGGTCTGCTACCTGCAGGCTCTGAAGACAGGTCCCGCGGCAGATGCTGCTGGGCTTGAATGGGACTCTGCAGACAGCAGGTCCCTTCCCAGACAGATGGGTGTCTCTCCTCTTCCGAAAGACCCCCTGGGAAGGCTCGACTAGGAGCATCCTTCTGAAATGGGATGACTGTGGATTGTGAATGGCTTTATTGCTCAAAGCATCTGGATGTGTTGTGATAAACAGCATGATAGATGGTTTTAGTGCTTCTGGGATGGGTTGCCCAGAGAGAAGGAATAGAACAGAGAACATTTACTTCCCTGTTGCTTGGAACAGAGCAGGGTTGCTCACAGAGACTCCACCTTAGTGATTCTTTCTTTTCATCCTTGTGATTTCAGCACCACAGACCTGAGGGGGAGACTTAGAGGAAGAGAGAATTGCTGAAGGGAGCGAGCTGGATGGACAGAGTGTTCATTTATATGTGCAGCAAACATGTGAGGGTCGGTGAGGGTCCTTGCGCTAAGCATTGGGGATAAATGGCAAGAAAACCAGACCTGAGCCCTGCACTCACAAAGCTTTCAGCTTAGTCAAAGAGGCACATGTTAGTTAAGTGGTCTCTCAAATATAAGTGTAATCATGAGTGGTAAAAGTGAAAAGGATAGCATGTTATTATGATGGAGAGGGTAATTCTAGTCTGGAAAGTCAGGGAAGGCATCTGAGGCAAAGACACCTCTGTAAGTGAAGTGGTAGGTTATTTGGCAATGTGGTAGAAGATACGACAGATAAATGCTATGTGTGTACTAAGGCCCTGTGGCAAGTGGGGACATAGCAGGGTCAAGGAGATGAAGGAACACCAGTGTGTCTGCATGAAGAGAGCAAGGAGGGAGCATGCTGCAGTGTAAGGTTAAAAATGCTGGTAATAACTGTATAATAGTAATATTGATAATAATATTAATTGGTGTTTTCCTTAAGGTTTGCTATGTTTCAGGCACGGTACTAAGAACACTATGTGTATTAACGCCTTTACTGTTTCCGATAAACGTATAAGGTGTGTGGCTCTTCTCATTTCCATTTTGTAAAAAGGGGAATCCAAGTAGCTTCTCCAGATTCGTAAGGCGATGTGCTCTTCAGCAACTTAGAATTCCTTCTGGGGATTTTGTTCTTTATCTTAAGAACTATAGGATGATAATGAAGATTGTAATCAGGGCAGAGATAGGATAAGATTTGTGTTTTGAGATCATTCTGGCTCCTGGATGGAGAATGGCGGGGGTGGGGGTGGGGGGGAGCAAGAGGGGACGGGGAGACTCGAAGAAGGCATGTGTTCTGGGGGTCCAGGGCAGAGATGTCCAGAGCGGGAACTAGCTTGATGGTCGTGTTGATGGGAAGAAGTGGAATTATGAGTAAGGCAAAATGTTTTTAAAGTAAATCAATACCTGGTAAGAGACTGGGCAGAGGGTGAGGGAGAAGATGTCAAGATGACTCCTAGGTTTCTGCCAAACCGCACGGGATTGGGGGGATTATGAGGTTTCGTTTCGGCGCACTGAGTCTGATGTGCTTTTGAAAGAACCAAACAGGCAGCTGGACACGAGCTTGTGGTGCCCAAAGGAGACGCTCTGTTTCTCGCAATCACTGGTGAGTAAGTGGTGAATGAACTGATAGTCTGGATGAGACTGCTTAGGGAGAGAGCAGAGACGGAGAAACTAGGAGGACCTGGGGCCGACCCGGTCCTAATGAACTCCGGCATGGATGGCGACTCAGGGGAAGGAAGCCTACAAGGGGCAGCCGGAAGACTTCACCTGCCAAGGTCCCTGGTCCTCCATCTGTCACTGGGGAAGCCAAGTCCCAAGACCTTTTGTGGGTTGACAAGGAGGGGGACGCTTTGCCACAAGGGCTGGGGGAGCTGGCCTGGGGACAAAAGATGGTTGTAGAGGTGGCATGGCAGCTGAGCAAGCCAAGGGCAGGCAGATCCACTGTGCAAGTTGTGAGTGGAGACTCCGCTGCAGTGTGGAGCTATAAGATGAGGCACGCAGCAGGCAGCACCAGGGAGTCAGGCAAGCAGACAGCCGTGGCAGGCAGGCTCTGCAAGAAGGGCAGACTGTCCTCCCAAAAGGAGGAGCAGGTGGACTGCAGGGACTCAGTTGCTAGCAATGATTAATTTACTTCGTGATGGATTTGTCAGGTGTCAGGGCTCAGGTGCTGGGCTGGGTGGCTGGGGAGGTGCCAGGGCTGAAAGGCTGCAACAACAGGGCTGGGTAACAGGGACTCTGGGTGTGGCATGTGGCCTGCTCGGTATGGGGGTTACCGAGTAGGGTGTCTTAACAGGCAGACAAACTCTCATCAGCCCTATGTGCTCATGAGTCCTTGGGGGTTCCTTTACCATGTAGATTCAGGTACAGTAAATCATGGGTACGGTTGTACATCTCACCCAAGTTTCCAGGTAATGCCAATGCTGCTATTCCAGAGACCACATGCTGGATAGCAAGATGAGAGAAAAGGGGGTTAATTGTCAACATGCAGTGGAATCTCAGGGCGTTCAGAAGCAGGAACTGCTGCTGAGTCTCAGGAACTGGGAACCTGTAAGCTGTCAGCAGGGATGGCTTCTCTCTCCAGAGCTGCATGGTTTCTGGTCTGCACATCTACTCTCTTCTCCTCTCTTGCCTGGCTCCCTCTGCAAGCCTTTGTGACTTGGCTCGTCCTCAACTGTCATTACCACCACAAGGACTCTGGCCCCAACCTTATGGCTCCGGCTTCTAATTGCTGGGCTATAGTTCTTTGTGGTCTCTTATTTCAGACTTCTTCTCTCTCAAGATTCTGGTTGGCTTAGCTCTTCAGGTGTCCACACTTGGCCCAAGCAATTGTGTTAAGAGACCAACAGGCAGGGCTGCTCAGGCATGATTTCAAGTGAGGTTACGGGCCACCGCCTCAGTCAGATGGGTTGAGAGCAATGCAGCCTTAGTGAATTGCTTTAAACAGTTATGATCTAAAAAACAATTAGAATTTCAGCATATATGTTGACCACATCCCAAAATGTGAATTCATTTTGAATTATTTATAGAACTAGATGGGTAGGTATAGCTCTTGGCCGGAGGAGGTTCCCAGTTCCAGCCAACTTCACTCTGGATTCACTGAGACCAAAAAATGACAACAGTATGTTGTGGGGCTCGTGGGTAAAAGGGTTTATACCAAGCTTTATTCTCATGATGGCAGGTTGAGTGCTAGAGTTATGTCTGCATCCATCTCCAGGCTCTGCCTCCACACCAGGCTCTGCTCTGAGCACTGGGTGGAACTCTTTATATAGAAATACAGGCAATAATAGCTTATTGCCAACATGTGTGCAGGCATGCACCTGTGCAGTAGGCTAAGTATTACATCATTACATGTGCACGGATTAGGATCAGGTGAGGATCCTGGCTATGGCACTTCCATTTGCCCTACAGTGGGCTCAAAATCTTTCTTTGCTTAAGGTCCTGGAAGAAACAAGGGCTTGGCATGAGCCTGAAAGTGACCAAGTGGCATGTAGTTACCTCAAAGAGAAGTGACCAGGTAGAGTGTAGAGATGAAGATGCTGTGGCTTGAACACATTAGGAGGAGTGGGAGGAGAGCTGAGATGGGGCTGTTTGTTCGCTGGCTCATCTGTCCCCAGGTCAGCTTGACTGTAGAGGAGTTGCTCTCACCTGTATGAGCCCAGGAACAATGACCTAGCCATCAGTTTCCAGGTGCTGGAGGATGGCCAAAATTTCAGTTACAGTGGTCCGGTCTGGACATGGGAAAGGTTGGATTGTTTGACTTAGAAATGTACAGATAAGGAAGCAAGATGCAGAGATACTCTGACATGCTCAAGGTTAAACTTGCAGTTGGTTGCTGTGCCAGCTGAGAGTGCCTGTGTCCTGACACCCAGCCCTGAGCCTTTCTGAAAATGAGGGGACTCTTAAGAATATACAATACTTCCAAGTTTTTGTTCCCCAAGAAGAAAGTTTGCAAAGCAGTTGTGGAGGAGTCTCTGAAGAAGGGCAAACAGTCCCTGAGGGGGCGGAGCTGGTTGCTGCAGGAGCCTGGTTGCCAGCAATTATTAATTCGCTCCTGCTGGAGCTGTCTTGGGGGCCTCCTGTGCACAATAACATTAGAGTGTTGGCAGCTGCGTCGGGAGAAGCCCTGCTCCCTCTCTGAGGGAGGAAGGTGCGACTCTTTGCGAGGCTGCTCTCCTCCCACTCCCACTCTCAGGAGCACTGGGCGCCTGGGGGCAGGCTGCTGAGGACTGACGCAGTGTTCCCAGGATGGTGGCACATCTTGGAGAAAGGACAGAAGCTGGGCCAAGAGACTGGAACTTAGGCAAGTCAGGCCTGAGGATGATTCAAGGAGGGCGCAGCCCTGACCTTATGCCTCCTCTCTCAGTAAACCTGTGGACAGACACCTCAGGGGAGGGAAAGAGAAATCCTCAGGAGAAGCATAATCTTTTATCCCAAATGCTGAGCTTGCTCAGGAGTGTGTGTGTGTAAGGCAGTGAGCCCTCCTTTTCTTGCTAAAATGCCTGTGGGGCAGAGAGGTTTAGCAGAAAGAAAACTTGGTTCAGAAAGCAGGAAAACCGGGTTAATGGTTGCATTAGGCCTGGGAGCAGCTGAGGATTTCTTCTGGGGTCTGAAGGTCTCCAGAACTCTTTTCTAAGGGCCAGGCCACTTGGGGATGTTGCGTTCTGTTGTGCAGGCTGTGCACTGCTCAGTTCCAGAGGCTGTCATTCTCACTATGAAGGTGAAGTTCCCCAGAGAGGCCTTATTTCAAATAGATTATTAAGTGCGGGATAACTGGGGCAAACCTGTTACATTTGCAGAGGGAGTCTTCAGCCCTCCCTCAGTGCCCCCTTTCTCTTGTTTGGCAACTCACGTTCCTGCAGCTGCCCAGCAGAGACTGTAACCCCAGTTTAAAAATTTCCCTTCTTTCTCCCCTGGCAAGTTGCCCTCCTCCCTTGATTCCCTGAGCATAACTGACTGTCATAGAGGAAATCAATCAGGCAAACTGTGTGCTGGGGAAAACATAGAACAAGAGAATCAATCAGAGAGCTGGGAGAGACCTGGGAGGTCAGGTAGGTCAGAGACTACAGAGCTGGGCCAAAGGATTTTTGTTTATTTCTTAAATTCAAATGGGAAGCCTTTTCATTTTCCATTTCTCCCCAGCCCCAACACTCTCTTTGATTTCACAGCTGCCCGCTTAAATCGGTTGTCTGACCCATCTCCCTCAAGGCGGGGATGTCTGAGTTCAGGAGCTCCCAGGAAGCCCCTTAATTTTAAGGATCAGGAAACTGAGGTTCAAAAAGGTGACCTGATTTGCTGTACTTCCCTAATATGTTCACTGTCGAAGGAATATTGGTTTTTTTCAAGGCTGGGAGGTGGAGAAGAAACTCTGAGGAACAAATCTCAAATGGGGAGGAATTGCCTCATGTCACACAATTTGTTTGCTGGCTGGACTCCCTAAGCCATTTGTCCTCATTTTCTGCAACTACAAAATGACACCGTGGACTACTTGACCTCACAAATTCCTTCAAGCTTATTTATCCTCTGATTTCCTTCCCGAGAAGTTGGGAAGATTCCACTGGCAAAGTTTAATGGTTGGAATCTCTCAGGTCTCTCAGGGGTTCACATCCCAATAAAGTGTTTACATCGGAAATAACTTGATCAAAGCACATTAGAATCAGTTGTCAGATAGTTAATATCTGAGAAACTGATTGGATTGCTTTATGATCCCTCCAATTTGGTGAAAGTGGCCTAAAAAATTGGATTGACACTTTAGTCATCATTAAATTGAATCAATGCTGGCTTCTCATTTTGGCTGTTATCAGCATGTATCACATGATTTGTGGAGAGGTGTCTGTTGCCCTAAAGTCTGCATTATAGGTGTGTGATAAAGAATTTGGCTGGCTCCTATCCTTGTTTTCTGGGAGGTAGTCTCTAAATCGTTGGAATTTCTCAAGTGATAGGAGTGTCCTCCTTACTCATGGTGGACACCTGGTAGTTTTCAGTAATGACCTGACTCGGGATTGAGTTAAACATGCCAGAAAAACCATTCACATGATTGGAAGGATGGGGCCTTGAGCCAGTGATATCAGCCCATTCTCTGGGAAGAGGAGGGGACTAGAGATCAAGTTTAATCACATGGCCAATGAATTAATTAATCAATGCCTACATAAGGGAACATCAATAAAAGTCTGGGTCTTGAAGCTCGGGTGAACTTCCTTGAGTGTCAGTACTCTTGCGTATTACCACCCATTGATCCACCGAGAGGGTGGCAACCCCTGAGGACAATGGGAGCTTCATGTATGGCATTTTCCCTGACTTCACACTATGGGTTTCTCTCTTTGATTGGCCCTAATGGGTAACTTTTTACTATGACAAAACTATGATCATAAGTGTAGTACTTTCCTGAGTTCTGTGAGTCATTCTAGCAAATTACTGAACTTGAGGGAGCAGTGGGAGTCTGCAAATTTATAGCCAGCTGTTCATAAATTGGAGGGTATCCTGGAACCCTAAACTTGTAGCTGGTATTCTGACATAAGGGAAGAGAACTGTGTCTCCAACTTGTGACAACTTTGGGTAGCAGGAAAAGAAAAGATAAGAAGCAAGAGGTAATATGGTGAAAGGTTGGTAAGTGGAAAGAAGGAATTTCAAGAAGGTTCCAGGACTATTCCTGTCACATATCTGCGACATGTTTTCCTACATGTCCGTGGGTGCATCTCTGCTCTTTCTATCCCCTTCCTGGGTCCCAATTTTCAGTTCTGAAGAAACCAATGGATTCTTCAGAGAGGCCCACCCATGACCTGATTAGTAGCCCTCAGGGTGACCGAAATATTGGTCCAGAGTGTGGGCTCTGGGATAGACTGCATAGGTTCAAATCCTGACATCGCCTTAACCAACTGTATGACTCTGGGCAAGGAAAATTACACTCTCCGCCTGTTTTCTCATCTGTAGGTTGGAGATAATAACAACCCTACTTTATTAATTAAATGAGCAATAGGATACAAAACCCTTAAAAGTTGCACAGAACGTGGGAAGACCTCCGTTAACTATTATTACTATTATTCTCCATTGAGCTCTACTGACTGAGAAAGCATAATGCACTGTAAGGTGCAAGGGGCCCTGAAGATTCACAGGCCTGGGTCCCAAGTTCTGTCTCTGCCACCACGCTGCTGCAAAATTCTGGGCAAGATGCTTAGCTTTTCAATGCCCAATTTTCCCATCAACATAATGGAGGCACTGATATTTGCAGCATTACCTTAAGGCATAGAAATGATATATCTTAAGCCCCTGACGCATGATAAGTAGCCAGTGAATGGTAGATGTTTGTAACTGATAAGCTGCCTGTCTATGGTGCATGGACTTGGAAAATCGGGTAAGTCTTGCAGGGGCAAAACATAAACTCGGTATTGGTGAGTGTGTTCTTGGAGTCCCTGACACTGAAAGGAGTCAGGCTCAGGGGATACACAAAGTCAGCTAAAAGCACAGACCATGGTCTAAAGGTTAGGTTAAGTTGCTAAGGGACTGGAGGGAGGAACAAGGCCTGGTGTCTCTCAAGGAGATGCCCCCACAGAGCACCAGAAGCTCAGGGTCTGTCATCAGGAAGGTGAAATCCATTGCTATTCTCCACACTGGGCTTTGTTATTTCTATGCCACATTGTTTGTTTATTGAGTAGGTATTTGACAGAAGTATGCTCAGCAGAGCACATCAGCGGGGATGGTGTTTTACCAGCAAATAAATTAGAATCATGGAGTTAGCTAAGGCATAACTAAGTACGTGGCATAAATATGTCATTTGGCCATTATGAATTCATTCGTGTATGGGGCTCCTTAATGCATCTCTATCAAACCTTTACAGGAAAACTTTTTATATCAAGGCTGTATTTTAATTACAGGAAGCAGTAATATCCGTGCGTCCTCAAGGAGCGGTGGCAGTCCAGCTGGTGCCTGGTTCAAGCTTTGTGAAAGCCCCTTCGGGCCTCAGAGCACGCCAGCCCTGCCCGGCTCATGGAGGCTTATGCGGCCCCTCCTGTCCCCTCCTCCCTGGGCCCTGCTTCCTCCTCCTCCTGTTGTAGTGGAGAGTTGGAAGGAGCAAGCGGGCAGGCCTTAGAGGCTGAGCAGAGAGCTGGGTGAGGCCTTGGGGATCGGCCAAGGCCCGTGAGGTGCTGGGGTGACTGGAGCCCTGCTGGGAGGTCAAGACAAACACCCCGGAGAGCTCCTGAGTGACGCTTCTGTGCCCCACTGCCTGCTGAGAAAGCTCTCTTCCTGGGCTTGCACTTGACGGGACAGCGGCCCCCTCCCACTGCCCTTTGCCTGTTTTTTCCCCTTGTGGGGAAGAAAGGAGGAAGAAGAAGCTAAGAAAGCAAGAGAGAGAGCCTGTCCCAGTGGCCATTTTCGTGGCTAACCATCATTTGTGGGTCCCGAGGAGGTGAATGGAGAGAAACCAGGAGGGGTGGAGGAAGGCCGTGGGCTGCTGGTTGAGAGCTGAAAAGTTCCCCTTTCTATTTAAATATTGGTAATGTGATGGGAAAGTGCCATTTCACAAGCTTGCCTGTCAATACTTTGCACCATGAATGTGGCTTCGTGTGCCGTGTTCCCCTCTCTGCTCATATGCATCTCTAGTGTGTCTCTTGTCTCTGGCAACCTCAGGAGCCTAGGATTGTTCTTATTTTTTCTTGACCAATTTAAAGTGAGTTTGTGGGAAGTTCACAGGATATGCTGGGAACTTCAATCTCTGATGTAGGTCTTCACAGCACCCCTCTGTAAGGTTTCAGAGTGGAAGGTTCAACTTTGCTATTTTGATTGGATGTTCATAAGATCATTTCCTTCTCTCTGTTTTTTTTTGCTTCCAGATAATGTAAGAGAATGTGAAGGCCCCCGGGAACAGAAACCAACTCCAATATTTCTGTTACCCAACTCCTTTCTTTTGCATGTAGGAAACGGAAAGAGAGAAAAATGTCTTTCGGTAGTTACCAGGGTTTGCCTGGGAGTCAGGGCTTGCCCAGTGAGGGAAGGCAGAGGACTGTGGCGAAGGAACATTGACCCTGATGTCATCAAACCTATTCTTCCCCATCAGAGTGTGAGTTCTTTTCTTAGTGGAATAACTAAACCCACTTTATTTTTAATGTTGGGCATGGCCAATATATTCTTTCACACGCTTTATGTTTACAGGAACATATGGTGTTTACATGATATTTAAGAGAACTTTGGGATCATTAAATGAAAACTTTTTATATCAAGGGAAATTTTAGAATGCAATTTGACCTTAGAAATCATCTGCATCTCTTCAGTTTTTTGGAAGAGGAAACTGAATATGGAGAGAAATGCCTGATCTGAGAACAGAACGCTGCGTTAGTTGTGGAAAAGGGATTCAGCTCCACAAAGAACAGACAAATGCCCGGCAGACAACTGTAAACACTGGGCAAGTGGAAAATAGCGATTATCTCACCGTCCTCCATTATTTTAATTCATTGGTAAGTGCACTATTACATAGCAGGCCCTAGGGATAGAGAACTGTCACCGGTGGGTGTCAGGATGTGTGTGCTCCAGGAAAAATGACAGGTGCAAATGTGCCATTTCCAGAAGAGAAAAAGAGAAATGGAAAAGATGGTGATTTTTACCATTCCTGCTTTTGGGTGGGAACATCAAGAGCTAGCTTCCCTTTTTTAGACATCCTGTGGAATGTCATATGGACCGAGGGCTTCCTTTCAGGACCCTGTGACTCCGGGCAGCCTGAGGTGCCAGTGAAGGGAAGAGTCGCCCGCATGCCAGCCTCGTCCGCCAGGAGCACCTGGAATCCAGGGCTCCTCCAAGTGTCACATGTAGATGGAGGTGAGTGCAGGCCGCCTGGCAGGGGGGAAAGGGTTTTCACACTCGGGCTCCAAGGAGAGGGCTGAGGCGCTCAGCACATCCCAGCAGGGCCTACTGCATTGTGCGTGCGTGTGTGTTTTGAGTGACAGCTGCTGGGTTAAGAGAGAAAGTTGGTTTTCAATTCAAATTCCTGCCTGGGGTTATGGGGAGTTTCATTTTGGGTGGTGGGAACGGCCGTGCCACCAACGACGTTTACAAATTGCCATGCATGCAATTTCAGTGTAAACCATTGAGCTCCAGAGGGGTTTGTTTCTCTTGCTGCCAGATTGCGCCAGTGACTTCAGAGAGCCTGACATGGAGGGTGAGCCGGGAAGCCGGGCTGGGACAAAAGTTGACGGATGCTGGTCCTGCTGATGGGGGACTGTGTGTGTGCACATCTCATTGGAGGGATGCAAGAGGGGAGTGGACCTGAGCTGAAATCTTTTACAACTTGCAGGCACAAAACCTCTTAAATCATCATTGAAAAGGCATTAGAAATCTGGCAAAAGAGCAGGGTGCAGATTGCCAAGAAAGGACACAAAACCCCATTTTGTCTCCACAATACCTGTAATGAACTGGAAGGACTGGGGTGGAGCTGAGAAACAGATTTCCTGCCATAACGAAAGTCTCTTTTCAGCCTGGTTTGCCACAGTTTTACAATGTGCTAGAATTTACATTCACATGTTTGTTAATCATTCTTCAGCAAAATGAAATGCTTTTATCCATCTGAACTCCACCTTTGCCATATGGTACTGCAAACAGTTGAGCTGAAGTCAGATGGTGGGAGGGAGGTGGGGGCCGGTGGGGGGTGGGCAGCACATTCAGATCGGGCCTCAATGGGACTCAGTGACCGCAGAGTCCCGTCCAGACTCTAAGGAGGCAGTTCTCACAAATTCATTTAAAAGGGAAAAATGCCCTTGGGTGAACTTGTGTCCTTTGCAATTGCTAAGTCCCATGTCATGATTGGTGCTAATGTTTTGATTTTCATTGGAAAAGCTGAAGGAATTTGTGGGTCACTTTCAGCAGATGTTAGGCCTGTAACTAGACCTTTTTACAGGGCTAGAGGTCTTGGTGTGTGAGGTCTCTGAGGATGGGATCACCACTAACTTGGGGTTTAGTATGCTTTCTACTCTCTGGGGCTCAATACATCTTAACTTTCCAGAACAGTAAGAATAAGCATTTCAAGGCAGGAGCGAGTTCTGCCTGTTTTGAAGAGGAGGGCGAGGACTCAGGGGTCAGGCTCTCAAAAGTTAACCCCGACTTTCCATCCTTGATACAGGACAGTTCAGAAATGAAAAGTTAAATATCTCCTTGAGTGTGAATCACTGATGAGGAAAGAGAGATAGTAATTAATTATTTGACTATTTGAGGTCAGGGATAGAGTGGTTCTAAGTCTCATTGATTCATTATTACATGGCCATGGAGACAACTGGGAGAGAGATTTTGGCTAGTGCCAGTGGGGCTGTCTTATGAAAGACACATCCAACAGAGCCTTAAAGTCACAGCCCTACGTACATTCCTCTGTTCCCCTATCCCTTGCCTAGTTAGGAGTACACACTCCCATGGCCACGGGCAAATTTTGTCTTACTCCCAAAGATCTCCCACAAGAGACAGATGTACAGATCCTCCACCAAATTTTCATCTGAACTGTCCTTCTCTGCTGATATTTATTGTCTTGACTTTGCCCATCTGCAGGGCAACGCCACCACCCAGGTTATTAGTGGATGGAGGTTTAGAGGAAATGACCTTCAGAGGCTGCTCCCAGTCTCAAGACTGAAGGTCTCCGTGGCCATTCATTCATTAACAAGTCCAGATTGAGGGCTAACCATGCAGTAGGTATTAATGGACAGTCGTGATTAAAATAGATAAAAGCTCTGACTTTGCATTCAGGTGATGTACCTGGCTTCCTACTGTCTGATGGAAGCATGAGCCACTCTTTTCTTAAAGCACAGAGCCTTTTGTGGTATTCTGCATCAATGTGTGCGTCGTCCCCTAGGTTCTCCAGGAACTAACTGTTTATTAATGGTCCCATCAGCAAGTCTGTATAGTATTACCTACTGGTTACATGGCCTAGTGATTTCTGAAGCATCTAGGTTTGTATTGTACTGTGCTGGGCCCACGAGGATCCCCTAACACATCTATTATCTCTTGCCCTCTGAGGACTGACATTTTTGGAAAGAAACACTCTCCATGGAGAGCAGAGCTCAGGGCCCACTGTGAGCCATTTGTCTGTTCCATAAACCAGTTGAGAAACTGTGCTTGTTCCATCCTTCCCCAGCACGTTCCCTCACTCTGGCTTGTCTGAAGTGGACATGGCTCTCATGGCTTCCAATTTGGAATCTAACTTCCTTTGTGAAACTTCCCAGCGGGGGCATTGTCTGCAGTTTTTTTGTTTTTGTTTTTGTTTTCTTCAGTGCTTGGCTCTGAGAACCTCCTTTTCTCTTAATTGATCAATTTTCCTGTTCAGAAATAGACATAATCAGATATATTGCTCAGTAGCCGCTCCGAGAAAGCATTAGCTTCGTCTGCTTAGACAGGCATTAGGTTCGACACCCTGAGGGTTGCTTTTCTTTTTCAGGAAAAATTAAATGGCTAAGTAAGAGGGTGTTAAAACAAAGTTGTATTACCGCTTGGCATTTAATTGAGAAACTTGTTAATGTGTCCTTTGAACTCTTGGTTTCCCCTTTCCCTGAGGAATTGCTGATACTTTGCTTTAATGGCAGCATAAAAATCTCAGTTTGACTCCGGGTGGCATTACTTGGGCTTTCAGAATGCAAATTGTTGTTTTTACTGCCTTCATTGGTCCAGCGATTCTGACAGCCCCCGCAGCCAAGTAACTGGCTGCTCAGAGAAATGTCTAATTCGGAAGGCTTCTGAGCTCCTGGGATCTCCAAGCGCTCTCCAGATGGATGGTGTTGACCCCTCCCATCCTTTTGAGAGGCTGATCTGTCATGGAAGTCAATACTTCAAAAAAAAAAAGGGTGGTGGAGTGTGAAAACTGCTCTCCCTGAATAGCACATCTTGGGGTTGGGAAGCGGGTGGGCTTGGGAGCAAGATGGACCTGGGCTTGCCTCTGTTCCCCCTTTCTCAGCTGGGTGGAGAGACTCAGCAACTCCCCAGCCTGAGTTTCTGCATTTACAAAATGTAAGCCGTAGGTATAAACCTCAGTTCATAATTCAGTTGTACAAAATGATGACTTTCAAAACTTTCCAGAAACAACTTTATGCCGCTCATAATAGGCCATTCTGTCGCACAGGCAGTTAGTCACCCAGCCAAATGAGGGGCCCTGTTCCCTTTTCCTTCTTTCTTGTAATGTTGGCTTTGGGGTGAGTCCGTCTTGCCCTTGCTATCACTTGTCTGTGAAGAACTAACCGTGTGCTTTGCCCCATCTGGATCTTAGTCATCCATCAACCTCAAGTTGCTCTTGAGATGCCTTTGTTTCCTCCAGGCAGACCTATCAGGTCCTGGGGTTCTCCTACTTCACGTTAGGGATGAGGCCTCTGCAATAATTTTGCTGCTTCCAGGGGACACTGGGGCAGAAAAGTCTGTCATGCTGTTAAGGTTCTCTTGTTTTGACTCATATATTTCTCTCCGGAGACCTCATGGGCTCCTGGGGACTCAGCTGGTCAGTAGTACAGGGCCGCCTCTCTCGGGCCTCGCGAAACCCGCTGTGTCCTCCTCTCTTTGTCTTCCCTTTCCCTGGCCACAAAGAAACATTTTTAGGCTCCAGGGAGAGCTCTGCTCTTAAACTTCACTCCACTCGAACAATTAACCTATGCCCAGGTCCTTTTGAGTCTTGTAAGAACACTGAATTTTTAGAATGGAGTGCCAGAATATTCTTTCTTCTGCTTTCTACCCTGTATTATCTGCCTCCTAACCCAGTGAGTATTGACTGGTCTTGCTGCTTAAATTGGGAGCAGTGGAGAGGAGGAAAAAGCAGACTCCCCAGGAAAAAACAGAAAAATCAATAATTCCAAGTATTATCCTGCCACATGGGGATAATAACATCCTGTAGCATTGTGACCGAGTTCAGATGCGAATGTGAAATGCTCGGTGTTGAGATTCTCAGAGAACAGATAGATACCACCGTCCATGCCCTCTCCTCCTGCCTGGTAGGGCTAGTGGGCGTGAGGGGGGAGGGCTGGATGTGTATCCCTTTGGCTAAACTTGATTCTCCTTTTGTTTCCCTTATCTCGGTGTTCTTTCTTACTCATTTGTTTGTGTCAGAAATCAGGGAATTATGTTGCACACCTCTTTTCCTAATCAATTCCCTAAATCCAATCTGTTGCTAAATCATGATTATTCCGTCTTCAGTTCTCTCTCTCCGTCTCTGTCTCTCTCTTTCCCTCCAGGCTTCTCCCATCTCTTTCCTGAACGTTATCTTGGTCTCCTCACTGATATCCCAACACCCATTCCCGCCCATCTTTAATTCTTTCCTCACATGTAAGAAGAGGGTGCTTAAAAAAACTGCAAAACCTCTCCCTGACTTAGCTTCCCATGATCTGATACAATTAAACTCAGTGACATGACCTTCGAGCTCTGGTGCGATGTGGCCCTGGCTCTGCTTTGAGCCTAATTTTATCCCACTCTGTCCAGCACAGATGAAAGATTTCCAGAGCTGGAGTGTCCTCAGTGCTTCTTGGGGGTCCTCTCCCTAACTGGAGCTCCCTTCCATTCCCCACAGTGGAGGACCCATCACATCTGCCTTCTATTTCAACTTCCATACCTGCCTTGCATTCTTTAGTCCGCAATGATTTCCAGTTTTACCAGTCAACAGTCTTCTTAATATCACAAACGCTTTCCAGATTCTCTCTCCTGCAATCTTCATATCCAGTTAGGCTTTCATCAGGCTGTCCCACGGATATTTCCCCTTATACACTCTGCGCTTCCCAAATGTTCAACAGGTAACTTTTAATTGCCCTCTTATAATTTATTCCCCTTTCTGTTCTAATTGTTGTAATTTAAAGGCATCTACATAGATCTAGTTGCCTAGGCTGGAACCCATGGAGTCACATTCCTCCTTATTTATCATTCCCAATATAATTGGTTACCAGGTTTTTATGGCGTCTGTCTCTGGAATAAACCTTTCTCAGTTTTCTCTCCTTTAGCTCTGTACCTCCCATGTCTGCTTTGGATGAGGCTTCTATCATTTCTCATTTGAATTAGCAGTGTTTTTAGGTCAAAGGGATGCAACATTTTGTGTGTTTAAATATATTCCAAATTAGCCTCCAGTACTGTGCCAAATTTCACTCCTAGCAGTGAGGGATACTACTGCTAATTTTAAGGAATCCTTGCCCATGCTGATTGTTGTCCTGAAAAACAGCTTTGGCAATCCAACAGGTTAAAATGCCATTTCAGTGTTTTAACTGCATTCTAAGAAACTTGAACGTTTTTTCCACCTCCAGATCTTTTGAAAACTCAAAGCTGGATTGAAATCGCCTGCTTAAAATCCTTCAGTGTGTCCCATTGCCAATGGGATGAAATCTAAAATCCTTGGCATGACATTTAATACTTTTTACTATTGGCCCTCATATATTTTCCCAAATTTTATTTCCTATTATCTTCCCCAAGGTGATTTCCTTGACATCTGGAACTGTGCTTTTTCTCTCCCACCACTGAAATCCTAGCTCTAGCACGTAGTAGGTGCTTAACGAGTCGAATAATGAGATGAATGGGAATGAAGGTTGTGGCGGAGGGAAGGGCAAGCAGACATTAAGGCCAAGAAATACCATTTGGCCAGTAGACGGTGTTTTGGAGATACCCTTGTGTTTATGGACCCCAAAGGCCTGTTCTGCATAATGCTTCCCATTTTATATCAAGCTATGCTATAAAAGTATGCAATTTTAGATAATGCACAAAAATTCTCACAGAGTTGTACACGTTAATAATACCTTCACTAATGTACTAGAAAAGTGAGGAAATCTTTTTCTTGGGCTGCAGCAGCAAACCCCTTCTTAGGATGGGATTTTAGTAGGCTAGAACTCACACCCTACTTTCTGGGCTTCCAGACCTAGTAGTTCGCGGGCAGGGATTTGCAGACTTTCCTCCTCCTTCATCCATGATGTCGGTACCGGCATCTCAGCTCCGCCCAGCCCAGGTGCCGGGCCCACCCTTGAGCTGCTCCTCTTCACACTGGTCCCTGGACAGCTCCCTTCCTATCGCAGAACCACCGATAGGGGGCAGCTCCCACACAGACCCCGCTGCACCCTCTAGTGGCCGTTAGGATGTTGCACAACTGTCAAGGAACAGCTTTCCTGAGTGGAAATGGGTAACAACCGGCTCATTCCCGCAGTATCACAAAGCATTAGCTCTGTTCCATCTGATTTTTCCTGACACCAGGTTCTTGCTCCCTGAATGGCTCACGTAGGGTCGGAACCATTGCGGAAGGGACTTGGCAATAACTCCGTTTCCTCACTTGCCTCAGGGCATAGTGATCCTTACTTATCCCATAACTCCCCTAAAGGAGATGGTGAATTCAACTCCACTGCAGCGGCCCTGCGTTCTACGGGTGCCTCATAATCTATGTGATAAGACCACCATTTGGTATTAATATGTTACATTCTTGCATTAATTGCAATATAAGGGAACACAGTAGTTCACAGCGGTGGGACTGCTGCAGACAGTCCTGATTTGTGGAAATAAAGAGCAGTGTGGAGATGTCATCTGCCCATGACCTTTGTATTCCGATGCTGTTTACATTTTTAGGCTGACTGACTCTCAGGTTCACGCTCATTTTACATAGGGGGAGAAAAAAGCAGCCGGGAGATACCGAGAGAATCTTCTCTAAACTCCCATCCCTGCTGCCACACAGCCCACGCTCAGACCTCAGTCTGAGGCCCAAGCTGTCATTTTCCCCCTGCGGCCTCTCTCCCCAGAGCCGGACGGCGTCTCCTTGAGGCAGCCGAAGGAGTGAAGGATAGACATATTGTAGTGGGGCCATCCGAGGCAGCCACACGAGGTGTGGAAAATGTGATTTATAGGTATTTTTTTCCCCAGGGGAAAATGGATTTCATTATTTTCCACCTCAGGTAAGGGGTAAACCTCTGGCCTTGACCTTGGAAGATTGTGCAGCTATAATAGTGCTGGCTGAAATGCTGATATAGAGTAAAACCTTATTAAATCAATATTGGTTATTCAAAAATCATGCTTGGTTGGAAACAACTGCTTTCGCTCAGCTGCTTGATGCCCCACTGTTTCTTTTTTATTTTATTTTATTTTATTTTACAATTTATTTTATTTTAGTATCATTAACCTACAGTTACATGAGTAATATTGTGATGATTAAACTACCCCCTTCATCAGGTCCCCCCCACCAACCCTATTACAGTCACTGTCCATCAGTGTAGTGAGATGAGAATCACTATTGGAACAAAAATATTAGCTGCTCTAATGTGGGTTACGCTGGTGAAGTTTTCTTGGTCCTTGGAGTTTCAAAAAACATTTTTAATTGTTTTTCAAATAGAAGACAATTCTGAAACATCAAGTCCAAAATTGATTATAATCTACCACTGTCACATGTATGTTTATGAACAAAAAAACCACTGTTTCAGAAAAAAAGTCATGTGTTTGCTGTTCCCATTTACACAGGTGCAAGTGTCTACTTATTGGAATAAATCAGCTCCTGGGTCCCTAGGCAAATAGAAATTATGTAAATAAACAGCCACGGCTAATTATCCATGACAATGGCCGACTGTAATGGAGACGGATGAACTCCATTGTCATTCTAAAGGCTTCTTTGACCCAGAGAGGGGCCAGGCTGAAGCAACCAAGAGGAGATGTGAGATCACAGGAGACTTTGGACAATTCTACCTTCCAGCCACACTTCCCACCAAATCAATCCAATGGTGGCCGACGTTGTCACTGGTCATTTGGATTTTCAATAAAGGATTTCAAAATGTCTCAGAAGAGAATAGGCAGGTAGAGGTCTGGCTACTCCACAAATCACAAAGCAGCAGTTATATCTTCTTGATTACCCCAGAAAGTTCCAGATCCGTAGCGCACCATGCAGATCACTGGAATGCTGGGCCTTCCTAGGCCTTCCGAGGTAGTACTGGTAAATTTGTGTGTTTGCCATTCATGAACTAAATAGTTTTCAGGGGTAAATGAGGCAAATCGCTGGATGGGATGCTCGCTTCCTATCAACCCTTCTTTCTTTCCTTTGGTCCTTGCCAAGGCCGAAGCTGGGATAATGCCTTGTTTTTGTCTTTGCTATACTTCTCTCTTCCCAGTTCCCTCCACATTCCCAGACCTCCACTGTGAGGAACGGGAAGCGGTTTGGGTGGTGTTAGGGTAGAGCTTCTGAGGGGCTACGGATTGGATCTGGCGTTAGAGGAGGCTGAGAAACGGGCTTCCAGCTGCTCTAGAGTCCCGGCACAGGGCGCCTTACACCAGCGGGCATACAGAATGGGGGGCAGGGGCTGTCTACAGTTGGGATCCCATCCTCAATTTGTTCCTCTTAACTTAGGGACATTTCTGTTATTCTGAAAACCAGGGTGTAGGGATAAAACCAGGCGCTTCTTCCCTGAACTGCAAATACATATCATGTTCTGTGGCCCGTGGCCATGGCGAGATGGCCGGCTGGCAGCCTCCCCTGGCCCCGTCCCTTTGTCCCAGCTGGGAATGAGCAGCAGGCTCCTGTCGTCTACTCTGGGAGGAAGGCTGCCGACCTGACCGTGAAGCGTGGCTTTAGGAGTGATCCATGTGAGCCTGTTGTGTGAAACTGCCGTGTGGAAAGTGGAACTTACAAAACCAAGAAATGAGGGCATGGCTACTCCCTTAACAGAGAATTCTTATAAACCACGAACATTCCTAAGAGTATTTTCAGTGTTCCTCCATTTGCTCTCAACACTTTTTAGGTGCCTCTGTACAGACAGAGCACAGGGGACACTTGGATGGGGAGTTTGAGGACATTAACATAGTCAGGAAGCTTGTAATCCAGGGTGACTTCATTGAAAATGCAGCTGAGGACACTCAGCGAGTTAAAGACATTTCTCTTTTATCTGTCCCTTGCCCTCATTAATTTTCCCCAATGCATTGTTTTCCCAGGACTGCCATGAAATGAACCTTACTCATGAATTTAGTCATAATTAGAGTCTTCTTTTCTCCTGTTAGACAGCAATGCCAATAACCACTGCAAACATTTTGTCTCCTTTTAGAAAAGCAAAGAGCCAAAATCATCAGATCTGTGACTTGGTGTCAGATTTACAATGCAGAGATGCAAGCTTCACGTGCCGCCGTATGTGTGCCAGCTTTTCGTCAAGCTGTTTGAAGCTTTAAACCGTGCATTAGGCATAGATCCTGTCTTTGCCTGATGAATTTTCCTTCCTTTTTTATTTGTACTGAAAGCCAGAGCTTTCTGTTTACCATGAGTCAACTTCAGGGGAGCCAAGTGGGAGGAAAGAGAGAAATTGAGGCAGGAGTGATCATGTGTGAAGTGAAGAGCAAAGGTGGTCAGGGATGAGTCTGGGGGGCTGGGGGAGACTAAGGGAGAGAGGAGGAGAGATTGAGAAGCAAGATGGAGAGGTGGTGTGTGTGTGTGTGTGTGTGTGTGTGTGTGTGTGTGCGCGCGCGCACGTGTGTGTAGGGGAAATACAGATTACTTAGAAAGAAGCCAGCAAAATGCAGGGAAAAGCTGACTTGGTTGACTTGCTTTGGCTGCCCCTTCACCTGGGCTCACACCCAGACAGCAGCGGAGAGGACAGTTTAAAAATAGACAGAACTTATCACACGCGGTTGAGCAGATTGCTCCCAGGGGGGTGTTTCCCAGGACCCAAATGGTAGGATCCCAACCATTTCACACGGCAGAGGAGGTAACTGACTTCACACAAATAAGCACTTGGCCCCCAAGGAGAGCATTTCTCCCTTTCTGCTCACCACAGAATGGGGTCCCCATACTCCCAGCCTTCTTGGGGGGGATTACATACCCATGAAGCCAAGGAGACAAGATAATTAACGAATGTTGACATTCTTTGGGTGAAAGGAAGGCAGAGAAACTTTCCAGGACTCGTGACTCGGCTCCCTTTCCCACCTCTGTGGCAACTTGAGAATGTTTTAGGAATTTGTGCTGAAAAATTAGAAACAGACACATGTCTTTTTGTTTGCTTTTCAGTGTTGGTACCTGAAATAGCACGTCTCACAGGCAAGATTATCCCAGCGGGTGATGCAGCCCCAGGCAGGGGAAGCAACAGGTTTGGGGTGTGAGGAGCTGCCTGCTGCTGGCCTCTCTGTTTCCTGGTGTTGAGGTTTCTCAGTAGTGCACTCAGCAGTTGCATTTTTCACCCACAAAAGAATTGCTCTCAGGAAACCAGACAGTGAATAATTGTATTGTGTGAACTGACGATGAAGCTACTTGGTTTCAGCCAAGGTCCAAAGGCTGATAATGTTCAACCAGGAGAAATGGTTTGTGGTGAGAGGATTCATTTTCGGGTGCTCATTTTTACTGGAGGAAAGAATCTTGTTTGGATTTTTTTTTTTTAATTTTTTTATTCTCCAACGTGCAACCAGAAGGTTCAGGGTCCTTAATAGCGCTGGGGACCCCTGCTGTTCTGGTGTGAATGCAAGACTCTCAGGGAGACTGGGGGCTTCAGTTTCAACCAGAGCCTTCACCCTTCTCCTCAGACCTACCAGGAAAGAAAACAAAATTACGTGCCATAAATATCCTCCTCCACAGGCAGAAAATGTGCTGGCACCTTGCCACATGGCTGCATTGGACAAGGAAACAGGAAGCTGCTGAGCATCTCCCTCCAAGCACAGCTAAGGCTGCTCTTGCCTGTCTGGAGCAGAATCAAGATGCTTCCCCAGAAGTGCACCAGCTGCCCGTGTGGGCCAGGCTCATCCATCCAAAGCTATAGAGCAACCTGGCTTCCTTTTCCTTCTCCTGATAGGCCCACCAGGATGAGCAGCAGCGCTGGGAGCCAACCCACTCTGCCTGCCTGATGGCACAGCCCAGGAGGCCGATGCACGGATGCCGCACAGCGGACCTCCGAAAGGAAGGCTACTGACATCACTTCTATTGCTTAAATTGACCATTCCCCCAGTCCAAACAGCCCTCATGAATCAGAAAAAGCCCCTAGAGAAAAGACTGTTAGGAGTCATAGAGCAATCATAAAACTCAGCTTGTGACCCTGCACATTCCCGGTGGCTGTTATCCTTGGGTTAGGAAATAGAAGAAAGTTCAGGTGACTTCAGGGTACCACTCGTTGGCCAGTTTAGCCCCTAGGAAGTGCAAGAGGTGACCAACATGAGTGTGGGTCAGGAAAACAGGTGGAAAAATCTTGGTAGAGTTCCCTTATGAATCATTATTATAGAAATTACAGCAAGCATTGTTCTACTCAAAATCAACAGAATGAGTGTTGCTCATTCTACCGTAAATAGTTTCAAGATATTATTTGAAAGAAAAAAACATGCCCTCACAGTGAGTCTAAGTGAAAGTCGAGTTAAACAAGTTTCAAGACACATTCAGAAGACAATGTAGTGCCTTGTAGAAATTTAACCTGAGATTGGGATCTAAAGGTATGAGAGCAACAGAAAAATCTTGAAGAAGAAAACATGGTGACCTTTCATGGTTGGGAAAGCAGGGGAACATTCCGAGAATTAGATTATGCCGTAACTCAGCGAATGACACATGTCTTATGATGATTTTATGATGATTTTTTGTAACCAGTCCCCTATATATTGCTTGAGGTTTCTGCCAATAAACAGGCCAGGCCAGCTTAGCTATTCTGCTGTGTCCTCACTCACCGCCGCCACTTCTCCTTCAGGGACTCCTGGACTCGCTGGAGCTGGACTCTGGCACTGCAGTTTTCTGGGACCCCTGTTCTGAGAACTTGAACAAGACAGAGACCTATTATCCCCACCTCGCCCCAGAAAAAATGCACCAAGGGAGAGTGAGACTGAAGGCAGAGCCTGTGGCTCTGTTTCTTGCACACGCTGGACGATTCCCACCTCTGTGCATGCTCTTCGGCCCACTCGGATCACCCTTCTCTCTCCCATCAGCACCTATTTGCCTAAGTTTTTTTTTTTTTGAAGGCTATTTTCTTTTTTTTTTTTTTTACAATTTATTTTATTTTAGTATCATTAACCTACAATTACATGAGCAATATTGTGATGATTAAACTACCCCCTTCATCAGGTCCCCCCCACCAACCCTATTTCAAAAAGACAGATGCACCCCTATGTTTATTGCAGCACTATTTTCAATAGCCAAGAAATGGAAGCACCCTAAGTGCCCATCAGTAGATGAATGGATTAAGAAGATGTGGTACATATACACAATGGAATATTTGCCTAAGTTTTATTAATTCTTCAAGATTCATTAAATCCCATCTGCTTCATGAAGATTTTTCATCTCTGAGTTCACTCCCGTCCCTAGTCTCCTCCTGAAGCCGCAATCTGTCCCAGAATTTAATGTGAATACAGACCATGCCTCTTGTTTCTTCTCTCCTCGCTGCCCCCTCCTGTGCCCTGCACAGTGCTGTCCATAAGCTTTGAAAAATGTTTGCTGATTGACATATTGAGGAAATCAGCTGAAGTTCATTCTCTTTTCTGCAGTAGGGAACAGGGACTGAACAAGTCATGGTGTGCGTCTCACGTGTAAGATGATTCCAGTGGATTTCTGGGCCTGGCCCCTCCCTGCAGTGTCATCTTAAGGACAAGAGAATCATCCCCTCCCCCACATCTCTTTTATTCTCTCCACTATTGTTTTTACATAAACCAGGTCGAGATAAAATGAGTACAGCATGGGAAGGGCTGACCCTCCAGCGGGGGGAGGTCACCAAATGTGAAGCTTTACGCGAGCATGTAGGGTCCTGCTTCCTGACGGGTTCTCAGATCAGGCTTTTCAGAGGTCAGTCTTCAGGTCCCTCGGAGTCCCCTAAACAGTCTGATTACAAGGAGAGGCTGAATGGAATACCTGGAAGGCACAGACAGAGAATAACCACCTGTGCTGTCAGGCTGGTGATGGTGGGCTGGTCATGGAAGGTTTCACAGAGCAGGAGACCTCTGAGTTGGGTCTTGAGTCTCTGGTTAAAATCGTTGTCCTTTAACCTGGCCACAGTAGGAAAAGGCCCCAGAAGCCCCACAGAGGGATGCTGTGATTCCAGTGTCCTAGATAGAGAGTGGCAGACATAGCTGCCCTACCCCTTGGCACTGGCAGTGCCAGGGCTCTGTCCTGGGCTGTCCGGGGCCAGCAGCTCAGGGCAAAGCAGGGGAGTGTTTGGTGGTTCGGCCATCCCATTCCTCAGATACGCAGAGCGGCCTCTAGGGGCGTCTTCCAGGTTGCCCTCGGCGTCCCGGGGGCAGGACGGCCGAGCCACCTTGGGAGGCTGGCCGGCAGGGTAAAGTGAGCCTCCTGATGATGTCTGACCATTTTTTCATAGAGTTTTTCATAGAGTTTCTGTGAACTCTCTGATGGAGGGAAGGGGAAACCTGCTCTTAAGACTGAATCCAAACTGCAAGTGGCTGGACAGAAGGCTCAGTCCTCGAGCGTCCTGATGTCGGGGAGTCTGTCAAAGTGGACATCCAAGTGAGCCACTGCAACCTGGGAGTCCTCACCTCGCTGCCCATCAGGGCCCCAGTGGGGACCACCTGGTGGCCAGCAGCCGTTTGGCAAGCACGGTGTACACTGACAGTAATTAGACAGACAAACTAGAATGTGTCTCTGGCTTTGGAGGCTTGACAGTCCTGGTGATTTTTAGTGGTGCCCTTAGGACTTGCCGACAACCTGTTGCGTTTGGCAGCACTGGCTATGGGTTTGGGCCCAGACAGTGCTATTTAAAATGAAATGCTCTCAAGGGAATTCAGAGGAGGGGTGAGTCGCTGTGCTGCTACCACAGGCTGCCTTCAATCTTGGGACACTGTTCATGGAAGTCGGGAGAAGAGGGGGGGCCCCTGGAGTGGTGATGTGGCACTTTGGGCACCGTTGGGGGCCCAGAGAGGGCTGAGCACAGTGTGACGTGCCTGCCGCGCCGCACCGGAGGGCTGCTCTGTGTGTGTGTTGTCCTGACCAGTCTGGGGGCTGATTATTATTTATCCATCCATCCATTTGATGCCGGGGTTCTTGTTCACGAAGCCGAAGAATGAGCTTAGCAAACAGGCAAGGTAGGAGAGCAAGGTGTACAGGCTTTTATTTAGAAATAAAGTGAAAGAACAGAGCTCCCGGCTCACGCCAGGAGGGGACAAGGGAGTCCCGGGGTGGTGTGTTGTCTAGGGGTTTTATAGGCAAATGAGGATTTTTCAAGAACATGAAAAAAAGGCTTAGGGATGTGGACTTGTACCACCTGCCCTGCCCTCAAGGAGGGCTGGGTTGTTCTCTGCTTGCTAGGGTTGTTTACAGTAAAGTCACCAGTTATGCTGTGATACCTTTCCCTATTTGTAAAACCAGTCAATCATTCTAGGCCAAGTTGCTCCTGGCCTTTTGACTTTTAACTGACCTTACTGAAGATGTCTATATTCTTAGTCTGGTATCTTGTTCTTAGAGGATTAGTGTGACCTTGACTTTGCATAATGCTTAACACAGAGTTTCAAAAGGGACTTCTTTCCCCACTGTTATATTGCTGACTGTAAATATCCCACCCTGCTTTTTCCGGAGGTCCTCACCCTACTCTGACTACACCCATGGCCCCTGTCTCACATTCATCTGAAAATATCTATCATATATGTCCACCGTGCTAGGTGTGTGCTGGCGTGGGACACCCAAAGCCACTGGGGTCTGTGTGCTCTGGGGCTCACATTCTGGTGATGGCGACTGGTCATTGGGCGACAGATTTCAGGATGGCATGGACCTCATCTAGTCCAGGAAAACGACCATCCATTCATTTCTAGATGCCGGGAGCTGTGCTAGCTTTTGCTTGAGGAGCTCAGCACTTCGTGGAGGTGGTGACGGCCATGAAAGGTGCACAGATGCGGGGAGGGTGCAGAGCAACCACCTTGGCCCTTTGGGTTGGTGAGGGCTGGGTTGTGGAGGTCCCACAAGGGCAGGAGACATTTGAATTGGGTTCTGGGAGGGGGGTCTTATGAGGAAAAGAAGAGGAGGGGAATGACAGCTGGAGGGAGGGTGGTGCAGGCACAGTCACCCGTGCGGACAGAGGCTCGGGGATGGGCGGAAGCAGGGCATGTCGGGCGGCCAGAGGTGATGAGGCCGGGGAGGCAGAGAGGCCAGTCTTGTTCTGTGCACGTGGCTCTGCCTGTAAAGGTCGAATTCATTTGCTGCTGAGATGAAATCTTAGAAGATTCAAAATTCTACAATCCGACTTTGAACGGGAGCCATATAACTGTGGGCAAGACACGTCCAACCTGCAAAAGGCAAATTCACCCTCATACTTCCAACTAGAGGCCTAAATTAATATTTGTTTCTCTAAATCCTCTACTTGCTATTGGGAAAATTCTCCACGTTTCCTGGAGAGGTGATCAGGTGGTCATAGGCAGAATGCCAGGGATATACTTTAAAATATCTGCTTCACTGCTCAGTGAGTCCTGCCGATGAAAGCAGTTTGCCTACAGGCCAGACTCAGGGGCAAAGGCTGGGTTTGAATTGGTGGGTCACTAGGGCTGCTAATTCCCACCCTGGGAGGAGAGTTTTCATGGGAGCTGTTGCTACTCCGGGTCTCTACAAAGCAACAGTTCGGGGACAGTCTGTATGTTTTAACAAATTATGCTATTATGGACAAAACTGGAATTACTTCTAATCATTTCACAAGGGACATTTTAAAACTTGCAGACCATTTTGCTATTTTTTCAGTGTGGGAAGGACCCATTTAAACTTTCCAGCTATATTAGTTTTTAATTTAAATTTAATGAAATTAATTCAAATTAAGAAGGTGACCATTATCAATTTCCTTTCCTATTAGTTCCTTAATGCTTTGGCAAATTGCACTCTAAACTTCTCCTTCAACGAGCTGGATACATATTCATGGATTTTCTAAGAAAAGATGAATTTGATCTTGATATGCTAATCCATAGCCACGGCAGCAACCAGGAGCAGCGAGGGCGAGAAGTGCATTCTGGTATTAATTATGAATCAGGCATTAAGCACTGGTAAATAATTAAAGCTTCGTGTGTCACAACACAAGTTAAGGATCACTGTGTATTTCCACTACCAAATGCATTTTTGGGGGGGCTATTTCTAGTCCTATTTTGGTACTGCCTGAACATAAACTGGTATGAAGACGGGTAATTCTCATGCATAGTAAACTCAGCACAGAATTTTGAACATATTGAACTACTGGCATAGGAGTACATTCCATTTTAGAAACTGAGGCTCTGCTTTTCTAGGGGCTTCTGGGTCACCAGCCCTCTCCCCACAGAGTTCCTTCACTCTTTAGGGGGTATGTGCAGAGGAGCTGTGCATTGGGCAGGAGGCTTTGCTACTCAGAGTGTGGTCTCCAGTTCAGCAGCATGTGTCACCCAGGAGCTGGTTAAAAATGAATCCCCCCCGCCAACCCTCCTGGGTCCAACCCGGACGGGAAAATGACCCCCCCCCCCATGGCTTGTTGGTCCAGGGGAGTGCTGCTAAGGCGCTTTTCACTGAGGAACTTGCAGTTCTTGGATTTCCTTGGCTTCTTTCCCTGCAATGGACAGGAGACCAGATTCCGCTTTGGCACTCCCGGTATTGCCAACCTTCCCTTCGACCCCATCACAGGCTGGGGTCCCCCTGAATGCCTGTAGGGTGCCAGCAGTGGTGGTCTGGGGGTTCAATCCTGGCTCTATTCATTGTTGGCGGTGTGGTTTCTCAAGTTCTAACTTCTCAGCGGCTCAGCTCCGACTGGACGGCGTTGCCTGCCTCACAGGGCTGGTGTGGGAGGGGATGGAGCCCCGTCTGTGCGAAGGGCTGCCCGGGCCAGGCGCTCCGCGGGTGGTCCTCGTCACAGAGAGGATGGGGGACTAGGAGACGATTGGTGGCGGGAGAAGGAGTGATTAGCTCAGGGGACAATGGGAGGATGCTTACAGATTGTTTTGAAAATAATCATGCATTATGACGGCCTCTGCTTGTTGGCCTAAAATGGAAGTGTAAAGGTTGGGTCCGGCGTGGGTCTTTAGAGAACACGAGTATTATTCTCAGGGAGTGGAACGTGCCCTGAAAGAGAGAGAGGAGTGGGTTTAAATGGAATCCAGTGCTCTCTCTGGCGGATCTCATCGCATCTCACTTCCTCTACATCAAAATGCTGTCATAGTTCTGCCAAGTAAATGTCTGTGGCTTCATGAGGGTGCCATCCTTTTCTTCGGAGGTGAAAATAAATTCAGATTAATGAGGAACGGAAAGGCAGTGTTTGAAATTCTGAAGTCTCAAAACCTCAATTTAAAAATTTCTACTGTAAAATGGTCGTTGATAGAAACCCCTAGACATGCCCCAAACACAGAGACTCGACCACCCATAATGGGTTTCAGCCTCTCTCTAATTTCCCACCCTGTAAAATCCTTTATCTTCTCTTCAGCTCCCCTAGTCACTTCTGCTCTCATAAAGTATGAAAATGATATTTACTACAAAAACAAACCTTGGCCTCTTCAAAGATAGAGTGGGCTGTTATTAGAATGGAGTTAAGGAGACCAGATGTCCAGGAATGTTTCCATTGTCCTTTGAAACTGCTGGGTGAGCCTGTGGCTCTAGCATGAGAAGGGTTCGGCATTTCCCTTTCGCAATGGAGGTCGCAAGTTGGCAGGCCCAGGCCCCACCTGAGCGTGCCTAGGAATGCCGGGTGGGAAGCCCCAGGAGCTCACTCTCCAGGAGGCACAGTGTGGAGTTAGGCATTACGGTCCTGAATTGCCACTTTACGTTCAAAGCGATGAAAGACAAGAAAAACCAACATTAAAAAAAATACCCTTATCTTGAACCTTTTCAATTTTTAATCCCACAAATACAGGGGTCAAGACAAGAGGCCTTTCTTTAAAAACATTTTTTTTGTGTCAGGTTGTGCTGCATGCATAGTGAGTTCATTTTCTCTCATCTGGGAGGGAACGGATTTTTACTAGCTCCGTTCAGAAAGCAATTTATAGTCAAATGCTGAAGTATAGCAGAATTAAAACCTCAACTTCTCGTTTCGTGTTTGGGCATTGAGTTTCTGAATGGACAGTCGTTTCTGAAACCTGGAGCTTGGTTGCGGGATTGGTTTCTTGCGGAATAGGTGAGGTTGGGGGTTTGGGAGAGGACAAGAAGGGGCCGGGGTGCTGCCGAGGTCTGCCATCAGAAGTTCCCTTCACTGGGGTGACTTTCTCCCTCCGGTCTCCCTGAACGCTGCTGCGTCCCCCACGTCAGCACGTGGTGGGTGGGACCTTTGTTGTGTCTGGTGCTCATTTGGAGGACCTAAGAGGCGGCACAGCGAAGTGGTTAAGGAATTGGCTCAGGAGCCGATTGTCTGGGCTTTCATCCTGTGGCGGCCACTTACTAGCTGTAGGAGCTTAGGCAAGATACTCTGTGCCCCGGTTTCCTTGCCTGCAAAATGCATATGATAGCAGTACCTCCCTCGTAAAGTCACAGGGAGAGCTAAACGACTTAAAACAGTGTCTGGCATGTAGTCATGGGTATGCATTTGCTTGCCATTCTCATCCTAGCTGACCGACCCTGAGCCCAGAGAAAGAATCCATCTTTATATTTTCGGGTTGCCGGCTAGGGGACCATTCAGCAGCACACATTCATTCATCTGTCCACCGGTATTTATCATGTGCCTATGATGGGTCAGGCCTGACAGAGATGCTTGATGACTGCCCTTCTGGAAGGTACTGTCTCCCCTGCAGGGATGGGCTAGTGTTACTAGGTGGGGCAGTTTGGGACGCTATGGAGCACATATCAGAGGGGCTCATCTCTAACCTGTGCGGAGCAGGCCAGGCTTTCTGGGGACACGTGGTGCCTTAGTGGAGCCTGCAGGACAAGGAGGGGAAGGGCAGAGAGTGTTCTGGGCAGAGGGAAGCGCCTGCGGGAAGTCATCCCACGAATAACTGCCAAATGGAAAGAAATTTTGGTCAGCTTTTGATAATGTGAGGGGACCTCAGCATCCTCTTGCTTTGTTTCGGCTGAAACAGGCAGGCTCTCCTGATGGTCAGGCTCTAAGTCCCTGGATAAGGATGGACGAAGGAAGAGGATAGCCTGAGCAGTCCCCTCCACCAGGAAGGCCTCCTGGCACTAAGAGCTCTGTGCTGAAGCCACAACTTGGCCGTATCCATATGCTTTCTTTCTTTTCTTTTTTTATTTAGATTTAGTTGACATGTAAAATTAGTTCAAGTATACGAAATAATGATTCCATATTTGTATATATTGTGACATGTCCACCACTAGAAGTCCACTTAATGTCTATCACCATACATAGTCACAAATTGTTTTTTCTTGTGAAGAGGACTTTAAAAATTTACTCTTTAAACAATTTAAAAATATGTAAAACACTGTTATTAACTATAGTCACCATGCTGCGCATTCCATCCCCAGGACTTACTTATCTTATAACTGGAAGCTTGTACTTTCTAACTTCTTCTCTCCCTTCATTGATTTCTTATACATATATTTAATGCCATCTCCCTCGAAAACCTGCCGTCTCTAGCAACTTATGCTCATCGTAGTGGAAGATGTTTTGACTGCAATCATTCATTGCCAAGAACAATTCATTGCAAAGAAAACAGGCCAAATTTCCTTCCTTTTCCTGCCTAGACCTGGAATTTTAAAACTGCCATCTTTGAAGGGAGTTTTGCTTCCGTTTGGATTGCTTGTGGCCGCTGCGGCTCCGCTGCGGCAGGGCCTCGCCCTTTCCTCTTCTGTCTACCTCACCACGTCTCCGTAAGGTAAAACCGGTTCTTGAACTGGAAGACAGTGGGGTTAGATGAAAAAATTGATTAGCTAGTCATTTAAAAGCTACCGAAAGCAAGAGGTAAATGTTTCCTAACTCTTACTAGGCCCCCCTCATTGGAAGTTGGGCCCCCGGGCAGGGGTGAGCCAGTCACCACCTTCCTCTCCCTCGAGAGGTGTGGAAACAGGCCTTGTCAGCATCCAGCACCATTCTCCAAAGATAAAGCCTGATTGAGTTGGAAGCCTGGCTGCTTTTCCTGCCCCTCGACTGCAGGGTCCTCTTGACTCCTGGTGGCCTTTTCAGCATTTCATTCAATATGATCAATAACTTTCCACGAAGGCTTCTGGCCTGAAGGAAGCAGAATAGATGAGAGAAGGAGAGTAGGGCAATAGATACTTCTGAATTACCCACAGGTAAATGGTTATTTCATACATAGAATCCAGGAGTGATTCACTTTAAATGTGCACATTTCCTCAAGACATGTGAGTGGCTGCATTGCACTCTGGAGGGGCTGAGGGGCTATCAGCATTTTGAGAATTAGCCTATTTTTGCCTTTCTTTCCACAAAGAAGAAAATGTCCTTAGAACAAATCTCTCCCAAGAGAACTTTCTAGAGCAACCGAACATGTTCAGTGACTTTCCCAAAAAGCCTACGTTTTTCTTTTTATGGTGAGATTATCATTTTGCAAAATGTGAGAGACACACTAGCAATATGTAGTGATTTCTTATGAGGAGACAAGCCTCAAGATTAGATAAGTGGCAGGTTTCATGTTCCAGCCTCTCTGCCATGTCTGCTCGTGTGTTTCACATTTGGAAAATGTTCTTGGAGTCGTTCAGGAAATGTGCAGTGAGCACACAATTATGGCAATGCAGCAGAGCAGCCATGCCAAGAGCCTTGCGCCTGTGGAAATCCCACTAGACAGGGAAGAATGGGCCGGTGGAATAAAATGGCTCAGGTGAAACTGGAAATGATCACACCTTGTTTCTCTAGTCAGGGACCCACCGGGCTGGGCACTAGCGTAGGGTTCTGAGCAGCGTTTTATGACTCAAGCTTCCTTTTTCTAGTGCCCATTGAATCTCTCTCATAAAGTCCTGCTCACCTGTCATTGTTTTTTGATAGACTTATATGCTGTGCCTTATATGATTACGTTAGACTTTGCTTTGTCATAATCTGTTTTAAAACCAGCATTGGTTGAAAACATAGCATTGGGTAACAAATGATCAAAATAATATACGGAAGTGATGAAAAAACCAGACTGTCAAGGGGCTTGTGGTGGGAGGCGCCGGAGCTGTCTCACGACCACGTCAGCACCCCTCTGAGGCAACCTCCCTAAACTACGTTAGCTGTTTCTTTGCAGAGTCATTGTCATTTATCGGCTGATCAACTTTAGACATTATTTATTCTCCTTCTCGTATGATTGTTTACTTCTCATACTCTACTCCCCACTCCTCCCTCCATCCTTCAAGTAGAATTTTTTTTGTTATAGCACCGAAGTGGTTATGTTATTATGAGTATTATTTGAATATCTTATACTTCAGAGCCGACTATAGCATCATGATCACGTTCTCTTTCTTCCAAGCTGTTGGCTTTCCCTCACCTTTACTAGTCCAGACCTTTAAGGATGTGTCAAACCCTCACAACGCCAGAGCTACTTCCCTGGTCCTCCACTTTAGTGATTCTCCCCTTAGTGACTAATTCTCAGTAAAACAGCAAAGTCATTGAGGGGGAGCCATATCCTTACATCTCGGTATACCTCCTACCTATCACATTATCTGACACACACTGGGCGTTCATTAAGTATTTGATAAATGAACGATAGTTCCATGGAGAGTTGTACAAATGAAGTTAGGCTTTAGGTGCTTGAGTGAAATCACTTTTGGATGTTAAGTGTGATGATACAATTTTTTGAATCCACCAGTTTCCTTTCTCGTTGTCTTTACATTTTACTCTTGAGTTCGCCTTATACATATTCACGTTTCCAAGCAAAACCTGAACTGAAACTAGAAAGTGGGTAGTGTGAGTATTGTCAATGCATAAGAAGATGGGTTATGATTACTGAAGTCTGGATAAGAAAGAGCCACGTTTTATTCAATAATTTAATGCACTGTTTACTCACCTGAGCAAACCACTGCTTATTATGACTACCTTACACCTCTTCTTGGTGTGATTACAGACAAAACCATATGCAATTTCTGTTTTAGTGACTCTGCACCGTCTGTTCCCTCTGCTCAGAGTTTTGTTCCCATCGCCTCTCACTATACCTTCCCCCACAGTGCACATGCCCAGATCTCACCTACTACTGCTTTTTTCATAGCTCAGCTCAGTCATCGCTGACCAGGTAGTTTCTATTTTACACTCTCACAGCATCATGTAGCATTTAGATGATTGTAACTGAACTTTGATCTGAGTGGTTCTTTGATTAATGACTGGCCCCCCTACTAGACAGTAAGCTTCTAAGCATGGGATCCTGGTTAGCCTTCTACTTAATCCCTAGATTTATCAAGGAACTTGGCACATAGCCAGTGGTCATTTGTACCATTAAAACTTTCTCCCATGATTTAATTTTCCTTAATAAGGGTTCCATGTCTTTAAACTTCTGGAAATTTTCTTTATTAAAAAAAACAGGCATAAGTTGACTTTGATGCTGGGGGAAGGACTGTGAGAGTAGAATTCGGAAATCTGGATTAGTGAGTTGTCAAGAGATCAGATAATTTCATTACTTTTTTTCTTGAGCACTTTTAAAGTGGAGGTGCTTTCCCATTGAGTATGAAAAGAAAATAGGAGAAACTCTATTTAAAATTATTTTATTTTAAATATGGTATATTATAATACTTCATCTTTCATTGTGAGTATTCAAATCTTTCCATGTAATTCAATTTGTTAGATAACTAATACATATTCCATTTAGACTATACTATTTCTATGGATACCATTTTTAGGAAAATTTTCCCACTATGCACACATGACTTCCTGCTATCTTTGCAAGTGTACACTGGCCTTACGGCTCTTTCCTGGTGACTGTCATTGTCAGAGACATTGGAGAGTAAAATATACTTACGATGAGATTTTCATGGGATTACACAATATATTAGTAGAAAAACTGGTTAGATGTGAACACTTCAATTTTTTTATGTTAGAAATCAAATACTGAGTAAATGCCAAAAGAACATTTATAACATATGTATAGAGTAAAAAAAATAACAACAGAAGAAACATAGGTGTACCCATACCCCTGTTTTAAAAATAGAATATTTTAAATACCTCTAAAACGGCAGTATTGTTTTCTAGAGTCTTCTCTTTCCTGGTATCCTTAGACGTAATCACTATCCTGAATTTTGGGTTCATGATTATCTTGTTCTTTTCTATGTATATTCACAGGCTGAGTAATATACTATTTAATTTTGCATGTTTGTGATTATAAATGGAGTCATCCGATATGTATTCTGCATTTTGCTTTTTTTGCTCAGTATTACATTCATGAGCTCATTTCTTGTTAGGGAGCGTGGCTGTAATTCATTAATTTTCACTGATGAACAATGTCTTATGTGAGAGGACATTCATTTACCCATCCTAGTGGCTGCTTCTAGGCTTTGCCGTCACAAACAGTAGTGTTTGGACATGCTTTGCACATATTCCGTGTGCACATGTCCAAGAATTTCTCTTCAATACGGATCTAGGGTTGGAATTGCTGAGTCATAGGTTATGTGCATCTTGAACTAGATAAAGCCAAAATGTTTCCTAAAGTAATTGTGCAAATTTACACTCCCAGCAGCAGAGTTTATGAGTTTTGGATGTCCTGCCCTCTAGCACTTGACACTGTCAAACCTTTAATTTTTGCCACACTGGTAAGTGTGAAGTGGTATTTCATTATAGTTTTAATTTGCATTTCTCCAAGTTCTAATGAGGTTGAACAATTTTTTTCACATGTATTTATAGGCTCTTCAGCTTTTTTTTATTGTGCAGTGCCTGTTCAAATATTCTGCCCAATTTTTAATTGTTTTGTTGGTCTTCTGTGTGTTGATCTGTAGTTCCTTATATTCCACTGACCCTAAGAGGTCACTGTAAGAGGTGCTATTTTTTTATTAAGAAAGGAAAATACTAACAAATAAATTATGTTGATTGTAAGTTGACTAAAAGATGCTAAGATATGAAAGAAATGTATATTTTAGAATGATGAAATATTGTATATTCTGGATACTAATCCTTGGCCAATTAAATGTTTTTGGAAGTATATTATCCAGTTGGTATTTTGTTTCTTTATCCTCTTTATACTGTCTCTTGATGCAAACTAGTTCTTAATTTAATATTTTCAATTTAGTCCAATTTTACAGTCTTTTTCTCTATGGATTTGTGCATTTGTGTCTTAAGAAATCTTCCGCACCCTGAGATCATAACGATATTTTTCGATATTTTCATAGGTTTTCCTCCCACATTTAGGTTTTTGTTTCTCCCGGAATTGATTTGGGAGCATGATACGAGGAAGTCTCCAAAATAATACCGATTGCTCTAGTATCAAAAAAGCCCATCCTTTCTTAACTGCTCTGGAATTCCTTTCTATCTTAAATCAAGTGTCCATGCATATGGGTAGGTGTGCCTCTGGGCTGTTGAATATGTTCAATTGGTATATGTGGAACGTGAACACCATTACTGTACCCATGGAGGGGTTTCCACCACGAAGCTAAAGAAGTGTAAGTTTCAGTACCTGTTCACGTTAGTACCTCTCATTTGCATGGATCCCTGATTTAATATGTATAATTTTGTATTATTTTCTTTAGAAAGGTACTCAAATCATATAAAATCCAGGCTCTGCATAACCTTCAATCCACCCTTACATACAATCTTAATTACTATAGTTTTATAATAATTCTTGTTCTGTGGTACATCAAGTCCCCACCACCCTATTCTTCTGGAATGTCTTGCTTATTCTTGGGTCTTTGCTTTTTTGTATGCATTTTAGAGTCAGCTTGCCAACTTATGTAAATAAACTGCAGTATTTTTAGTGGCATTTCACCGTCTCTCTAAATCAATTTGGGAAACATTCACGTCTTTGCAATACTGAGTTCTTCAGCCCATGAGCCTGGTGTATCTCTCCATGGTGTATCTTTATTTAGCTCTTCATAATGACTTCGATCAAGTTTTATGATTTTTTCATAAAAGATTTTACATATTTTTATTAGATTTATTTCTATTAACTCATATATTTGGAGGATATAAATATCTTTTTGGGAAACAGTACTTTCTGAATGGTGTTGCAATTGATTTTTGAATACAGATTATTTTATTCAGTGGTTTTATTATTAGTCCTAATAACTTAGATTTTGGGGGCAATCATATGTTAGTATTGTCAGTTTTGTTTTTCTCTTCCAATCTTACTACCTCCTTCCTTCCCTCCTTCCCTTCCTTCCTTTCCTTCATCCTTCTTGTACTCCACTGCCTAGGGTTGTACAGTACAGTGTTGAATACATGATAGGCATCTTTTCTTCTTTTTTTTTTTAGAAACAGCTTTATTGATCTATAATTTATATAACATACAATTCATCCAAAGTGTATGATTTAATGATTTTTAGTATATTAATCAAATGATGCAGCTATCACAATTTAATTTTAGAACATTTTTATTACCCCCAAGGGAACCCTGTATCTATTGGTAGCTGTTTAACACTCTCCTTCCCCCCATCCAATCCTAGGCAACCACCAATCTTTCTGTCTCTATAGATTTGCCTATTCTGGACATTTTATATAAAGGGAATATGTAGCCTTTTGTGACTGGCTTCTTCCACTTAGCAGAATGTTTTCAAGTTTCATCTAGGTTGTAGTGTGTATCAGTACTTAATTTTTTTTATTGCCAAATTAAATATTGCCCATTGTACAGGTACGGCATATTTTGTGTATCCATTCATCAGTTGATGGACATTTATGTTGTTTCCACTTTATGGCGATTATGAATAATGCTGCTATGAACATTCACGTACAAATTTTTGTGCGGACAAGTGTTCTCATACTTGGGGATATATCTAGGAGTGAACTTCCTGGGTCTTGTGTGAACTCACTGTTTAACCTTTTGAGGAACTGCCACACTGTTTTCCAAAGTGGCTGCATCATTTTACATTCCCGCCATCAGTGTATGAAGGTTCCAATTTCTCCAAATTTTTGTCAAGTCTTGTTTTATCTGTCCTTTTGGTCATTGCCATCTTAGAGGGTGTGAGGTGTTACCTCGTTGGGGTCTTGCACTCCTCTGATTGCTAATGACGTTGAGCATCTTTACATGCGCTTATTAACCATTTGTCTATCTTTGGAGAAATGGTTGTTAGATCCTTTGCCTGTTTTTGAATTAGGTTGTTTGTCTTTTTATTTTTGAGTTGTAACTTTTCTTTATGTATTCTAGATACAAGTCCCTTATCAGGTATATGATTTGCAAATATTTTCTCCTATATGGGTTGTCTTTTCGCTTTCTTGGTGGTGATCTTTGAAGTCCAGTAATTTTCAATTTTGATGAAGTTCACTAATCTGTTTCTCTTTTTGTAATGTATGCTTTTGGTGCTTTGCTTAACCCAAGATCATGAGGATTTATGGGTCTTTTTAGCTTTTCAGTAAATGCCCTTTAAAAGGCTAAGGAACTTTCCTTCTATACTGAAAATACTTGAAATTCTGTCAGATGGGTTATCTGGATTTATTGAAATGACCATAATTTTTTCTTATTTTGTCTTTTAATGTGGGGAGCTGCATGTTAAACCAAACTCTCAACCCTGGCTCATATCCAGATTGTTCATTACATGTTACCTTTTTTTACATATTGTTGGATTGTGGGATTTGACTAGATTTTATTCAGGATTTTTGCATCTATGTTCATGGATGAGATCGAGTCTGTAATTTTCTTTTCTCAAACTGTCTTTGCCAGATTTTAGAGTTGAGGTTATGCTGCCAGCCTCATAAGTTGAGTTGGGAAGTGTTCTCTCTTTTGCTTTTTCCTTGGTATATTTTTGTGAGATTAAAATTATTTGTTTCTTCAGTATTTGATAGAATTTGCTGGCAATACCCATTGTGCTTCTGTATTTTAAACTGCTAAATCAAATCTTTTAAAAAGGGATTTAAGATTTTGTAAGTTTTCTGCTTCTAAGAACTTGTCCTTATTTAAGTTTTAAAATTTGTTGTCATAGAGTTGTTCACAATATTCTTATTCTTGTAAAAAATGTTTACTGCAAGTTCTGGGAAGATGGCGGTGTGAGCAGGGCTGCAGAAATCCCCTCCCAAAACCATATATATTTATGAAAATACAACAAATACAACTATTCCTAAAAGAGAGACCAGAAGATACAGGACAACAGCTGTAGCTACACCTGAGAGGACTCGGCACCCCGCAAGGCGGGTAAGATATGGGACAGCAACCCGGCGGGACCCGAGCACTCCCCCCCCCCAGTGCATCAGCGGGAGGAGAGGATTCAGAGCCGGGAGGGAGTGGAAGTACAGGCGAGCGAAATAACCAGCCCTGGGGATCAGCGGCGGGAGTGCTAACACACATCACGCAGTGCATCAGAAATTGGAGAGACAGAGGGTGCAGGGTCTGAGCCTGGGAACGCACTGGGTCCTCGCAGCCAGCTCCCTGGGACAAAAGAAAAGTGTGTGCTTTTTGTTAGGGGTCTTAAAGAGATAGGGGCCCAACGGAGGAACAGGATCGTTCCAGCACACTCAGCCCAGCAGGCTGGGAGTTCTGGGGAATTTTGGACCCTTTGGCTGGCGACTGGGAAAAAGTATCCCTACTGAAACTTCCCGCAGAGATCAGCAACCTCCCATTCGTTCCCGCCCTGGCCAGAGCTACAAAGGACCTTGCGGAGTGGCGCAGCTATGGCTGTGGAATAGTGGAGCAACAGCGCCACCTACAGCATCCTCACAGAATCTACTCCTGGCAGACGTCTTTTTGTTTGTTTGTTTGTTTTTGTTGTTGTTTTTTCTCTTTTCTTTTCTTTCTTTCTCTTCACTTTCTCTTTTCCTTTTTTTAAAAGTCTTAAAGAGCCCAGCTGACATATGTGGCACCTACCAGTGACCACTTCTATCACCACGAAAAGACAGAGGAATATGGTACAAACAAAGCTTATCCAGACCCAGGCACCAGAGAGGGAGTCTGAAGGGATGGAAATGCACAATCTTCCTGAAAAAGAATTCAGAATAAAAGTCATAACCATACTGATGGATCTACAGAGAAATATGCAAGAGCTGAGGGAGGAAGTGAGGGAAGTGAGGAAAGACAATGCAGAAATGATACAAGCTATCGACAGGCTTAGCAGCAGACTGGGCGAGATGCAAGAGACTGTTCATGGAATAGAAATCAGAGAACAGGAATACAGAGAAGCTGAGGCAGACAGAGATAAAAGGATCTCTAGGAATGAAAGAATATTAAGAGAACTGTGTGACCAATCCAAAGAGAACAATATTCGCATTATAGGAGTACCAGAGGAAGAAGAGAGAGAAAAAGGGATAGAAAGTGTCTTTGAAGAAATAATTGCTGAAAACTTCCCCATGCTGGGGAAGGAGATAGTCTCACAGTCCATGGAAGCCCACATATCTCCCAACAGAAGGGACCCAAGGAAGACAACACCAAGACACATAATAATTAAAATGGCAAAGATCAAAGATAAGGACAGAGTATTAAAGGCAGCTAGAGAGAGAAAAAAGATCACCTACAAAGGAAAACCCATCAGACTATCATCAGACTTCTCAACAGAAACCTTACAGGCCAGAAGAGAATGGCATGATATATTTAACGTAATGAAACAGAAGGGCCTCGAACCAAGAATATTGTATCCCGCATGATTATCATTTAAATATGACAGAGGGATTAAACAATTCCCAGACAAGGGAAAGTCGAGGGAATTTGCCTCCCACAAACCACCCCTACAGGGTATCTTAAAAGGACTGCTCTAGATGGAAGCACTCCTAAGGCTAAAAAGATGTCACCAGAGAAAATGAAATCATAACAAAGAAAGCAGACCATCCAAATACTAACTAAAGGCAAAGAATAAAACACCTAGTATATAAAGAATGGAGGAGGAAGAATAAAAATGGAGAGAAATAAAGAAACATCAGACTGTGTTTATAATAACTTAACAAGAAAGTTAAGTTAGATTGACAGATAGTAAAGAAGCAACCCTTGAACCTTTGGTAACCATGAATCTAAAGCTGGCAATGGCAATAAGTACATATCTATCAATAATCACCCTAAATGTAAATGGACTGAATGCACCAATAAAAAGACACAGAGTAATAGAATGGATAAAAAAGCAAGACCCATCTATATGCTGCTTACAAGAGACTAACCTCAAACCCAAAGATATACACAGACTGAAAGTGAAGGGATGAAAAAAGATATTTCATGCAAACAACAAGGAGAAAAAAGCAGGTGTTGCAGTACTTGTGTCAGACAAAAGAGACTTCAAAACGAAGAAAGTAGCAAGAGATAAAAAAGGACATTACATAATGATAAAGGGGTCAGTCCAACAAGAGGATATAACCATTATAAATATATATGCACCCAACAGAGGAGCGCCAGCATATGTGAAACAAATGCTAACAGAATTAAAGGAGGAAATAGAAATCAATGCATTCATTTTAGAAGACTTCAACACACCACTTACTCCAAAGGACAGATCAACCAGACAGAAAATAAGTAAAGACACAGAGGCACGGAACAACACACTAGAATAGATGGACCTAACAGACATCTACAGAACTCTACACCCAAAAGCAACAGGATACACATTCTTCTCAAGTGCACATGGAACATTTTCCAGAATAGACCACATACTAGGCCACAAAAAGAACCTCAGTAAATTCAAAAATATTGAAATTCTACCAACCAACTTCTCAGATCACAAATGAATAAAACTAGAGATAAATTTTAGACAGAAAACAAAAAGGCTCACAAATACATGGAGACTTAACATTCTCCTAATTAATCAATGGGTTAATGACCAAATCAAAACAGAAATCAAAGAATATATAGAGACTAATGACAACAACAACACAAAGCCACAACTTCTGTGGGACACAGCAAAGGCAGTTCTAAGAGGAAAGTATATTGCAATCCAGGCCTATTTAAAGAAGGAAGAACATTCCCAAATGAATAGTCTAAAGACACAGTTACTGAAATTGGAAAAAGAAGAACAAATAAGGCCCAAAGTTACCAGAAGGAGGGACATAATAAAGATCAGAGAAGAAATAAATAAAATTGAGAAGAATAAAACAATAGAAAAAAATCAATGAAACCAAGAGCTGATTCTTTGAAAAAAAAAAACAAAATAGATAAACCCCTAGCCAGACTCATTAAGAGAAAAAGAGAATCTACACGCATAAACAGAACAAGAAATGAGAAAGGAAAAATAACGACAGACAGAAATACAAAGAATTATAAGAGAATATTATGAGAATCTATATGCTAACAAGCTGGAAAACCTAGGAGAAATGGACAACTTCTTAGAAAAATACAACCTTCCAAGGCTGACCAAACAAGAAAGAGAAAAACTAAACAGACCAATCACCAGCAATGAAATTGAATCGGTAATCAAAAAACTACCCAAGAACGAACGCTGGACCAGATGGATTCACCTCTGAATTCTACCAGACATATAGAGAAAAAATAACACCCATTCTCCTTAAAGTTTTCCAAAAAATAGAAGAGGAGGGAATACTTCCAAACTCATTCTATGAAGTCAGCATCACTCTAATACCAAAACCGGGCAAAGACCTCACCAAAAAAGAAAACTACAGACCAATATCCCTGATGAACATAGATGCAGAAATACTCAACAAAATATTAGCAAACTGAATTCAAAAATACATCAAGAGGATCATACACCACGATCAAGTGGGATTCATCCCAGGGATGCAAGGATGGTACAACATTCGAAAATCCATCAACATCATCCACCACATCAACAAAAAGAAGAACAAAAACCACATGATCATCTCCATAGATGCTGAAAAAGCATTTGACAAAATTCAGCATCCATACATGATTAAAACTCTCAACAAAATGGGTATAGATGGCAAGTACCCCAACATCATAAAGGCCATATATGACAAACCCACAGCTAACATCATACTTAACAGCGAGAAGCTGAAAGCTTTTCATCTAAGATCGTGAACAAGACAGGTATGTCCACACTCTCCACTGTTATTCAACATAGTACTGGAGGTCCTAGCCACGGCAATCAGACAAAACAAAGAAATACAAGGCATCCAGATTGGTAAAGAAGAAGTCAAATTGTCACTATTTGCAGATGACATGATACTGTACATAAAAAACCCTAAAGACTCCACTCCAAAACTACTAGAACTAATATATGAATTTGGCAAAGTTGCAGGATACAAAATTAACACACAGAAATCTGTTTCTTTCCTATACACTAATGATGAACTAACAGAAAGAGAAATCAGAAAAACAATTCCATTCACAATGGAATAAAATACCTAGGAATAAAATTCCATTCACAGAATAAAATACCTAGGAATAAACCTAACGAAGGAAGTGAAAGACCTATACTCTGAAAATTACAAGACACTCCTAAGAGAAATTAAAGAGGACACTAACAAATGGAAATGCATCCTACAATGAGATATCACCTCACACCAGTAAGGATGGCCAACATCCAAAACACAAACAACAACAAATGTTGATGAGGATGTGGAGAAAAGGGAACCCTCCTACACTGCTGGCGGAAATGCAAATTAGTTCAACCATTGTGGAAAGCAGTATGGAGGTTCCTCAAAAAACTCAAAATAGAAATACCAAAAAATCCCACTCCTAAGAATTTACCCTAAGAATGCAGCAGCCCAATTTGAAAAAGACAGGTGCACCCCTATGTTTATCATAGCACTACTTACAATAGCCAAGAAATGGAAGCAACCTAAGTGTCCATCAGTAGATGAATGGATAAAGAAGAGGTGGTACATATACACAATGGAATATTATTCAGCCATAAGAGGAGAACAAATCCTACCATTTGCAACAACATGGATGGAGCTGGAGGGTATTATGCTCAGTGAAATAAGCCAAGCCGAAAAAGACAAGTATCAAATGATTTCACTCATATGTGGAGTATAAGAACAAAGAAAAAAACTGAAGGAACAAAACAGCAGCAGACTCACAGAACCCAAGAATGGATTAATAGTTACCAAAGGGAAAGGGACTGGGGAAGATGGGTGGGAAGGGACGGACAAGGGGGAAAAAGGGGCATTACGATTAGCAGATGTAATGTTGGGGAGGCACGGGGAGGGCTGTACAACTCAGAGAAGACAAGTAATGATTCCAAAGCATCTCACTACGCTGATGAACAGTGACTGTAATGGGGTTGGTGGGGGGAACCTGATGAAGGGGATAGTTTAATAACCATAATATTGCACATGTAATTATAGATTAATGATACCAAAATAAATTATAAAAAAAGAATGTTTACTGCAAAGAGTTATATCTTTTCATTCCTATGAATGTATATTTGTGTCTTCCTTTTCTTTTCTTGATCAATATTGCTAGCATTTTGTCAGTTGTATTGTTCTTTTTAAAAAACCCAACTTTTGCCTTTGTTCATATTCTCTTCTGTATCAACTCTCCCAGTGATGAGCCATAGCTGCTCCAATTCCCTGTTTTCCTGACATGCTGCTACAGTGTGTGTCTGCAGACGCGTCCCCTTACGGACTTGCATGGGAAGTTGCCCCAGATGTGTATTCAGGAGGAGAATTTCTGGGCAAGAGGGGCTGCATGTATCTAGCGTGAGTAAGCAGGGTTGATTTCTCTCATTGGTCTACAACCTCACTGGCAGTGGATGGGGATTCCTATATTCCCCCTATGTCAAAAGCTTAAGTTCATCCACCTTTTCAGTTTTTAACAGTCTTAATAGGTGTAATGTGATAAACATTCCGTTTAATACGTGTTCTCTGGTTCCCAGTGCTCTGGTACATTTCAGCATGTGCTGGTTGCCCTCTGAAGGGGGTGTTCTTCTGTACATTGCTTGTTCATATGCCTGGCTTGTTTTTAATGATTTTTTATTGTAGTTTCTCTCCTTTGCTCATTGATTTTCAGGCATTTCCTGGGTATTCTACATATTAGTCTTTTGTCAGCTTTAGACACTGCAAATATGTTCTGCTTTGTTGGCTATTTATCATTTTTTTTTCATTGTGTATTTTGATTAACAGAAATCCTTAAGTTTCGTGGAATGAAAGTCATCAGTTCTTTTGCCTGATGGTATATGTGATTAAAGTTTTGTTTTAACAAGTTCTTCCCAACACTAGATTACAAAGAAAACCTATTTTTTCTCTAGTAACAATCCTTTTTATTGTTTATACTTATATCTTTAATTTGTCTAGAGTTCAACTTTCTATGTAGGGTTAGAAAGGGCTCTGGTTTGTTTCCCTTTATATAGCAAGGCAGTTTTCATTCTTTCCATGTTGATTTTGATGCTTTATTTATTGCATAATAAGCTCCTATATATCTATGAGTCTGTCTCTGAGTTACAAACCATATTATTAACATGAGTAAGAAAGCCACATTATTACTGTTACTATAGCTTTAAAGAGTGTCCTAGGCAAAAAACTCCAATAGCCAAAATAATATTGAAGGAAAAGAAGTTGGAGCACAGACACTACTCAATTTCAGGACTTAACTGTAAAGCTAAAATGATCAAGAAAGTGTGTAATGGTGAAAGAATAGACAAATAGATCAATGGAACAGAATAGGAGCCCAGAAATAGACCCACATAAATAAATATATATAACTGATAATATGTGTATATATCATTTAAATAAATATATAATATATAAAAATATTAAATATATATATTAAAATAAATATAGTCACCTGATCTTTGTACCAAGGAGCAAAAGCAATACAATGGAACAAAGATGGTCTTTTTAACAAGTGGTACTGGAATGACTGGACATTCATATGCAAAACAATGAATCCAGATGAAGACCTTATACCATTCACAAAAAATAACTCAGTATGGATCACAGATGTAAATGTAAAATGCAAAACTACAAAACTCATAGAGGATAACATAGGAAAAACCTATGGTTTGGGGTATGGCTACGACTTTTTAGTTTTAACACCAAAGGCACAATCCATGAGAGAAATAATTGATAAGCTGGACTTCACTAAATTAAAATTTTCTGCTCTACAAAGGATAATGCCAGGAAAATGAAAAGATAAGCAGCAGACTGGGGAAAATATTCACAAAAGACCCCTGTGATTAAGGATTGTTATCAAAAATATACAAAGAACTCTCATGAACAACGAGCTACCACTACACCTTTATTAGAGTGGCCAAAATCCAGAACTCTGACAACATCAAACACTGGTGAGGATGTGAAACATCAGGAACTCTCATTCATTGCTGATGAGAATGCAAAATGGTACAGCCACTTTTGAAAACAGTTCAGCCGTTTTTTATAAAACCAAACGCACTCTTATCTGATCAACCATCACGCTCCTTATTATCTACCCAAAGAAACTGATATTCAGAATTGCCAAAAGTTGGAGGCAACCAAGATGTTCTTTTGTAGGTAAGTGGGTGAATAAACAATGGTATATCCAGACAATAGAATATTATTCAGCACTAAAAAGAAATGAACTATCAACTCATGAAAATTTGTGGAAGAACTTTAAATATTATGGAGTGAAAGAAGCCAATCTGTAAGGGCCACACCCTATATGAGTCCAACTATATAACATTCTGGAAAAGGCAAAACTATGGAGACAGTGAAAAGATCAGTGGTTGCCAGGGGAAGCAGGAAGGGAGAGGTAAATGGGAAGCGCAATGAGGATCTTCACACAGTAAAAATCTGTGTGATTTGTCTGTATGATACCACAGTGATGGATACATCATTATATATTTGGCCAAACCCATAGAACCTACAACATCAAGAGTGAGCCTCGGTGTAAATTATGAACTTTGGGTGGTTATGATGTGTCAGTGTTTGCTTATCAATTGTCATGAATGTACCATTTTGGTGGGGGATGTTGCTAAAGGGAAAAGGAGCCTATATGTGTGTGGGGCAGGGGATATATGGGAAATCTCTGTACCTTCCCCTCAACTTTGCTGTGAATCTAAAACGGGTGTAAAAAAAAATAAAGTCTTAATTAAAAAAAAACCAAGAGTGTCCTAAGATGGGTAGGTGAAATGCCCTACCCTTCCTCAAGGTCATCTTAACTATGTATAAGCATTTATTTCTTCACATAAATTTTAGATTAAGTTTGTTGAGTGCCCCAGAAAATCCAAATGGAATTTTGATTGAGACTGTATTGAATTTACAGATTAATCTGGAGGAAATTGACATCTTTTTTATAATATCTCACCCAAAAACATGGAGCATCTTTCCATTTATTCAGACCATCTTCTGTTTCTTTTATTATAGCTTTAAATATTTCACCATAGAGCGTGTATGTATTTCTGATTAATTTAATTCATGGACATTTATAATTTTTGTTGCTTTTGTAAATGAATTTTTTTCGGCTATTACTTTTCATAGGTTAGACTTGAGTCTGTCAGGTTTTCTAGATAGATGATCATTTCATCTGCAAATGATAGAGGTTTTATCTTTTCCTATCCATTTCTTAGCCATTCCCTTTTCTTTCCTTTATACTATAGGACAAAACTCTGGTTCTGCTAAAAGTAGTAGGAATTCTGGGAGCCTTCTATTATTTTCAACTTTAAGGGGAATGCACCAAAATTTCTTTATTAAGAATAATGTAAACTATACGTTTTGGTACATAAATTTTATCTAATAAAGTAAGTTCCTTTCTATTATTTTTTTGCTAGCCTTTTTTTTTGGTTTCGTTTTGTTACATAAATTAACCTGTTTATTATAGGCTAGCCATGTTTCAAATGGTGGCATTTCTATCGGTCTTTCAATCCCTCCAGTCTTCTGATGGCTAACTACTGTGAGGGCAAAAGTTGTAGGTCCAGGTACCACCAGGCTACTGCTTCCTGCAGGAACTGCAGTGCCAGATCCCCACAGCTCATGTGTTTTTGGCTTTGCCACAGAAGGAGCAAGTGTACTTGGTGTCCTCCGTTATTTCAGTTTTTTTTTCACCATTTACCTGAGGGGGGCACCGTAAGAGCTCCCATCTTTCCTGACGATTCTGACCTTCTTTGTGCCTTTAGTAATGTTCCTGTCTATGAGCTCCAATTGCAGAGAACTCTGCTAAGTTTTTTAAAGTTGCGTGCATGGATGTTGTATTTTATCAAAGGCTTTTCCTGCATTGAGATACTGTTTATTAATGTGTTGAATTACATTGATAGATATTTTTTATCTGATGTTAAATGATTCTTGCATTCCTGGAATAAATCTTACTTGAAAGTGATATTATTTTACTTGCAATACACTGTAGGGCTAGATTAGCTTACTTTATTTTTTATTTTTACTTTTTTATTTTATCAAATGTACATCACATTGGTCCAACCATCCCCCTGTGGGGGGCCCCTCCCCCCTGGTAACCACTAGTCTTCTCAGTGTCTATGAATCCAATGCTGTTTTGTTCCTTCCGTTTTGCTTTTGTTTTTATACTCTACAAATAAGTGAAAATCATACAGTATTTGTCTTTCTCCACTTGGCTTATTTCACTGAGCACAAAACACTCTAGATTCATCCATGTTGTTGCAAATGACAGGATTTCTTTTCTTTTTATGGTGGAATAATATTTCATTGTGTATATGTACCACATCTTCTTTATCCATTCATCTACTGATGGACACTTATGTTACTTCCATATCTTGGCTTTTGCAAACACTGCAGCAGTAAATATAGGGGCACATATAACTTTTTGAATTAGGGATTTTTATTTTCTTTGGGTAAATTCCTAGGAGTTGAATTCCTGGTCAAATGGTATCTCTATTTTTAGTTTTTTGAGGAACCTCCATACTGCTTTCCACAGTGGTTGCTCCAATTTGCAGTCCCACCAACAGCATAGTAGGGTTCCTATTTCTCTGCACCATCACCGTTTGTTATTTCTTGTCTTTTGGATAGTGGCCATCCTAACTGGTGTGAGGTGATACCTCATTGTGACTTCAGTTTGCATTTCCCTGATGATTAGTGATGCGGAGCATCTTTTCATGTGCCTGTTGGCCATTTGTATTTCCTCTTTGGAGAAGTGTCTGTACAGGCCCTCTGCCCATTTATTGATTGGGTCATTAATTTTTTTGGGTGTTGAGACATATGAGTTCTTTTATTTATTTATTTATTATTTTTATTATTATTATATTTTGGTATCAGTAATATACACTTACATGAACAACATTGTGGTTACTAGATTCCCCCCATTATCAGGTCCCCACCACATAACCCATTACAGACACTGTCCATCAACACAGTAAGATGCTATAGAATCACTACTTGTCTTCTCTGTGCTATACTGCCTTCCTTTTGTCCCGCCCCCTACATTATGTGTGATAATCATAATGACCCTTTTCCCTCTTGTCCCTCCCTTCCCACCCACCTCCCCAGTCCCTTTCCTTTGGTAACTTTAGTCCATTCTTGGGTTCTGTGAGTCTGCTGCTGTTTTGTTCCTTCAGTTTTTTCTTTGTTCTTATCCTCCACAGATGAGTGAAATCATTTGATACTTATCTTTCTCCACCTGGCTTATTTCACTGAGCATAATACCCTCTAGCTCCATCCATGTTGTTGCAATTAGTGGAATTTGTTTTCTTCTTATGGCTGAATAATATTCCATTATGTATATGTACCACTTCTTCTTTATCCATTCATCTACAGATGGACACTTAGGTTCCTGCCATTTCTTGGCTATTGCAAATAGTGCTGCAATAAACATAGGGGTGCATATGTCTTTTTCAAAGTGGGCTGCTGCATTCTTAGGGTAAATTCCTAGGAGTGGAATTCCTGGGTCAAATGGTATTTCTATTTTGAGTTTTTTGAGGAACCTCCATACTGCTTTCCACAAATGTTGAACAAATTTACATTCTCACCAGCAGAATTTACTTTCTCCACATCCTTGCCAACATTTGTTGTTTGTCTTTTGGATGTTGGCCATCCTTACTGGTGTGAGGTGATATCTTATTGTGCTATAATTTGCATTTTTCTGATGATTAGGAGCATCTTTTCATGTGCCTGTTGGCCATCTGAATTTCTTCTTTGGAGAAGAGTCTGTTCAGATCCTTTGCCCATTTTTTAACTGGGTTATTTGCTTTTTGTTTGTTGAGGTGCATGAGCTCTTTGTATATTTTGGATGTTAACCCATTATCAGATATGTCATTTATGAATATATTCTCCCATACTGTAGGATGCCTTTTTGTTCTACTGATGGTGTCTTTTGCTGTACAGAAGCTTTTTTGTCTGATATAGTCCATTGAGTTCATTTTTGCTTTTTTTTCACTTGCCTGTGGAGATATGTTCATGAAGAAGTTGCTCATGTTCATATTCAAGAGATTTTTGCCTATATTTTCTTCTAAGAGTTTTCTGGTTTCATGACTTACATTCAGGTCTTTGATCCACCTTGAGTTTACCTTTGTGTATGGGGTTAGACAGTAGTCCAGTTTCATTCTCTTACATGTAGCTGTCCAGTTTTGCCAACACCAGCTGTTGAAGAGGCTGTCATTTCCCCATTGTATATCCATGGCCCCTTTATCGTAATTAATTGACCATATATGCTTGGGTTAATATCTGGACTCTCTATTCTGTTCCACTGGTCTATGGGTCTGTTCTTGTGCCAGTACCAAATTGTCTTGATTACTGTGGCTTTTTAGTGGAGCTTGAAGTTGGGGAGCATAATCCCCCCAGCTTTATTCTTCCTTCTCAGGATTGCTTTGGCTATTCGGGGTCTTTTGTGGTTCCATATGAAATTTAGAACTATTTGCTCTAGTTTGTTGAAGAATGCTGTCAGTATTTTGATAGGGATTGCATTGAATCTGTAGATTGCTTTAGGCAGGATGGCCATTTTAACAATATTAATTCTTCTTACCCAAAAGCATGGGATGAATTTCCATTTATTAGTATCCTCTTTAATTTCTCTTAGGAGTGTCTTATAGTTTTCAGACTGTAGGTCTTTCAGTTCCTTGGTTAGGTTTATTCCTAGGTATTTTATTCTTTTTGATGCAATTGTGAATGGAATTGTTTTCCTGATTTCTCTTTCTGCTATTTCATCGTTAATGTATAGGAATGCTGTTACATTAGATTTCTGTGTATTAATTATGTATCCTGAAACTTTGCTGAATTCAGATATTAGTTCTAGTAGTTTTGAGTGGATTCTTTAGGGTTTTTTTATGTACATTCTCATGTCATCTGCAAACAGGGACAGTTCGACTTATTCCTTACCAACCTGGATGCCTTTTATTTCTTTGTATTGTCTGATTGCTGTGGCTAGGACCTCCAGTACTATGTTGAATAAAAGCAGGGAGAGTAGGCATCCTTGTCTTTTCCTGATCTTAGAGGAAAAGCTTTCAGCTTCTCACTGTTAAGTATGATGTTGGCTGTGGGTTTGTCATATATGACCTTTATTATGTTGAGGTAGTTGCCCTCTGTACCCACTTTGTTGAGAGTTTTTATCATGAATGGATGTTGAATTTTGTCGAATGCTTTTTCAGCATCTGTCAGATGATCATGTGGTTTTTGTCCTTTATGTTGATGTGGTGGATGATGTTGATGGATTTTCAAATGTAGTACCATCCTTGCATCCATGGGATGAATCCCACTTGATCATGGTGTATCCTCTTGATGTATATTTTAATTCGGTTTGCTAATATTTTGTTGAGTATTTTTGCATGTACGTTCATCAGGGATATTGGTCTGTAGTTTTCTTTTTTTGTGGTGTCTTTGCCTGGTATTGGTATTAGAGTGATTCTGGCTTCATAGAAAGAGTTTGGAAGTATTCCCTCCTCTTCTATATTTTGGAAAACTTTAAGGAGAATGGGTCTTTAAATGTCTGATAAAATTCAGCGGTGAATCCATCTGGTGCGGGGTTTGTTCTTGGGTAGTTTTTTGATTACTGATTCAATTTCATTGCTGGTAATGGGTCTGTTTAGATTTTCTGTTTCTTCCTAGGTCTGTCTTGGAAGGTTGTATTTTTCTAGAAAGTTCTCCATTTCTTCTAGGTTATCCAGTTTGTTATCATATAGATTTTCATACTATTCTCTTATAATTCTTTGTATTTCTGTGGTGTCCGTCATTATTTTTCCTTTCTTATTTCTGATTCTGTTTTTGTGTGTAGATTCTCTTTTCTTCTTAAATCTGGCTAGGGGTTTATCTGTTTTGTTTATTTTCTCAAAGAACCAGCTCTTGGTTTCATTAATTTTTTCTATTGTTTTGTTCTTCTCAATTTTGTTTATTTCTTCTCTGATCTTTATTTTGTCCCTCCTTCTGGTGACTTTGGGCCTCCTTTGTTCTTTTTTCAGTTTCAATAATTGTGACTTTAGACTATTCATTTGGGAATGCTCTTCCTTCTTTAAAAAGGCCTGGACTGGTGTACAGTTTCCTCTTAGAACTAACTTCACTGTGTCCCACAGAAGTTGGGGCATTGTACTGTTGTTTTCATTTGTCTCCATATATTGCTTGATCTCTGTTTTAATTTAGTCATTGATCCATTGATTATTTAGGAGCACATTGTTAAGCATCCATGTGTTTGTGAGCTTTTTTATTTTTTTTGTACAGTTTATTTCTAGTTTATACCTTTGTAATCTGAGAAGTTGGCTGGTAGAATTTCAATCTTTTTGAATTTACTGAGGCTCTTTTTGTGGCCTAGTATGTAGTCTATTCTGAAAAATGTTCCATGTGCACTTGAAAAGAATATGGATCCTGCTGCTTGTGGGTGGAGAATTCTGTAGATGTCTGTTAGGTCCATCTATTCTAATGTGTTGTTCAGTGCCTCTGTGTCCTTACTTATTTGCTGTCTGGTTGATCTGTCCTTCGGAGTGAGTGGAGTATTAAAGTCTCCTAGAATGAATGCATTACATTCTATTTCCCCTTTTAACTCTGTTAGTATTTGTTTCACTTATGTAGGTGCTCTCTGTTGTGTGCATAGATATTTATAATGGTTATATCCTCTTATTTGATTGACCCCTTTATTATTATGTAATGTCCTTCTTTGTCTCTTGTGACTTTCTTTGTTTTAAAGTCTATTTTGTCTGATACAAGTACTGCAACACCTGCTTTTTTCTCCCTATTAGTTGCATGAAATATCTTTTTCCATCCATTCACTTTTAGTCTGTGTATGTCTTTGGGTTTGAAGTGAGTCTCTTGTAAGCAGCATATAGATGGGTCTTGTTTTTTAACCATTCAGTGACTCTATGTCTTTTGAATGGTGCATTCAGACCATTTACATTTAGGGTGATTATCGATAGGTATGTACTTATTGCAATTGCAGGCTTTAGATTCGTTGTTACCAAAGGTACAAGGGTAACTTCCTTACTATCTAAGAGTCTAACTTAACTCACTTAGTATGCTATTACAAACACAATCTAAAGGTTCTTTTTTTTCCCTCCTTTTCTTCCTCCTCCTTTCTTTATATATTAGGTATCATATTCTGTACTCTTCGTCTATCCTTTTTTATTACCTCTGGTGACAGCTATTTAACCTTAAGAACACTTCCATCTATAGCACTCCCTCCAAAATATACTGTATAGATGGTTTGTGGGAGCTAAATTCCCTCAGCTTTTGCTTATCTGGAAATTGTTTAATCCCTCCTTAAAATTTAAAAGATAATCTTGCAGGATAAAGTATTCTTGGTTCAAGACCCTTCTGCTTCTTTGTATTAAATACATCATGCCACTTCCTTCTAGCCTATAAGGTTTTTGCTGAGTAGTCTGATGATAGCCTGATGGGTTTTCCTTTGTATGTGATCTTATTTCTCTCTCTGGCTGCTTTTAATACTCTGTCCTTATCCTTGATCTTTGCCATTTTAATTACTATATGTCTTGGTGTTTTCCTTCTTGGGTCCCTTGTGTTGGGAGATCTATGCACCTGCATCACCTGACTATCTCCCTCCCCAGCCTGGGGAAGTTTTCAGCAATTACTTCCTCAAAGACACTTTCTATCTCTTTTTCTCTCTCTTCTTCTTCTGGTCCCCCTATAATACAAATATTGTTCCGTTTGGATTGTTCACACAGTTCTTTCAGTATTCTTTCATTTTTAGAGATCCTTTTTTCTCTCTGTGCCTCAGCTTCTTTGTATTCCTTTTCCCTAATTTCAATTTCATTTATTGTCTCCTCCACCATATCTAATCTGCTTTTAAGACCCTCCATTGTGTTCTTCAATGATTGGATCTCTGTCCTAAACTTGTTCCTGAGTTCTTGAATATTTTTCTGTTCCTCCATGAGCATGTTAATGATTTTTATTTTGAAATGTCTTTCAGGGGGATTCATGAGGTCAATTTCATTTGAATTTTTTCAGGTGTATTCATAATTTTGCTTTGAACCAGGTTCCTTTGACGTTTCATTATTTGTGTGTGGTACCCTCTAGCGCCCAGAAGCTCTACTCTCTGGAGCTGCTCAGCCTGGAGCAATGTCAGGGGTCACAGGGGAGCAGTGTTGGTGCTTGCGGGGAGGAAAGAGCTGTTTCCTGCTTCCCAGCTGCTATGCCTGTCTCCACTGTCAGAACCAGTGGGCCAAACACAGAGGTGTAATCCTCTATGCTCTGTGTTTGTAGGTGCTGTAGGCAGGGCTTCCCTCTGGCTGGCCTGATGCCACAGGTTTGCGAGCCTGAGCCAGGTGCTGGCTATCTGGGAGGAAGACACAGCAGGCTGTGTATCATGGTGTGGGTTCTTGGAGCTGTATAGCCAGCCAGGGGGATGGAGCACCTGAAGATCATTTAAGCTCGCAACCTGCTGGGCAGAGTTCACCCAGATAATTTTGTCTACCTGTCCTGTCTCCTGAGCAGTAAGCTCTGTGCAGTCCTTCCTTCTTTAGCAGCCCTCTCGCTTTTAGGAAGTCTCTCAGACTGCCCACCAAGATCAGCTGGATATGAATCCCTGTTTTCCACAAGCAGCTGGAATCTCCATCTCTCCAGGTATTCCACCTGTCTTAGCTTTCCAACTGCACTAAATCACCAGAGCACCATGCAATGTAGGTTCATGCTCCCAGAGCAGATCTCCAGGGCTAGGTGTTCAGCAGTCTCAGGCCTCCACTCCCTCCCCACTTGTTTCTCTTCCTCCCACCAGTGAGCTGGGGTGGGGGAAGGGCTTGGGCCCCGCCGGGTCACCGCTTTGGCACATTACCCTGTTCCCTGAGGTCTGCTCTTTTCTCCAGTTGTATGCAGTCTGGTGCAACCTTCTTTCCTGTTGCTCTTTCAGGATTAGTTGTATTAAATTATATTTTCGTATTATATGTGGTTTTAGGAGGAGGTCTCTGTCTTACCACTCACGCCACCATCTTTAATCCAATCTTCCCCAAGTTCTTTATATATTTTGGATGTTAATCCCTTATCAGATGAGTCATTTATGAATATATTCTCCCATACTGTAAGATGCCTTTTTATTCTCCTTATGGTGTCCTTTGCTGTACAGAAGCTTTTAAGTTTGATATAGTCCCACTTGTTCATTTTTTGTTGTTTCTCTTGCCCAAGGAGATGTGTTTAGGAAAAAGTTGCTCATGTTTATATTCAAGAGATTTTTGCCTATGTTTTTTTCTAGGAATTTTATGATTTCATGACTTACATTCAGGCTTTGATCTATTTTGAGTTTACTTTTGTGTATGGAGTTAGACAATAATCCAGTTTCATTCTTTTACATGTAGCTGTCCAGTTTTGCCAACACCAGTTGTTGAAGAGGCTGTCTTTTCCCCATTATATATCCATGGCTCCTTTATCATGTATTAATTGACCATATATGCTTGGGTTTATATCTGGGCTTTATCTGTTCCATTGATCTATGGGTCTGTTCTTGTGCCAGTACCAAATTGTTTTGATTACTGTGTAGATTAGCTTGCTTTTTTACATTTATGTTCATAAGTGAAATGCTGTATGATTATTTCCCTTTTATTATTCTCATCTGCTCTGGGAATCAGACTTCACTAGTTGCCTAAAATTAGCTGAGTAGTTTCTGTTCTTTTTCTTGCATAAGTTAAATTTAGTGATTCTTTGAAAGCTTAGTAAAACTCATCTATAAGATTATTACTTTTTTTTCTTGAGAGGGTAAATCTTTGAACATTTCATGTATTAGTACTTACTGTTCATTCAAGTTATCTATTTCCTGTCATAACATATATTGCATTATATATTCTTTAGGAATTTATCCACTTTATCAAGTTTTCAAATTTATTAACAATTAGTTATTTATGATACTCTCTTATTATTTTTAAAACATCTCTCTACCTATTTCCCCCTTTCTGTCTGTATATTTTTATTTGAATTTTAAAAATCTTTCTCAAGTAGTTTTATCAGAGCTTTCCTCTTTTTCTTATCTTTTAAGTGAAGCCGCCATGATCATCTATCACTTTTTAATCTGTGTCATTGATTTTACCATTTATTATTTTCCTTCTTAATCCTTTGGATTTGTTATGCTGCCTTTATCCTATCTCCCTCAATTGAATGCTTGTTTATTTATAACTTTTGTTATATTCCTTTTTTTCACAGTTATTGAGATATAATTGAATTGTTGGAGAGGAAAAATTTTCCTCTACCCTTTAAATTTCTTCTGCTGCTCTAACAACCAGATTGACATGAGTTGGATTAACAGGAGAAAGTCAGATTTTATTGTGTATGTATGGGAAATCCACATAGACATGAGATTCCAAAAAGACAGTCAGGGACAATGAGGTATATATGTGGGGATCTGGAACTTCAAAGGGAAAAGGAAGCAATTCACAGGAATATGAAAGGGTAAATATTTGGTAAACAAATGTTTGCTGGGCAACACAGAAAATAATGAGGAGTAGGAAGGAATTTTAACACACTTGGTTGAGTTCCTCCCTGTCTACTACCCTTAGTTCATATTATAATGTACTTATCTATAGTGATAGTTCTTTTCCTGAAACAGGTCCCCTAAACTCTTTTTATGCAGTTAGGGGGAAAGTCAACATTTCTGTGTCTTTGGTCCTTGATTGTTCTCAGGCCAGCATAATCTGCATGCCAAGTGGCACATCTTGGGGTAACCTGCACTTGGCCCCCCAACAATTTATCATGTTGTGTAAAGTTCAAGGTGTACATTGGATTAATTTAATCTACATATATTGCAACATGGTAACCACCATAGCATTAATTGACATCTCCATTACTTGATGCATTTCAAAGCTCTAAATAACCAACTGCCACACTTTCGTTATGTTATGTTCCACATTTTTGACACCTAGCATTTTTTTGTAATTTTTAAATACCCCTTATTTCTGCTTTTTTTGGTAACTCAATTTATTTATTAATAATGTTAATTTCCAAACCCATGGGATTTAAAAAAATTATCCTTTACAATTAATTTCTAATTTTGTTACATTACCCAGTTTTAAGATATTGAATACGTAGAGGTTTTGAATACATGATTTTGTAAATGTGCTTGTAAAAATGCAAATGCTCTGAGATCAAACTTATTCATTACATAGTTCAACTCTTCAATGCTCTTTGACAGCTTAACTTAATGTTTTCATAGAAGGGAAGTTAAACCTCCAAATACAATTGTTGATTTGTTTATTTATATTTGCAGTTCTATCAATTGTTTTCTAATGCATTTTGAGAGTATTATTATAACTGCAAATATGCCTATGATTATAGATTTTCCTGTTCTTTTGTTTAGTTTAACACTTTTTGCTATTTATAACATATTTTTTGCTTTATAATCTATAGTGTTGGGTTAAGATTACCACTTAGTTTTGTGTTAATTCATATGTGTCTCATCAATCCTTTATTTTCTACCTTTCCACAAGTCTTTCAGATATTGTTTTTGGCCGTATGTTTTAACATTTAAAAAAATCCAATCTAAAGTTCTTTCTAATCAAATTTATGAGTTTAACAGAGTGACATTTATTTTAATTTTTATGTTAAAACTCATTTCTACCAAATTATTTCATGTTTTCCATAGCGTGTACTTTCTTTTTGCTTAACTTTTTTTCTTATCTTTCTATTGTTTAGTTAGTGTTTTCTTCTATTGGTTTAATATTATATACTCTTTTTTTCCCATATGTAGCTTCCTTTAACTTAAAACTCATATTTATTTATCTCCAGTTTCTTGAGCTTATTACCATCTATGTCTTCTCCTTACCACTACAAGTATTAGTGTGCTTTTACACCTCTTTTGTGCCCAACCTCTCCTTCCAATCTTGTTGAGGTCGTCTAGAATTTTAGTGCTAGATACTATGGATACTCATTCCTTTTTCTTTCATTTGGTCTTAGCTCTTTCCACTGCATTTTTTTTAAAGACATAATACATTTCACAAAAGTGTCTGATGACTCTTAGTTTTCATAACTGATGCAATACCTCTTGGAAACTTTTCTTCAGCTGTTTAGGTACTTTTCCCCAATATGTTTTTTGTGTGGCAAAACTTCCAAGATCATGGATGCATAAGAAGATTTTTATTACATCTTTATTGCCACATAATAAGTTGGCTGTATGTTTTAAATAGAGTCTTCAAAGTTCTCTCACTAAATATTTAAAAATATTATCCCATCATTTTTTTGCATCTTGTATTATAGTTGAGTAGAATGTCAACCTAATTCTTATTTCTTTTCCCCCAGCCTTATTAAGATAAAATTGACAGTGTATAAACTTAAGATATATAATATGTTGATCTGATGCATTTCTATATTGCAAAATGATTATTACCACAGTGTTAGCTACTACATCTAGTACATCACATAATTACCAATTCTTTTTTGGGGTGAGAACATTTAAGATCTATACTCTTAGCAGTTTTCAGGTATATAATACAGTATTATTAACTCTAATTACTATGCTGTACATGATTTGGGGATCTAGATCCCCAGAACTTATTCATCTCATAACTGGGAAATTTGTGCCATTTACCAACATCTCCACATTTCCCCTAAACCCCAGTCCCTAGTAGAGCCACTCTCCTACTCTCTGTTTCTATGAGTTTAGGCTTTTTAGATTCCACATATAAGTGAGATCATATGGTATTTGTCTTTTCTATACCTGATTATTTCACTTTGCATGATGCCCTCAAGGTCTGTTCATATGGGACCATGTAGGGAATCCATGTTAGGATTTCTTCCTTTGTTATGGCTGAATTATATTCCATTGCACACACTGTTTGTTTTTATCCATTCTTCTGTTGACAGACACTTAAATTGTTTCCATATATTGGCTATTGGAAATAATACTGCAGTGACCATGGGACTACAGATTTCTTCCAGAACCTGTTTTTCATTTCCGTTGCCCAGAATTCCAATACCCAGAAGTGGGATTGCTGGGTCATTAGGTAGCTAGATTTTTAATTTTTTGAGGAAACTCTGTACTGTTTTCCATAGTAGCTGCACCAATTTACATTCCTATCAACAGTGCACAAAGACTCCCTTTTCTCCACATTCTCACCAACACTTGTTATTTCTTGTCTTTTTGATGATAGCCATTTTAACAGATATGAGATGATGTCTCATTGTGCTTGATTCTTGTTTTTTTTAGAGGTGATCTCTTCTTTCTCTCTGGAAGATTGTAGAACTTTCTTTTTATTTTTAATGTTCTTTAATTTCTCTAAAACATGGATTTTTTCTTATGTCTCTTATTTGTTGCTCTATGAGTTCTTTCAATCTGGGGTTATTTTGGGGGATGGAGTTTGTCTCCATTATTCTTAAAATATTTTCTCTTTTTCATTTGGATTCCTCGTTCCTGTAATTCTTATTACCTGTATATTGGTACCTCTACTTCTATCCTCAATTTTTCTTTTCTATAGTTTTATCTCTTCATCTTGAGTATTGCATCAAGCGTTCCTCAATATGAACTTCTGTTCACATGCTCACAATTCTTTTTTAGTTCTGTCAATTCTATTTTTATCTCATTATCTTGTTCTCTATTTAAATTTTTATGTATAATACTTCCTCTTTTAAAAATCGATTCTTATTCTTGTTTCAGGTGACTGATATCTTCCTTTATCTCCTTAATATATTCTTTGAGCTTCCTTCAGATTAGATTTAACAATTCTGTTTCAGATGATCCATATATATATATATATAGTCTGGTTTGTTGAATTTCTTTTGAGGCAGTTGTACTCTTTGAGGGTCCAGAAGTGTATGTAGGAAAGGGGCTGATGGCCAGGCTCTACTCTTGTCAGTTCTGTTGAATTGAAAGATGGGAGGCTGTCAGCCTGTGAGGACAGTCCGAGCTCCCCAGACCACTGATGACTCCTTGGCTTACTGTCTTTGAACTAGCAACGACTCTGGTTGTTTACGCCCTCAGGGAAGAGCTGCACTAGGAAGAGACAGCCCTCCCAGGTTATTAACCCCCAGCTCTGGAGCTTTGGAAGGGAAATTGTGGAGGAATGACAGCTTGAGGCGGATGGTCAGTTAGCACCTGTTTTCCTCAGCTACTCACCCTAGCAGGGCATATGCTCTCTTACTTTGCCTCTCAGACAATTGAACTTTTTGCATGGCTGTTTCTTTTAATTCTATAGTGAAGAAACAAGCAAGGAGTTTCTCAGTGAGGTTGTGAGGAGGAAGCAAGAGTAGAATTAAAAAATCTTTTCACCGATTTGTACTTTGCTTCTTTCTGTGTCTGCTCCCAGCCATGTACCTTCCCACCTATCCTCTGACACCAACTTGTTATACTTTCATCTTTCCAGAATTCTCTCTTATGTTTTGGTTCATTTCTGAAGTCCAATTTCCCCTCTTGCTTCTATAGTTTCTCTGCAACTGGTTTTGGTAGATGGTGCCATCAGTATATGCTTGTTTGACATAACAGCTGCCCATTCATATTTATTATAATGGCTATTATCTGAATTCATTTCCACTATCCTTTTTTATGCTTTCAATGGTTATTTTTTCTATAATCTTTTGTATTTATATTTTTTCTATAACTTTTTTTCTTTCCTTCTTTCTTCCTCTCTCGAGTAATTAACATTTTTTATTCCCCCTCTTTTGATCTGGAAATTAGACACTTTACCTCTATTCCTTATTGATGTAGTAATTTAGAGTTAGTTTTTGCTAAATGGCAAAAGTTTAAGTGACTAGAAATGGCTTAAGCAAAGTCCAAGTATGATGCCAATGGATTGGTGACTAAATAGTGTTCAGATATTTTCCCCAAAGTGACCTATTGACTCAATGAACTCTCAATCCAAATTCCAGCATATGTTTTTAATAAAATTGCCAAGATGAATCTATAATTTTGATGGTAATACAAAAGATCTACAAGAGCCAAAACAATCTTGAAAAAGAAAAACTTATTTGGAAAATTTACATGCATTATTTCAAGACTTGTAATCATGACATCTTAGTTTAGTATTAACATAAGGATAATATAATACTGAAGTGAAGATAAACAGATATATCAATGAAATAGAATCCAGAAATAAACGTGCATATATACTGTTAACTGATTTTTGATAAAGGTACTGATGCAGTTCAATGGTGGTAAGGAAAATGTTTTAAACAAATGCTATTGGAATGACTGGATATTTGCATGAAAAAAATGAAACTTAACTGCTCCTACATCATCCACAAAAGTTAATTTATGTTAGATCATATAGTTAAAACATAAAAGAATCATAAAGCTTCTAGAAGAAAACAGGAAAAAGGCTTTGTGAACTTGAAGTAGGCAAAGATTTCTTGACAGGACACAAGAATGCATTGATTATGACCTCATCAAAATTAAAAATTTCTGTTCAGCAGACTGCCTATATTTGACACAATAATCATATTTAGGACATACAAAGAACTACTACCAGTCAACAATAAAAAAAGGAATAATAAAATTAAATATTTGAACAGCCATTTCACAAGAGATGATATGTTAATAGCTCATAAACATGTGATGTCATTAGTCATCAGGGAAGTAAAAAAAAAAACCACCCATTAGAGTGGCTAAAATTTTTTAAAAGCAGATAACATCAAGTGTTGGAGCGTTTGGAATTCTCATACATTGCCGGTAGCACTGCAATGATGTAATCCTTTGGAAAATTGACAGTTACATATTCATAAACTTACATTTGCCAAATGACACATGGAATTCCATTCCTATATATTTACCCAAGAGAAAATGTGAGTCCCCAAAAATCTTATACAAGAATGTTGATAGCAGCTTTATTTATAATAATCCAAACTATAACCCAAATATCCACCTACAGAATAAACAAGTTGTTTTAATGTTCATGTCTTATGATACTACTCAACAATAAAAAGGACACACTTGTAATACTCCACATGGGTAAATTTCAAAACATTACCTTGAACAAATGAATGTGAACACAAAAGAATAATTCATGTAATTCCACTTACATGTATTTTCAGGAACAGGCCAAAGTAACGTAGGCAACATATGTATTCTCTCATCTCTGCTTTTTGGTGTTCTGCTATTTCACTGTGATGTTAAGAGGTGTGGATTTTTTTTTTTTAATTTATCCCATTGCTTGGGATTCCTTAGATATTCTGGATTTCAGGTTGATGTCTTTCATCAACTCTGAAAACTTCTTAGCTATTATGTCTTGATTGTTTCTCTCTTTCATTCAGTCTTTTCTTCTGCAACTCTGATTGGACATATGGCTGATCCCTTCACTCTCATCCCTGACTTTAAATGTTTCTCATGCATTTGCTAACTTTTTGTCTCTCTGTGCTGAAATTCAGATAATTTCTAAAGATTCCTTCATTATTAATTATGTTAATAGCTATGTCTAATCTGCTGTTAAAACTATCCACTGAATTTTAATTTCAAAGATGATTTTCATTTCTAAAAGTTCTACATGTATTTTTTTCCAAGTAAGTTTGGCCACTTAATTTCCTGTCTCTTACATATATTTTAAATCCTTCCTTTTTTTCCTTAAACGTATTATAGATTTTTCTTTCACAACCTGTGTCTGATTATTCCAGTATTTCAAGTTTTTCCAAGATTGCTTCTGTCCAGACTGATAACCAAGACTGTCTCTGTAGGCCTCTGCTCAGAGTGCCTTGTTACCTAGAGCATTTTGTGATTTATTTATTATTATTATTTTTTTTGCCATGACATCCTATTTCTTAGAAATTTATCAGTTGGAATTCTTTAAGGCCTGAGTTGAGGGCAGAGTTTTCCAGATAACCATTAGTTTGCTTTTACTAAGCACTTGGGATATCTCCTACCTAGGACCACTTTAAACTAATGTTTTGGCTTCAAGTTCAATGAACTTGGTCTGTAAAGCTGCGTGAGGGTCAACTCCTGGTTACAAATTCCCATGGGGCTTTTCCTCTCTACCTTGTGTCATGGTTTAAAACAGGGAAATGCCTCTGTCATCTCCTAAGGGGAGGGGTGAGTTTACTTCTGGTTTATCCCCACAGAACAGCATAGCCTTTTGGGGTCTCAGCTTTATAAGTGGGTTTCACATCAGATTCTCCCCATTTGGAGAGGCCATGGTCCTTATCTCCAGTACCCTTCCCTTCACAGGGCCCCAAAAGTTGAAGCTTAAATTTTCCTGACGAGGTGAAGGGCCTCAGGTGGAAGCCGCCTTCATACTTTATTTACTTTCCTGGATCTTCCAGTTAGTTTTTGGTCCCTGAAAATTTATTACTGTCTTGCCTGTTCATCAACACATTTATATAGATTTAAGAAAATACTTATCTAGCATCTTTAGTTGTTTTCACCAGAAAGAACTGAGATAGCTCGCTTGTCTGTCATGAGCCCATGTTTTTTATCTCATTCTTTTAACATCTCTATTTTTTAAGTTCTAAAATGCACGTGATATACAAATATAGTTGTATATGCCTTTAATTTATAAATGAATAAATGTAAACTTATCAGGAGTGTGTGCTCAGAAATGTTTGTGGCTGGGGTGTGCAATAAAAATAGTCTGGGGGATCCATTTTAGAGTCACTACATGGCCCATCCCCTCCCTCTCAGCACCTGGGGAAACGACCACAGCAGAAGGGACACTTCCGAGGCCTCCAACATTTGGGGATCTCCAGGCTCATTTCTTGCTTTTCTGTTATGGGGCAGGGTCTCAGAAAGTTATTGCAAACGTAACTGGGTATTTTTAATTTGCAAGCTTTCTGGGGAGGTAAGTGTCTTGCCAATGAGTTTCCGCCCGGGACAAGTTCACTATGGATTCAATGTGACCAAAGAAATGACAGTAGAACATTCTTGGGGTGAAAGAGTTTATACCCAACTTTATTTCTACGGTGGCAGGTCAATCCCTGGAATCCTGTCCCCTCAGAATCCCATCCACTCAGAGTGAGTCTGCACACAGCAAGCCAGTCTCTGCCTCTGCGCCTCTCTGCCCCTGCAGCCATCTCAGTCTCTGTCCTCGGCGCTGCCACCACTCCAGTTTCCGCTCTCCTGCAGCCATGCAGCCCTACAGCCATGCCAGCATGTTGCCCAGAGCACTGGGTGGAGCTCTTTAGAATCAATAACAACGTATTGCCCACACGCGTGTAGTGAGTTAGCTAACCAGGGCCAGGAGAGAATCCTGGCCATAGGAACCTTCACTTTATCCACAGTAAAATTACTTTTTCATGTAGGTGCTGGGTGGTTGGCATTCATTGTCCTCTGTTCCAGCAGCACATGGGGCCTGTGATGCTGGCTTCCCATGTCCTGGCTGATTGGCACTGGTGGCTCTAGACAGTGCCAGCAGCCACCTCTAACCGTGTGCCTCCCACCCCCCTCCGCTGTGCTGCCCCTGGCTGGTTTTGCTCCAAAGAAACCTCTTTCACTTTAAAGGTGGCTTTTATATTGGAGATGAGACTTTTGACAGACCTGCTTTCATTTGATTGATAGGACCTTGGCAGAAAAAGTCCATTTTACCAGTTGCTGGCTAATGTCCTGGCTGGCAAGAGCAATAGCCTTATTAATGAATTATCTCCTACTACAAGACAAACTCTACTCATTTGTTTCCTTAAGAAGGTGGTGTCATTGATTAAAGATGGCCATTACTGACCACAAATAAATGTATCTGCTCACCCTTCAAAATGTTTGATGTTTGCATTCTACGCTGGGAAGCAAAGCAGACGGTTCTTGGGCTAGTCTACATGTCTCCAAATTATCTTAAAGGTGGTCTCAGAATTCTAGATAATAATAATTTAAGAAATTGTTTAAATGAACCTATGTTTAATAAATAGATCTAGAGATATCCATTTGTGCCATTTAAATTGGGAGCAATGCTAACTTTTGGTTAAATTACATGCAGAATCTATCAGCAGTGATCATGTTATTGAGAACACAATTCACAAGCGTGTTGATATCCCAGATAATGAGCCTGATTATAACAAAGTACTTAGCAAAACCTTCAAAGCCAAAACGGAGTATATCATACCAACTTCAGAACCTAAAACCAAAGTCAAATGCTAATTTTCACAAACAGGCATCAGAGTTTCATTTTTAAAAAGTCAACTGAACTAGGGTGGGTTGAAACCCAAGCCTATGGATTATTAAAATAATTGAACTGGGATATCAAAATATCAGACTGAACTGGAATCAGAGCTCCATACTTTCTTGATTGTAGAGAACAGGTTCCTCTTTTATAAGCTAATTTGGGCTTTTCGAGAGGGAATGAAGGTTATGCTGTTAGACAATAAAATGATGGGACTCACAAGCTTAGCCTTCAGAGGCAACATACGGGTGTGCAGAGGACAAGGGGCTCCCGAGCCCTCCTGAGGGGCCATGAGCTGCAGGTCTCTGCAGCATGGCACACATGGGCCCGTTAGATCTTTCTGGGAGGCGTCTTTGGCTGACCTGAGGGTTGGACATTGGAGAAAGGTTGGGAGGGATTGTCACGGGGCACCAAATCAGCCGAACCGACTCTGTCCCAGGCCACTTCTTTGGGGGAATTGAGGCACAGCCTGCTAGTTGTGCCTTCTACGAATGGGGAGGAAACATTTGCAGTGACATGGTTCCAGAACCCCCACCAGCTGTGCTGTCTTTTCTGGGTGAGCCTGATTGCTTTTGGCTCTACCCTGTGCAGTGTTTTCCATCAACTCAGTCTTTCCTCCATGGGGGTATTTATTATGTGCCATTTTGAAAATAAAAGGGACGCAGAGCAATCATCCAGCAAAACCATAAAACATTTTATTATCCGAGACGGTGAGGGGACAGGTTTGACATACAACACTGGGAGCCGTGATGGCCGAACAATGTGGTACTAAAGTGTGATTTAATGAGGCTTGGAGGATTTAGTTCAGTCAGAAAAGTTCCGCTCCGTCTTGGGCGGAGGAGAAGTAAGCTGGCGTGGCACCTGATGGAGCAGCATCTCACCAGCTAGGCCTCAGCCAGCAGCCCCATTTGTCCTGCTGTCTCAGACAACTGCCGTCAGGAAGACTTTTGTGCTGGAAAGTTCTGACTGATTTAGTGGACCCCAAACTTGGCACCACTTCTGGGTGGCTTCCGTTTTACAAGGCCAGCAGTTAATCCAACAAAAGCCTGAATTCATTTCCCTCTATATCCACTGATTGCCAGCTGAGAGCTGGATGCTGTCAATTTGCTTTTTAAAAAAAACTCCATTTCGCTGGAATTGAGGTCCTTTGCCCTCTGATAAATGGCAAGGTGCCATTTGGGCAACATTTTTGTTTTTCACTTTTCCAGTGGAAAAACTCGTTAGCAGATGGTGGCTGGTCATCAAGTCAATAATCATTGTCTTTGGATTTAATCACACACATCTTTCTGATCCAGCTGAACTAAATGTACCTGTTATACTTCATTATGGTATTGGTACAATCTCAGCCTTTGAGTTATGAACACAGGACATTCATGGACAGGTTCAAGTTTCATTTTGTTATTTTATTTACCGAAGTGGATATGTGTGTTGAATATTTATAAAGTAACTATGATATGCTTGGTCCCACTGGGATTGAATGGGGGTGTGGAAGAGTTAAAAGCCCCAGTTCCTGTCTTGAAGGGGCTGATGGCCTGGAAGTTGAAGTGAGGCACACACATAAAGAGATGAACAATGTTGCATGAATGCATAAGCTCATAGCTGTGGAGGAGATGACCTTGGCCTTGTCTGTATGGCAGTTCTCCACTGATGGTATATCAGAGATGACCTCAGAGACTTCCAAAAAAGATGAATGTTCAGGTCCTGTCTTAGTTCAGGCTGCTATAACAAGAATATCATGCACTACATGGCTTTTCCAGTACCATAAACACAAATCATTTATTCCTTGTAGTTCAGATGGCTGTCTTCTTATTGTATTCTCACATGACGGAGAGCAGAGACAGAGAGAGAGAGAGTGCAAATAAGGGAGGAAAAGAGAGAGAACTCTCCAGTCTTCAAGGGCACTAATGCCATTCATGAGGGTTCTACCCTCATAATCTAATTATCACCCAAAGGCCCCCTCCTCCAAATAACATTTGTGGGGAAGTTGGGGTTCCTATGGCCAGGATCTTCACTGAACTTAAACCACCTGATGATGAAACTGGCCTGTTGCTAGGCTACTGCTTCCACACCTTTAGGGAATAAGCTATTACAGTGCTATGTAGAGAGCTCAGCCCAGTGCTCTGGGCGGAGGCAGAGATGTTAGTGCTCCACCTACCGCTGGGAGAACAAGCCAGGTAATACACCCTTTCACCCCAAAGAACGTTTTGCTGTCCATTTCTTTGGTCACATTGAATCCATAGCGAACTTGCCTGGGGCTGAAACCCATTGGCAAGACAACTGGTGAAAGTCGGCAGGGTTCATTGTTAAACAAGGAAAAAGACAGGCTGCCCTTATGGGAGGGGTGCTTCAGCGGGCTGCCCCTGTGAATGGGGAGACAGTGGATTGTCCCCCAATGGGTATGTGGTCTGAGGTGGCTTGCCTCCTAGAGGGCTGGGCCCCACCCCAGGACTGGAGGCAAGTTGAGGTGACACCTGAGGCAGTAGGGGAGGCCCTTGTTATAGTAAGTAAATCCTTTGAGAAACAGTGCCTGTGAGGCAGCAGGGACTGTGGGTTGGCTGCTTCTCACAGTATTAGAAAGGTCTACAGAAGAGACTCAAGAAATGGCAGCACAAGAAGGTGAGCTGCAAACTTCTGTGGATCCCCTGAAGAGAGAAATGGCATTGATGAGAGAGGAGATGGCACGAGAACGCCGGCAGCAAGGTGCTATTGGAGAGGTAAACAATTCTTTACAGAACAAGATGGCAGCACTGCCAGGTGTTCTGAAGGAGGAAGAGGCCGTCAAGGAAAAAGACGAACTCCTGAGGGAAGCACAGGCAGAGGTGGCACGAGAACGTCAGCTGCGAAACATTGAGGTGAAGGTAAGAGACCTTCTGAAGACTGAGGTAGCATTGCTGCGAGGCACAGTAGAAAACATAAAGGTTGTAGGAGAGGAGGCACTCAGGGGAGGGGAGAGAAAGGTGCCATCAGCCCCAGAAACGGAGGAGCTGGGGAAGGACGAAGAGGTGGTGCTGGAGGCACCGGCCCCTCCGTATTGAAAGCACGCCCAGTGGTTGTGAAGAAAATAAAGACCCAGCAGCTGAAAGTTCACCAAGGAGAGGAGCAGCCCCCTCCCCAGGTCGTGGAGGACTCTATGGTCCGCCCCTATACCCAGGCTGAGCTGGTGGATTTGGACTCCCAGTTTAGGCAGAAGCTCTCAGAGTCAATATCAGCTTGGCTCTTGTGTCTGTGGGACTTAGGGGTGGATGGAATTGTTCTGTTGGGATCAGAGATGGGAAAGCTGTCTTCCCTGACAGTGCAGCCAGCCTTGAGGCAGCGATTACAAAGTGCACATCAGACCCCAGGGAGTCACTTCCTCCTCAATTGGCTTATGGCTGCACTTTGTGCTGTGTGGCCCAATCCATGTGATCTACCATCCTCTCCTGTTAGATGGCAGACATATGCTGAGCTCCAACAGGTGTTACAAGAGCCAGGCATAAGAAATGCCATCTGTAGTCCAGAATATTATGGCCCAGATGAAGAGATTTTCACTACTGGAGTGAGCCTACATCCCTCTTTGGGTCTCTAGTGGCCATTCTTTCCCCTCACTTAGGGCATCCCATAAGCGAGGTGACACGTAGAGTAGCAGACTTAGGAGAGGCTGAAGCAATGAGAACTCAGAAAGAAATAAGACCTGTCACTCACAGGAAGAATTTACAGGGCCCCATGAAGGTTACAAGGACCCAGATGTGGGTTGATTTAATATGGGCAGGAGCAGAAGGGAGAAAATTAGATAGGAAGTCAAATAGGATCTTACTAGAGCTATGGCAACAGCTGAAACCAGAGCAGCAGTTCCAGCCATTAAGACCAAAGAGGCAGAGGTCTGAGACAGAGCCACCACTCTGGCCTGTGTGTTTGCAAGACTTTCTGCTAGAGAACGAGCCAACCTCACTTGAGCCCACACAGAAAAGAGATTGGGGAACACAGTTTGACTGAGGGGAAAGTCAAGGTATCTGCCCTGAGGGACCGGGGGGAACCGGAGGCCACATGTTGAAATAGCTGTCCATTGGTCCCCAGTGAACATACAATGCGTCCTGGCTCTGGTGGACACTGGGGCTGAATGTTCACTAATTCATCGTAAACCCGAACAGTTCACTGGGACCCCCACTATCATAGATGGATATGGGGGGAAGGCTATCAGAGTGAAAATAGCTCAAATCCCTTCGGGAATAGGGCTTCTACCCCCAAAAGAGTATACTGTGTATATATCTCCTATCCCTGAGTATATTTTGGGGATTGATATCCTGCAGGGTCTATGGTTGCAGACCACTGCACGTGAGTTCAGACAGAGTACATGTGGTGATGGCAGTTCTGAGAGGACATGCTAAGCACCCACCCATAGCTTTGCCTGTGCCTTGGTGGGTGACTAATACCAAACAATACAAACTGCCTGGAGGGAATAAAGAGATTGGAGAAACTCTCCAGGAGCTGGAAAAGGTGGGTATTATAAAGCCCACTCATAGTCCTTTCAATTCCCCAGTGTGGCCAGTAACAAAGCCAGTTGGCTCCTGGCATATGACTGTGGATTACAGAGAACCGAATAAAGTCATACCCCATATGCATGCTGCTGTCCCCTCTAGATCTTGCTAATGCCTTGTTTTCCATTGACATTGAGCAGGAAAGTCAGGAACAGTTTGCCCTCACTTGGGAAGGATGGCAATGAACTTTCACTGTCCTCCCACAGGGATACCTCCACAGCCCCACATCTGTCAAGGACTTGTAGCCCAGGACTTGGCTACATGAGAGAAACTGCCAACAGTGTGGCCGTACCATTATATTGATGATGTCATACATTGAGAATGATGTCTGATTCTCTTTCAGATCTAGAAGGTGCAGCACCTAAACTGCTGCAACATTTACAGGAGAAAGGATGGGCTGTGAACCGCACCAAGGTTCAGGGACCTGGTTTGTCTGTCAAATTCTTGGGGGTCGTCTGGTTGGGTAAGACCAAAATTATACCAGAAGCAGTTATAGATAAAGTCCAGGCCTTTCCTAGCCCCACAACTGTAGTATTGCTATAGGAGTTTCTGGGTCTTCTAGGCTACTGGAGCATGTTTATCCCACACTTGGCCCAAATTCTGAAGCCCTTATATCAGTTGGTATGAAAGGGCATCAGGTGGGACTGGGATGAGACATGTGCATCTGCCTTTACTACAGCAAAATAAGCAGTCAAGGCCATGCAGACCTTGAGTGTGATAGACCCATCAAGGCCCTGTGAGCTGGATGTTCATGTGACTGAAGACAGTTATGCCTGGGGTCTCTGGCAGCGGCTTGAACGAACTCGCCAACCCATTGGATTCTGGTCACAACTCTGGAAAGGGGCTGAGGTACGATACACTTTGATAGAAAAACAACTGGCTGCCGTGTATCACGCCTTGCTGGCTACAGAACCCATCACTGGCCCCGATAAAGGTAATAACCACCTATCCCATCTTGGGTTGGGTACGAGACTGGACCAAAAAGCCAAGTGGTGTGGCACAAACACCCACACTAGACAAGTGGGGTGCTTACCTACAGCAGCGTAGGGCCCTCTCTAGTAGCCCCTTGAGTGAAGAACTCCAATGCTTGTTGGGGCCGGTGACATATACTAGTGAAAAGCAGGAAGAACTTGCTTTTGAACCATTAGTGGCAGAGTCCCTATCAGGAGGGAAGAGCCTCTATACCTGAAGATGCATGGTACACAGATGGCTCCAGCTGTGGGCAGCCCCCAAATGGAGGACCATAGCTTTCCATCCTAAGACTGAGACAATATGGATGGAAGATGGTGAGGGGAAGAGCGGCCAATGGGCAGAGTTGCAGGCCGTGTGGCTTGTGATCAGCCAGGAGCCCTCCCCTATAGTTGTCTGCACTGACAGCTGGGCTGTCTATCGGGGCTTGACCCTGTGGCTACCAACTTGGTACCATGCCAACTGGTTGGTTGGTCACCAACACCTCTGGGGGCAAGAATTGTGGCAAGACTTATGGGCTGGTGGTCAGACTAAATAATTACAGTATACATGTGACAGGTCATTTGCCACTGGCATCCCCAGGAAATGATGAAGCAGATAAATTGGCCCAGATTTGTTGATTAGAAGGAAAGCCTGCCTCTGATGTAGCCCAATGGCTACATCAGCATTTGCTGCATGCAGGGTAAAAACAATGGGCTGTAGCCTGTCGGTGGGGCTTGCCTTTGACCTTCAAAGAAGTTAGTAGAGCCCGGCAGGAGTGTGTCGTGTGTTCCAAAAGGCACTTACACCAAGTTCCACAGCAACATGGGACAATAGCTAAGGGGCCTATACCCCTTGTCAGGTGGCAGATAGACTATATTGGGCCTCTACCTGTGTCAGAAGGATATCGGTATGCGATGACTTGTGTGGACACAGCTACTGGACTTCTGGTTGGTTTTCCTACCTGTTGTGCAGACCAGCAGACAATCAAAAGAGGCCTGGAGCATCTCTTTGCTGCCTATGCCCAACCACAGGTAATTGAGAGTGATCAGGGCACCCATTTTACTGGACGTACACTGCAAGATTGGGTCGACAGCTGGGAATCAAATGGAAGTTTCATGTGCCATACAATCCTACTGCAGCAGGCATGGTAGGGAGGCACAATGGCTTCTTAAAGTCGGACTAAGTCAGATACCAGTAGTCTGCAGGGATGGTCAGTCTGCTTATGGACCGTGCTACGGCATTTGAACGAGAGACCTGAAAGGGAGCCCTGAGCCCCATAGACATGTTAACATGTTAACACATATGGCAGCCTCCCCTATACAACTGCAAGTGCAAACCAAGGAAGAATCCTGAAGCTGAGGTTTGGCCACCAGAATAACATCTTGCTGCCAGCACCAACTGCACTGAATCCCAGAGACTCCATCGAGTGGACGTGGCCTTGGACCTTTTGACACATGGACCAATGATGGCTGGCTCTCCTGGCACCTTGGGGACAAGGCCTGGAAGCTGGCCTCCTGTGTATTCCTGGAATGACAGCAGAGTGGCCGCCAAAGGTCACAGTAGTATATCCTGAACGGCCAGAAGGTAGGAGCATCTTACTGGGGAGTTTTGCTTTATCATTATGGCCAGTGCATGCACCTCCGGTAGCACTATATATAGACCCTTCAGTAACCCCCATGGGAAAGGAGCAGATGTATGGTATACTAGACCAGGAAAGGACCCCCTTCCTGCTACAGTCCTATCACAGGACCACTCTCTTGCATGCATCCTACCTGATGGACAAGATTTGCCTATGTTGGTGGCATTAAAACATGTGTCTTATTGCCCCTAAAGTCTTTGTGGATTGGGAACTTCCTCTGGCTTGAGGATTATTATAATTTTTGTTATCAGGAACCTCCTCTGGCTTGAGGAGTATTATCATTTTTGTTACCTGTATCAAAATCTTGCTGTATCTTAATTTTTATTATCTCTAAATTGTTGTTATCTTCTGTTGCTATTGTGGAATCTGGTTATAGTGCTCCAGCTTTCTCGCACAGGGACTATTGCGGAAGATGGAAAGCGTGTAGATTGTAAGGCAAGAATCCTGGAGGGGTGGATTGCGGGGAAGTTGGGGTTCCTATGGCCAGGATCCTCACTGAACTTAAACCACCTGATGATGTAACTGGCCTGTTGCTAGGCTACCACTTCCACACCTTTAGGCAATAAGCTATTACTGTGCTATAAAGAGAGCTCGGCCCAGTGCTCTGGGCAGAGGCAGAGATGCTAGTGCTCGACCTACCGCCGGGAGAACAAGCCAGGTAATAAACCCTTTCACCCCAAAGAACATTTTGCTGTCAATTTCTTTGGTCACATTGAATCCATAGTGAACTTGCCTGGAGCTGAAACCCATTGGCAAGACACCATCACATTAAGGGATAGAATTTTAACATATGAATTTTAGGGGGACACAAACATCTAGCCCAAACCAGGCCTTATTCCAGAGATCTGGATTCAATGAATCTTTGGAGGGCTTGGGTGCTATTCTGAGAAAAGCTCCCCAGGTGATTTTAACATACTGCTAGGGCTGAGAACTGCTCATACAGGAGACGAGTGTTTTTGTTTTGTTTTTACCATTTAGGTCCTACATTGGGTTTTGTCTCTCTCCAGATAAATAGGAGCTTTCTCTTCTCTACTCTAACAGCTCCTTGCACACATCTTGATTAGAGCCTCTCCACCTCCTCTGACAATCTCTCCACAAACCCGGTCACCTGTCTTGCCAATGGGTTTCAGCCCCAGGCAAGTTCACTATGGCTTCAATGTGACCAAAGAAATTGACAGCAAAAATGTTCTTGGGGTGAAAGGGTTATACCCAATTTTATTTCCAGGTGGCAGGTTGTTCACTTAGAGCGAGACTGAATGCAGCAAGCTGGTCTCTGCCTCTGGGCCCCTCTGTACAGTCGCCCCACATGTCCTCTGGGCCTCTGTCCTCAGCACTGCCACCACTCCAGCCTCTGCTCTGCTCTCCTGCAGCTGTGCCACTGTGTTGCGCACAAAGCACTAGATGGAGCTCTTTATATAGAGTCAACAGCTATGTATTGCCCAAGGGTGTGCAGTGAGCTAGTCAACCAGGGCCAGGTGAGAATCATGGCCACAGGAACTCTCATTTTATCCACATCATCCCACCAGGTTGTTCCTCTGTGGGGAGAGAGAGAGTTCTAGTCATTCCTTTAATCCCAGAGCTTGGCACAGGAAAGGTATTGCAGATGTTTGTTGAAAGAAGGAGGGAAGGAATGAGCTGGTTGACCTTCAGCAAGCTACATAAACTCACCTCCTGCTTAGGAGCCTGTCTCCAGGTTCATGAAGAGGAGTTATGCTCTCATTCCCTGGGTCTGTATTAGATGGAGCTGCCTTCCTCGGATGACTCTGAAGCCCTTTTAGAGCAAAGGTACAATGCGAATTCTAGGTATTCTCATGGAAAACTGATTCTGGGATAATACCTTTGTTCTCCCGTTTTGTATCAAGATACAGGTCAATTTTGATGCGATTATAGCAGAGCTGACGCTAGTACAATGAGTATACTAATGTCATTGCTTTCCAATAGGTTTCAGCCCTGGACAAGTTCACTGTGGATTCAATGTGACCAAAAAAATGACAGTACAATGTCCTTAGGGTGAAAGGGTTTATACTCAGGTTTATTCCCATGGTTGCAGGTCAATCACTAGAATCCCATGCACTCAGACCGGTCTGCATGCAACAAGCCAGTCTCTGCCTCTGGGCCTCTGTGTCCCCCCAGCCGTCTGTCTCTGTGCTTGGCGCTGCCAACACTCCAGTCTCTGCTCCCCTGCAGCCATGCCACTGTGCCACCCAGAGCACTAGGTGGACCTCTCTATACAGAGTCAATAACGATGCATTGTCCACATGTGTGTAGTGAGCGAGCCAACCAGGGCCAGGTGAGAATCCTGGCCACAGGAGCCTTCACTTTATCCACAGTCATCTAAACGAGATGGGTGACTTTTGAAATGGTTGGGAACCCAGATAGCACCAGAGTCTGAGAAGGAACTACAGGTCCAGGGGGTAGCCTCAAGACTTTGGGTAATGACCCAGGGGTGGGGCTGGGTCAAGGGTCTCCTCACAGTCCTTCCTCCCCACTGGCATTGTTGACCTCGAAGTCACTCTTACACTAAAATTCTCCTGTCAAACCCTGTTTGCAAATGCATTTATTTATTTGGGAAGGAGATTCAGGTATAAGCAAAGTAGTATCTCTGAAAGAATGTTTAAGACACCATTGGTTCGAACGCATTTACAGAGACAAATTAACTCTTGATGTCTTTTTCTCTTGTATGAATTAGTTTAACCATGTTTACTATTACCTCCTTCATTTTTTTCTTTCCATAACCTTCATTGTGATAACAATTAGCACTCAATGCTCTAAATCATGCATTTTAGATTATGGGAAGGCTTCTGTTTCTTAGAAAACATTTTTGGCCATTTGGGAGCTGTAAATTTTGCTATGTGTTTCTGAAATCCAGCCTCATTTGTTTATTTGGGGGTAGGGCCCAGAAAGGAGTCCCGTGAGACGTCTTCACCAGCTGTCTGACCTCAGAGCTCTCAGCTATTTGAGCTGAGGCCAAGGGCTGAACTCCCTCAACTGTTGCTTAGAAGGAGCAGGACTTCTGCCTCATGTTTAATTAGCAGATTTTCTCCTCTGAGATCCAAAGGCCTTAAAATTTTCTTTTTCAAGTGAGAAAACTGAGGCTCAAGGACATCAAAGGTCACCCTCTATGGTTGTCTCTGGAGTGCGTCTTTCCCCAGGGTGCCTATTGTCTGTTTATTTTGGAAAAGACATGAGTTAACACTGTTATTAGGGACGTTGGTATCGTTTAAAGGTGAATTAAATGTTCCCCTCTTTTAAACTGCTCTGGGGAGAGAACGCAGGTAGTGTCACATGATGGTGATGGCGGTTAAAACAAAGGTGCTTTTTTTTTTTTTGCTGGTGTAAATGGGAACCAGGTAATAAGAAAGGCAGTTTCATCAGGCCTGTGGGTCATAACCTGTGATAGTAATTTCAAGGAGTTTGAGCGAGCCTGGTTAGGCTCATGCCTTTGGTCCCTAACGCACCAGGCTAGAGTCAGTTCCTAACATCCCTGCACTTCAACTTCTACCTTTGCGGCAGGGCAATTCTGCATGTCAAATCCTGAATTTAAATGAATGTGGAGCTCTGTTGGAGAAACCTCATTCCTCTTTGCAGCCACAGCTGGGCGGCCACCAGAGAGTTTTCAGGCAAGACATGTTTTTCCCCAACATCTGTCAGCTTAGCTAAATCAGAGCTCCAAATGAACAGTGTAATACCCAAGATCATTATCTGGATTGTAGCACTCCCTCCCTCTTCCCCCTAGAGGATTTAGGATTCAAAGTGAAAAACAACATTTGTAAGGGATCAGGAAAGGGAGGATTTTCATCTTCATTATTATTACTACTAATAATATATTTTCATTAACATGGTTTTAATAGTGTGAAACAAGAGAAATGAAACATGCCCCCTCCAAGTCAACATGTTCCCCAGTGCCTTCTGTGTAAGGTACTGTATCTTCAACTCATTAAATCCAAGGTAAGCCTATTAATTAAGCTTCAGCCTACAGGTGTAGTCTATACAGATGTAATTTCCCTCTTGGAGCTAACAGAACCTGCAGATGGGCTCTGGACCTAGCACGTCTTCCACACCATGGAAAACATGTGGTCTAGGTTCCAGGAGAGAGTTAATCCACTAGTCAAGTCAACAAATATTTATTGAGTGCCTACTCGATGCTCAGCTAGGTGCTAGTGTTGTAGGGGATGCCTGATGAGGAGAGCTCACACCTTCAGTGAAGAAACATGACTCGCATTGTAAGCAGCAAGGCCCTGGGGGAAGAACACAGTCTCTGGAGTCAGGCAGACCTTATCTAAAACTCCAGTTCTGCAGCTTAAGAGTGGTGTGACCTTGAATCTCATTTCACATTGTAGGTATCTACTTTCTTTTTATTAGAACAGGATATTAATATCTTTAAGATTGTTGTAAGCATTAGTAATGCCTGTGCAAAGCACCTGTCCCCTTAGAGACACTCCAAAAATATTATTTGTAAAATAGAATATTTTATATGTATATATTATAATTTAATCCTTAGTAATAGTAATAGTCCCTCCCAAATGTTCAGCTGGGAGAGAATTGTGCCAGCCAGATGGATGGGTAAATGCTGAACATAACTAGCACCTAGAAATGACAGAATCACATTGCTAGAAGGAAACTTAGAGGTTAACTGGTCCAACGGTTCTATCAATGCAGAACAGAGGCTCAGATAAACTGACTTGCCCAGACTAGTCAATAAATTAGGAGCAGGGGCCAGATTGAACTATACATGTGACTGTGCTTTGGGTGCTATGTGATGTGGCAGTTCCCAAACCTGGCAGAATGTTAGGATATCTTATGAGCTTTTAAAAAAGCTCAAGAGAGTCTGATTCAGGAGGGTTGGAGTGAGGCCCATTGTATCAAAAATATAAGTTCCTATAGCCAGGATCCTCAGCCGACCCTAATCTACTTGATGATGTAATTGGCCTATGCATAGGTGCATGCTTACACACCCATTGGCAATAAGCCATTATTGTCGGTGTTACTATATATAGAGCTTCACCCAGTGCTCTGCCCAGAGGCAGAGATGGAGACAGACTGCAGACTTGCCAGAGGCAGATGTGATTCTAGCACTTGACCTGCCACCGGGAGAATAAAGCCTGGTATAGACCCTTTTACCCCCAATATCCCATTGTTGTTATCCGGTCTTACAGAATCCAGAATGAACTTGCTTGGGGCTAAAACCTTCTGGCAAGACACCCAGGAACATGTTTTTGCCATGTGTTCTTGGCCTACAGATCATCCTATTGGTGCAGCATAAGGAGCATCCACCTGGGAGCTTCAGTCCCAGTTCTTCTATTGTCCTGCTGTGGGACTTGGGCAAGCCAACCTTTCCATTGTCTCTTCCGCATCCATCTCTTGAAGGGGTTGCACTGGCTGTGGTTCTGGCTAACTCCATCTCTCATAATCGCTCCACTATTCCACTAGTGCTCAAGATAGGACTGAAGTTTGGATAGGATAAGGCTTAAAGGTGAGGGGAGGGCTGACAGGAGTGGTAGAGGGAAAGTGGGACTGTGAGAGGAGCCTGGCTGGGGAGATTTCCTGTAGGAAGGAGGGAGAGAATAGTCATGTGGCTAGAAGAGGGCTTCAGTACAGAGAGGTCTTGGGGTGGGTATGGGCTGTAGACATAATTTAACAGTGGAGGGCTTCCTAGACTGTTCTGTGAAACATGAGGCCTTTGAGATGCTCTGAAAGAGATTTCTGTGTCAATAAGTTTGGGAGATGCTGCATACTATATCATGGTCTAGGAGATTCATAAAGCATATTGAGAGCCCTGAGGAGTCAGATTAACTTTATTCAGTCTGGAATGTTTCAAATTTATTCAATTATAGGGCACCAAAAAAAAAAAAAATCAATGAACTAATGTTCCATGGAACCCATTTTGGGAAACACTGTTACACAAAACAGGGAGTCATTTTAAGTTTTATGCTCAGTTTTAGTGAATTCTTAGAAGCTTTTTGGGAAGTGATCATTAGAAAGAACACTTAAGAAGAGCAGGAAATGAACTAGAATTTCTCAGCTTAGCAAAGAGAAGTCCTATGCAATATATTTTTAGTTATATGAATTGGTATAATGAGGAATATGATTGACTGCTCTTCATATTCGCTGAGCGTCAAGCCAGAAGAAATGGACTTAAAAGTTAGGCCTAGAGATTTAGGAGAAAGAAAATGGAAATTTTTCTGATAAGGGATATAAACTAGAATAGTTTATCTAGGGAAATAATGTAATTTCCAGTTTCATCCATTTCACATAATATAATCTGTGGATAGCCTAGATAACAACTCAAGTCCCTGTATTTTCTTCTTTGTCTTTTGTTATTCAGGGATCCATGCACTTATATAGGAGCCACAGAGCACCCTAGCAGTCTAAACAAAGATCCACCAGCTTACAGAACCAGACATTTAGAAAGAACTCAACATCTGGTCCAACTTCCCACCAAAGCAAGAATATTTTTGGCAACACTCCTGCCCCATGGCCTTCAGGAATATGCTGGGAACAACTCCAGTGCCTGGGAAATCATTTCTCTTTTAGGCAGCTCCGTTCATTTATGGATGGCTTAAATTGTTAGGAAGCTCTGCCTTACCATGAAACAAAATGTTTCCTCATATCTCACACTTTCAGACCTGGTTATTTGTTTAGAGCTCCACAGAATTTGCATGTTACTTTTTTTCCTATGGGATGACCATTGAAGATAAATATCATCCACACTAATCCTTCTCCAAGAAGTCTCCAAATCCTAAGCCTTTTCTCCTAAAGTACTGTTTCTAGAAACTTCATCACTTATTCAGAGAATATGGGTCGATCATCATGGGCTACAGCTGGTTCATGACCTCTTTGGATCGGGGCAGAGTTTCTGCAGAGGCCATGTGTGCAGGGCTAGTCCCTAAGATGGAGCAGCATGTCTGGAGGGCTGAGCTGGCAGATGCATTTGGTCTACATGTGGGATGGAGAGGCCGCAGGAAAACACCTGCACTAAGGCGAAATGTTGTTGATGAGCACAGTTTGGCAGGATAATGGGCTCTCAGGAAAGAATGCAGCCCTGTGTGGGTTGTGACTCAGTGACTACAAGAAATACTGTCTATGACTCTTACTGGGGCCACCCCTGCCCACCAGACTTCACAAGCCTGGGAATATGAGTCAGATTTTATTTATTTGTCAATTATTTCCTATTTTCAATAAAGAATTCCTAATTTCAGAAAGAATTGCATTAGCCAGTTTTTGTTGCTTCTTAACCTTGTCACACAGTTAACAAAAATACATTTTTTCCCTCTACAGACCACTATCAATTTCTTCCTGATATTGCAGTAAATTCTCTGAGTCTAAACGTAGGATTTTACATTTGTCCCTGCTACATTTTATTTATGTGACTTTATTGATGTTTCTAAAAAAATTTTTTCTGACATGCTAGATATTCCTCCTATCTTGGAGTCCTCTTCACTCTTAATAAACAAGCCTTCATTTATTTTTCAAATGGAATGTGTACATCAGAAAAGGATCAGGGAGAGAAAGTTTGTGGCATGCTACTAGAGACTTCTCTTGAGTGAGTCACCAGCCCTTTAATCAATCTTGAATTAAAATGGCCAGAATGAAAATAAAAGTCATTCACAGGGTAGCACTATTTCCCACTCTATCTTATTCACAGGGAAATCATGAAAGATTACTGAAATGAGTCACTAAAATCAAGAAACACTGTGTGAGTTTGACTTTTTTTTCTTTCTATTTGACATTCATGGGAATTTGGCACTGATGGGAAACAGAATACATTCTACCAGACAAAGACATTGCTGTCTCTGGTGATACAAGTCTTGCCCCCCCAGTCCCAGGTATGCCCAAGAGTTTATTGTGTAACAAGTAACACCTCCCTTTCACAGTATCAAGTTCAAACTCTTTAAGCAGTGTACAAGGCATTTTCTAGGTGGCTTACCTTTCTAGCCTTGTCTTCTTTGTGTTCCCCTCATGCTCCAGTTCTTTTAATAGGCCACACTCTCTAGATCTCTGGCTATTGGCACCTTCTTCGCACAGTGTCCACTTCCTGAACACTGGACACTCTTCTCCCTTTATTTTGTTTCATTAGCTCCTACTCATCCTTAGATTAGAAAGAATTTCCTTGAGGAAGCTTACCTTGATTCCCCCAGGGGGGATTAGGTTTCCTTTCCATCCAGGGCTTACCCATGTGGTAGCACCTGCTACTCAGATGTCCTTGGTATGGACCTCTTCTTCTGCTTGGCTGTTGACACCTGGCATTGCGGAACTGTGTCTGGCACATAACAGATTCCCAGTGAGTCAATTAAAGACCACAGGCTGTGAGTTCACAGCACACCAAGACACATTAGAGGGTTCTGAACAAGCTCAAGGTCCTTTGTCAATATTTATAGCATGGCCTTGAGCAAGTCATTGTCTTTTTTAGGGGCTTCAGTTTCTTTATCTGTGAGATGAAGATGATCTCTAAAGCTCTAGGCTAATGCAAGGAGAGTTCAACTGGAAACAGTAGCCCGACCTTGATCTGCAGAGAGACTTGGGAAAGACATTCAACCAATTCACTCCTCTGAGTCTCAGTTTCTTTTTAGATAAAGGGGCTGAGCTTCGTGTGGTGGATGAGCATGGAGTGAGAGATAAGCAGGTGGTTATTGAGCAGGTCACTTCATGCCTCAGTCTCCTCGTTTCTCATTCTTTGGAACATTCCTGATGAAGACTAAATAAGCTAACCCAGTAAGGAAGGAAGAGGATAAAAATATATTGAATACCAACTCTGTGTTAAGTGCATTTGTAATATCATAGCATTTTATCCTGCCAACAACCTATAAGGTACGTTTTATAAATCTCCATCTTTTAGAAAGGAAATGGTTCAAGGTCACACAGTAAATGGCAGAACTGGTATCTCAAGGTGACTCCAAAGCCTCAGCCTGTCCCATTTCCCCCTGTGGCTGGGTTCCTCCTTTGTTCAGCTTCTAGCACAGGACCTGGCACTAAGCCTCTCTCCATCTTTCCAGGTCTAAGTCTGGCTAGAGGACCTGCTCCAACCCCAGGAAGGAGCTGGTGCTAACATGAGGTTCTCTGGCCTCCAGATGGAGCGAGGTCTGGCTGGAGCCTGCTGGCTCTGATGGAGCGGCTGGCTCGAAACCCTGCGCACGATGTCTCTCCGGAGTGGGGGTGGGGGAGCAGGCGCAGAGGCGTCCAGGCAACGTGCACGGCTTATACAAAACCATCAGCAGCACCGTCCTGGGACCGCAGTCATTTATCCGCACTTTTCCCTTGTAAAATGTTACTGACTGTTTTACACTAAGGGCAGTTTATCCTGAATGGGATGTACAGGCATTCAAATCACCTCTGCTTTTTGCCAACTCTGCTATTTTCCCCCCTTGCTTCTGAAGTTATATACGGTTCTGAGAGAGGAAGCCATTTTCTATCTGAAGGGAAGAAAAAGAGCCGACGGCTTTAAAGAGAAACCTTCCATCATAGCAAAGAACATTTGGTTGGAGAGATAATGCCTTTGTTTTTAAGAATGGAATCTTGCTTCAGTGGCATGACATTCTTCTAAAATTGACCCTGTTTCCGGTCAGATGCTGAGACCTTCACGGAGATGCTCTGCAGCGGGGTACCTTATGAGGGGAAAAGGGGGCACAGATCGGATCAGCTCCATTTTTCACATGGGAAAATGGAAGCTCAAAGAGGTTAAACCACTTGTGAGGTCAGAGCGGAAGGATGCTGGGGCAATTTGGGGCTCATAATGGAGAAATAGAGAGGGAGCCCCGCCGAGCCAGAGGCCCCCACCCCGACCACTCAGCTACCTTGTGTCCTTCCACCCAATTTGTGAGACTGATATTATTTTGCTCCATTTGCAGATGGGGAAACTGAGTTTCTGTGACATTAGCGATTGGCCCAAAGTCACACTCTTTGTCATTGCAAAGCAGGTCTTGAGCCTAAACCTTCTGGGTCCAGGCCCTCCGGCGACCACCGTTAGGACCTGCCACCCACCTGCCCAGCTTTCGCGAGAATCCAAATGTAATGGCTTGCTGCTGCAGAATGCCAGGATATTTTAATTTATAGAAAAGAATGATGGGGTTCAGGTGAATGCCCTCTTCTGTATACTGTCTTTGGAATGAGGCTTAGCTTTATTGTCCTTTCACTTCCAGTTAGTTCCAGCTAAAGTGATTCCATAATGACATATAAACCCAAACATGAGTAATTGATGGCAGCCTCAGGAGCTTGGGCAGAATAAAACCAGACTGACTAGAATCTCCAGGGTGAAGAATTAACATTTATTGGTTTAGTGAAATGAATTTATGTCCCAATAAAGCCAGTTACGGACTAGACAGTGATTTAATGAGGTGCCTTCTATAAAAAGAGCAAATATGAACTTCTGGGCCTGGGTTAGACTGTAACTGATATGCTGCCTACCAAACTGATTTTTCAGATGTGTTCAGAAAAATCTCTGAAATTTCCTTAATCCATGGAATTTGTGTTTAACCCATTCTGTTTCTACAGATTTCAAAGTTAAAGGGAAATTGAATCCACATCTCTAAAACCATGAATGGTACATTTGTTCATTGCTCCCATAAGATCAGGACTCTGAACACTCCTGAAAGCTTGAAGAATGAAGATTAGGACAAATGCCATCATCAAAGAAAAGAAATAGTGAGTTTAGATGTAAATGTTTAGATGTAAAAACCCTTTAAATGTAGGGGATTCTTGCTCCGGGTCTGTAGGAGAATGAGGAGGAGAAAGGGAAGAGGGGGTACAGATCCATGGTGCCTTCCTTGCGGTGGGGGGAGAAAGACGTCCTTGGTTACTATTGCTTGACCACCGGATCGTCCTTATCTGCCGTTGGAAGCCGAGTCAGTCCCTGTCTCCCTTTGCTCTCTTTGCTTCTTCATGGAGAGAATTGAGGAGTTGGCTTTCTTTGATAATAGAATTCTCAGGCCAAAAGCCTCAGGGTCCTCCTAACTCTTTTTCTTTTGTGTCCCATATCTAATCCATCAGGAAACCCGAAAGGTGCTATTTTCAAAACAGTTCCAGAATCTGACCATTTCCTACCATCTCCACTGCTACCTCCCTAGTTCAGTCGCTGCCTTCTCTTTGCCTGGGTAACATCAGTGGCATCCTAACTGGTCTTCCTGTTACATTTATGGTAAATTATTAAATGTACGTTACACCTACACTGACAATCTGGTCTTAACACAGCAGCCAGAGGGGGATGTTTTTAGAATGAAAGTCAAATCCTGCTTCCTCTCTGCTCCGACCTGCCAGTGGCTTCCCATCTCACCTGGAATGAAACAGAAGTCATTAGCGTGGCCTAGAAAGCCCTACAGGGCCAGGCCCTCTCCCACCCACCCCCACCGGCTGACCTCATCCCCTACCACCTGTCCCTGGCTCATTGTGCTGCGGCCTCACCGACCTCCTTGCTCTTTTTCCAAAGCAGCAGGCATGCTTCCACCTTATCGCTTCTGCTTGCAACACTCTTCTGGCTCCGTTACCAACTTCATGTTTTTGCTCACTCTTACCTTCTCTTTAGAAGCCCACTCCAACTCCCCTATTTAGCACCGCAACCCCCATGGGCCCCTAAGGTAGTCCTGAGCCTCCCTATTGAACCTCTGCTTTTTCAGACTACTTATAGCTTTTTGATGTGTGAATTCACTTAGTTACTATGTTTTCTGTTTATTTTCTGACTCCCTCATTTGAATGTAAGTGCTGCAAGGGCTGAAATCTGCCTGTTATGTTTACCGACAAAGAGCCGGAATGTCTAGGACGGCGCCGGGCGCATTGGAAGCACTCAATACATGCTTGTTGAACAAATGAATGCATAAGTCTGCTGAAAGCCATCCTAAAATAGATTTAAAACCGAGGTGAGAAACAGGACTAATTCAATTTTGTTTTCACAATCTGATATTTTTGCAGCTTGATTTTTGTTACATGTTTTGGTTTTAACTCTGGAAATAAGATCTATTGAGTTGGAGTGAAGCATATTTTCTAAGTCTGTGAAGCTTCCAGATCTTGTGCAAGAGAATTTCAATTAGATGAAGAGGATTTTTATTTGAATGGTAAGTCCTATCTTATTGAATCATATCATAAATTTCAAACTAAGTGGAACAGCATTAGGAAAAAATGCACCCTCTTACAGTGTCACCATTGACACCGGCAAAATATTTGAGCACCCACAGAGGTGCAGAGCAGTGGGAAAAAAAACCATTAAATGTGCGGCACACACATCTGTGCTGCCGTGAGGCCAGATGTTCTAGTTGTGGAAGTTTTATGTGTCTAGTATTTCTAACAGGGATGTCAGATTTCGTGCATTTAAATTAATGAGGAAGTGGCTGGTTACGTGTGAAATGTGGTCAACAGGGAAGAAAGCAAAGAACCAATTGGTTCGAACAGAAATATCCTGCAGAACTTGGCATGATTTTTTTTTTTTGTACTTTATCAGGCAAAACATAGACCACAGTTGTCATCCAAACTCACATTTGTCTAGCACAGTACAGCTTACAAAGCGCTTGCTTGTAACAGATCATCCCACATGTATGGTCTCTGGGAAAAGATTTGACAAAACCATAGTCTCTGCCGCTGCAGTCAGTACATAGAGCTGGTCCTGCAGCCCTGGAGGCGGATGGTTCAGTGTGACCTGGGTGAGAAGGAGCCCATAACTGTGGGGCAGGCAGCCGGGCAGCCACACACACAGCGCTCCTTTGAGAGCCCGGGCTTCGCCGCCGTGCCACCTGGTTTCAAACCCAGGTTTGGCTCTTACTTGCTGCAACTCCTGGTGCCTCAATTCCATCATCTGTAAAATAGGTTAGTAACAGCAGCTCCTTGAAGGGCTTCTGTGAGAATTAAATGAATTTATAAATGAAGAGGGCATAGAGCAATTCCTGGCACCTGGGAAGCTGCCCGTGCATGTCAGCTGTTAGTACTCAGGAAGAGTAAAAAGACCTGCTTGTCCCTCATCTTCTCTTCAATTTTCTGATCAGAGTGTTGGAAAATCTCTCCTTGGCATTATTCCTCTGGATATAAAATTTTAGCATTGTTAAGGAATAGAACCTCATGAGAATCAGATGAGAAGAGTGACCCTGCCTCCAGAACAATGGCCATATTCCTATGTCCGTACAATTTTGCCTATCATTTCAGGGAGCCTACATAGTTCTGACGTCCAGGTCAAGGATCTCCACGTTAGGGTACTGTGTTCCCAGGGGCTCAGATGGAATTGTCCTTGGCTGGACATGTCCTCAATCCCTTCTCCCATCACAGTTGGAGTAGTGTGTAGATTTCTCTTTTGTGCCACTTCCTCTTAAGCCACCGATGCCTGGGGCCACGCTGGTGTGAGTTATTAGACCTGCCACACCTAGACCATGGAGCCCTGGAAGGGCAGACCCAGGGGACCTCTGGTGTGTCCCCTGAGGGGTCCAGGAGGAGCAACTTGAAGTAGAGAGAGAACACACAGTGGAACAGGTGTCTCCAAAGACCAGCTTTCCCAGCATAATTACTCTCCGGGGGCACCTCTCTTGCGCACCTTCCAGCTTCCTAGCTGTCCTTGGAAGCCAGGGCAAGCCTGACACTCTCTTCCCTTATACCTTCTCCCAGGCTTAATCATTTCTCCCTGGGGAGCACCAGCTGCTGAGAAGCCCTGGGAGGGAGAGAGACATTCTGGTGACAGTGAAGGGGCATGAGCAGATCATAGCAGGGACTGGAAAGTAATCTGACAAAGAGAGCCACGCAAGGAGGCAGAGCTGTATAACTGGATGTCAATACATGTGTTTCAAAACACAGTCTCCAGGTATCCCTTCTTCCCAGGGAGATGAAAAAGGATCTTTCAGTATGAAAGCTTGTTACATCTCAAAGAAAGCACGCTGGTGCTTCCCAAGGACAGAGCAAGAACATAGAGTCCCAAGAGCTATGTGACATGACATGTCCTCAATCCCTCCTCCCATCACAGTTGGAGGAGATTTCTCTTTTGTGCCACTTCCTCTTCTGCAGCTCCCAAGAGTTGGGCAGGTGATATAATGGTTAGCATTTGGCTTGTTGAGAGAGCAGCCACGTAGTTTGGGCCCAGATCCACACTGTGGAGGAAATTGCTGATTTCTCTATGTTTTCTCTGCTGCTTGAAGAGGATAATAAAAGCTTTTTTAAATTTTTTCCTCTCTTGGGTACTTGGTGAAGATTAATTGGATGCTGCCTATGAAGTGTGTTAGCTTTGGCAGAAGAAGGTGCTAAGCATTATTTCTAAGGTTAGCTTTCCTTAACCCATTCTGTGAAATGGGGATCTCCACACATTAACTGGAGCCTGGGTGGAGGCCACCCATTCTCCAAAGAAAAGTGGCTGGGAGGGGTGGTAGTGGGTGTCTGGTGATGGAAACAACAACCAACTTAATCCTCTCACTTCAAAAGGGAGACCCTTTTATGAACTGTGGGTACTGGTTGAACACACCCTGAACACCCCCCCAGGAGGAAGCAGATGCGACTCAGGCCCGAGCAGGCAGGAACCCCCCTGAGACTTCTTGTTTTAGGGGTTAGAGAGAAGGGGAGAGGGCTTGGTGCCTGAGAATAAGGCGGTTATAGGTCCCGAAACAGGAGCTTCCTGTAAGGCAGAGAGAGACCGGAACACCTTGGCCGGGAAAAGTCAGTTCTTCCTGGCCAGGCCAGCTGTCCAAGCGCAGGAGCGGGTCCATGTGTGAAGCGGCTGCCCCTGTGGTGCCCCGGTGTGCGGTGAGGCTGGTGGGAGAAGGGCCTTCCCAGGAGCTCCTTCTCGGACAGCCTTCCGCTTTCCAGGCTGAAGCACAATCAGATTCCTGTTCTGAGAAGAGGACAAGGTCTTGAGTCAGGAAAATTTATTTTCTTTACTCATTCTATAAATATTTATTGGGCAACTACAACTGACCGTTGTCATAAGCATTGGGAATACAGCTGTGATCACGATAGTCAATGTTCTTGTCCCCGAGGAGCTTACATTCTAGCAGGAGAAACAGGGAACAAGTAAACCAGTCCCCCTATTTGCCTTTACCAGAATAGAAGCTCTACAAGGCAGGGTTGTTGTTGTTTTTTAATCTGTTTTGTTCATTGCAGTATTTCGAACACCTAGAATAGGCCCTGATAGCTAGATAGATGTTAGTTAGGTGCTAGGTAACTGTTTCCTGAATAAATGAATGACAAAGATCATTTCAGATATTGGTTAAGTGAAATGAAGGAAATGAATCAGAGTGTTGGTGGGAGATGAAGATGGAGAAATAAGCAGGAGTTGGATGATGTAACGTTGTACAGGCTTTGGTAAAAGTTTGGGTAAGAGCAATGGATTTCCAGCACAGGAAGGAGGTGATTTACTTTACATTTTAAAAAGACCACTCAAGTGCCGGGAGAGAACAGACCAGAAGCGGGAGAGAGTAGAGGCAGGTTAAGCCAGGAAGTTAGGACCAGTTAGAAGGCTGTTTCAGTGGTCCAGACCAGCGGCTTGCCTCAAGCAGGTGGCCATGGAGATGATGGGAAATAGGCTCCAGATATATTTTGGAAGTAGAACCAGTGGGATTTGTTGATGAATGTGAGGACCAGGCAAAGAGAAGCGTCAAAGGGGACTCTGGGGTATATACTGGGTGTGACTATACAGAAGATGGTGCCACTGACTTAGAGGTGAATCCTGGGGCTTCCGGAACCCTGGCCCAGAGGTGGATGAGGCTGTGCAGGGCCGGGCTCGGAAGTCCCTGAAGTTAGTTCTTTTAGGGATGTGTATTGAGTACTTGGAACATTTTGGCCTGACTTGTGGAAGGCGGGTTTGTACATGACAGGGTCAGGTGAGAACTAGGTTTTAATCATAGCATTTTTTAAAAGTTCTGTTGAGGTAAAACTGGCAAAATTGTAAGGTATTTAAAATGTACATTGTGATGATTTAATACATTTATATATTATGAAAGGATTCCTCCCATCTAGTTAATGAATACATCCATCATCTTACATATTTATCTTTTTAATTTTTTTTGGTGAGAACATTTAAGTTCTACTCTCTTAGCAAGTTTCAGTTATACAATACAGTGTTATGAGTATTTTACATTTGATCCTTAGACCTTCTTCATATTCTAGTTAAAAGTTTGTACGCTTTTACCATCCTTTCCCTTTATCCCTCATCCACCAGCTTCTGGCAACCACAGATCTTTGAGATCCTGTTTTCATTTCCTTTGGCTGTAAACCCAGAAATGGGATTTGCTGGATTATATGGTAGTTCAATTTTCAGTTTTTTGAAGAACTTCCATACTGTTTTCCATAGTGGCTGCACCAATTTACATTCCCACCAGGAGTCCACAAGGGCTCCTTTTTCTCCACCTCCTTGACAACACTTGGTATTTCTTGTCTTTTTGATGGCAGCCATTCTAACAGGTGTTAGGTGATATCTCACTGTGGTTTCTATTTTCATTTTCCTGATGATTGGCGATGTTGAGGACCTTTTCATGTGCCTATTGGCCATTTGTATGTCTTCTTTGGAAAAATGTCTATTCAGTTCCCTTGCCCAGTTTTAATCGGATTGTTTGTTTGGTTTGGTTTGCTATTGAATTATATGAGCTCTTTGTGTAGTTTGGATATTAACCCCTTCTCTGACATATGATTTGCAAATATTTTCTACCATTTGTAGGTTGTCTTTTCATTGTTATTTCTATTGCAACCCAGAAGCACATTGTGGGTAGGAGGGAGATAGTCTCCAGGAAATGTTTGCCAGCCAGGTGGTCACCTCATGCTGTTGTTACGCATTTGTGAGAGTTAGTGAAAACTTTAGGCATTTCCCCAGAATATGTACTTCCACCAAAATTGTGTGTTATTTCAAAGGTCTGACGGAACCCTTGAAGTTCCATCTCTAGAACCTCTAAGGGTGCGTGAAGGCCAGCTTAAGAATCACTGAAGGCAGCTGGACCCTAGAGGCTATCACTGGCCGTGGCCACCTACATGGCCTATCAGAAACCCACAGACCACAGCAAACAACAGGTGCAAGTGGGAAAGTCACTCACTCTTCCCTGAGCTTCAGGTTCCTCAGCCACAAAATGGGGGGTGAAAACAGCGCCCCCTACTTAGTCCACAGGATTATTGTGGACATCCAGATATTCTTTAAGTATTATGTATTATTTAAGAATCAAAAATCCAAATGCCTCTTGGGGTAGGGGTGGGGGCCAGACAAGTAACATCAATCTGTTGACCGGGCCAGATGTAGTAATAGAGAGTGGTGAGGCCTGTGGCAGAACGGAGATGTGCATTTTGTAAAGTTCGAGTTTTATGAAAGAATGTGGAGCCTTACAAAACATCTGTGGGCTGAATTTGACTTTCGGCCACAAGTTTTAGATTCCTGAAAATGTAAAGCAGGGCACTCTATTAGTTGTAGTGTGGGGAGTCCAGATGGGAAAACTAAGACCTATTTCTTTATGTGCGCAGAGTAGAAGGCTGAGAGTGGGTTGTAAGGAGGGGCTTATCCTTCAACTATCTCCCTCTTCAGTCTTCTGGCAACTGAAATTCTAACCATTAGGGTTTGCATGGGGGTGAGAGTTGCGGAGAAGGACTAGTGATGATTAATGGATTAATGGTTCTCATTAAGGTGTAAATATGTTATCTATAATGGAAAACCTATTGATTCTCTTTTGGTCATTTACATTTAGGCATTTTAAGATAGTAATAAAAAGAACCCTGTAAACTAATTATGCCTGTTAGCTACATTGCTATTTGACTACCTGCTATGTATATGGTACTTCACTAGGGGCTGGAATTACATAGATGAATACAACTTGGCCCTACCTTTGAAGGCATTTGCCTATAAGGGCTAAGGTGGTACTTCTTTTCTCAACAGTAGATATGCGATGCCCCCATTGCCCGGACCATCGTGGGGACTTCATAAATGAACAGGAGCTAGCCACCAGTACAAGCCCCTGTAGCACATGACAAATGCCAGAAGCGAGGTAGAGCGGGACTGCAGGTTTGAGTACCATTATTTGTTCTGGAAGGGATAAGGGACTGGGGAGAAGGACCTGGGAGGAAGGGGTGGGATCCAGCTGGGAACCCCCTTCCCCCAGCAGGCCTGGGAAGCTGGAGGGGTCGAATCCCCAGGAGAAGAGGACATCAGTGAGCAGGGCAGCTGGGGTAGAGCTGGACCAGGGGGACCAGCTGGAGCAGAGCTGGTGGCAGGGTGGCTCTAGGGACTGCTGGGGCTGGTGGGGCTGGTGGTGGCTGGCTGAGAAGGCTCTGCTAGGCCTACACACAGACAGGGCTGCCATCAGGCCACTAGCCTGGGAGGGCTTCCCCTGGGGTCCTACTGGGCAAGCAGAGAGCCACAGAGGACAGGGGTCCTGGGCGGCAGGGGGCTCTGATGCCTGTAGTCAGCCTCATGAGAACGTCCCTAGGGTATGAGTTCCAGGCCTTTTCCCAAGGCCAGTGTTCTCGTCTTTCCGGCACCTGGTGAAAACGATTATCTCACAATCCTCTTCCAGACTTAAGTGATAATTTTCATGACTGCAGGGTTTTATGTTGGTAATTTGCCCCTGATAACAGAGCAGGTAATTGCAGCTCTTATCAGTGACCGTTCTGGTGAAATGATTTGAAGCAATGCTTTCAGGTGTAACTAGGACTCTCTCCCAGGCAACCTGACTTAGTTCAAGGTCAGAGCATCCTGCTAGAGTCTGGGGCCGAGGACGGGAGAGTGGCTCCTGAGGTCGTGGGCTGCAGCACGGGTTTCTCCTGGTTCCCATGACTTTGCCTGCAGCACTTCGGCCTCACGCCTGCCGTTCCAATGCCCAGTACAAGCCCAGAGTATTTGCAGTACCTGCATGTGCCTGGCCTCTCAGACCTGGATCCACTGAACTGATTCTCTCTCTTCATTAGTCTCCGAAAGCCTTGATTTGCTTATTTAAAAAATGGAGACAATCATATTTATCTCATTGTTGGCTATGAGGAAGTGTCATGTGGTTGAAAGAGCATGGATTTTGGAGGCAGATGGACAGAAGTTTTCATTTCTTCTCTCCCATCTACCACATTACTCTCTGGTCATTGGTCGTTAGTAACTTGTTAAATCTCAGTTTTCTCAGTTGGTAAAATGCCCACAGTCATACTGACTTTCGTTTGGCATGTGGAAGGCAATTTCAGATGATAGCACCCTCGCTTTCTTCCTCGTCCACATGTGTTCCTCACCCTTAAAATCTTAGCTCCCTTGCAGACATGTAATGGAGGCGTATTATGGAGTTCTCTTCTGTCACCCTCCCTGGGCCCCCAGGATGCTCTTGCAACTAGGTGTTTCTGCCTTTCTCAGCCTGCTATGATCCTTGGCCACAAAATGCCCATTTCTTACTCCCTCATCCCACTCCCCCAAGGGGCTGGCCTCAATTAGGTGTTGGGAGGAAAGCAATATGATTAAATTGATTCATATCACTGGGCTAATGAATGATCCACCTTCAGCTTTACAGGAATATTTGCATTTTCTAATGTAATTTGTAATCAATGCCTGAATCACCTTGGTAGAATTTCTGGCTGGAGAATTTACATAGGAAAGGGTAAAACTTCAGCCATTCTGGAGGAAGCAATGTGTTAAGGCTGGAGAGGTAGAATGGGGTTGAAGTTGGTCAATTATGCAGCCTCATTTCACCTAAAGCTATTTCTGGGCGGTATGTTAACAAAGAACACAGCTATTTGAGAGCTTGAATTAGAGGGAGATGCTGTCCATGTGGACCCTAATGCTATTCCTTCAGAGATCTGAAGGATGGAGATCTGGCCTGCTGTTAAAATTATTGTTTAGAATTGGCACAGCCCATTTTATTTCAGGGTTCTTTTATTCATTAATTAGTTATTCATTTATTTAATGCAGTTTTTAATTGTGTGCTTATTCCATCTTGCAAAGGTAGAATTATTCAGAGAAACATTTAAAAGAACTTAACAGTATGACAAAGCTTATAATTGTGCTTTAATCTTAAATTAATATCCCTCCTGTTTTCACGTTACCAGGACAATTATCCCAAAAGGTACCAGAAGCAGGAAATTATGTATTGCCCTATATCTGGCTTTCCCTCCTGGAGAGCCTACCATTTATCATGGCTTTTTAATCTCCACTGTGCAGTGGAAGATAAAACATCTCAACAATACCTCAGTGTTTGGAGAAGATTAAAGCTCCACAAACATTCCTGCTGTTTTTGCCCAGTTCCTTAGCTGCATGTAACTGGGTCAGAGTTTAGGTGGGTTTGGATATACCTTCAGGAAAGGGGCTGTTTGTTTGAAGTTTCTGGGCACTCTCTGGACAAGCTGTGGAAGTAACCCGAGTAGGAAAAACTGGAGGAACTGGAGGCATGCAGCTTTCTCTCAATGTTTCTTTCTCTTAGCCTTTCTTCTTTTTCAGTGCTAGCTAGGATGTGCCTGGTGACACTCACCGAGTTGAGAGTAAAAAGCACAAAGCCAGCAGTTAATTGCTTGGACTGGGTGTAGACTTCTTTTTCCCTGGGGAAGAGCCTCTAACTTTAGGCTGCATCCCCCAAACAGATGTGCTGCCCCCACCTTTCTGCCCCCCAGAAGGCAGATGCTTTGGGATCCTGGAGAACAGCCTATTGGAAACTGTATTTGTCAGGGTTCTCCTGGGAATCGGAACCAGTGAGGTAAACCAACATAAGAAGGAAGCACATAAGCCAATATTTATATAAATTGGCTCACATGATGGTATGTGTGAGGAGGGCTGTCAAGCCCATAATCTGTAGGGCACGCTGGAAATTCAAGTAAGAATTGATGCTGCAGTCTTGAGCCTGCAGGTTATAAACTCAGGCAGAATCTCTCTAGAGACAGATTTCCTTCTTTTTGGGAAACCTTGACATGTTGCTGCAGGCCCCTCAACTGATCGGATGAGGCCCACCCACACTATGGAGAATAACCTGCTTTACCCAAAGCCAACTGACGGTAAATGTTAACCACATCTCAAAAATACCTTCCCAGTAACACCTAGGTTAGTGTTTGACCAAACAACTGGGAACCATAGTCTAGCCAAGTTAACACATAAGTTTGACCATCACAGAGACCAAGAATTCTGCTGAGTGCAGAGTCCACGGTGGCTACCTCCCATGACAAGCCGCCAGCTCCACAGCTGCCTCTCGCCATGACTGTGCCTGGCCAGCCTGCCCAGTTGGCAGTTTCTTCTGTCAAGCGGCTTCCTTTCTTTGGAGAAAAGCTGTGCGGCCCTTGCAGGATAGCCAGGGTCTCTTCCTGGGCCCTGATCTTGTCTTTCGACATCACTGTCCTCGTCCTGTCCCAGCTCTCCTGGCCTTCCATTCAGGAGCGTATGACCCCCTTCCACAATAACATTTTTAAATAGTAAACTATTTCCTATACATATAATATACATACACAAAGATGCATAAACCGTAAGACTACAGTTTGGTGAACTTTCACCAAGCCAGCCTCCTCATGTAACCAGTACCCACGCCTCGGAAGCCTTCCTGTACCACCAGCCCTGTCACTACTCCCAAACCACAAGGGTTACCTCTACCTGGACCTCTGGCACCGCACGTTAGCTCTGCCTTTGAGTTTTATAAAATGGGACAACACAGTATGTCTTCTTTCACCATAGCACAGTTTTGTGTGGAGAAATATCATGATGGGAAGTACTCTGAGTTGCTCTGTCCCTTCCTTCCATCTGTCCTTGAAATCAATGAATATGGTGTGTTGCACATGGGACGTTGTGCCAGAGACTGTGGACATGCATGGTTGCCCAAAAACATTACAGAACAGCAACCCCAAGGCTCTGTGGGGAAACCAGGAAAGGGCCCTGCCCAGCAGTCTCAGAACTAGCTTGAGGCCCTAGTCTGTCTGCTCAGAAGACCCTGTAAGTGAAGGCAGCACTTCTGACTTGCTTATGGAGATGCTTCCTGAGCTTTCCTTTCATGGCAGAGCCCAGGCCGGGATGTTCTGTCGCTCCTGACCCACTTGTTCTGACCTCTCTCCTGGTTCTCTGTGAGTTTTTGAGAATAGTTGCTGATAAGCACTGAGGTTGATAACATTTTCTTATTTTAATAATGTCGTTAACCACTGAGTGCCCACACACCGGTGGGGCCAACCCGTGGGGTTTATTTGCTTCAGTTTCCTTCAAAGGCTTCTCTCCAGGCCCAGACTGCTAAACTGGACGTCACCCAAGGTCGTAACCTCATGCCCCTGTCTTTATTACATAGCGCTTGATCACAGACGTTAGTTCCTTCCACACCTCCAAGTATACCCTGACACCTTCCCAGGGTCCAGCTGTGTTTCCACCTCGTGGGGCCCTGCCTACACTGCAGACTCCTGCTCCTGAAAAGTCCTTTTTCCCTCTCCACCATCATCAGGCCACTCTCCTTGCTCAACTCTCCACAACTCGCTAATCCTCTTCACTCTGCCTGCAAGATGCCCAGGGCCTGTGCCTTTTTCCTAGGCCCCTCACCACCTACCCTCCTTCTTTCCCCTTTCCCTTGGGGTTATTGAAAATGCTGCCCTTTCGGCCCCATCGCTCTCCATGACCATGTTTCCTGCATCCTCACCAGATTCATTTCTTAGCTTTCGATTGCTGCTCAGTGCCTATGGGACAAAGCTCCACTCACTGCCTAGGCATTCAAACCCTCCGTGACTGTCCCCAGAAGCTCATTGCCAGAGATCCAGTGATTTCCCCAGGTGCCCTCAGTCTCCGCTCAGCCTTTCCCAATCCTGCTGCTTCTGCGGCTCCGTCTGTGGACATAACGCTTGCACTGGGCCGGTGAGGGGTCACGGAGATCAAGCCTCTCACCTCCTGGGGTATCCTAGTATCTCCTGCACACTGCATGGCCCATTGGCAGGAAGCTGTTCCTGAGGCCCCTGGCAGGAATGATCTTCCGCTTCCTGAGCTCCGCTTCACTTATGATGCATGTGGCTCTTACCTTATGTTAGAATTAATTTTATATCTGAGTGTTTCACTTCCCTGTGGTTGGAGGAATAGTGCTGCCTCCTGTCCCCACCCACTAAGGATGTCCACGTCCTAATCCCCAGAACCTATGAAAGTTATGTTACCTGTTGCAGATGGAATTAAGGCTGCTAATCAGCTGGCCTTGGGATGAGGAAATGATCCTGATTTATCCCCATGGACCCAATGCAATCACAGGGGTCCTTGAAAATGGAAGAAGGAGGCAAAGAAAATAGAGGGTCTGAGTGACGTGAAGTGGGGAGGAGCCGACCAGACATTGCTGGATTTAAAGATGGAGGAAGTGGGTACAAGCCAAGCCAAAAAGGTAAAGACATAAATTCTCCCTCAGAGGGAAAGCAGCCTGATGACACCTTTGATTTTAGCCCTGTGGGATCTGCTTTAGAATTGGAAGAAAATACATTTGCGTAAATTTAAGCTCAATTTTGTGGTAATTCTTTTTATAGCAGCAATAGAAAACTAAAACACTTTCCAACTAGATTTTAAGCCTATAGAGGGCAAAGACATTTCTTATACTTCTTTGTGTATCCCAAAGGATATAGTTCCTTGTATACATCAGGTGCTCAGTAAATGTTTGCTCAGTAGCCACAGGTCCTTTCCAGTGAACTGAAGAGGGCAAAGGCAGCCAGTCAGCCTGCCCACCGCACCTCCCCCCGCCCCTGCGCTATGCCCCCCGGGCCCCAGTCGTCCATCCTTTCTATGTCCCATTTCTGATTTTATTTAACCTCTGTTAATGGATGATATTTTAAGATTGGACTTTTTCTGGGAATCTTCCCATTTAAAAGGGGAGCCCTGGAACTACAAACACATCCATATCCAAAGGCATTGGGCCGCAATGGTGGAACATTTAGGCGACACCAATGGCCTTGAACTTGGCCTTGAATTGGCTTCCTATCGGGTTGTGAGCTCTCCTTGCCCGTTTCTATTCTGGTCATCAGGAAGCCAGAAGACGTGGGTCCTAAACTTGGCTTCTTCACCAACTTCACTCCACCTGGATGTCATAGAAGAATCATTCCACCTCCCTGACCCTGAGAAACAGGTTAACATGCTCTCCCCACCTTACGGGCTGTAACTCCAGGCCACCTTGGGAAATGTGGGTGAGGGTTGACCCTGCCCAGAAATGCAGCAAGTGAGACAGTGAGTCTGAAATGTATGCCTGTTTGTTTTCACATAAAAATAACACTTAAAATGACACAACTGGAAGACACACCGCATTTTCCCACATGCCTGGCCCATCAAGGGTAAGAATACTCCAGTCTAGGTGTTTAGCTGTGTAACCCTGTATCCATCTTAAATGTCATTTTTATATTAAAACAAACATGGGAACATTCCACACTCACTGTCTCACTTGCAGAAGAAGAGGGGGCAGGGTGGGCAGGGTGGCCCTGCCCCCGACTTCCTGAGGTGACCTGGAGTTACAGTCTGCAGGTCCTGGTGTAATCAGCCATATTACCTTATCTGTGATGTGGGGCCATGGTGTCTCCCCTTCTGCTCAGACATACCTGCACCCTGCCAGGTGGGGCAGTGGAAGAAACTTGTAGAATTGGGGTCACAGTCAGAGTTCTGGTGTCAGCTCTGCCACCAGCCAGTTGGGAACTCTGAGAAGCTCCCCTCATCTCTGTGGGCTATCAATCCACAGGTAAAAAGAAGGGCTTGAGGTAGGTGGACCTAGAAAATGGGGCAACCAAGAACCCCTGCTCAGAATTCTTTTAAGGACTCCTATCACCCTCAGGAGGAAACCCAACCTCACTATGGCTCACAAAACCTTTTATGATCTGCTCCCTCTTTACCTGGAGGGCTTCATTCGTACTCCCCTCCTCAGACTCTTAAGTTCTAAGTTCTGGCAATAATGAGTGACTTGAAATTCCCAGACATGCCGTATGCTCTCATTCCCACGACTTGGCAGGATGCTCCTATCGTCACCACGTCTCCTGTGCCCTTTCCAGTCTCTGTCTCCATTTGATTCTTACTTGGCGGGGGCGGGGGTGGGATGGGGGGTGAGCCAAGATTTCTCTTCCTGCAGTTGTCTTTGTGATCCCGCGCCCTCAGATCTGGTTACGTGCTATTTTCTTGTAGGCCACAACATGCTGCCTGTACCTCTATTTTGACATGATTCTGATATCCTGCTTACTTGTCTGAGTCCTGTTTATCCTGAACAGTCTATGAGCTTCTTGAAGGCCAGACATGATTTGTTCCCTAGAATTCTCAGTGTCTAGAGCTGTGCCGGCCAATACCGTAGCCAGTAGCCACAAGTGGCTATTGAGTACTTGAAATACGGCTCCTCTGAGTTGAGGTGGGCTAGAAGTATAAAATACACACTGGATATAAAGACTCAGCACAAGAAAAATGTAGAATAAATTTACATTTTCATTTATAATTTTTCATACTGATTACTTCGTTGGTATGATATTCTGGGTTAAAATAAACTGTATTATTAATATTAATGTCACCTGTTCCTTTTTACTCTTTTTAATATGGCTAGCAGGAAATTGAGAATCATGTGTGAAGCCTGCGTTTGGGGCTTGCATCCTTTCCTATTGGACTGTGCCCGTCTGCAGTGTGTTGGCTGGCACATCTGCTGAGTGGATGAGTTGGTAGATGGATCAGTAGGAAAGCAAAGGTGACTGTCTTCCTCCCTCAGCCTCAGCTTATGTTTCTTTAAGTGCTGGCTTTCCTCTAGCTATGGGCCTGTGGCCCTCGTGGCCCTCTCACACTCTGTGCTCTGAGCTGGGCAGCTGGGCTCTCAGTGATCTGTGGGCTTGGGTCCCCAGGGGATGGAGCAGACAAAACACCCTGCCTTAAGCCTATGGGCCCAGTCCTGCAGGCACACTGTGCGGCTTGTTCATAGCTCTAGGAATAAAGCATTAACGTGACGCCCTGTATGGGGAACGGGACAGAAGCTCATTCTGAACAATCATAACACCCTTCCATACCATCAGGGCTGTTAATTCTCAGGAGTGGGTGAGGACACTTTTCTTACTGGAAATTTCTCATTATATAATATCTTGATACCGTAATCAAGATGTATTGGTTGACTTGGGAATTCTCCAAGGCTCTGCAACCTTGAGGAACAAAGAACCCTTTTCTTAAAGAGTAACTGTAGCTTTCTTTTGTGTACAAAAGCTCACCTTTTTCCTCATTCTGTACCTTGTGGGCTGATTGCAAAACTGGGCTGGGAACGGGAGTTGAGTAGATAGAGCTTATCACTTTCAGGAATCTTTGAACTTTGATGTTTTGAGGATTTAGTGGTTGCTTGGCACAGCCATGGGTGTAGTGAGAACACAAGTTTTCTGAGGTGCTAAAGCTCTAATTGGGTGCAGATGAGTCTGGCTGACATTTTGAAAAGCCATATTCTTAGAACACGCAGGTTTAGGTTCTTACCATCTCACCATGAGGCCAGCATTTACATAGTGCTTTTATAGTTTTCAAAGTGCTTTCACACATAGTATCTCCTTTGGTCCTTATAATTATTGGGTGCCCTTTTAAAAAATCTCTTTGATAGTACTGTCTATACTTGCTGTCTTCAATTTCTTTCTTCTCACTCTTTTTTCAACCTCAATCATGCTTTTAGTCGCCCCACTCTGTTCAGACTGCTCTCATAACGGGTCACCCTGACCCACACATGGCTAAATCTTGTCATCAATTCTCAGTCTCCTCGTTTTACTTGACCCATTTGAGTCATTTGACACGGTTGATTGCTCCCTTCCCCTTGAAATTCTTTCTTCATTTGGCTTCACTTACCTGGCTTTCTTTTGACCTCACAGACAGTTCCTTCTCCAGCTCTTTGGCTGTTACCTTTATGTCTCCATGACTTTTAACCTTGGAGCCTTCCAGATCTTGGATCTCAGATGTCTTCTCTCTCTCTCTTTTTTAGAAATCTGTAATCACTTCATTGGTGATTTCTCCAAGTCTCATGGTTTAAATTATCATTGGTATGCTAGCAATTCCTAAAAGTTATTGCAAGCCTGGACCGCTTCTCTTAATTCCAGTCTCATATATCTACCTACCTACATGGCAAACACAACTTAAATATCTAAAAAAGACATCTCCAACTTTACATTCCCAAACCGAACCCCTGAACTTCAACTGTAAATGTGCTCCTTCTGTGGCCATCTCCACCTCAGTGAATGCCAGCTTCACCCTTCCATTTGCTAAGACAAAATACCTCAGAGTTAGCTGTGACTTTTCTCTTTCTTTCATAGCCCACAGCAAATATTTTCATCTCTAAAGTCAATTGTAATTTGGAATGTGACCACGTGTCACCATCTTTACTGCCGTCACTCTGGTTTGAACCACGGTCATGTCCTGCCTGGACATCTCAGAAGTCTCCTCAACTTGCTCACCAAAGTCTGTTTGTAACAGAGTAGTCAGAGTGATTCTTTTAAAATATAAATCAGATCATGTCACTCTTCTACTTCAATGGCTCTCACTTACCTAGAGTAAAAGCCAACATCTTTCACTGCAATGTGGCATGTCCTCCAGCACCATCAACTCTCTTCCGCTTCATTCCATGACAGCCATACTGGACTTCTTGCTGTGATATTCAATTCTAGGTGACATGCCAGCCCTGGGATTTTACATTTGCTTTTCCCAGGAGGCTTTCCCTTCGAAGAGCCTCATGTCTTTCTCCTTCACCAACTGTACACCTTTCTTCAATATCTCCTTCCCACTAAGGCCTTCCCTGACCATCCTACTTAAACAGGCAACCCCTGCCCCAAACTTGCCCTATTTCACTTTTCTACTTCACTTTTTTCTCCACTGTACTTAGCACTTGTTTATTGTCTGTCTCATATTAAACTGTTAGATTCATTAGGGTAGGGATTTTTATTTTCATCTAGAACAGTGCACATAGGACACCTAGGACAGATGCATAGGACACGCTCATTAAAGACTTGTAAATGAATGGCCCTACTAAGTAACTATTATTATTCTTTCTTCCATTCTATAGTGAAAGAACTGGGAAGTCAATGAACCCAAAAACACTACCAAATATCCGTGCACACACATAGAAACCTACATGTACAAAACAAACAAAACTTAAATAAGCATAGGTATGGCATAACCAATATGTTTGGCCCAAGGAAGGGCCAAGGGAACTGGGTCAAGGTCACATATAGACTACTTATTTTGGGTAATAGTTGGTCTGGTAACCAGAGAGTTATAACTAAGCAATACACTTAAATTCAGGTTGATGTTTTATAAGTGTTACTTACTTTTCATATTGTCGTGGATTTTCATTAAGGATTCATTTTCATGATGAGAGCAAAGTCACTATCATTCTAAGCACTATAGCAAGCTTTACATCCAGTAAGGAAAGTTAAAACTGTAAAATAGTATTATATAACAACTGAAGTGCAAAATTCTTAAGAGTGGGATTAAATTAGGGATGCCTCAGTCCCTCTCATCACAATATTTCTGGGTCCTTGGTGTGCCAGCCATTAGTTGGCAATTGCGGCTTGGTGAGATAGGTGACAGCTCCAAGAGTGCCCTTTCCATCCTAAAGCTGTGAGTCTATTTCAGGTGATACAGTTACAAGTTTTGTCTTGGGATTTACCTCCTGTAGGAAGACTTTCTTAACCCTTCAGAATTGATTGGATGTCTCTTGCTGTGGTCAGGACCAGCTTCACGGGCAAGCAACCTGTGCGATTCCCCAGAGCCCCTTGGAAGGGTTTCACAGGTGGCTTAATGCTTTCCTATCACTGTCTTAAAATTCTCAATCATTTCTGAATAAAAGACCCACATTTTAGTTCCACACTTGGCCCCCCATGGGCCCACACACACTGATAAGTCAGAGCTGAGCTAGGCAGCGCCTGTTAAGTGAGGCCTACAATGGACAAGCCAATAGCCAATTTCAATTATGTTTAAATGAGCATAGATGAGGTTGAGTTATTTGAAAGTTTTGTGATCATATTTGCATAAAGTTCCCACACATGTTTGGCTATTGCTTCATTTTATGATTCATTAAATTTTGCTCTATTTAAATAGCAGTTTCAAAATTTGTTTCATTGTGCTCTGATTGTTTCCCAAAACTCATAAATCTAAGTTTAGTGATATGGCATGTAATCCTTGGTAATGCATTTTAACATAATGCTGTTCTTCTGATGAAATAGGGGAAATGCAATATCCAAATTGCCACATTCCTTTTTTTTTTTTTTTGGAGAAAATTTTCTTTGCTTCTGAAAAGTTGGTTTTTCAAATTTGAAAGCTTTAGAACAGTAATTGCATATCCAAAAGGCCTATAAAGACTAGACAGGACACACATCTAAAGGAAAGAGACCAGGCATGAGTGATAGGGACCATTGCGTAGGTGTGCCGTTTAAAGGGACAGCTGCTTCCCAGCTCCAGCTCAGTGATATGGGCAATGCAGGCCTACTGTTATCAGATCTTCCTTTGCCCCCAAAGGAACTCCAAACATAGAAATTTATGTGAAATTTTTTGTTTTTTAAGAATGTGGGCTCAAATAAAACACCACATGAACTCTTTTATCAATGTAATTCTTAACATGATTCCTTCATTTTCTCCCAAATAGCAGTGAAATATCTTGTCTTTCTCTCATATTATAAACTTCTTAAGATAAAAAAAAAATGACCTATATTTCATTTCGAGGCTGTTTAAAGAGAATTTCTGTAACATTAACACTTGTGAAGAAATGCTAAACTTGAAATCCAATGACAGCAACCCACCTGGTTAGCTAACCTCCGGGCAGTGGGAAGAGCCATTTTTGGTACAACTTCCGATGTTTCAGTAACTCCAGAAACTTTAGCATCATAGCTAACAATGCTGTATGCTCCACCCGAGCACTGTGCAATACAAATAAAATATAAGCCACATTTGAAATTAAAGCTTTTCTGGAAATCACATTAAAAAATAGAAAGAGCCAGGTGAAATTAATTTTAATAAACTATTTTTATTTAACTCAGTATACCTAAAATATTACCATTTCAACATGTAATAAATATAAACATTATTAATAAGGTATTTAGCCTTCTTTTCTTGCATACTATGTCTTTGAAATCTAGTACATATTCTCTTTATCCAGTACGCATTATATTTTATCCAGTATGTATTTACAGTCTGCACAAACCACATTTCAACTGCTCGGGAGACACACGTGGTTAGTGGCTGCCATACTGGGAAGCTCAGGTGTGACACCTTCTGCTGGGCTTCTGCATCTAAAATCACTGAGCCAGGAAGCTGATAGATCCAATAGTTTAACTCAGTAAATTTGGGACTCTTTGCCCTTCTCACTACATTGGCTTGTTCCTAGGTGCAGAATTCTGACACCTAACTTGGGCTGGCTTGGCATGTCCATAGTTTGAGAAGATTCAAGTAGGGAAGTAATGAAACAAAAGAATAAAAGACACGACTAAGTCTGAAAATGCTGCAGGAGTTGCAATGGTCACATTTAGAATTTCTAGGTGATAACTTCTCAAAAATGCAGAAAGAGGTTGTCCCCTTCTCTCAGTGAGCGATAGGTGAGGCTAGACACGTGCAGCTAACAACAGGGAAGAAGGGCCTGGCGGAGGCCCCTGATGCTATAATCCAGGGTTTGGTATGTGAGGCAAGCAGAGCTTCTGCAGTGGGGCAGAGAAGCAAAAGCAGGAAGCACCTTCACTTCTGTTTGGGGAAAGCAACTCACCTGGCCTGGGAGGGATGGCTCAGGTGTGACTGTGGGGACGCAACGAGGGGACGCCTCAGTGTAGTGGTCAGGAGACAGCAAGAGGAATTTAGGGGGCAGTCTCTGGGCAGAGATTCTCTCTGGTGGGCTCCTGAGATAAGCCTGAGGTTCGGTGTCTCCTCAACCCATCTACCCTGCTGGTGGGTATTTCCTGACTCCACACTGATCTTCCCAAAGGGAATCCTTGACAGCACTATGGTGGCTCATTAGTCCATGCTTCATCTGTGGAAGATATAGATATTTTCATTTTTTTTCCTGGTAGGATTTTTTTATATGTTACCTTTCAACACGTTTTTATCATTGTCATTGTTGTTCAGCATTTGCCCGGACCTTTGCACTGGTTTCCCTCAGCTGTGCTTCTTGCCTGCTTGGTTCTGCACCTTGTCAATGTTGATAATTCTGCTGCTCATTGAAAACTTAGGTGTTTATTTGAAAATTCTGTGATTTGGGTTTGTAGGCCATGAGAGGATGGCTAAGTCTGCGTAATTCCTGATATAGGATATGCTTAAGGAATTGGAAAGTTGACTGGGGAGTTTGGGCCAGGCTGAGACACAACCTTAGGAGCTCTGCTCCAAGGAGGAGAGGCTGGGGTTGGCTCCACGAGCTTGCAGGGCCTGGGCATAATCCTGGCTGATTCTTTCACTCATGTAATTCTCTTGCTGGGAACTTACTCCTTTTCCCCTAACGCTATTCTAAAAAGTAGTATTTTCTCCAATAGTAATTTAAGAATCTCCTGCACAATTATTATTAACTCATCTCATTCATTCATATATTTATGAACTATATTCCTCCAACATACAAGTGTTTTATTGCACACAGAGTGCCAGGTACTGGGTGAGGTACTGAAGATGAACCACCAACGAGGCCTTCGTCGGCCTCCTCAGAACGTGCACCATGTCAGTCCGCCTGGGCTGGGTCACCGTGTCTATCCAGTCCTTCCTCAGGACTGATGTAATTGGTTTGTGTTTACTGTTTTTATTTCCAAGATATTCTCTGAAGTGGCTTGCCTCCCTGAGAGACTAGACATTTTCATTAGCAAAAATTATGCTTTCCTCTATCTTTATAACCCTTCAGAGGACGTGATGCTTTGCACAGAGTAGGGCCTAATACATACTGTTAATGAAGGCCTGTCACACATTGTTAACCTTCTTTCCAGGGCACATGACTGCTGTCGGTTGATTATGATTCTTACACATGATGACTGGCGTTCCTAATGGAGATTTGAGGGCTGCTGGGGACAGACACGAAAGGGTCCCCCCAACACAGTCTCTGCAGTCAATCTATAGACTCAGCACGACCTCTGTTGTCTTTTTACAGACCAGATGCCCTGCAGACACTCTTCTGAAAGTGCTGCGGTCTGCTTGGCACTGGATCCGGACAAGGGGATTACATCGAGGCTCTATCTCTATGTGTGGGTCTTTCCTGTGTGCCGCAGCTGCCCTAGAAGGCAGCTTTAGGAATGTCTCCTAATGACGCCCAGAAACAACTCTGTGCAGCTGCCACTGAGGAACGCTGTGTTACTCAGTGAATTCCAGTGACCCCTTACTCTAGAGGGAGCCCAATGTTGGAACACATTTTTATAAATAATACACTGCTTGCTTGGCAGTGCTGATAATTTTCTCCTGTCTGTGAGGTCGCCAGATGACCAGGAGGTTTGTTGTTTCCTAGGACAAAGGTATTCGCAGAGGAACTGATCACACTATTATCAATAATAATCTCATTGCTAAGGCATCACCAGTGCTTTTGTGCATGGAGGCCACCAAATAGATTAAAATTTTATTCTGAAAACTATGGAGGTACCCAGGAACAAAGCAGCTTCTGTGCGCAGTGGGGGTGGTTTGCTGGGTTCTTTCCTGGCCGGGGCGCATTTGTGCCGGAGAGAGTTGCTGCCTCACTCCCTATAGGAACACATTCCCTCTGGAAAGGGGTCTCCTAAAGGGGTGGTCATAGAAGACCCTGAAGGTCATCCTGGCTCTGAGCTACCTTTGTTAATGAGGTTTTCTTTTTTCTGACAACGGCACCAACATGCTCCTGGATAAAAGGGACAAAGAAAGCTCATTATAGTCACAGACAGAGGCTACTAGCAAATGAGAAGAAACTGGCCTCTGCTTTGGTGGGAATCTGGAAGAATAGAGGAAACGTGATGGGAGGGTGAGAAAGGCTCTCCTCCCTAGATGCGTATTAGTAACATCCAGTCGGTCTCAAGGTAATGGGCTCAGGGCGCTAATTCTCATTCTCACATGTGCCCTATGCCTTCCTGTCCTGGACCAAGTGTTTAAGGGGCTAGAACATTCAGCCCAGGAGGCCAAGGCTGAATTGCCTCCCACAGAGAACACTGAGCTTCACAGCTCGTGTTCTGCCCCAGGATGTGTGTTTCAAGGGGGCGGCAGCATTGACAGTCTGGATGGCTGGACCCTAAAGCTGGGGAGACGGATTCAGGTGAGGTGGCCACTCAGCACTTCACATCAAGCAGCCGCGCGGGGCCCCGGCCAGGATGCAGCCCCCATGGGCCTTGGGTGCACCCAAACAAGAGAGGCTTGTCCTTCTTTCCCCCTTTCCTTCCCTATCTCTTCTCCTTCCCTCGCTCTCCCTTCATTTATTCTCGTTTTTCCTGCCCTGAGTTATGTGAATAGTGTATCAAGGGTTTGAGCCTATTTCTCACATTAACACAGCATTTATTCTGAGAGTCTGTGTGGCTGCGGAGGTGAAAGCCCCCTTCAAACCAGGTCTTCTAAAGTGCTCCCGGGGTGGGTGGGAGGGACTGGGGCGGGGGCCTTCTTTCAGGCTCAATGTGTAATTGCCCGTCTCAAACATAACCACCATGCATGTTGAGCCGGCTTTGGGAAATTAAAAATAAAACAAAAGCTACAAAAATCTGACATCTGAATAGCACTTCAGACCTTATAAGCAAGTCATAGAGTATTTCATTTAATTCTAGTAACTTCAGAATTGTTACAACACTAGAGAGGCTGAGGGATTTGCCTGAGGCCAGCGCCTAATGAGTGACAGTGGATTTTTAATACTCAGGCTAACACACCTTCTCAGTCCCCAGGGAGGAAGGTCACAAAGGGCGCCTGACAGCACACACGCTTCTCCCTCAGTCCCATGATGACTATGCTTTGAGGTCTTGAATGCTGGATGACCTGCTCCCGAGAGGGTCTGGGACAACAGAGGTCAGACAGGCCCTTCTGCAGGGAGAACTGCTCCACGTGGGCCCCCGAGTGGGTCTGCAGCGGCCTCCCGTGGGCGCTCCTTCTCCCACACCTCGTTCACAGTGTGAGAGCGCGCTGCGGCAGCGCCCTAGCGGGGTCTCCAGGGCTGAAACACTCAGGTCTCTCCTGGGTTGTTGAGAAAATTTTGCCTAGACACAGACACATGAGGAATAGGTCAGAGACAACTAAGGCGGTAGCAGCTGAAGAGAGAATCCCCCCAGAGAGATTCACAGCCACTAAACCAAGCTCCAACCTTCTTTGGAAAGCAACAGTCAGTAAAATGGGGGGACAAATGGAAGTGGCTTCTGGGCGAAGGACTGAGGGCTGCTTGTCCTGCCTGGGGCCTCCCTGCTCTGTTTCATCCACAAAGACTACTTTGACCCTGTCTCTTTCAAGGAAGTATCCAGTTGGAAACCAGATATTGGGCTTGAAAGAACACTTTGAGTTAATATTTGGCAGGAGATATCCAGATCTAAAGGCGACTGACTGGCAGAGCAGGGCTCAGGGGCAAGGTGTGGGGGTGACTCAGGTTCCTGGGTGTCCTGACCCTCCTGGGTGGTCACGTGCTCCCTGCTGGCTTCCTCTTCCCCTACAGACTGGCCATGGGGAAATCCCCACTGGGCAGTATAAGAAGCCCCTGGGCACTGAGCAGATGCCAGCGGCCCCAGCCAAGAGCGCAGGATGAAGCCAGGCCTCCCCTGCCTGCTAGCCCTTCTCTCCTTCCTCGGCCAGGCCTTGGGGCATTCGAGGCCTCTGGTCCTCAGCCCTTCCCCTGAGTCTGACTTCAACCCCAGTGACCTCTCCACCTCGGGATATGGCTCCGACAGCATCTTCCTCCCCGGCTACAGCCGCAGCTCCCAGGTGAGGAGGCCCCAGAGTCTGAAAGCTGCCTTCATTCCCTTCCTCTAGCTTTTTGGGGACCTGAATATAATTTCACGGATGGCTAGACCTGAGCACGCTAAAAGATTTACGAGTCCCTGTGTTAACTGTAGGTGTCCTGGAAATGAATTAAAATCTGGGTGAAACAATTAAATTGTTAGCTAGAGAGATGGCACCTTGGTTCTCCAGCTGGGGGCTCAGGAGAAAGAAACTAAGCTTTAAAGAGGTTCTCAAGTCTGGCTGTACTTCAGAAGGGAGGCTGGGTGGAGGGGACCCATGTCCAGGTTCCATCCCAGATGAGAACTGTTAGGGAAGGGGGCCAGGTGTAGTTCCAGAAAAGTTTGTCCAGTTGATTTGCTGCCCATTAGGGCCCCTGAGGATGGTGACCAACGGCCCTTGATGGAGCGAGAGCCGTGATGGTCCCGTGGGAGCCCTGACGGTTTCTCTGAGTCTAGTTTGTAAAGGTGATGGGCGACAGAAGTAGGGGAAGGAGGCATTGATCTTTAGGAAAGTGCTATTACCACCAATCAGAAACCAGTATTTGGGTAAGATAATCAGCTAAAATAATAGAAAACAAAATACAGGCCAAGAAACAGAGAAATCCAAAATGCCTATGGTTTGGTAAGGGGTAATTATTTAAAGTAGATAAGGAATAGTAGTTAAATTGTGCTTAAGAGGTTTTAATTTCCTTCCTGGTTTCCTTACCTCCCTCTGGTGAGTCAGATCACAACTCCAACTTCTTTTTTATAGCAGAGCAGGTGTTACTTCCACTATACACCCAATTTTCCAGGGTTGGCTGTCAGCTTGATGGGCTCTTTGGAAAGTGGTGGAAAACCCCTTTATAGCTGTCATTGACCGAGTTCCAAACATATCATTTTCTGTACTTCGAAATGTTGAGTACCATTATTTTATGCCTTGACTCTTTACAGGCACTTAGACTTGGCTGCTAATTAGAGCCAATTGCAATGTTAAATCACAAATGTGAGTCCCACCGTCTGCTCTCGTGCTTAGAGCACTGTACGTGCCTCAGCCGTCGCCCTCGGCAGAGGGGCGGCTGTCAGGGTCCTCGTTTCACAGACAAGGAAAGGCTCCATGTTTTGCTCCACACAGCAACTGGCAGAGTCAGAACCACCAGTCTTGGGCTTCTGTCACCAGGCTAAGGAGTTTTCAGAAAAAAATAAACAAAAACAACGCTAAGGCTTTTGTAAAGACAATGGGCCTGATTCACAGGGCAGGAATTGGGTACGATTTGTCTCTCTAATAAGCCGGGCAAGTTGTAGGCGCCAGAAAATGGTAACTGAACAGTGCTGAGTGCGAACCTATCAGTGTAAGGTGACTTGTGGGGGGCGCAGGGTCCTATTTGCCCTCCACGGGGGGATCGCATACCTTTCAAAACACCAAGAGGACCAGCCCTGGTCTTTGCCTCCCATTTTGCACGTTCCACTCACCGAGAGTTTAAACACTCACCGCAGACAGAGACCCATCACCATTAGCTTCATTGTCTTTGCATGCATGGAGCAGAAATATCTCTAATGGGAGACACTGATCAAACTTATGGACCATTCTGATGTCAGCCTAGCACGCTGGGCTGATGATAAGCAGGATGGAGGGTGGGGAGTCCACAGTGCTGGGACAGATATGTTCAATAGAAAACAGAAGAATAGCTGTCAGCAGAGCTCATAATTATTTGCCTGCCTTTCAGGTGAACTTCAGGACTAGAAGTTGTTAGCTCGTAGTTTCTAGTTGATTGTCTAGAGAGTGCTTGGTGATCTCCACCGTTTTTTGAGTTGACAGAGGTTTTCAGAGAACTCTAAGAATGGTCTAACCCTGTCTTGTGCAGCTTATTAACCTCCCCTTGTCAAAATGCAATGCATGATTTTCTGTGGTAGACAGTTGTTATAATAAGCTATTTTTTCAAAAGCCTATGATATGTTGGTTTTTCTGCAAAAGCCATGGCAAGCTTGAGCTGCAGTCTGTCTCCAGTGGGAGTGATAAAGCTGGTTCCAAGGGAAGCTGGCCTTCTGACAGGCCCTGGTGTAGCCTGTCCAGTCCTTATTCATCCCTGGCAAAGACCCTCCTCTTACCCGCACCCCCAGGTAGGGTCCTCAGTGTAACCTGTTTGTCCCTCCTCCTTACTTCCCAGTTCCTGCAGGTGCGGGATGTGACTGGCAAAGAAAATTGAGGCAAATGTCAAGAATTTACCTAGCATAGAGAATTTGAGGTACAAATTCTGCTCATCTTGAAGAAGATTAGGTTAAAAGAACAAGCAATGTAATTGCAAAAGCCTAAATAAATGAGTCCAGAGGTCACAGATGGAATCTGTCTTGATTATAGCAGCATCTGAGTCAGCTTGCTTGGGAATCGTGGAGGTTGGTAAGCAGTAAATACAGAGGACCACGGCCTCAGCTGCAGCCAGCTGACCTGAAATTGTGAGAGGTGTAGCCTGCATCTCTTCAAACTCTGTAAACCGTTGCTGTTCCTTTGGTAGTTTCCAGAAAGAGACCCTCCAAGCAGGTGAGCTTTGGGCTGGCCTTCAGATGCGATCATTGAAAGGCACAGCCAGTCAGCTGCCAAGAGTTACTCTGTAAGGCAATAGTAGCAATAAAGAAAAATGTTAATTGTACCAGGATCCCCTTGGGGAAGTTCAAAGGGGACAAAAGACAAACAGAATCTTTCAAACCTGTCATTTTAAAATATGCGACGGCACCAAAGTGTGAGCCTGAATATCTTATAGAAACATCAAATATTTTTAAACAACTTTTCTGCAAGCGATAAGCTGGAAAACTTAAAAAAAAATTTGCACAAAACCTTCAAACTCATTCATTGTTCCGTTTTTTAAAAATAGTTGGTTTGCACTTTGAAGGATGTTATACAATTTCCCAGGAGAAGAGAGAATGTAAATTTTCGTGGCATATTTTCACTGTCACCCATATCCTCAATGTTTTCCTCATTCCATGGAAGGCATTGGCTAGAGGTTGGGTAAAGGTAAAAAAAAGAAACTGCTATGTAGGAGGAAGGGACAGTAACACGTCCTGATCACCTTCTGTGCCAGGGACTTGGGTTACATTGCTCAGCTGACCTTGGCCGCACGCCTGTGAAGAAGGTTACCTCCATTTGACAGATGAGGAAAGTGAGACTTAAAGAGGGCTCGTGTCCAGGAAGGAGTAGAATTGGAATCCTAGCTCAGGGCTCTTACCACGTCTTATTTCCTTTCCTTACATAGGGACTTTCATACTTTTCTTTAAGGCTCCACAAGAAAGGAAACTCTTCCTTTAGGTAAAGGTGGCTGACACAGTGGTTTAGTCCAACAGATGGAGATGTGACTAAACCCCGAGCGTAATCACCACCCGAGAAACGTGGTGGTTTCAGCTTGTTTCTATGGGTCTATTCGTTTATGTATCGGACTCTACTTGTCTGCCTCTAAGCATTCCTTTGACAAGCAATCTCTGTCACTCCAGTTGCCAGAAAGCTCGTTCGCAGCTAATTACTGATGTTGAACTTGTTTTTATTTGTAGCCGCTTTCCAACTTCACCGGCTCCAGGGACGACCGCGGGACCTGCCAGTGCTCCGTCACCCTGCCGGACACCGCCTTTCCCGCGCAGAGGGTGGAGCACTTGGAACTCATAGCTTACAATCTCACCCAGAAGTTTGAGAAAGAGATTTCTAAAGTAAGCCTTTTTCTTCTTTTCCAACAATATCTTCATTAAGAACAAAGAAACAAAACACATTTTATTCAGGACTTTATAAGCAGCCTTCTTCGCCGCATCAAAGAGAATGCATTGGTTCCTATAAGTTTACGTTTAGATCATGGCCCACCTACCCCTGTGAAGTTCTCTGGAGCGGGAAGAGTGAGGGTGCAGCAAGAAAGTGGGGTGGCGATCATTCATGCCCCGGATAAACCCACTTCCCCATTGTGGTGTTCATGCGGTCAGAGGGAAGCCTCGTGCTCTCCCTGCCACCCCCACCCTGCCCAATTTTTCTTTTGTTTTGTTGTTTCTTCTTTCCTTTTCATTTTCTTGGTCTTTCCTCCAGCTGTACCTTCTTTTCTTTCCTCTCCTCTATCCTCTGTATGTTTTATTCTATCTTCCTTCTCCGTCACTTTTCCTTCCTGTCTCTATTCCATTCCTGCTTCGGTTTGGTTTGTTTTTTAACTTCACTTTTATTTCCTGTTTGGTCCAAACCGTACTCAATTTAACCTTAATGTATTCCCATGTGTCTTATTTCTCCCCTCATCTCAACCCATCCTTTATCTAGCCCTCCTAACCTCTCCTTCTTAAATCTTCTCCTTCTTTTATTTTGGTGGTGTTCTCCTCTTCCTCTTGGAGACCCCTTTCTCTCTCTCTCCTTGTTTCTTCTCCTCCTTCACCACCCCAAATCCTCTCCATTTTATCCTCCTCTCTCCCTCCCTCTTTTCCTTTCTCTTCAGCTCCCCCCTCTCTTTCTTACCACTATTCTCTATTGTTTCAGCAGGACTATGACATTAGATGTGTCTGCATTAGACCAAAATTGAAGGCTCCCCTGGGAATCTGAATTAAGACTAATAGGTCACTCAGCCTTAGTAAGAACCCTGACTTGAACCCCCCGATGGCTGTTTCTCTCTAGCCAGTGGAAGTTATCCTGCAGGCCTGCCTCTTCTTTGAGTTGGCTGGAGCAGTGTGACTTGGCATTCCAGTTGTGACCCCTTCTACCTTTTTAGCCAAGTTAAAAATCAATTAGAAAGGTTCCCATTTTCTGCACAGGTGAAGTTCAAGCTAGTCTATAATCACATTATGCATTATTTAATACAACTGTACTAATTTACAAGGAGCTCTGGCTTTACAGCAAGATTCAAAATAAGTTTTCCTGAGAAATTTAAGCCCAGCTAACTCAATGGCCAGCCGAGTTACCCTGTGAGGTTGAGACCCTGCTTTCAACTTGAATTGGTGGATAAATATTCTAAATTTAAATGAGCATCCAGAAAAATGTGTTTGACTACTCCAGGAACTTAGCTTCTTAAGAAATAAAATGTCCTTGAATTAATCAGCAGAAAAGGCACAGCACTAAATTATAAATTCCAGTCATTAATATTCATAGCCTTATTCCAGCATAATCAAGTACAGATAAGGAGTTATGCATAAAAACATAACAAGTGGAGGTAAAGATCTTTTCAGTTAGAGTCATTTACTTTGAAATAGTGGAAGCAACTGATTTGCATGCCTTCTTTGCCGGCCGGAGTGTGAAGGGCAGTTTGAAGCCCCACGCTGCTCCAGGGAGAGCACATAGCTTGCCGGGTTTGTGAATATGGGGGCGTTTATTTAAGTCCAATCCTGGAAGAGGGGCAGGTGGCATCTGCCTTGCTAATAATTGACAGGAAAAAGGGTGGCATAGGTAGGAAAACTCTGGGTCCTGAAACTCTCAGTAGCTGGTTCTAAAACAACTTTGTGATCGAGGCCTAAGAAAGGGACCGACCTGCCTGTTGAGATTTGCATGATGAGTTCAGTGTGACAGGCAATAACAGCACTGTCAACTGTAAGTTTCCCGGGTGCTTTTCTAAATGCTTCCAGTCTATTCTACTGGCAAGGAACCCTTCAAGACAGATAGGCCAGTGTTCTTCCCATTTTAAGGATGGAAACACTGAAGTTCATAAAGATAAGGAGGCATAAAAGTAAAGCCCATTCCCCTTAGTTGGTTAAGCCAGGACAGAAATTTGGGTCCTTGGAATCACCCAAGGCTTTTCTCTCAGCCATGCTGTTAACATCGTCCAAGAAGAGAGGCAGTAGGTCAGTAACACTGGAGGCCAAGGTTATCTCTAAAGCTGAGGTCTTTCGAGTTTCCAGGTGGATTGTAGCTTCCTCTAGGTTGTCTTGGAAATTACCATTTATCTAGAGGCCTGGGGGAATGCCCACTTGGGTAGGCCAGTAGGACAGAGTTTTGACTGCTGTACCTTGATTCATTCTCTGTCATTACACAGAGGAGACAGGGAGCTGCCTCTGCATAAGATCCTGAAAGCATTTTATACTTGTCTGTTGTTTATGATCCGTCCTCTTGTGACTCTACTTAGGAAGGGATGACACCAAAGACAGCTCAGGATTTTTGTTCTCTGGAGGGTTATAGTCTTTGGGGAAAGTCATTTAATAGGACACATTTGCTAATAGATCCTCATGCAGGAGAAGGTTGAGGAGCCTGGGAGGCATGTGGGTGACCCATTCACAAACAACATTGCTTATACACTATTTTGTGCAATGAAATATAATAAATTAAAAGATCAGATAGAAAAAACTGAAATCACTGCTTCTCTAATAATTGATGCAATCTACAGGGCCTCCATTATGCTGGGCACTTAATATTCATTATTTCTAATCTTTACAATAACCTTATAAGCTTGGTAACATTACCTACCCAGCTTATAGGAGGAAACTAAGAAAATAAAGCGATTTGCCCCCACTAAGTACTGAAGTCAGATTTGAGCTTAGGAGGTCTGGCTCCAAAGTGCTTCTTATGTCCTGGTGGTCAGTTCAAGCTCAATTAATCTTGTTATTAAATATACATTCAAATAATAGTATGTTGCAAAGTACATTTATTTATTTCAAATAATCTGGCTATAATTACGATCATAGGTTTGGACGACTGGCAGAAACATGGGTTTCTTTAATTCTTTAGCTTAATAGATACCTCCTTATCTATTACAAGACCATATTTACCATACAGAACAGAACAAACACACCAGAACAAAACCCCAAACAAACTCTTATTCTTAGGACCCCTTAGTGACATAATACACGTGTAACAAACAAAATAATGGAAGCTCTACTAGGCTGGTGATTTGAAGGCAAGCATAGATGTTATCTAAAACTTAAACTTAAAAGTGACTGCAAAAGAGCTTTGCAGTAAAGATGCTGATGCAAGGATGTGCCCCCTTAGGGCTAGTTTCATATTCTTGCTATACATTGCTGAGACTGCAGCTCTCAGGGAGAGTTGGGAGGTTCTCAGAATCGTCCACACCTTCTCAGCCCTGGAGATCCATCCCCATGAAGGGCTTCTCCACTAACAATCTACTTAGATCAGTAAATTTCAGCCTGTAAAGTCTTTTTGGCCCATCCTCAAGTTCTCTTCTGCCTTCCATAACGCCACGGATGATTCCAGTTTTCCTGAATGTCACTGAGCTTTCCTTTAAATGTCAGCTGCAAGAACCTCGAATTTTTCCCAGACAGATCTTTAGAGGCCGTTCATTTCAGGGCTGAACTGGGGTGGGCACGGCGCACACTGTTACAGGTAGCCAACTCCAGATCATGCCTCTTTTTCAGTGTCTGGGGGAGCCACATTTTGTTTAGCTGGGATGACAGTTGAATCATTCATTTTTGTAGAACGACAGCTGCCATGCGCCACCGAAATGTTCTAGGAAAGCTGAGGCTGTTGCATTTGTTCCAAGAGCTGGCAAGGCCAATTGCCGACAAGCATATTCATTTCGCAAACTTCCATTTCTGCAGCAGATTGGCACTTTATTATTATTTTTTATCACGGGTGAGGTTTTATGCCTGCTTTTTCTAGAAACTGAAACCTGGCCACCTTCTTTCTGTGTTTGTACTTTTGAGGGGGTTTATATATTTATTATATATATGTATATATATATTTACCCTTCTTATTCACCAAAATGTCACCAGCCTCCAGTGATGGCACATCTGATGGCAATGAGCACCAGTTGCCTGAGGAAATACACTAGCAACACCAAGGGTTGGATTTTCATCCTTCATTAAAATCCTCTTTGCCTGAAGCCTGAGCCCTTTAGGTCTGTGGCCTATGAGTCTGCTCTAATTTGCACAGCAGGGTTAAGTGGAGGGGCTGAAATGACAGAAATTAGGGCTGCTTTTGGAATTAGAAGGATTAGAGGCCAAAGTCTGGCTCTGAATTCATCCGGGCACCATGGATCGGCTACTTGACATTAGCACGGTTTGGGGAAAAGTATCACTTATGTTCAAATTTTTAAAAAGAATGTAAAACCAGCAACTTTTAATGAGCAGGTCCCTAAAAAAGCTATGGCATTTCTTTTAGTGAAGAAGTGCAGAAAGAACCACCAAATGTGTTTATTGAGCTATCCACTTGGAGATTCCAATTATATACTAAACCACCAAGGGAATTTTTGAAAGTATTTTAACTTAATGATCAGACATTCAAATATATGCAACAAATGTATAATTTAAAGGTCTGATTGCAATAATCAGTTCTTGGAATAAATGTGGGTACACTTAATGAAATGTGCACTTCACAGTTGCACATACACACACATTGTGTAGTAAGTTGGGTCTTTATGTCACTTTGTAAAAGGCAGAGGGGCTTGAAACTTACTGCATATGGCAATCAAAGAAGGAATTCTACTTAGTGTATTTCTCCCTCTTCTAGGAAATACTTAGATTGACAGCAGTGGTTCTAAAAGGAGGAAGCTATGGTGGTGGTGGTAATTTTACCCTCAGGGAACATTTAGCAATGTCTGGGACATTTTCAGTTGTCACAGCTGGGGGTGGGAGGGTGCAATTGGCATCTATGCTGCTAAACATTCTAAAATACACAAGAAACCCCGCCACAGGGAAGAACGCTGTAGCCCAAAATGGCCGTAGTGCTAAGGTTGGGAAACCCGGATTTAAAGCATGTGCATTGAGGGAAAGAAGGGGGACAAGAGACTGACTCAAACCAGGTTAGTTTGGACAGCTGATATTGTCAATCATTTAAGTGGAGATTAAAATGTATTTGGTGACTGACGATTTTGATACAAAAGTATTGTTAGTCTAGGCAAGTGCAAAATCCATATCCACCCCCCTACACACCATTTTAATATTAAGTTATTTTTAGTTTGTATTTGGATAGACTAAAGAAAAATCTAGTTAAATATATTTTTGATGCATTTCTTCACAACAACAATCACACAGTCCCCAGGGCTCGGTAGTGGAGGAAGGCGGTGTGATGTTCCTGTAGGAACTGACTTGAGCTTTTGGATTCCCCTACAGGTGAAAGAGTATGTCTATTTAATTAACGTGTACGAAAAGAAACTCTCAAATCTAACGGTGCGAATAGAGATCATGGAAAAGGATACCATTTCTTACACTGAGCTGGACTTTGAGCTCATCAAGATAGAGGTGAAGGAGATGGAGAAACTGGTCATCCAGCTGAAGCACAGTTTTGTCGGAAGCACAGAAATTGTTGACCAGCTGGAAGTGGAGGTAAGGAGTGCGAACCCACTTCTCCGTGTGTTAATAATAATAAATTCTCTTTGTCAAGCAAGTGCTAGGACCAGGATATAATTCTCTCTCCTCCGCCTTCTAATCTGTACTCTCTCATGACCACGGGGCACGTCCCGTGTTCTGCCGTAGAATGGTTGCCTGTCTCTGAATTAAGTTAAACATGTTGGGAACATGCTGATTGAGCAGCATGTTGTCTCATGGTCAGAGTTCTGCCCCAGAACCGAATGGCCTTTCAGTGTCTCTAGAAAGGAGATGATACAAATCTGAACGACTCCACTGTCAGACTAGATCACATGCCTTCTCTGTTCTGCATTTATCTTCGTGGGGCTTGAAAGCGACAATTTACCTGATTCTGGACTTGCTAGATCTGTTTCTCCTTGGGAATGATCATGGAATCCTTGATCTATCTTGGAATTCTTCTCCACATATAGTCAACCCTTTTAGAGGAGTTTCTTGTGAGTATGTTTTAGTGAAGCCTTTTAAGCCCTATGGATACAGACCATCACATTGATGTTATGGTTGGATAATTTATATCAACGAGAATTTACTAGCACAGTCATGACATGGGCTATAATTGAGAATTCTAGTTACACATTCTTAGAATTTAAGTTTTCTCTGGCCCTCACCATTTATTAGAAACTTAATTATAACACAACATGAAGAAACATGAGTTTATGGGGGAAGGTTATTAGAAATGAACTTTAATGGACATTTGTGGATGCTTAGACTGAGTCTGCGCCCTATTATTAAAGCTGTTAAAATCTTTGCCATTTTCTTCTTGTCACACAGATCTGCCTGCGATCTGACAGGCATTCACGTTAAACCATAAAATGTATTCTTCCAAATGAAACCATTCAGAAGAATCTCAGGCGTATTCTCTAGCAATGTTTCACTAGAGTGACACATTCAGCCCTGGAATGTTTATGAAAGAAATGGCATAGTAATATAAAGTCACTCTGAATTTTTATTTCCTTAGATAAGGAATATGACTCTCCTGGTAGAGAAGCTCGAGACGCTAGACAAAAACAATGTCCTCGCCATTCGCCGAGAAATCCAGGCTCTGAAGGCCAAGCTCAAGGAATGTGAAGCCTCTAAAAGTGAAAACGTTCCTATTCCCACACCTCCAGCTCCTGGTAAGCATGCCGTGGTTTTACCACTTGAGCCAGGCCCAGTAAGCAGCTGAAAGCTGGTAGGCAGGGGTCGGGGATTGCAGTGGTGAAAGAAGGATGGGATTCTTACAGTTCTGAGTTTCCTCTTCCATGCTTTTAAGTCTCCTCCCCTGGCAGCTCTGCAGACTATCACACTGTGGGGCTCACAGAGGAAAAGCACCAACAGTGAGTTGATCTGAAACAAAATTCACCCAGTACACGTATCCCCTTTGCATTTACTAACGGGAAGACCATCTCTATGGTGATGGAGTTACTATTGCGGGCCCGGTGAAAGCCTCTGGGACCCGCACTGCCCTGTGGATTGTAAGGGCTGATTGGCTCGTTTATCTGAGGAGCAGGGTGATGCCTTTTACTCTCCTTCTCTCTTCCCACTTCTGTATTTGTCCTTTATGCTTTCCTTAAATGTTCGTTGAGCACCTTCTGTGTAGCATGTCCTAGGTAGGGTACAGTGAGGATTTAACGGGTGGCCCACAGGTACTTGTGGGTGTGTCCTGCCATCACTCCTGGATTGTGAGCTCCTGGAGGGCAGGGAAGGCATCTTGTTCTCTAATGAATCATCCCTGAGGTTAGGAATAGCACAGAGATGTGTGATCTGTAAATACCTCCATGAATGGAGGCAGTGGAGTGCTGAGGTCACGAGCACGGCTTCATACCCCAAAGACCTGAGCTTTCCAGCTGTGTGTCCACAACGAAAAGATTCTTAATCTCCTCCTTGGTAAAATGGGAGAATAATAGTACTGCCTCGCAAGGTTGCTATGAGGGTTAATTAAACATGGCTTGGGGAGCTCTGTGATTTCACATGGACACTGGCAATTGTTAGTATTATTAATGGTGACAATGGAGGTGACCACCTTGCTGCAAGGTTGTCTAAGTACTAGGTCGTGTGCACCTCAGCACATCCCTCCAGGAGAACTAAATTAAGCCTCAGCCCCAGAGCGAGCAGCCCTGCCCTTTAGAGGCACCATGTCACAGGACAGCTCTCTCTGCAAGTCACAAGCATCTCACTCAGCCTGGATGGGAACTGTACCTTTTCATCAAATCATATGGCTGCTGTTATTTTCATTAATTCCTATTGTCTCAGCCTGTTTCCTTTTAGGCCACGTGTTTCTGAATCCTTGTTAGTGTAGCTGGTTTCTTTAAGGCTTAATTAGATACTGCCATAGCTGTAAGGCTCTTGGTGTTGTTCAGGGACCCTCTTTCCCTCCCTCTGCCATTGGCAGTCTGTCATAGTGTGACATAGAGAAGGGTTAGGACAAAGGCCACACTTTGTCCTCCGTAATAGATGAAGGGTACATTTGGTCTGGGATTGGCTGTGTCAACATGCGTTGGAAATGAGAGCTCATTCTGACGGGTTATGGGGGGGCTCCTTGAGGATGGGAGTCAAAGCTCTGGGAACTCCTGTTAACTCCTGGACAAGTCTTGGCTTGTCCATCCTTTTCTTTTTTCCATCCTTTTACTTTCTTTTCTTTTCTTCTTTCCTCTCCTCTTCTTTTCCCTTCCTTTCCCTTCCCTTCTCCTTCCTCCCTCTCTCGGCCCTTCTTCCTTCCTTCCTCTTTCTTTCTTTTCCTCCCTTCCTCAGGAAATTTTCCTCCCAGATTAGGTTTTTTCAGCACAGTTTCTACGCGTTCCTTAGAATGAGGACCCTTTAGAGCAGGAAGGAGCATTCAGGATCATGTAGCTCAGGCTCTCCGTGTCTCAGAGGAGGGGACTTAGATGGTGCGGATCCTGCTTTTCCTGAGGCCACACAGGTGGTGACAAAGCTGAGGCTGAAATGCAAGGCCCCTTACTCCCTGGTCATGCATAACCTGGAGTGTCAGGTGTCAGTAACTCAAGGACAGAGACGGGGACAAAGTGCACTGCTTAATGTCTAAGGAGGAAAACAAACAAATCTGTTGGATTATTTGTCAGAATTTTTTTTCTAGAACTTTCCCCTAGGTCCTCACACTTAGACTTTTGTGAGCCATCCCAGCCCAGCTGTGTTGTTTAAGCAAATTGGACCCAGATTTCCTCTCACTTTCGCACAACCTTGGCTATACTTGGATCCCTCCAAGCCACTTGGCCCTCCTCCAGCTTTGTTCATTTTATATTTATGATGTTTATATTAAACTGACTTTCTGTTATGTTTTTAAATCAATTTCTTTCACTTGCTTTCTTTCTGTTTGGATTGGTTGATAATGCAGAATTGGAAAATCCCCAAGCACCACAAAGTTGTGAGCCTGTGGAGACTTTAATTAAAGTTACTCACTATTATGGGACTTTAAAATCTGGCCTGTCTGCTTTTTTCACTGCAGAGATGCACAGGACAAAAAAGACTGTATGCAAGTCTCAGCTATAAAGTGATTCTGTACTGTCGTGGCCTCTCCCTTGCAGCTGCACTTTGCTGCCCCTCTGGTCAGCTTGATCTCTACACCAGTACATGTAGTTAGGGTTCAATAAAACATGCTTTATGTTTGCTTTATGCTGTAAGTGCCATCCTCTTCTGCTTCATTTCATAAAACTTTCTCATCTAAAATAACTGGCCTTCTACTTATTAATGTTATTTCCTGAAAACAACTGACTTCAGTCTCTCTCTGTTCTCCTTCTGCACTGAAATGAGTATGGATAGGCAAAGCATGACACAAATGCCCATGGGTTCATCACCATTGGCCTTGGAGATGCTAGGGTCTGTACTGACACACAGTAGGTGCTCAGTAAGTGGTTGATGAAAGGTATGGGCTGACCTGCCAAAATCCCAAGCCTAGGGAAGAACAGAGTGTAAGGTAGCATATGTCCAATGATTCAAAGTCAATTTAGTCTTAACCACTTTGTGATTATGACCATTTTAAATGCCTATTCTCTCAAGTTAAAGATACTTTTCTCTTTGTTCAAACAATGTTTAGTTGTCCAGGCAAGAGAGTACAGTGACATATCTAAAATTAAGTTTTCCTCTACAGGCATATAATCTTTGGCTTAAAAAAATATATACTACTAACCAAGAGACTTAAAAAACAAGCCAAATTAGAATATTTTAAAGTCTCACCATGTGACTACCCAGGGTATTTTCAAATCACCATGCAGACATCTAAAGAACTGCATGATAAGGGATTGCCAACCAAGGCCATACGTTCCTCACGTTGTGTTCTGTGGGGTAAATGCCAGGCTCTTTGAAGAATTCAGATATGTAGCAGGGTAGTAGATTAGTGTTTTATAAATAAGGGTAAGCTGCGTTTGGGAGATTTGATCAGTCTCACATTCTCTTATTCCACAAACATAGTTTGGTGTCACTGTGAGGTTAGTCCTGTTCCAGTACTGGGATTACTGGGATGGGTGCAGAAACTACTTCAGAAACCACTATCTAGGAAGGGAGAAAGTCACGTAAACCTTCGATTATAATACGACATAATCATAATGCTGATAGTTACCATTTATTGACTTACATGCACACACCCCCTCTCTATTCTTCCTAACATGTCTGGGTAGAGTAGGTATTATTATTATTGACATGAGGAAATTAAAGCTCAGCACGTTTAGTAACTTGCTCAGAGATACACCGCTAGTAAGTGCTGGAGCCAGGATTTGAATTGGAATCAGTCTGGCAATATTTTCACTGTACCAGGCTGCCTTCTATAGGTGCTTTAACAGAGAGGTGTACCTTTGACTCCAGGGTTCCAACAATTCACCAACCTGATTATCGCCAAATTGTCTTTGCTTCCTTGCTTGTGGAGTAGCTAAAAGGGGAGCTTTTGCTTTCAGTTCTATGGTGTGGTCACTTCCTCCAGAAAATGTAAAATGATTCGCTGGTCTTTCAGAATTCTCGGGTCGTGATTGGGCAATGGGTGGTTGACCCAGTGGCAGGGTGAAGTTGAGATGCGTAAGGGAGAGAATGGAGTATCCCTAAAACCTTGAAATAAAGGAGGGGGTTGGCAAGGGGTGTGAGATAAGGGGAGTGGGGAGAAGCTCAGTGTAGAGGGGGCTGGGGGCTGGGGGCTCTGGCTGAGCTAGAGGAGCGGTGGGCCTGGCTGGCTGTCAGCGTCAGTATTGGCCCCAGGGTGGTTTGCTGCCGGGAGTTGAGGACGCCTGCCACAGCCTTTTCAGGAGTCTGTTGCTGCTGTACCCACATCTGTAATGTTGGCAGCTGTGCTTAGTTCTCTTCCCAATTTCCACTCCCTTTGACCACAGCCAGGGCCCTGCAAATGGCCCAGAGAGACAGAGGATGAAGAGGGAAAAAACAAAAAGGGCAGGAGAGTGTTAAGGAATGGTTGGGAGGTGAGAACAAGAGATTTAACTTTCATACAGGTTTAATGTTTATACCAGGTACAATTTTAATTTCCTGATCAACTTGTGAAATGATGAGCCATTATTAGTATTATTAGTGGTAGTCATGGTAATTTTTTAGAGAGTTTATTTTGGTTCCTTTATATTCAAATATTTCCATATCTAGGACAGAATAATGTATTTTCTTTAACTCCATGATCATAGTTAAATAAGTTACATGTACCATAAGGTTTCCTGCGGTATTTTCTGGTTGTTGGTTTAGGATATTATCTTTCCAGAAAGGCAAGATTCAATTGAGCAGACAATTCCTGAGTCTTCTAACCTCTGAGAAAAGAGTGACTTTCATTTCCTCAGAGTGAAATGTAGTTGAATGAATAAGTTCTTGGGAAGATATTTTAAACAGAAAATCCAGTTTGTTACATAGGGAAACTCAAACAGTTTTTGAACACACCACTAACTTTATTTTAATAATTCATGCATTGTTTCATAAACAAAAGCAAACAAGCATTCATCTGAGAGATCACTTTTAGGAAAAGAAATAATAATTTATAATTTTATTTATTATTTCTTTAGTGGAGAGCTGAACACACGTTGCTTTTTTATTTATGAAATGGTGCATGCATTATTAAAATAAACCTGCGACTGTGTTCTGTTTAATGAAATGCAAAATTATTTGAGGTTGGGTACAGAGTGGTTTCATTTCTCTACCTGTTGTATGCTTGGCTGGCTTTCCCACCAACTATGGATTTATGAGAGCATTTAAGAAGCACATATTTAATTCCGGAATCCAAAGCCCCAGCAGACTGGAAAGAGAAAAGCAGATTTCTAATGGTTTCACCTCTAAGCAGTCCTTGAGTGAGGAGGAGAGTTGGGGAGACACTCAGCGAGGAGAGGAATGGGTCTTTCCATATTGGTCAGAGGCAGAGACTCAGAGGCAAAAGCTTTGTCCCCTTTGCGCCCACAATGCCAATCTCTGGCCGTACTCAGGGGCTTTGCGTTCGGCTCCAGCTCACCTCATGTGCACTCCATGGCTCCCTGATTCCCTCCAAGCATTTAAAGCCAAATCCAGCGATTTAGGTTCTTCCCTCCTTTCCTACCTTCTCTGCTCCAGGCAGCAGGATGAGGGAAAATGACCTCAGGTGGACTTGAAATTGGATTTTGTCACTTCCAATAAACTATGTCACCCACTTTTTAAGAGTATTTATTAAGCTCCCAGAAAGAGTGCGTTCAACCCTCTGGATAGTCATTATAAAAATATTGGAGGAATTTTACTTGCTTATTTTTTATAGCTTATCAACAGTTTGGGCTGGCAAGCATTTCAGAGGGAGTGCAATGTGAAGGGCCAATTGGCTGGCCTGGGTTATTCACCCGAATGTTACAGGGAATGTAGAATCAGTGGCCCAGGGAGTCTGTTCCCATTTAACTGTACACACTGTGACAGTGATAGTAGCAGAACGGAAAGAATGAAGTACTTGCTTATCATTCTGTGGCACAGAAGAACATGCGGTATGACCAGCAGGACCCGCCTTCTCACTCTGCAGCAAGATGACCACCAGGCGATCTGTGTGATGTGCTATGCTTTGGGCACAAAGCAGGCAACATCGCCCTAAAATAACTTCCATGGCTTCTGAAGGCTGAACTGCTACCCTTTTAGGACCACCTCTCTGCATCTTTAAAATACTATATTTTACATAGTATTTATATATAAAGTATTTGTAGTTTTTATACAGTATTTATACATACAATTGTCCCCTGCGATTAGCTGGAGGCAGCATCCATCCTTGGTGTCAATGTGCACTGGGGTCCCCGGGAGGGGCAGAAAGGGGGGCCATGAAGACTTGCCCAGGACATTCTTCTTCACTCCGGTGCCCCCTGATTCTGGTGAACTGCACCTTCTGGCTTTATGGAAAGAGGGTAGGATTCTGGGATGATCTTGCTTTCTTGATTTCTCTACAAGAGAAATGCAATAAAATAGTATTTGCCAAGTGCTTTTTGACAGAGGAAAATGTATGAAACCCACCAAGTCTTCCTTTCTGATTTTTAGGCCCCCAAATCTTTCTCATATGACTCTCAGCCATTTCCTAATCCACATTTTCCAGACGGAAAGCCCATTCTTGGAAACAGAAGGTAGTTTTCTCTAGAGCTGACAGCAGGTTTGCACCGAGACTGAAACCAGGAGAAGGTTTTGCTCTCCCCCATCAGAGCCGCTGTTGTCCCTGAACCTTGACAAAAAAGATATTTATGGATTCCTTTGGTTCTTGGGGTACTAAATTGTTTGTATTTTGTCTTTCATTTTCTCTAAGAATGCCCTTTTATTTTCTTGTTTGTGTAGGGAGCTGTCGTCACGGCAGTGTGGTGAACATCAGCAAACCGATTATAGTTCAGCTCAACTGGAGAGGGTTTGCCTATAAGTATGGTGCCTGGGGTCGGGATTACTCTCCCCAGCACCCAGACAAAGGGCTGTACTGGGTGGCACCTTTGGAGACCAATGGGAGAACACTGAACTATTACAGACTCTACTCTACCCAGGACGATTTGCTGTTGTACACAAATGCCCGAGAATATCAGATTTCCTACGGCCAAGGTGGCGGTATAACAGTTTACAACAAACACATGTATGTCAACTGGTACAACACCGGGAACATCGCCAAAGTTAACCTGGACACCAACAAAGTGGCTGTGACTCAAACACTCCCTAATGCTGTCTATAATAACCGCTTTTCATATGCTAATGTTGGTTGGCAAGATATCGACCTTGCTGTGGATGAGCATGGATTGTGGGTAATCTATTCAACTGAAGCCAGCACTGGTAACATAGTGATTAGTAAACTCAATGACACTACACTTGTGGTGCTGAACACTTGGATAACCAAACAGTATAAGCCATCTGTTTCTAACGCCTTCATGGTATGTGGGGTTCTATATGCCACCCGTACTCTGAACACCAGACTGGAAGAGATTTTCTACTACTATGACACAAACACAGGGAAAGAGGGCGCACTAAACATTGTGATGCCCAAGATGCAGGAGAGAATACAGAGCATTAACTATCACCCTTACGAGCAGAAACTTTTTGTCTATAATGATGGTTACCTTCTGAATTACAATCTTATCTTTTAATAGGAACCTAAGTGAACTGTTTATGTATTTGAGTGACAGAAAAATAAAATGTTCATTGAAAAAATGGGCTTCTCCACTTATATAGATGTCTGCAGGGGATCCTGAAGTGTGTTTGTTTAGTAGTAATATTTGGGAGCATAGATCTCTCGAGACTTAGAATATTCTCCTGATTTGTTGCGTTCTCTTGGAAGCTATCTGGGATGCATCTCCCTACTGAAATAAGGTCTTTCCAGGATGGGTGGGATTGTCAGAGGTCGAAGGGCATTATGGGTCCAAGGAAACTTTCAGTGAAGAGACGTCTGGAAATTAAGGAGCTTATGAAACCTTATGGTTTCTGGAGATTCTTAGTAGATGAGCTAGAGTTCAATGAACTCAGTTCTCCATGTAGCCCAGCTAATTCTTCCACACCTGAAAGAAACCTGAGGTTCAGTTAGGCACGTTAATACCTGAAGCTCCTTGAGATTCTAAATCTCCAACTTTGTTTTTCTTACTAGCACCTGGAATGATGTCTTGTATGTAGCAGATAAATAAGTTTAGCATGCTTATATTATATCTGAGTTTTCTGGAGAAATCCTATGCATTAAATTGTAGACTGCAAATCAGTCCCAGATGGATCTGCAGACGAAGTATTGAATTGTTCTTTTCTCCCATTGTTTACCTACGTAAGAGTCAGTAGAACCCTCCTACTTCCTAACTTCATTCCAAAGCAGTTCTCAAGATTAGAACCAGCCTTCCCAACCAATTTCCTTCCTACCTCCTGCTTTTTATAAAAAGTAACCAGTTTCTCACAGAACAGATACAAAATTACATTTCTGTCTCATCATGAACTTTCACTTGCATGACTCGAAAATTGTGAGAAAATCAGATGGCAGTGATAAGATAATAGCATGGTTGGTTATAAAATAAAGCCCTTGGAGCATGTGAGGCTTGCATTTAGTCATATCGATTGTTTCATGCAATTTCTGACTTTGTTCAAGCTTAGAACTTGTAAGAAAATGAAATTTTAATTTTGAAGGTAGAAATGTAAAAACAAAAAACTCTTTGCAAGTAGTCCGTCCGAGCAGTGCGGAAAGCTTGCAGGCATGTCCTTCTGTGGTTGGGGTGCTCTGTCCTCTGGCTCTGGAGTATCGACCCTTGATGTTCCTGAGTCCTTGTCTATAGGACTGGCTGTGCTCTTCTCCTTTTAATAAATGATTAAAATGTATTCTGGAAAAAAAAAATGTTGTCTTTTGATTTTTGTCGACTCTTTTATTTTATTATTAAAAAGCCTCTTACTAGGGTAGTCCCTCCCTTGCTGTGAGGTACAGAGCATGGCTGCTTCCCAAATGCCAGCGTCCAGGGGACCAGAGACCTAATTGCAGATAACACCAGTGGCCTTTAAAGGAGCCCCAAATCAGGGCTGGCCCTTTAGTTTTCATTTCCCTTTAAAATCCATTCTTTCTGGCAGCTTTTGTTGTATGAGACTGTACTCTTTTGGGATATGACCTTATGTACTTATTAATTTGCATGACTGATCTGATTATTTCCAGTGTTAGACTATATTTGTGTGGCTTATGTTTCTTTTCCAGTTGAGCTATTAACATGTGTCAGAAGCCTCCAAATCTTCCCTAAGCAGGAGGTCTTGGACAGAAAGCAAAGGGATTAACTGGCCATATTGGAAATACCTTTACCAAAGAGAATGTGTGGGGAGATGGATAGCCTAGAGCTGGAAGGACACAGACTAGGCTCTTATAGTTAGTCTTACTGAAATGCTCATTTTTAATCCATGCAAAGATTTTGAGGCAGGTGGTAGCTACAGTATTTAGTATATTTAGGAAGACTTTTCTCTATCTTTCAAGCCTGAGTGTCGAGACAGGTATGGCCTTCAAAATACAACAGGACAGGAAGATAAAGACAGGTATGTCAACATGAGATACGTTAAAAACAGTGATGTTATATTAATATGGCTCTAGGCAATTTTCTGGATGAACGTTTCTACCAAATATACAGTATGACCTCTGAAGATCCAGCAAAGGAGGCAGGAAGCCAAGGTAACTCTAGCAATCAGCTTCTTACTTGAACTGCTACAGAAGCATTTGGCTTTAAAATTCCCTTCAGAACCTTCTTCCTACTGGACATGGTATGTCAGTCTGCAGTGGCTGCCTGTAGGAAATCTCCCCATTGCAAAGGCTGAACAACTGAGGGATTCAGGTTCTCGGTGCAATGCCATTATACAATGGAAATTTTAGTTCACGATATATCAGCTAGTCCCCTTTTTGGGAAAAAAACGTGTATATGCATATTTAAATCATCTTTATTGACATGTAATGTGTGGTAAAATATGCCAATTTTAAGTGTGTGGTTAAATGAATTTTGAGAAACGTATCCAGTTATGCAAAGGCTACCACAATTAGGACACAGAACATTTCCATTGTCCCCCAAAAGTTCTCTTGTACCCTTCTGTGGCCAACTCCTACCCTCATTTCCTAGACCCTGACTACCACTGACCCATGTTCTAGCTCTACGGGATCATGCTGTATGTGGCCTTTATGAGTCAGGCTGCTTCAGGTTTCCTCCGGAAAAAGAGAACCAGTGGGCTCAAGTTACCCCAGAGAGTGACTGAGCATTAACTATGGCTCTCAGAGTTCCCTACATCTTTACTATTTTGGCAGAGGCTGGATAGGGGATTGCGCGGAGCTGTGGTGACCTCCTGCCTTTATAAGTCTTCCCTAATGGCCTGGCATTGCCACGGGAGGGGTCTAGCTCTGGACCTCACTCAAGTCTACCTGGCAGCACTCCCAAACTTGAAGCCTCCCTTGCCACCAGCCTTATTCAGTGTTGGTTCTCCAACTGTCCCCCGTGCTGCACTCATTTCTACCCATGGGAATCCTGGTACTAATGAATCATGCACAGTTGGTAAGGAGCAGGATTTGGACTTGGTTCTGTGGCTTCCAAGTGGCATCATTTGGTAGGGTTCCTAATATTCCTGGGACTCAATGTCATTTTCTGTATAATGGGCTAAAACCACCTATCTCAGAGTCCTGTTGGGTGAATTAAATGATAATTAAGTTCAGGAAGTGTTTAGTATAGCTTTTGGCATATGCTCTACCCTCAACAAAGACTTGCATTTTGAATTTTAGGTTCAGAGTTGTCATTGGATTGATGAGATATAAAGCTAATGGGGGTCCAAGTGTGCCTTGTCTCCCATACAAGACTGGCTACAAGTAGTCACTCTTCAAGCAGGTGCCACTGTTTTTCAGGAAAGAGTTCCAAAGGCTAGAAGTCTTGTCCTCAGCTTCAGGACTGATCCTCAGAGCTGATGTTTTCTATCTTCTGACTCCAAAATACAGACTGACATGAGCAGCAGTAACTGAAGCCGCTTCCCCTTTCTTCTGAGCCAATGGAAACATAAAAAGTCTGGCTCTCATTAAGGGTCATAGGCAGGAACAAATTAAATACACGTTTCTCCTCCTTGCTTTGCTACAGTCAACAAAACATCAGTCTTCTCTAATATTTATTTTGTACTCTACTTTTAGCAAACTGTATTTCTCTTTTAGGGTTTGTTTTACATTGCCAGCCTTAAGAGTGAGCTTTTGCTCTCTTCTTGATCGTGAACTTCAGAAAGGCAAGTGACCGTGGATGGACTGAGGGTGACTGTGCGGCTGCCTTCAGGAGGATGTAGGGGGCCTCTGGGCCTGAGCCCTCAGTTATCTCAAACAGATGTCACACCATGAAAGATGATTAGCCTCCTGTGCTCCAGAATGTTCCAGAACTACAAAAGGGTGAATGGTGACACATCAGAAAATAAAAGGAAGGCACATTTCTAAGGCACGTGCTCCAGTCAGTGGAACAAACCAGCTGGCCTGGCGCCTGGAGGAGAGATGCTATTGGAGTTGTCAGTTCAGTTGCCAGGCCTCACACGTGTAGCTCAGGATGTGCCCAGTTGTCTCTGAGCTCTGCATCTGCTCCTGGAACTCAGTCAAAGGGAATAGCCCTTGGAACCAAGGTCCGTTGTGGAGAAAGATGGTGTTCAATCTGTCCAGGGGGAGGCTTCTTCTTGGGTGTCACCTCTAGATATCACGGAACCTGTGAGGGGGGCTTCCCAGGCCCTCTGTGGAATTTTAAAGAAAGGCCCAGGGTGTGTCTGGGGGCTTCTCTGTGATATCTCTGGAGCTCAGTGTATGTGGCAGGTGGTGGAGGATAAGGATGGAAGGATGGACAGGGGCCAGGGTTTATAGGCCGTCAAAAGAATTTCATTCCTAAACCACCACCTAGGAAATTTATACTGACTCCAGCATCTCTTTTTGTTGGGTTCTGCATGTGTCTCTTTGGCTGTGGCCTAGAATGTGTTTATGTCAGTATTACCAGTGACTTACTCTTTCGCTTTGGTGGCTGAACTCAGTCAGAGTTCATGTAGAAGCAGAAACAACGTCCTTTAACTGGGGGGCTGCTGACTGCCATATTCCGTAAGCCTCACAATCCCAGCGACTCAGCACAACGGCAAGGTTCCTCCGCTCACGTCAGTGACCACTGCTTTCACCATTTGTCCTCGTCCACAAAGCCAGTTCGTCCTTGGTTGCTACATCAGCACCATCTTCCTCCTCTCTAACACCTTTTCTTCTCCGTCACACACCAGTTGTGGTTTGGTCTGGTGCCACCATGATGGGAGAGCTTCTCTTCCAAGTCGACTCACTTCCAAACAGTGATTCAGGGTCCCGGGCTCATTCCATTCCACTCTGTGGCTCCTGCATCTCCACACATTAATTTCCAAGGTCATTGTGCTTGTCTGTATTAGACAAGTAGAAGGGAGAAGAAGCACATAGAGAATCCTAGTTGGAGGTTTTTAGCTCAGGTCTGCAGCTGGTGTTTCAGTGGTGATGGAAAGTGATGGCTCACAAGCATTAACATAGGGTCACCCCTAACTGCAAGGGAGCCTGGGAAACAGCTGGTGCACAGGAGAAAAGAAAATGGATTGGTGAGCTGCCAGCCCGGCTGCCTCACCACTCTGGGTATTGCAAGGAGGAAAGGATTTACTACAGAGAATTAGGTGCTTACAAAAATCATTGGAAAGGCTGGAGGCGTGGCAACTGGAGGCTTTCATTTAATGTTTGGCCTCTAGGTCACATCCTGGTCAACAGCGTAGAAATCAAGAAACTGCATCTGCCAGTACCACTGGTGTCATCACCACAGCCTCCAAACTGGTGCAGACTTGGAACAGGGGCCCCTCTGCTGCCAACCCTCAGCTCGGCCAGTGCCCACTTAGCCACTGGCACACCTGGAAGGCCTTCTACCTTCCAAGCCAGCATAAGTAGATTTCATTCACAGAACATAAATGAACCCAGAAAACGTACCCATAGATTTGTAACTAGGAGACTAGGAAATCTAGTTCTAATCTTCCTTACCCTGTGTTACAGGGAAGGTGATAGAAGAGGTTGGAAATCGATGCCAGCTCCAGTAGACAGTACCCAGCACAGCAGCCTCACTCGGCGACCACTGCTGCCACCATTACTGTTGCTCCCGTTGGGTCTCTGGTGACAATTTCTTTTAGCCCCTCCTTCATTCCCTCCTCATTCATCACTACCTTTTTTTTACTCACATGCAGCCATGGCTTTGCTTGACGCCACCATAATGGCGACCTTCTCCTCTAACAATGGTCTGTCTGAATGAGCTTTCAAAGTGAAGTAGACTTTTACAACTTTTTCCCCTGCCAGACTCCATCAGACTCCATCAGAAATGTCGGCATGGCACCCATGATGAGTCCATCTCAGGGAACCACCAGGGTCCGAGAGGCTCAGGCTCCTTAATTCCTTGTTAAGGATAAAAATGAGAATGTCTTCTGTTTGTGGAACCATCCAGAAACTTTCCAGCATTTGGGGTATGCCTTGCCCCTCATTCTCTGCCCTGTTCATAACCCAGAAATATGGGCTTACATTTTCCCCCGGCAGGTCTTTGACTGGCAGGCTGGTTTTGGGAGGTGATACTTTAGCCAGAGCCCTGGGATGAGGGTAATGAAAGGGGCCACCCCAGGGCCTTCAGCAGGATCTGATCTGCTCCTGAGGAGAATTCTGGCAAGTGAGGTGCGTGATGTTTCTTTGCAACAATACCACACAGGGCAAGGCTGTGACCCAAAATGGCGCACAGCCCCACTGAGACTGTCTGCTGCTTGCTGGGGTCTGGGTGGCAGATTTTCTAGAAGGATCTCAGGAGTCAATGAGTGAAGGCAGAACTGCCCTGGAGAGGAGGAATTCTGGCAGCATAAGCTCAGGGAATTAGTTCAGGAGAGAAAGTTTATAATAACAGTGTTCTAGTTCCTGCTGAATAAAACATTCAGAGAGCTTTTCTTCTCCCAGCAGAAAAATAAAATACTCTGGTGGCAGTGGAATGGTTGTTCTTTTTAAATGTTGTTTTTAATAAAAATCAGATGGCTGCAGTCGTCTGAGCTCTGTGTGGCTCTCCCTCCTGACCCTGTGCCTGGCATCCTGTGGGGGGCACTTGGGACCCCACGTCCTGGGGCTCTATCTCGGCTCTCTCATTTAAGTTGATGGGGAACAGCTATTCGAAAGGATGGGGCCAGAGCCCAGAGAAGGTCCAAGCCGCTGCAAACAGACCAGTGAATGTGATTGTCACACATCTGGTCGTAGTTCTACAGCGACGCAGCTAATGGTGCTGGTAGTTAAATGGCCATCAGTAGACTCCAGATTCTGCACACCCAGTTAAAAAGCGCCCTGGAAGCTGTTTCTCCGTGCTGCTCTGCTGTCGTTGGGCTGCAGACCCCGCCAGAAGCAGTGCTCCGGTTGGCGTGGCTGTCCTCGCTGCCTGCAGGGAGAGAAGCTTCACTCTCATCAACTGGAGATTCTGGGCTGGGCTCCGTAGCCGATGGGACGTCTCAGGGGTGCTACTTCCCTTCGCCCTCTCCTCTCTCCTGCTCGGGTGAGGATGCCAGCCTGGGCGTCGGGCACTGCCAGCATCTGGCTCGCATTAACCCTGAACCGACCAAACCTAGAGCCAGTTATTGGGCTTCCAGATGCGCGAGCGCCAGGTCATTCCCTTTCAACCCTCTGGCAGGGTGAAGAGGGAGGCGGTGCTTTTCATTCTGAACGGGCCTCTCCTTAACCCGAGACCTGAGTAGGCTTCTGCCTACCATTAGTGGGATCCAGAGGTCCCAGGCTGCTGCGAGCCACTCCTCAGGGATCCCCAGGGATTTGTTCACAATTCAAATGCAAATATCTCTGCTCCAGAGAATTTATTCAGAATGGTTTGCTTTTTTTTAACACTTCCCCTGAAAAGTTTGAATAATGGATAGCTTAAAGCCTTTGAGGAAGGTGGGGCTAAGTTTAGAGAGGGATGTCTCTGAGGGTTTGCAGGCTAGAAAGATAAAGGCGGGAAAGATGCTCTGCTTACTTACCCTTGCTGGCCCATGCCTGCCCCCTGGAAAAACTCTCGCTTTTTCCTTCCTGTTTGTCGTAGGTGTCTCTGAGAACATCAGCTAGCATTACTCACACGCCGCCTCCTGCGGGAAAAGAGCTGCGGCATGCCGCTGGGACCGGCTCGCCGAGCCTGGCGTTCTGCCTGTACACCTCGTGTTGCCTGGGCCAGTCCGGCTTAGGCGTGCTGTCCTACTGTAATTAACAGTGGCCCCCTTTCACTCTCAGAACGTTCCAGTGTGAACTTTCAATCATACAGTCACCATATATTAGGTACAGCATAGAAAAAGGCCGTATGTTGTGTCTCCTTTGTTTAATCCCTTCCTTTTTTTCTCTCGTTTTGGGGAAGCAGCAAGGAGACACGTGCTTCTATCTTCACACAGCAGTTTCGTGATGAGCAGGGACGTGAGTGCATTGGGAAAAAAACAAGGCAAGCCTAAAAGAAATCAAGCTGCGCAAAAATGCAGATTGAAGTGGAACACAGGGTCCCGGGTTCCTCCTCAGGCTTGCTTGATGGCTGCTCAGCACCAAAGCCGAGGCTTCCTGGAGGTTTAGAATATGCTTTGGGAAGCTGGCCTGGTGGGCTGTCTACTGATGGTCTAGTGGCCTGCGTGGAACTATTTTGGGGTACAGTTTGCTGAAGGTGTGGTAGGAGTATCATGTGACAAGGGTATTCAGAGTAAGGACAGGTCAGTGTGTGATCACAAGTCTGACCGCGAGCCCAGCGGGGGAGTTGCGATGGGAGAGACTGAAGGAAAGACCCAGACACACCATGTGAGCCACGAGGGTTCAGAGACTCTTATGCCCAGGGAGTCCAGGGAGGGCGGCTGCACGAGGTTGTGCGCTGCCACAGCGCACAGGGAGGGAACTGCTTTTATGAGGGAGGAGACAGAGACTGTGCTTTGCTAGGAGGGATCATTCTTGTGTGACCAGTACCCCAAGTAAAAAACCCTGGTGAGAGGAGTCTGCCTCCCAGTAAGATGTTCCCACGAACGGGCGGACCTGCATTTGGCCAGCCTCAGGCCATCAAATACCTAGCATACTGCCCAAAGGAGAGGGCCACATGGACGCATGGCTATTCTGGGACAAAGACTACAAGCAGTGAGGGCTTTGCCCCCCCGCAGTCACAGTCTCTTGTGCTCCTAGCTTCAGCAATAAAGTAAAGACTGGGAACTCAACCTGGCTGCCTTAACAGGGGAAGATTCTGGGAATCAGGAGAAGTGGGCCCAGTGTGGGCTTAGGCTTGGGCAGTTGGTTCTGCTGAACTGACCTGTGTTCAGGTCTAGGGTGTTTGGAGATCTGTACACACACACACACACACACACACACACACACTCTTCCATCCACAGTATTTACTTTACAGCAGGCACTCGACATATGTTTGGGACGTAACAGTATTGGCATAATGGAAACAGATTTGGTTTGACAGACAATCAAACTTGGCTTCAAATCCTCCCAGCTCCTTGATTTACTGTGTTACCTTGGTCAGGTTACTTGAACTTTCTGAGTCTCAAGTCTCCTTAACTATAAAAGTGTGGTAGTTGTGGATTAACTGATAAAGTATCTTCTGACCCTTAGCTCCAGGTCTGACCCACAGGATCAATCAATACATGGTAGTCACCAGTTTCTCCTCATCCTTATTCCAGCTCTAGTTTTAAGAACCTGTGAGTTGAGTGGGGGAGGCTTGCAGAAGAGGGAAAAAGGTTCTCTTCTAGCTAAGGGAACATGCCCACAGTCAATCTTTTACTTAGTTTCAGTGTTCATGTTCCTTACTGGCAGCCTCCAGGTCTGAGCCAATTTATCCAACTTTGTACTCCGTAGGGCCTAGCCGGAGCCCAGCCCCTGGCTGGCTAAATGTGTGATCACTGTTCCTGGTGCTAGGCGAAGGAAAGACATTGGGTAGGGAGCACGGACAGTGTCTGGTTTACCCCGGGCCTTGCAGCTCGCAGTTATTTTGGTCCTTTGAGGTTCCTGCAGGTGAGTTCTGTAGAGGTTTAGCATGAGTGTTTGTCTCTCAAAGACACTGCTGAAGGCCTGCTCCTCCTTCTGCTTCCTGCTGTCCCCAAACAATAGGAGAGTAACAAGGTCTGTCCCCCAGAAAACGGCCTGCTCTTGGCCTGTTTCTATTGTGCAGCATCTTTGTTTGGCCTTGACTCGCCTGTGTTCTGACCTGTGAGCAGAATAGCAATGGGCATGGAGGAGCAGCCTGCCAGGCTCTGTCTGCTCAGTGACGCATTGCCAGGGGGAAATCATGCTACACGCATAGAAAATAACTTCCTTTTCTCATTTTATAAATTAGCTCCCCAATCCCTGGGACTATGCATGCTTATTCCCATAGGCGGTGCCTTAGAAGGAGAAAGAACAGCAACAGCAAAGGGTTCAGAATGCAGTTTTCCTGGCAGTTCCAAAAAGTGAGCACGGGGAGAGATGTGACCTGGCAATCCTTAGACCCCCAAAAGTTCTCCGCCTTCACTGATCCCACTTTTTCTCCTTAGCATCACCCCCACTTTGGCTACTTTATCATAAAAAGCTCTGATTAAGTCTTGTGATCTCAGTTGGGGCTGCCAGACTGGGGAGCAAAAGGGTTCTGCTTTCTAGAGGAGAAAAGTCACTAAAATGTTGGATTTCTATGCCTCATAGTCTTCCAGCCTTTCCAGATGTAGATTTATCTTTTATACTGATTTTGCCATCGAAGCATTGACAATCAGAGCAGGAAGAGAACCAAACCACCCTCTAGATGGACTCCTTTTGGCCTATAGGTAAGAAAATTGAGACCCAGAGAAAGTAGGTGACCGATCCAAGTTCCTCACATAAACTGAGAGTGGCTGGGCTGGGCCGGGGTCCAGGTGGGCTGGGCCGGGGTCCAGGTGGGCTGGACGGTGCTGCTACTTCATTGCTTCACCTATCAGAGAGATGGACTTCGGGTTCCCAAGGGGAACGTGGGCAGCTCTTTCCCATTTCATTTTATTCCAAAGTAAAAAACACATCCAATTTGTTCTTAATCTTCTTGTAAACTCTAATGACTAGTTCTAGTGTTAAGTACTTAATGTAACTTACATAATTAGCTAATTGCCAACAATAAGAAGTAGTTTTCTTTGACCCTATATAATCCATGTTTCTCTCACAGAAAAGAAGTTCCAACCATCAGTGTTTTGGTGACATTGACATAAAAGGTGAATTGCTTTGCAGAAAACTAGAGTCCAGTTCCTCTACTTAACACCTTACAGTCTTCCTTTATAAAGTAAAATGTAGAAAGGAAAGAAGGACATTTTTAAATTAAAAGCATTACACACACCCATGTATTTACTGATCATAGAGGAGAGTTAATGAGTAAATAGATGTAGGGAGACTGGGGCCATAGCACATGACTTCAGGTCTTGCCTCCACCACTCCTTAGGCAGATGACTTTGAGCAAAGAACCTGCCTCTCGGCCTCTGTTTCTTTAACTGTAATATGGTTTTGATAATCTTGCCTATTTTGTAGAGTTCTTATGTGGACTAAGTGGTTTGATATATATGTAAATTACCTAATATCATACCTGGTACATACTAAATCTTTGATAAATGTTAATTGTTATTCTTGTCAATAAATATTTATCATAGAAAAATTTGAAAGTTCATGAAGGCATGAAGAAGGAACTCTGCCTCAATTTCATTCCTGAATTTGCTAGTCTTCCCACCACAGGATCATCATGGTATCATGACGTATGTATAATTTCACAGGCTGCTTTTTCCATTTAGCATTCTTTTTTGAACTTCTTCCCATATTCTTCAAACACATAATTTTTTTCAAACACACGATTTTTAATGTCTACAAAATATTTCATAAGTAGAGATAGCATCATTTATTTGACTATCTCCTTATTGTTACAATTTAGTTTGTTTTCCCTGTTTTTTTTTTTCTAAACATCCTGGGATATAAATCTTTGTGGAAGGAAAATTATTGGGTCAAAACAAACATATGTCAGAATCTTGATTCCAACTTCCAAGTTGCCTTGCAAAAAGGAGCAGTGCTTTACTTTGTGAAGCTCGTTCTCCAAAACTGCACACGTCAGTGTTTCCTACTGGGCTGTTTTGATGAAAGGGGTAGTCAGATACCCGACTAACATCTGTGCTCAAGCAAGAGTCAATGTCCTCCTCACTCTCCTTCAGGGCTACTTATGGGACTGTTGAAAATATCCTTGATTTGCGGCTTCTTCAGAATCTCCTGTCAGGGAATCTCTGTGTGCCCTGGTTTGGAGTGTTACCCAAACCCGAGCTGACCTCATGACCTCAGCTGAGTGAACGCAGTCTTCCAGGCATTGGAAGGGCCTCTTCCATCACGCTCATCTTTTGAAGTGGTCAGACGAGTCAAGCCCATGGGTTTTCTACTTGTTCTATTGCCGCATGGCTAATACCTCTCATTTGCAAGAAAGTTACTGCTTCAGTGTACCCCAACAAATCCATGAGCAATTTGGTCCTATTAAGCAGAACTCTCCAGACACACATCCTCTCACCACAGTCTGTGGGTGCTGACCACCTCACGGGGGTGCTTAGCTGACTCCTCTCTGGGCCCAGCACAGGGAATGCTTGCTGCTGCTCAAGCTTCTCTTCCTTGGATCCAGAATTTTGCCTTTCCCAAAATCACCCTTTCTGTTCTCACTGCTGCTGCCCCCAGTTCAAGGCTCCCATTCTTCAGGCCTCAGGTGCTGCATTCCCACCTAATTTTGGTCTCACTGCTGTCAGCCTCTTCCTCCTCCTACCCGTCCTACATACAGTTGCCAGATTAGTCTTCCTTAAACACAGTTCTGAGGCTGCCACTCTTCCCTGATAACCAGAGTAAGCACACTCTCAAGGCCATTCATTGTGTAGATGGTTTCCTTTCCAGCCAAAACACATTATCCGTTGTTCTCTGAATGGACCCAATGCCTATCTGATTTATTATTTTCTCTTTACCTTAAATGCCCTCCCTTTCCCCAAATCTCTCCTGAAATTTCATCTATCAGTGCCTATCCCAAATGCCCATGTATGAAAACTGTTTTCAACCCCCTTCATCGGAATCAAACCTCACTCATCATACACATTACTTCCCTTCTCTCAGTTTCCCTCATAATACAATGATTCCTAAGCTCTCCTTTGTCCAATCTGGGTAGATAATAAAGATTACCTACCTTTATTACTTATCTCTTATTATCTAATACTCCCTTTGTCACAATTTCTGTAGGTAATAAACTCCAGGAAGGCTGGACAGTGCCAGCTTCCTCTCTGTGCCTCTGAAGTGCCCTACAGGGTGCTTTGTACATGGCGGACACTTACGTTTTGAGACGGAAGCTCTCTGACACAGCCCTCCTCTCATCTGCCACAGAGGGGGAGCAGCGCAGACGCTTGGATTTATTGCTTTTCCCAGAGGAGGCAATTATAACGCTTTATCTTCCCCTTTGGCTTTCAGCCAGGGCTTCTGCACCTCGTCTCTAATTTTCATTTTGTTTAAAGGGATGTTCTGTCTACTCAGTCAAAGTAAAATGAGGATGGTATGAGAGGTGCTGATACTTAGAAAGCCTACTATGTGCTTAATACTGTGCTTTACATATGGGCTCTCACGTAGTGATCATCATAAAAATCTTATAAATTAGAAATATTATCCAACTCTATGGATGAGAAAATTGAAGCAAAGACGGGTTAAAAAACCTGCGCCCAAATCACTAAAGCAGTAGCCTAGAGTTGGAGTCAAGAGTTGAGCCCAGATCTATTGGCCTAAGTCCTTTCTAGTTTGTTCTGACAAACTAGAAAAAGATGATGTAAGGGTGGGGTAGGTGTGAGGATCAGGCTGTTTTTCTGGGGTGTAAGTCCCTGGAGCTTTGCAGTGGGGGAAGTACACCCTTCTATTGCGGTGTAGTTATGCTCAGCCCGGGCACCTCTTGATCCTGCTGCAGTGCCTAGAAGACAAGGAAATGGAGAAAAGACCCTGCTTGGGCTGAGTGTCCTTGGTGAGCAGCACCTAATTTGCAGACCCCCAAAGGTCTTTGACTTATATATACTCTGTGGTTCCTCCAAGATCTCCAGAGGTCCCAGACCTTCCCCTGCGTCAATGCACAAAATGTGTTTCTGACATTAAATTACAGGAAACTCAGCTCCTTGCTACACTCTCCAGGTCATCTGCTTGCTGGGAGGAAGGCAGATAAAAATGGGTTTAGTATATGCCAAGATTAAGATGATCTCAGTTAGGTGTCAAAACTGGGTAATTGGGATAATTCAAAGCTAATTTTTAAAAGAACTCTAAAAAACAGCATGCTGTCATCATGCTTGAAATAAAAGTTATTTAATAGATATTAATTGGACTAGTGAATAAATAAATTCAGGCATAAAGGAATGAATGAATGGTATGTATAGTTTTATTTTTTCATGGTAAGCAATGGAGAGTGTTGGAGGAAATGGTATCCTTCAACTATTAGTAGTATGGCTTTGAGTTACTTATTTTCTCTGAGGCTCAGTTTTGTCATGTATAAAATGGCAATGTTAATACCTGCTGTCAAGGACTGTGAAAAGTCTGAAATGTTACCTGACTTCCACTTAGCATGCTAGGCTGCCAGTTTCAAAGATGCTGGCAGAGGACATAGACTTTTGTATAAGTTTCCCTTGCATATTTGTACATGTTCCCCTTGCAAATGGCTCAGATAGATGTCTGCACATGTGGAGAACTGTGTCATAAGAAAGGAACTCCAGGCTTAGGGATCCTGAATTTATAATGGACAGTAAGCATACCTGCCCTTTCCTCTGGAGAGTGATACTATCTCTACCTTTCCAGACTGTTATACAAATGTCCTTGACAAGATATTCTGGAACAAAGGGAGCTATTGCTTTGCTTGGAAGAACATGCAGAAATGCATGAAAATCATGAAGAATCATCTTCCCACAGCACCTCATGAATCTTTTTTCTGAGGATTAAATGAAGTCATGTATTGTATCAGTCAGGACAGCCCAGGTTATGCTGCAGTAACAAACAGCTTCCCAAGTTCCAGTGCCTTAAACCTCCAAAGATGTTTATTGCTTCTACTCACATGTCATTGTCCAAAGCAAGTCACTTGGCTAAACCTAACTTTGAGGGGGAAGGGAAGCATGTCCAGAAGAAGAACCTGAAATGTTTATTTGGTGGGCATCATGAAATACTGTTACAGAAATGAAATGTCCTTGAACAAGTCTTGACACATTAAAAATTGTAGCTTCAGAGAAGTCAAATAGTGACTCTGTGGCATCTTACTACACTGATGGACAGTGACTGCAATAGGGTATGGGGGGGACTTGACAATATGGGTGAATGTAGTAACCACATTCTTTTTCATGTGAAACCTTCATAAGAGTGTATATCAATAATACCTTAATAAAAACAAAATTGTAGCTTCCCTTTTCCTTTCTACTCCTGGAGCCAGGAGACTGGACAGGGTCAGAAGTTTGGGTGAAAGGAAACTCATAGTGGTCATGGATTCAGCTTGTTCTCTGGCTATCTGTGGCTGTGGTCAAGAAAATTTGCAGAGTTCCCAGCATAAAGTTATGTGCCCAAGTTTATAAATCAAATTGATCAACACTAATGACTAATATGCATTCAAGTTTACAAGTTGTTGGTCAACAATAAAAAAGAAGGAACATAGAATTTCTCCCAATCCCCAATTATTGCAATCAAGATAATAACTAGATTGAGGAAGAAAAGAAAAATGTTGATTTATTTTTGCTCATGAAACTAGGCAAAAACAGATTTAAAGAGTCGAAAAACTTCCTGACTTGAATCGTTCCCTTATCTGACTGGAAATCACTGAATGCCATAGAATGAAATAAACATTGCAGAGCATCGTGGTCTCCATGTTTTAGAGATTAAAAAAAGCCAGATAGATATTAATACATTTCTTTAATAAATATTAATTGAAACACCCTCCACCTGTCAGGTTCTATGTTAAGGATCTGAATATAGAGTGAGAAGCAAAACGACAGCTCCTGACTCCATGGAGCTTAGAGTCTAGAGGGAAAAAAATATCATAATAAAAGCTAACTCTTATTTATGACTTGCTTCCTGGGGACCGGGAGCAGGGTTGTGCAATATGTTTGCATCTCATAAAAGACTCAACAGCCTTGTGGTGGTTCATTACTCACGATAACCCCGTGGAGGTGGTAGCAACCACAACTTTGACCTGGTGTCGTCAAGGCTTAGAAAAGTTATTTGACATATTCTGGGGGTACCAGAGTGGTCTGGACAGAATTCAGGTCTCAGTAGCTCAGATTATAGATTCATTAACACCTACATATTTCCACTAACCTGCATCACAAGAATTAACCATGGTTCACAAGTTGTGGATCCCCTGTTGCCAGGCTGTACCTCCTTTTAGTTAATATTCTCCACTGATGAATGAATTATTCAGAGAAATTATGGCACACCTACTAGGTGCCAGGCCCTGTGCACCTACATTTATCTGCAAGGGTAGAAATGATTATCATCACTTTACAGATAAAGAAATTGAAGTTCAGAGTTTGAGAGAGACTTGTTTGTTATTCCAGGGCTCAAAATTGGTAGAGGGAGCCAGGATTCAACATGTCTGAGCCAGCATTCTTCCCAGGGGCACGAAGCTGCCCCTCACCACCGGAGGGCCTGACCAGTGTATGCTCCCAGAACTATAACCATGGCTCCTTCCAGACATCCCCAAGTCCCTCTGTAATAATGCCAGGTTATGAAATCCAGGCAGCTCTAGCAGAAATAGACTCATTTTGGGAACACCTGCCTCTCCTCACTGCAGCAGCAAAACTTGGAGCTTTTGCTCACCTATTCTAATGAATTCAACAAACAGTGACTGAACAGCATCAGTGTGGCAGGCCCAGGAGGCTAACAGGCGAGCCCAACACAGCCCTGCTCTCCAAGGGCTAGCAAAAGAGAATGCAGGAGAAACTCAGAACCATAGCAACTATAATGCAAGCACCCTTAAGTCAGGATTATATCAAATAAAGTGCAATGCGGAGAGAGTCTGAGAGAGACACTCGGGCGTCTGGGAAGGCTTTGGGGCAAGGTGTGATTTGTCAGGCCCCTTAAAGATGAAGAAGGCTCAAGTACTAGAGATGGGGCAGCAAGGAGAGTGGAGGGAAAGGCTGTGTGGGAAGGAGCAAGACGTCAAGGCAGAAGAAGGTGCCATTTCTCCCAGAAACAGGCAAGCTGGAGATGTTTTCCCAGAACTCACCAAGTCTGACCCATTTTCACAGAGGCCCTGGGGAGGAGCAGCTTGTAGGGAGCAGCTGCAGTCAGAAGGCCTGCCTCGGGGATGAGCTGAGAAGAAAGGACACTGGACACTTCGAAAGTCTTATCTGAAAGGGAGCCATCTGGTGCTTGGTATGAAGCAAGATTTTTTATATCTTCTCCCTGTTTCTGGGCTCTGGTGTCTGATGTGCTTGGGCTTTGTGAGGGCGGGGGACCCACGGTGGCTCCTTGGGCTGCTGAAGGGCTGCACCTCATGCTTGAAGCCTGGCTGGTCCCAGCCTCAGCAGCCTCGGCAGAGGGAGGTCCCCGTGGTGAGCTGATGAGCTGACAGCTGTCTCTTTAGGAGCCCCCTGGGTCTCCGCCACCTTCCTGTGCTCCTCTGCATGTGGGAGAAGCACAGTGGGTTTTTAATCCTGGCCAGTTACATCTGGGAAAAACAAATGTTAATCCATCTGGAGAGAGAATAAATCCACATCTTCTGCTGCCTGTATCTTTTGTTTTTCATCTGTGGGTCTTTAAATCTCATCATGAAGCCAGAATGAGCCCCCTGCAGCCTGTCTGCTACCCTTCAGGCAGCCTTTTAAACACTTCTTTGTGCTTGGCCTCCTTATGCTCCTCGCTAACAGAGCAACTTTCATCTCGATGTGGCACAGCTCCTGAAATAGCTCAACAAAGCCTCGCTACACCCCCGTGAGGAAGGAGGTGATCAGAACTTGCTTTCCTCCTACCCGAGAGCAGACAAAGGCGGGGACCGTTCAGTGACTCTGTCAGAGAGTCCCAGCTCCTCCATCCCTCATGCGCTTCCACAGGAGCAGACTCGGAGGCTCAAAAGGAACCTGGTATATGTCTTCCTAAACTGCCTCCTGCTCCTCTGTGTCCTGTGGGGGACAGTGGCACCAGCCAATCACCCACTCCGGGCACTGTCGGCTCTCCCAGGCATTTGGGGCTTAACGAATCTACCAAGGCTCGCACTGCGTCTCCATCTCCAGCCTCCCAGGGCACCCGCCTGCCTGGATCACTACCACAGGTTGCTCTCCACAGCCCATTTCTACCGTGTTTTCTTCCTAATCTACTGTCTGGGCTGCTGTCAGAATAATCTTTCTAAAATATGCACTTAGTCAGGTCATGCCTCTGCTTGAAACCTTCTCCCACAGAGTCAGACTTAAACTCCTTATCCTGGTGCAGAAGCTCCTCGATTCATGCCCAAGCCTGCCTGTCCAACCTCATTTTTCCCCGTGCCTCTCCGTGCTCTCCAGAACCCACCGCTTGGAGCCACTCCCTGTTCCCTGGACACGAAGCATTAGGCATTTGCACATGCTCCATGCACTGCTCTGACCCTTTTGTCAGGGGAAATCCTACCCACCATCAAAGCCAGGCTGAAGAGCGGACTCTACTCTGAACACCAGATGGAACTGACCGCTTGCTCCTTTGTGGCGCCTTGTATTTCTGCTGGTTTTCTGTTAGAGAATATAGTCAGATATCATACGTATTTGTTTACATACTTCCTCCTCTGGACTCAAACGTGTGCATGCCTTCTCCTCTAAGGCTGTGTCTTACTCATCTTGGCCTTGCCAGGACCCAGTACAGTGCCTTGCAAATAGTCATTCAGTAAAGTCCGCTGAGTGAGTAGGATCATCCCATCTGTTCGTGGGAAAGACAAAACTAACCAACAGGGAACCTGAGGCCAGGGCCGGCTAAGAGATTTTCTGACTCATGTTGTTAATGTAAGTGCACCCGAATCTTCCAGTTTCTAGGCCATTGCACTTCTCTAGCCTCTCAACCCGACCAATCTAACAAGCTGCTTTAGGGGAGAATTTGTACTCCTCTGCATGTTACAGGTAACATTCATTCACATATTCAGTATTAATTTATATACTTAACAAGACAGAAAGATCTTTTTCCACAAGACACTTCCTACTGGAAACAGACCCAAAAAATGATAAATGAGTAAATAAATAAGATATGAGGTGAGCAGGTAGAGGTCAGAGCAGGTAGGAGGTTGGAGACCACTTGGATTTTACTCTAAGAGTAATCATTGGCTTCCTCTAGCAGGGAGCCGGATGGCTGTGGGGACAATTTCAGAATAGAGTGGATGCAGGGAGGTGAGTTTTTCACTGTTCCTAAAGAGAGATGACAGTGGCTTGGGCCAGGGTGGTGTGAGTGGAGACAGGAAAAAGTAGGCTGATTGAGATTTGTTGAAGCAGGAGGCTGCCAGTACTTGCTGATGGCCGGCCTGGCTGTGGCTAGAGCCTTTGGTCAGGCAGGATGGTCATAAGCCATTACTCTCACTTGTCTGCATCAGGCTGATGACTGCAGAGGAGTATTAGGATTCTTGAATCATGGAGATATTTCAACATTTGGACATCATCACTTATGTCTATGAACAATTTATAATACTTTATTATGTGAACAATATTACCAAAGCTCTCCTTTGGGAGTCAAACTTTTTCTTGTACCTCCTAAGGCCAAGGACGGATGGCAATAAAACCCTGGTGTGGACCCCTCTGAGTTTGCATGCGGCCTCTGATTGTGCCTTGCAAGTTTTGATGTGAGGGCCAGCACGGTATAGGAAGAGCATGGGCTCTGAAAGAGTACAGTGACCATTCCAAACTGTGCGACCTTGGACCCCTCTAAACTTTGGTTGTCTCGTCTGTAATATGGGTATTTAGAATATATACCTCACAGAGCAGGTGTGAAAGTTTAATGATGTATGTAAGTATTTAGTAGGCACTCAGTGACTGGTTCTTCTCTCCAGAATGGGTAGGTGGGGACAGAGAAAGCTCCGATGAAGGAGGGAGCAGTCTTCACATTCCCTTGCACCAGCCTGGGCACTGATGTAGCTGCACCTCCAGAAGCAGACTTTTCATATTCCTAGATAGGGGCTCACCTAGTTTTAGGGAAGAAAGTTTTTCCACCTGGCTTGTGCAAACTTGGTATCATATGAGGCACGAAGTAATTCATTTAACCAGTTAGTGGCTTGCTCCTTTCTCTGTCCCCAGGGAGAACTGCCATGGGGTGAATAATGACAGGAAGATGAACATGTCCATTTTCAGCCCATACTGTGGTATCTGGCATTTTTTATTCTGGACCTAAGGATTAGTCGTCATTAGATGTCCATGAAGAACCTTTTGTTACTGATTGCACGTGAATGCGTGGCTCTGAGTTGGGGGGTAGCGAAGGACACCTCTGTGGGCAGGTGCGGTCTCCTGCTGCTCCTGAGGGTCACCCGTGTGGCGTCAAGATGGTCTTCAGACAGGAAACCAGGACTTAGAAGGTGGGCCTTAGGCAGGCAGGAAAAGGCAGTTTCTAGCTTTTTTCAGGGCTCTGGCTTCTTTGATAAGGACTTTGAGGAGTTTAAAGCAAGGATCATAAGTTGGTTTAACTTTGTCTGACTGGTAGAGTACTGAGTCCAAGTCTGCACTCAGTGAGGAAGAGTCTGTGGCTGGTGGGTGATGTCTGCCCTGACCAGCCTAGGGAAGACAAGCAGCATGTAGGCTCTGGCATATCTACCCCTGGCGTGGAGATTCATTAGACCCTTTTAGGATGGTGGGGGTTCAATGTGAGCTCTACCACGTGGAGGCCAGACACAGAGGCATCCTCAAGGAGGCCACATACTAAAGGTGGATGAGCTACCTGTGCCAGCTAGATGATCTGATTTCTTGTTATTTTTGGTGATTTATCTTTTTGATCCCTTAGCCATAGTGTAAGCTTCCAAAAATGCTGTGGCCAGGTCTCTGCTTTGTCACAAGGGGCTGGTGGAATGTACCAGTCTGGGCTGGAGTAGAAGGGGGAGGCATGGTTACCTGAGAACAGTGAGGCTGGCAGTGGATGGCACCCCAGTGGAGACCCCCAAAGAGAAGGCACATGTCCGGGCCCACGCCTCCCTCCTCCTGTGTAGGCTCCCCCTCCGCTGCTACCTAGAGGCAAATGGGATTCTCACTCTCTGTAGGCAGCATTTAATTCCTTTAGCTTTACCTTTTTCAAAGTTGTGCTAAAGACTATTGCCAACATGGTTAATCAACCATTTCAATTCTTAATTCTATTAGGGAAGGAAGGAAAACTACATAGAAAGGGAAGGCAACCAAAACGACAAGTTGAGTGTGTATTTACTGAATTTTTTAAATATTTCACTTCTTTTTCTTTTTTTTATAAAACCACTTCATTGAAATTTGATTGACATATAAAAAGGTGTACATATTTAATGTATACAATTTGATGAATTTGACATAAATATACATCTGTGAAACCACTGTCACCATCAAAGCCATAAATACAGCCATCACCTCCCAGTTTCCGTCTGTCCCTATTATTACTATTATTTGTTATCATTTGTGGTGAGGACACTTCTATGTCACAATTACCTATGAGGTAATCAAGGCCACTAACTGATGAGGAACCTGAGGTTCAGAGAGGTCCAGGAACAGGGCCTACGTCTCAAACCCAGCAGAAGGCAGGCCCGTGCCCCCCGTCCCACGTACGAGGCCCCAATTCTATTGGTACTTGGCCCCTCGCCAAGTGTGTTGAGGTCCGCAGTCCTCAGGGCCGAACCCAGGTAGGCTCTGCTGCCTAGAGAGAAGCCAGAAAGCTTCCCCAGGGGCACAGCCGGCATGTGCACACACAGGTAAGGGCTGGAATGTTCTTACGTTCTTAGGGGAAGGGTCCTGAAAGGGGCTGCTGCAAACGAGGTGCCCAGGACATCTGTCAGACAGCTGAGCCCACAGGAGACCTGCAGTCAGCAGGACCCTGTATTCAAGGGACCTTTTTGGGCTTCCTGTAGGGTTCTCTGTGCTAAAAATGCTCTCAACCACAAGACTATTCTATGGGGTTTTTTTATTAATAAAACTTTCAAAACACTGCAAGGGGTGTGAGTTATGTGACTGTCACTGCGTCTGAATGAGAACTGTGTGGCTCAGTCAGCAAATTCTGTGAGTGTGTGGAGGGGTTAGGGTGGACATGATTTAACTTCATGTCACTATGAATATTTCTGGAGACCTGAATACTCGGTAATTACCCTGTCTGTATATGGGGCTTGTTCAGTTGACAAAATACTCGGTGCCAATTACAATAAACAAAGGATTTCATTTCTCAGAAAAAGGGTACTATAGCTTCTTTTTGCCTGAAGCAGCCCAAAATACCTACCGGGATATTTTTCTTTTTTTAAGATGGCTCAGATGGGCACACCCAAGACAATTTTTATCACAATTACATCTGTATAGTTTGCAAACAAGGACGCCTTTCTTCACACCTTCTGTCTGAACGTGGTGGCAGGGATTAAAGGGGTTTTGTGTGCAAAGTTTAAACTGAAGCCTGGATTTTGTGTGGCTAATAGCGATGCTTAATCCAATATTGCTCCCTTCTGCTCCAGCACTGGTCCCCAGAAGCCTGGGGATTTTCCTATCAGTTAGTGAGAAAAGAATTGAGATCTGCAGCCCCTCATTTCACAGATGAGAGGGGAAGAGGAGAGCAAAAGCACAGGGCACCTTGCCTATCTGTATGGGTTTGGAGACTAAGTGCTTTGGGGAGAAGGGGCAGAGTTGTTAAAAACTGGGCTCTGGCTGTCATGGAATCTTGGCTTTGGAATATACTGTGTGACCTGCAGTACAATATCTCCGAGCATCATATGCAGAATGGAAAGAATAACAGTACCTTCCCGTATAGCCTTATTGTGAATAGATCGAAAGCACTTAGCAGAGTATTTATACAGGGAGCATTTATATGTAGAGGGCTATTATTTTTAAGATGTGCTCAATAAATATGTGGTGAATGAGTGAAGAATATTTGTACTGATCACAAGATGCTTCAGGCAGCATTTTCAATTTTAAGTTACGCTAGGAAGAAAGCCTAATGAAGTGGCAGCCTCCCCCAGGAACCTTGTAACTTCTGATTGCCTCCAGCAAGGACGGCTGCCAATTTCCCTGTTTAACTGTGTCCATCTGCACTCTGCCGCGGCAGCAGCCAGCAAGTGGAGCCGGAGTGAAGCCTGGGCTGACATAGCAGGGCCTGAGGGAGCTGGGAGGTGCTTCTAGAGCTGCATGTAGTTAATGCTTAGTGAACTCTTGCCCAGGTGCCAGGCACTGCTCGAAGCACATAATGCTTAGAACAACAGTCCTACAACAGGCACTATTACTATTCCCATTTTACAGATGAGAAACTCGGGACAGAGAGGCTGTATTAAGAAGTCTCTTGAAGTCCCACAGCTTGTAAGCACCAGACTGAGACCCGAGCTCAAGCAGCCTTGCTCCAGCTTCCCCACAACCCCACCACTATACTCCCTGGCCACCCCGAGGGTGCCTTGAATATGACTGTTGTCGTGATCTGGGATACAAACTGGGAACAGGACATTCATTCTCTGAATTACAGAAGCCCTAATGAGAAATGTACCTGGAGTAGATCATTTAACTGGGTGCCTGGAGATGGCCTGGCTTATCTCCTAAGGGTGCGCGCACACACACACACACACACACACGCACACACACACACTTGTGGGCCTTTAAGATTTCATCGTCATGGACAGGCAGGTGGGAAACAGTATGAGGACCACAGGCGTGTGGGACTCAATCAAGGAATTTTGGAGACAAGGGAAGAAATAGATTTCCAAATACTTTGTGCTTGCTGGAGGGTTCCCACAGACTCATCTTATTTCCATTTACACTTAAACATTTTCTTAAGCTGCCTGCCTGGGCTGAAGATAAAGTCTTCCTAATTTAGGTGAAGACAGCTGACAGTCACGGAGATGGTACTGGCAGACAGAAGCGAGCATGTGCCCTGGTCCGCACCCTCCTGCCTTTCCTCTCCAGGGAGTGCGGCGCTGCGTGAATCAGCCCTCAGGAGGCCTTAGCAGTTAAGGAAGCTGACACCGAGGTGGCTGCTCCATCCCAGGGGCTTCCAGCTCTTTTTGAGCCACGAATTTCTATGTTCAGTCAAATTCCTGCCCAGAGCGTAAGGCCACTGAAAGTGAGCTGGTCTGGTGGGAGCCAGGGGGTCCTTGGAACCCCGCCCTCTCTCCCCCGATGAAATTCTGGGCTAAAGAAAAGCGGTTTGAAAGCCCCAGGGAGTAACTCAGTTTCCCTTTTTAACTCTGAAGACCAGCTTGCTCCTCGTCTGTCCTCCATGTCTTTTGGGCTCCTGGGACCCATTGGTCACCAACAGGCGCAGCTAGAGTGCAGGCAGGGTCAAAGGGTGATTGGTTCTAAGGCAGCAGACTTCACACTCATTCTTCCCTAAAAGGTGAGGGGTGTTGGTGAAAAGCGTTTGAAAGGTAGAACAGTTTAGAGGCTGGGATCATGGTTTGCTGAGTCTGACTACCTGGACTCAAAGCCCAATCCTTTCACTGGCTGTGCTGCTCTGGGCAAGTTTCTTAGCCTCTTCGTGCCCCCATTTTCTCATCTGTAAGGCGGGGATTAAATAAGAACAAACTATCACACTGGGTGGTTGTGACACTTCACGGAATTAATTCAGATGATGCACAAGAAACCGTTCCGGGCACGTGGTAAGTGCTCAGTGTTGGCTGTTATTATTTAAATCATCCTTCCTCTATTCCCACAAATGAATTCCAGAAGGTATATATGACAGACTTTCTGACACGTAGCCTTTTTTTGAGGGGAGGAAAAGCAGAGCAGTACCAGGTGGAAGAGAAAGGGGTTTCACGAGAGACAGAAAAGCCACAGAGAGGGAATCGCACAGTCTGTGGAAGCCATGACCTCCTTCCCCCAACCCCAAACCACTCGCTTCGGGGTCTCGAGCAATTTAAGAAATGGGGCTGTACCTCCTAAGGCCTACAGGAGCAAAAACCTCATCGGAATTTCATACAACCATTTTGTTTTATGAAGCGGTGCTACCTCACCCAACCATTTTATAGGGAGTCGTTTTCTTTTCTCTCTTTTTCTTTTGGAGTCAGACTCCTCTTTATGATGTGAGATGCTGAGATATTTCAGGCCTTGTCGCCCTGCCAGGTGCTGCACCAGGCGAACAGCACATGTTCTGGCCGGAAGGCTTCCTGAGGGGTTGAGGAAGGCTGCGGGGCGGGAAGGCCGGCTTGCTCTGGAAATCACTTGCCTTCTAAATACAGCGGGTGATTATGCCGTTACTCAGTTGATTTTTTTTCTAATCACAGTTTACTGGAGGCTTTAACCTTTAGAATTCTAAACAGCAGGAGGGCTGCAAAAGCTATTCTGGTGTCCTCTCACAATAAACATCTTTGTAGAGTAATTAAGGCAACATATTGCTACCTTGGTTTCACAGAGCTATGCCTAGAGGGTAACTGCTTGGGACCCAGAACCAGGGGGTCAGGAGATCAGCAGACTTCAGGGGAGCTGAAACCAGGAGATGGGCGGGGCTGAGGACCAGGAGATGGGCGGGGCCGGGAGCATCGGAGATGTAAGGGAGCTGGATTAGAGAATACCACCCACTTTTTCTCCAATTTTGTAAAAGCTGAGAGCAACAAGAAACCCAACATAAATTTAACAGGATCTAGTGTTAGAATAAAAATGCTGGACATATGTAATCATCTCTAGGGTGATTATAGGACATATAAATACAGGCCATCATAAGAATCATTAAAATTGAGGGAGTGGTTACTAATCTGTAAGGAAGGCATGATGGTCTAAAGCCATTCCCCTTCAGTTCCTCACCATTTTGACTCTGGCAGTGCTTTGGATTCCATGGTCCAGCAGCCAAATCTTTGAGTTTGGTGAGAACATAGGGTTTTGTTGACCCTGATTCTGGTGGTTATCTTGGCCCTGAATTTGCAGAAGGAGAGGCCTCTGAAAACTCCTAGCTTGTGATCTTTATGTTTTAATTTAACAAATACACGTTGAGATTCCAGGCACTGTTTTGAGTACTAAAGGATGGGGAGCAGGGAAATAAAAAAAAAACCAGACACATTCCCTGACTTTAAGTTTAAACCTAATAAGCAATACAGCAGATGCGTACACAAATAACTGAAGGCAACAACAGGGAGACAGCAAAATACCAGGACTTATTTTGCAATTATTCAACCTATGTTTCCAAATTGGAGCACTGGGGATGGGTCCCCCTTCTGGATCCCCCTGTGGGCACAGGGTCCCTGTTGGCCTGCATGCCGGTGCCTCAGGGCAGAAGACAGGATGACAGAGGGGCTGCTGTTGCACCTCATCTCCTTTTTTCAGTGTGGGAAATTCTAGTTGGGTGCGGGGGATTTTAATTTTTGCACTAATTCGCTGTTTGTTTTTTTTTTGGCCAGAGTGCCTGAAGAAAATTCATCAGCATCTTTATTCTTATCCCTTTGGGGGAAGAGAGCTAGACAAGCACAGAAGGGCAGTCAGAAGCCTGATCGCCCATTTAGCCCCTCTCAGCATTTGTTCCTGAGCCAAGGCAGCCCGGTCAGGTAATTAGAGTCAGAATCCTGACGGAGGTACTTTGTTCAAAGTTCAGTCAGTCTGGGATGGAGAACTCTGCATGCCCACTTCCCTTGTTAATAGCTTCGCTGACCTTCTCCAGAGAAAAAGTCATTAGAATGTTGAGTTATGATCTGTTTCCTTTAAAATTGTACTAGTCCCCCATTTATAGCCTGTATTTCAACCCATTCTAATTACCTCTTAGAACATACTTCTCCCAGCCTTTGGAGAATATTTCAAACACTGATCCGAGCAATCAAACATGCTTCTTGGTTCCCAAGCTGATCGTGACCCGGTGAACGCAAGTCCCAGTGAAAGCCCCCTCCCCTTAGCCAGCAGCCACACTGCCCTTATCTCCGCCAGGGCTACGCAGAGCCAGGGTCCTTTGATTTCTCAACCTTGGAAGATCACCTTTCATGGAGGCTGCTGGGGGCCAGTAAGCTCATGAGGAAGAGCAAAAGATTCTTGACTTTTGCAGTCATTTTCTTCGTTTGCTGGGGGAGGTTCTCTCCTTCCCTCTTATTAGAACAGCACTTCAAGTCTCTGGACATCTTCCTCCACCACTGGAGAGTAGGCTGGCTCATCCAGAGCCCATGAGGGTAATAGAGCTCTTGGATCACTTCTGCTTTCTCCCTACAAAGCACCCACAAGGTGAAAAAAAAGTCCACATCGGCTGATGAAGTCAAGCGTGTCATGGTGCCTCTTGAGTCTGGCTGTGTCCACTGAACTTTCTGCCTTGCCTGCCTTCTTTTATATGTCAGCCTCTATCATTTCAGACAATTCAAGTGACTCAGAGATTTTAGGAGGTCTCTGTTCCTTTTATGCTTTGAATGGGACTAAAGTCACTGCCGGGAGGAAACATTTTCATAGACTTTCTAAATCTCTCCACCACTGAGAAGAATTAAAAAAAAAAAAGCATTTCTCTTGTCTCTTTATTTCTAATCACTTTTTCCTTCTAACGGGACTGAAGTACCATGAGAAATGGCACTCTTTTGCAGCAAGGACTCATTTGCCCATAACGAACACTGAGTACAAAAGCAAATTAAAAAAAAAAAACCAACCCTATGCTTAGAGAGACCATTAGGAACGATTTGACATTTATTGAACAACAGATGGCGATTAAAAGCATAAAAGCTAGATTGCCTTGCTAGAAACAAAGGGTAGTTCTATTGAGGAAGTCTAACGTTTCAATTAAAATACCTCTCAATGTCAATTAAATCATATGAAGATAAGTCTGAAAATGGGTTCTAGCTGCACTATAATCAATAGTGCAGTTAAAATCCTCATCAAGAAGCACCCAAGTTTTTAGTCTGACAGTTTGCTAAGATTAGCCAAAGCTTCAGGAAACCGTTTCCTTCAGTGCAGGGTTCAAAAGGTAAACATTTAACCAGGAGTGCGTCATACGTATTAAACAGATTTATTTTAACGATGAGAAGGCAACCTCACTGCCTTTGCTTTGTTTCAAACCTCATCCACTTTTCATTATGGATTAGGCATTAGTGAGGGGTGGAAAAATAACCCCATTATTTCCACAGGGAAGATATTGTTTTAATGATATTCGTATTCTTTTAGGAAATAGCAAGCTGGAGTGGAGAGAGAAGTGAGCTGTAGGGCAGCAGACCTCAGTTTGAATCACAACTCACAGTCACTTTGCGCAAATGTCGGAAATGATCAGAATCCGTTTTCTCATTTGTAAAGATGTCATCAAAATATCACCTTTCCTGGATTGCCTGGTGCCTTCTAGGGTTTCAGGGAATGAGGGCCCCTATCTTTAGCCTTCTTTTAGATGAACCTCTAGATACAGAATCTTTGCTAGCAGATGTTACCAAAACCGAGCTCAGTGGGAGACTGGTTCTGCTATATGTTCTATGCCATAAGGTTGTTGTGTGTTTTACCTTGAATTTCATCCGTCTAAAATTTGTACCGGAAGTCCTAACTCCCCAGTACATCAGAATGTAACTTGGTTTGGAAATAGGATTATTGCAGATGTAATTAGCCAAGCTAAGATGAGGTCATGCTATAGTGGGGTGGGCCCTAATCCACTATGACTAATGTCCTTATGAAATGGGGACCTATGGGATCAGACACCCAACTCAGGGAGAATGCTACAGTGAACATGAAGGTGGACATCGGGGTGGGGCTACAAGCCAGCCACCAGAAGCTAGGGGTGGGGCTTGGAACAGATGCTCCCTCACAGCCATCAGAAGGAACCAACCAGGGTTGACACTTTGGTCTTGGACTTCCAGCCTCCAAGACCACAGGACAATACATTTCTGTTGTTTAAACCACCCTGTCTGTGGTGCTCTGCTACAGCAGCCCTAACAAACTCATACACTTGGCAACTTTGGTACAGCATCCTGCTTTTGAAGGTTCATAAAGCAGTTAACCAAAGTCAAGTCTCTGAGAAATACTGCTACTAAGAATTATCTCTACCTTTATTTAATCCAGTGTTTCCCAACATTTGGCGAGGGAAGACAGCCCCTCATCCTTCCACTCCCAACCCCCAACACACACAAATAGCAATGTACATACTCTGGACTTACGCTGGGAGAGAATACTCGGGGCTGCTTTGCCTCTAATCCACCCTTCTAAGTTGCTCCACCCCCATTCCTTCACCTCAGGCCGAGGGCTTTTCACTCCTGGTTCTTGCTCTCTCGCCAGCCACAGCCTGTTGCTTAAGCATGCGCTTGGCACCACTCCAGCGAGACGCCAGTGCCTCTGTCACCACTGCATCCCTACGGGGCCTTTTGGGAGCTCTGGCCCCTTTTCTCCACTTGTGCTCTCCATGCGTCAGGTGCTGCCTGAGAATGTAGTGAAACTGAGTTGAAGGGTGAATTTGGATCCAGGACAGGGAAATGTAGTGTATTTCAAGTGGAGTCTCCACTGCTCTTCAGTAATCCTTATTTTCTTGTGCTGTTTCTCCATTACTTGCTTGCCTTCCTTCATGCATGTATTCGTTTGTAAGTCCAGGGAAAGGAAATCCCGGGGCAAAATACCTCTGAAAAACGAAATCAGTCAAAGGGAGAAATAAAGTTTAAAACCCGTTTATTGCTTACAAACTGCAGTCCAGAGCCGTCTCTCTCCTCTGCTCCAGAAGCATGCAAGCAAGCAGGCCTCTCCCTTTAAACTCTCAGGTTCAGACACACCCTTGGTTGCCCAGGTAATTACCCATTGACATGGAGATGAACTTGTCTCCACCCCTGAGAATATGCAAATGAACTAAAGCCAGGCAAGATACTATGGAAATTTTACAATTTTACCCACAGGCCATCCTTCCAGAAATCTCACCTTACAATCTACTCATTCCCCCTCTTCCGCAAGGGTCCCTGGGAGAGAAAACAGGAGCATTGTGACCAGACTAATGGCATAACATAGCAACAGCAATAAAATTATGACAATCCTCAAGCCAGAGGATTCAGCTAGGTTCAAAGTCTTATGCAGATTAAGTCCATAGCCCTTCCATTTCATAGGCAGGCAGTAGCTGAGGGTTCAGAGCAATCATCATGCCACAACTGCATCCAGGGGGCACATTCAGGCCACAAGGACTGTAGGAGAAAATAACCTTAAGGGTGATAAGATACATGTTTCAATGACACCAGCATAGGTAAATCGTCTTGTTCATCAGATAGGATACATGCAACAGAGTGGTCTTGTGATAAAACAGTGGCAGGAATGGGATCTCATCCTGGTCTAGTACACCAGACTTTCACCCCCCTCCCTGTGAGTTACAGATGGGTCAATATATAGGGCTACGGGAGGTACATGCACTGGCCATAAAGATAAAACAAAACTTCCTCGCAAGGTGCTCATACCTCCTGGACGTTTTGGGTACACTACTGTGACCTTTGGTGGCCATTCAGCTGTTACTCCTCTAGGAATACACATGAGGCCAACTTCCAGGCCTTTCCCCCAAGGTGCCAGAAGGGCCAGCCATCTCTGGTGCATGTGTCAAAATGCTCAGGGCCAGGTCCATTCAACAGTGTCTCCAGGGCTTAATGCAGTAGGGGCCGGCAGCAGGATGTGCTCTACTGGCCGTATCCTGGCTTCCATAACTCTTCTTTGGTTTGGATGTACAATTGTGTAGGAGAGGCAGCAAGGTGTGTGAGCATGTCCACAGGGCTCAAAGCTCCTTTATGTGGCTTCTCATTCAAACACCACAGCACTGTCCATAGGTGAACTGACCAACCCTGTAGACTATTGGTGTCTGACTTCAGGCCAGATTTCAACAAACCGTTGTACCTCTCTATCTTGCCTGCCCTGGTAGGATTATATGGTACATGAAATTTCCACTTTATTCCTAATTGCTGCACCCATTCTTGTAACGCATGTCCAGTAAAGTGGATGCCTTGATCGCTCTCAATCACCTGCAGCCGGCCATAGTCTGCAGAGATGCTCCAGGCCCTTCTTGGTGGTTTGCTGATCTGCATGACGTGCAGGAAAAGCAACCAATAGTCCAGTAGCCATATCCACACAAGTCATGGCATACCGATATTCTTCTGATATGGGCAGAGCCCCAATATAGTCTATTTGCCACCTGACAAGGGGTATTGGCCCCCCTTACTATTGTCCCATGTTGCTGTGGGACTTGGTGTAAGTCCCTCTTAGAGCACACAAGGCACTCCTTCCGGGCTTTGCTGACTTCTTCAAAGGTTAATGGCAAGCCCCACCGATGGGCTACAGCCCACATTGTTTTTTGACCCGCATGCAACAAACGCTGGTGCAGCCATTGGGCCACATCAGAGGCAGGCTTTCCTTCTAGCCAATGCACCTGGGCCAATGTGTCTGCATCATCATTCCCTGGGGATGCCTAAGGCAAATGGCCAGTCACATGATATACAGTAACAGTCTTAGTCTGACCAGAGGCCCATAGGTCTTGCCACAACTCTTGCCCCCAAAGGGGCCAGTGACCAACCATCCAGTTGGCATGATGCAATGTCAGTAGCCACAGGGTCAAGCCCTGATAGACGCCCCAGCTGTCAGTGCAGACAATTATGGGGGAAGGCTCCTGGGTGATCATGAGCCATACTGCCCGCAAGTCAGCCCATTGGCTGCTCTTCCCTCTCCATCCTCCATCCATATTGTCTCAGTCTTGGGATGGAAAGACACAGCCCTCCAATTCGGGGGCTGCCCATGACTGGAGCTGTCTGTGTACCAAGCATCTTCAGGTATGAGGGCTTTTCCCTCCTGATGAGGAGTCTCAGCTACCAAGGGCTGAAAAGCAAGTTCTTCCTGTTTTTCACTGGTATAGGTCACTGGCCCCAATAACTGTTGGAGTTCTCCACTTAAGGGACTAGTAGAAAGGGCACTGCACTGCTGTAAATATGCACCCCATTTGGCCAGTGTAGGTGTCTGTGCCATGCCTTTGGGTCTAGTCTCGCACCCACCCCGTGATGGGACAGGTGGTTATTACCTTGGTCGGAGCTGTTCCAGTAATGGGCTCTGTAACCAGCAAGGCGTGGTACACAGTAGCCAGTTGCTTCTCTATCAAGGTGTACTAGACCTCTGCTCCTTTCCATAGTTGTGACCAAAATCCAATAGGTTGGTGTGCCCATTCAAGCTGCTGCCAAAGAACCCATCCATAACCATCTTCGGTTACATGAACATCTAGCTCACAGGGTCTTGATGAGTCCATTACATTCAAGGCTTGTACGGACTTGACTGCCTGCTTGGCAGCAGTAAAAGCAGTTGCACATGTCTCATCCCAGTCCCACCTGATGCCCTTTCGTACCAACCGGTATAAGAGCTTCAGAATTTGTGCCAAGTGTGGGATAAACACTCTCCAGTAGCCCAAAAGACCCAAAACCTCTTGTAATGCTACCACAGTGGTAGAGGTGGGGAAAGCCTGGACCTTGTCTATAACTGCTTCAGGAACAAATTTAGTTTTACCCAACCAGACAATCCCGAAGAATTTCATTTATGAACCAGGTTCCAAAGCCTTGGTACTGTTCACAGTCCATCCTTTTTCTTGTAGATGTTGCAACAGTCTAGGAACTGCTCCTTCTAAACCTGAAAGAGAATCAGATGTGAGCATAATATCATCAATATAGTGATACAACCGCACTGTTTGCGGTTTCCTCCATGTGGCCAAGTCCTGGGCTACAAGTCCATGACAGATGGTGGAACTGTGGAGACATCCCTGTGGAAGGACAGTGAATGTCCACCGCCGGCCTTCCCACGTGAAGGCAAAGTGTTCCTAGCTTTCCTGTGTTATGTCAATAGAGAAGAAAGCATTAGCAAGGTCTACTACATAATGATATATTCCCAGTTCATGGCTGAGGGTGTCCAGAATGTCTGCTATAGAGGGGACAGCAGCATGCAAAGGGGGTGTGACTTTATTCAATTCCCTGTAGTCTACAGTCATATGCCAGGAGCCATCTGGCTTTCCCACTGGCCACACCAGGGAATTAAAAGGAGTATGAGTGGGCTTTATGATCCCCACCCTCTCTGACTCCTGTAGAGTTTCTCCAATTTCCTTGTGCCCTCCAGGCAATTTATACTGCTTAATATTTGTCACCCGCAGAGGTACAGGCAGAGCTACAGGTGGGTGCTTAGCATGTCCCCTGAGAACTGCCTTTACCACACGTACCCTCAGTCTGAACTCCCCTGCAGTGGTCTGTAACCACAGGCCCTGCAGGATATTTAGCCCCAAAATATATTCAGGGATGGGAGAAATATACACGGTATACTCCTTTGGGGATAAATGCCCTATCCCCAGTGAGATTTGGGCTTTCTTCACTCTAACTGTCTTACCCCTATAGCCATCTATCACAACAGGGGTCCCGGGAAAACACTCAACAGGGTTGCCATGAATCAGAGAACACTCAGCTCCTGTGTCCACCAGTGCCAGGACACATTGTACATTCACAGGGGACCAATGAATTCCTAATTCTACATCTGGCTTCTGGTCCATACCATGTCCCCCAAGGTGGGGACTTTGACCGCCCTCGAGTCGAACCACGATGCCCAATTGTCCTCCTGTGGGGGTGAGGGCTCAGGGGAGTCCTGAGTACTGTCTCCCATGAAGTTTTGCAGGGACACAGGGCCGGGCACGAGGCATTGGTTTCTGTGTTCTGGACCTCAGCGGCTGGAATTGTTGCTCTGGCTTTAATTGGTGCCACAGTTCTAACAATATTCTATTGGGATGCCCGTCGAGTTTTTGTTTCACTGCCCCAGTCTTTATCAAATCAACCCACATCTGGGTCCTCGAGACCTTCACGGGGCCTTTTTCACCTCTCCTTTCAGTCATGGCACGTACTTCCCTCCGTGCCCTTCTTGTTTCAACCTCCCCCAGATCTGCTCAAGTGTGAGTAGCCTCCCTTATGGGTTGCCCTAGGTGGGGGGCAAGAGTATTCACTAGGGACCCAAAGAGAGATGTGGGAGCTGTATGTAGCACCAGGTTTCTCATTCCTATAGTGAACACCTCCTCATCAGGGCCCTGGGGGTCCATATTATAGATGATATTTTTCATTTTTCATACCCAATTCCCACAGTAGCTGTTGGAGCTCTGCATACATTTTCCAACTACTGGGAAAATATGGTAAATCACCCTGATTAGGCCAAACTATCCTGATGGCAGCTGTCAGCTATTCCAGGAATGTCTGATTCCCTGAGGCATGATGGGCATTTTGCAACCACTGCTGGAGGGAAGGGTGAGTCGTCAGGGAAGCCATTCTACTCATCTCAGTATCTGACACAGCAATGTTTTCCACCCCCATATCCCAGAGAGGTAAAAGGCATGTAGGCAGAGCGTCCGATGGCCTCTGCCTATACCAGACACTGTGTCCACCAGCTCATGCTGGGTATAGGGGCGGAGCATGGAGTGCTCCACAACCTGAGGAGGGGCTGCTCCTCCCCCTGAGGAGCTTGAGGTTGTTTTGTTTTTATTTTCTTTATTACAGCTGAGTGGGGCTTTAAAACAGGAGAAGATGGACTTCCGGAAAGATGGCGACATGAACAGACCAGCAGAAAAATTCCTCCCAACATTATATTTATTCACGAAAACACAGCAAATACAACTATCCCTAAAAGAGAGAACAGAATACACAGGAAAGTGCACAGCGTACAGGTACACCTGAGAGAACTCGGCAGCCAGTGAGACGGACAAGATACGGAGCCTTGACCCGGCAGGACTGAGCGCTCCTCCCCCCCAGAGCTCCAACAGTCAGACACTCCAGAGAGAGGACTCGGCACCCGGCGAGGCGGGATGAGCCGTGACTCAGCGAGACCCGAGCGCTCCTCCACCCCAGCACTCTGGTGGGAGTCCCGGCAAGGCTGGTAAGATATGGAGCCGCGACCCGGCGGGACCGAGCGCTTCTCTCCCCCAGCGCTCCAGTGGGAGGAGAGGATTCAGAGCCGGGAGGGAGTGGAAGTCTGCACTGGGAGCGCCGACACACAGCCTGCGGTGTAGCAGAGATTGGAGAGACAGAGGGCACAGGGGCCCAGCCGGGAACGTGCAAGTTGCCCGCGGCAGGCTCCAGGAAGGAAAAAGAAAGGAAAAAAAAGGGAAGAAAAGCGCGCGCTCAGTCTCAGCGGTCTTAAAGAGACAGGAGCTCAGTAGATGGGCTGGATAACCCTGCAAACTAAGCCCAGCACACTGGGAGTCCTGGGGAGCGTTGGACCCCTTAGCTGGCGACTGGGAAAGGGTGGCAGCTATTAAGACCCCCACAGAGATCAAGAGCTTCCCATTCGTTCCCAACCCAGCCAGAGTTATAAAGGGCCTTGTGGAGCAGCACGGCCATGGCTCTGGAATAGTGGAGCAATAGCACCACCTACAGCATTCACACAGAACCCACTCTCAGTGGCTTTTTTTTTTTCTTTTTGTTATTGTTTTTTCTCCCCTTTCTTTTCCTTTTTTTCTTTCCCTCTCTTTCAACAGCTTCCCATTCATTCTCACCCTGGCCACAGCTTTAAAGGGCCGTGTGGAGTGGCGTGGCAACCGCTCTGGAATAGTGGAGCAATAGCGCCACCTACAGCATTCACACAGAAACCACCCCCGGTGGGCGTTTTGGTGTTTTTTTTGTTTTGTTTTATTTTTTTTTCTTTTACGTGTTGCTGCTTGTTCTTTCTTTTCTTTTCCTTTTTCTCTCTCTCTTTTTACTTTTTTTATTAGTAGAAGTATTTTTTTTCCTCTTTGTTTCCTTTTTTTCTTTTCTCTCCTCTCTTCTCTTTCCTTTTTAAAGTCATAAAGAGCCCAGCGGACATACGTGACAACTACCAACAACTAATTCTATAGTCATGAGAAGACAGAAGAATATGATACAGACAAAGCTTCAGACAAACACCACCCCAGAGAGAGAATCTTAAGGAATCGACATGCATAGTCTTCCAGAAAAAGAATTCAGAATGAAAGTCATAGCCATGCTGACAGATCTACAGAAAAATGTGCAAGAGCTGAGGGAGGAAGTGAGGGAAGTGAGGAAAGACAATGCAGAAATGA
>JAQQAC010019963.1:51110875-51177746 GCA_029783875.1 Phataginus tricuspis | reverse complement strand
AAAAAAATATATATATATATAATAAAATAAAACAGGAGAAGATGGTACCTCTGGCAGTGGCCTGGGTAGCAGATCCGCCAATGGCCCCGCCTCCTCCTCTCCTCCCTCAGGCCCCTCCACCAACGGCTCCTCCTCCACCACATCCAGGGCTGAAGGCACCACTCTTTCCTCCCCCTCCCCCAAGGCCTCTGCAACACAGCTTTTCCTGCTATCTCCTCCCTCACCGCTGCCAAGGAATCTTCTAGGAGTGTGACCTGCCTTTTCAGTAACTGTTAGGTTCCCTTTAACACACTTGAACAGCAGTTGCACCCAAGTGTAGCAAAATCCCTTATCGTCTACAGCAGTTTCTAAGTCCCCCACAGCAGTTTCTAAGTTCAGTTTCTGTTTCTCAGAAGTTCCAAGGCCACCATCCTGCTCACCAAGGCCCTAAATTCCTATATAAGCAGCACCCCACTTGCTGCCGTTGCTGCTCTCTCTCTTTCGAGGCGGCCACTCTGTCTGTCTTACAGGGAATAAAACCACACTGACGGAGTTCTCATGTCCTTCTTTGCGAGCGAGTGAGCCGGGTAGCTAAAGAACCCTTTCAGTAACCGTCTCTCTTCTTTAACAGAATCCCATAGGTTATCGCCTAGCTCCTACAAGCAATGCTGAAGTGTGTCTCTCTCCTGCCTAAGTCCCTCTCTCTCCTCGCTAACCCTCTTGATAATCCTCTCTTTCTTCTGTATAACATTTTCCACTATCTGGATGAAAAGAGACACTACAATACCAGCCGCTATATGGCCCCCTAAGGTCTCCAAGAGGTCTTCCAACTCACGGAGGGCTAATTCTGCAGCTTCTGGTGTGTCCACACTTCCCCAGTTCTGGGGAAGGCCCCACCCCTCTAAGAGGTACTTTACCCTAGACCAATTCCCCACTAGGGGTCCCCAACTTGGAAGCCCCACAGCTGGAGGGATAACAACAGGTGAAGCGGCACCCTCTGCCGCTGCATCCACTGCAGCCTCCCCACCATCCACAGGAGCAGCCCTCCCAAAGGTTGCACCCATCATGACAGATTTCAGGTTCAGAGGCACCCTGCTGACTGCTGCCAGAAGTAAGTCTGGGGAGAGGAAATCCCAGGGCAAAATACCTCTAAAAACCAAAATCAGTCAAAGGGAGAAATAAAATTTAAAACCTGTTTATTGCTTACAAACTGCAGTCCAGGGCTGTCTCTCTCCTCTGCTCCTGAAGAAGCAAGCAAGCAAGCCCCTCCCTTTAAACTCTCAGGTTCAGACACGCCCTAGGTTGCCTAGTAATTACCCATTGACATGGAGATGAACTTCTCTCCACCCCTGAGGATATGCAAATACACTAAAGCCAATTTTACCCTCATCATTCATCATCCAGTGAGTGGTCCACTATGAGCCAGTTCCTGTATTATTCCTGTAGGTAAATGAGTGGGGGCAGACACTGGTGAATCCCTTGCCTCAAATGCTGATGGTCTAGAAGAGATCAACTAGTACAATGGGAAGAAAACCATTCATTGAAGTACTACCATATTAAACAGTAAAGGAAATAAAGAGTAAGCAAGCCAAAGATGGGAGAATATATTTTAGGCAGAAGGAATAGCAGATCTATTCAGGAAATCTCAAGCTCTGGTCAGACTTTAGGTTACTAGTAGGGGAGAACAGATTGTGAAGGTAGAAAGGAGGCAGGGGATAAACATATTACGTGCTAAGGCACCTGGAGTTTAAAATGTTGAAAAGGATATTTAAAATGTTTAATGCTATAGGCAAGGAGAAGACACTGATGACTGCATATAGTGATCAGATTTTCATTTAAGAAAGGTAACTTTGGGATTTTAAGTGATTTTCATTTTCTTCTTTGTCCTTTTAGGCATTTTCAAAATTCTCTGCCTGCTTTAGTTTTTGAAAATATCATATGTGTTACATGAATATATTTTCATTAAAAGGTTTCAGACATATGCAGAGAAAATCCTGGCTTTTCTTACCATTCTTCCCATCAATTTATATTCTCTCCCAATAAGTTTGATCTATTCTTTCAGTCTCTTATTTGTCTTTCTATGCACTTCTGTGTGTGTTTGTGTGCACATGTGTATACCCATACATATATATCTATATACACACGTTCATTACACACATGGGACTCAGATTTGTTAACAACATAAATACGATCATGCTATGCCTCTGCTTAGTGCCTTGTTTTTTCACATTTGCAATGTTCTGGAACTCTTTCAACATATGGATTCATCTCATTCTTTATAATGGTTTTATAGTATTCCACTGAATCATGTAATTTAATGTATTTGAACCATTCTCTCATTGAAGGAAATTGCTATTATAAGCAGTAACTTCAAAGGTATTTTGTACAAGGGTATTTTTGTGCATATGTGCAAGTATTTCTTTAACTCCAAGAAGTAGAATTGTTGGATCAACAAATATATAGCATTTAAAATTTTGAAAAATGTTGTCAAAAATGGCCTCAGCAATTCACTCATCTACTGTTTTTCAGTGAATGAAATTATCAATATTTTAAATTTCTTCCAATTTTGGGTGTCCAAAAATTCATTAAAAAATATTCATCATCCTTGCCACAGTAATCAAGACTATTTGGTATTGGCACAAGAACAGACCCACAGACCAGTGGACAGAATAGAGAGCCCAGATATAAAGCCAAGCATATATAGTCAATTAATATACGAGACCCCCGCGTCGCGGTCGTGGAGTGGCCTCCTGTGGTCTCCGCTGCAAATGGCCTCCGTGATCTAGTGCCTCCATCCCTGCCACCGTGATGGTGCACTGAGGCCCACGGAGTCGCTGCCAAGGTTTCCACCAGCTACAAGCAAGAGCATGGCAGCCATCCCCTCCAGCGACTCACTCGTGGCCACCCACAACTATAACCAGCACCGCCTGGGTTCCACTTCCAGTAACAGCTCCTGTGGAAGTGCCGAGTACCCTGGGGAAGCCATCCCCCACCACTCCAGTCTCCCCAAGGCTGACCCGGGTCACTGGTGGGCAAGCTTCTTTTCCAGGAAATCCACTCTCCCATTCATGGCCACCGTGTTGGGGTCCCCCGAACAGCGAGTCCACCTTCCAGGGGATGGTGGGAGGCAGGGGCCAGTGGAAGTAGCCTCTGACCGCAAACTCTGTCACAGCTCGGGGTCTCCCCAGTCCTCCAGTGGCATGACCACCTGTGACCTGGTTCAAGAAGCCATGAGGAAGCAGCCTGGCAGGCAGCCCAGCAAAGCCAACACTGGGGCTCCATCCTGAGTGGCCACCACCAGCCACCAGGCATCTGGAGGCACTAGGCTCACCAGAGCCCTGCTAGCACACCCGCCCCAGCCCGACCCCGCCCAGTAGACGAGGCAGGCTGCAGCAGTTGGGTCCTTTCACGTCAGAAGAGCAACACACTAAAAAGGAAGTTGAGGGAACCCTGCTTTTTACTATCCAATCCACACACGAACCTTCCTGATACCCCATGACCGTGTGCCTTGCACCATGTGGAAATAAACTCCAAGCAGCCAGCAAAAAAAAAAAAAAAAAAAAATTATATGATAAAGGAGCCATGGATATACAATGGGGAAATGACAGTCTCTTCAACAGCTGGTGTTGGCACAACTGGACAGCTACATGTAAGAGAATGAAACTGGACTGTCTAACCCCATACACAAAAGTAAACTCAAAATGGATTAAAGACCTGAATGTAAGTCATGAAACCAGAAAACTCTTAGAAAAAAAATATAGGCAAAAATCTCTTGAACATAAACATGAGCAACTTCTTCATGAACATATCTCCCCGGGCAAGGGAAACAAAAGCAAAAATGAACAAGTGGGACTATATCAAGCTGAAAAGCTTCTGTACACCAAAGGACACCATCAGTAGAACAAAAAAACATCCTACAGTATGGGAGAATATATTCATAAGTGACATATCTGATAAGGGGTTGACATCCAAAATATATAAAGAGCTCACGCACCTCAACAAACAAAAAGCAAATAATCCAATTAAGACATGGGCAGAGGACATGAATAGACCCTTCTCCGAAGAAGAAATTCAGATGGCCAACAGGCACATGAAAAGATGCTCCACATCGCTAATCATCAGAGAAATGCAGATTAAAACCACAATGAGATATCATCTCACACCAGTGAGGATGGCCAACATCCAAAACACAAACAACAACAAATGTTGGCGAGGATGTGGAGAAAAGGGAACCCTCCTACACTGCTGGTGGGAATGCAAATTAGTTCAACCATTGTGGAAATCAGTATGAAGGTTCCTCAAAAAACTCAAAATAGAAATACCATTTGACCCAGGAATCCCACTCCTAGGAATTTACCCTAAGACTGCAGCAGCCCACCTTGAAAAAGACATATGCACCCCTATGTTTATCTCAGCACTACTTACAATAGTCAAGAAATGAAAGTGTTCATCAGTAGATGAATGGATAAAGAAGATGTGGTACATATACAAAATGCAATATTATTCAGCCATAAGAAGAAAACAATTCCAGACATTTGCAACAACATGGATGGAGCTAGAGGGTATTATGCTCAGTGAAATAAGCCAGGCGGAGAAAGACAAGTATCAAATGATTTTACTTATCTGTGGAGTATAAGAACAGAGGAATAACTGAAGGAACAAAACAGCAGCAGACTCACAGAACCCAAGAACGGACTAACAGTTACCAAAGGGAAAGGGACTGGGAGGATGGGTGGGAAGGGAGGGACAAGGGGGAGAAAGGGGCATTACGATTAGCAGACATAATCAGCAGCAGGGGACACGGGAAAGGCAATATTTAAAGAGAAGACAAGTAGTGATTCTAGAGCATCTTTCTAAGCTGATGGACAGTGGCTGTAGTGGGGTAGGTGGGGGGGACTTGATAATAGGGGGTCTAGAAACCATAATGTTTTTCAAGTGATTGTACATTAACGATACCAAATATATATATATATATATATATAAAAAGCCGGAAAAAAGGAAAAAAAAAATATTCATCAACCTTATTACTAATGAGGCTGAGGATCTTCACATGTACATTGCCTATCTGTAGTCATTCTATAAATTGCTTTTAAATCGTTTTTAATTTACAGTTATAAATTCTATAAAATGTTTTAAAACTTTTCCCATTTTTTAAATTGGAATTCTTACTTTTATCTCGTTAATCTTAAATGCTTTATATATAATCTGGGTATTAATCCCTCCCCTTTTTAATATATAATATGCAAAATTTTCTTCCAATTTGGCATTTATCTTTTAATTTTGACTTTTATTATAAGGATATTTAAAATGTATATAAAATAAGACACGATAATTTACTTTTCTATGATTTCTAGGTGTTATATCTTGCTCAGGAAAGATTTTCCTACACTAGACTAATTCTAAAATTATGTTTTCATTGGTGATTTTATAATTTCTAGATTATAATAGTAATAGAGCATATTTTGGCACATGGTGTGATATTGGGATCTAAGTTAATTTTTTTAATTCAAAAGGCAAAGCAATGTCACAGCACCATTTATTGAATAATGAAATACTATTATACTCAGAAATAAAATATTTTAAAGATATATATTAATTTGATGCTATTGTAAAGTTGGGTTCGAAGGGATCAGGAAGAACAATTAGGAGATGAAAAGGAATGCAACCTTTGTTGCTAAATCATAACTCACAGCCTCCAAGGTGTGTAACTAGAAAGAAAACTTTCAGGTAAGGAAGTCTGGTAGCTTAAACTAAGGAATTGGCTTTGGCAGGAATAGAGGTGACTGGGAGAATGAACCCGAGGTGTAGAGAGGTGACAGGCGTGAACTGAGAGATCGCTATGGACAGCAGAAATAGGAATTTATAACTGACTGAGGGAGAAGGAAGGATCCTGTGTGATTCCCAGGTTATAACATTGGTAACATTAAGGAGCAAGGAATTTCCTGGACAAGAGAATAGATTGACCACAGTAAAATACACTTCCCAATGTAAATTAATAAAAATGCTAGGTACAATGTTTAAAAAAAATAAAATTAGTGGCATGTCAACGAGCAAGAAGACTCTCTAACACTAAAAGTAAAAGGGAACCATTTTTATTGGTAAGTAGGAGCAAAGCCACCTTGCTCAGGGAGGCCTGGATCCATTAGAGCCATTCGTGGCTCAGTTTTGAACATCATCTTGGGATGGAGTCAGTTCCACAAGCCCTGAGTTGGCGTCAGGGCCCCAGAAATTGAATAGCTTGTGTGAGGCTTTGGGCTAGAAATGTGCTTTGTTTCCTTGTATAGGGGGAGAGAAAGCACTGCCTGCTAGAGAGGGGCTGCAGCCCGAAGCGAGCTCCTGCCTTGAGCTAGGAGTGGAAACTGTCCTAAGAAGCCACTATTCCAGGACTGCCATGAGTAGGTGTGGAGTCCAGATTTATAGGACCAGTGCAGCCCAAGAACTTGGAGACCATAAACTAACTTAAAGTTGGTCTGGGGCTGGTGAACTCCATGGTGCCTAAGCAGATAAACTGTAAAATTGACCAACTGGGGAAGAAGTAGAAAAATTGATAGAGATGAGTTCCATACCTAGACTCTTAACAGTGCAAGTACAGAATATCTAATGTAATGAGAAATCCTAAGAGCCAATGGAGGGGAAAAATACAAAGGCTAACTATAGTCTCACAATAGTAAGAGTGTCAGCATACTTCTCCTTAGCACTGACAGTTGTCATAATGTAGTGGAACATATTTTCAAGGTCTTAAGGATGAACAATTGGGGATTTAGGAATCTATAATGAGCCAGTCTATTATTTAAGAGTGAGGATATTATGTACTTCTTAAGTTTATATCAGGTGCTTATTTCACACATTCAAAAAATTAAATAGAAGAGTGAAATATATAAAAAATATATAAAATTTATATATACCCATACAAATATATAAAACAGACATTTTAAGGCCTACTAGGATTTAGAAAGTTTATTGTCCACATTAACTCTAACAGATTATACTCACTAAAAAGATCATGAAATGACATACTTTAAAAAAAATTTGAATATAGTTGATATACAATATTATATTGATTTCAGATGTACAACATAGTGATTCAATAATTATGTACATTACTAAATGTTCAACAGAGTAAGTGTACTTAGCCTGTTACTATACCAAGATATTACAATATTACTGGTTATATCTATGCTTCCATTCCTGTGACTAATTTAATATACAATTTGAAATTTGTACCTCTTTATCCCCTTCACTTATTTCAACAGAGCCCTCCATCACCCCCCACTGCCATGGTAACCATCCATTTGTTGTCAGTATTTATGGGTCTATTTCTTTATTGTTGTTTCTTTTGCTTTTTAGATGTCATATATATGTATGTGTGTGTGTATATATATGTGTGTGTGTGTGTGTGTGGAATTGTATGGTATTTATCTTTCTCTGAACTTATTTCATTTAGCATGATACCCTGCAGGTCCATCTATGTTGTTACAAAGAGCAAGATTTCCTTCTTTTTTATAGCTGAATAATATTCCATTGTGTATATCTTCTTTATCCATTCATCTATAAATGATATGCTTTAATTTGAAGAAAAATGTATTCAGAAGGAATAATTGAGATGCAAATAGCAAAGGGGACAAATAAATTATAGAGGTAAATCTAAATGAGACTTGATATTAAAATCAGTGAGAATAATAACAATATTGTTCATAATATGTGCTCAAAACAAAATGAGCACAATATCAAATAAACAAATAAATGAAGTACAATAGTAAGGGAGTTGGGTGGGGGAATTCTGAAAGGAGTTAAAGTATGCAAAGGTCCTAGTTTAGTTTAGAAGGAAGACAGAGATGTGTATTAACTTTAGCCTTTGAGAGAGAAATTTGAATTTAACTCTCTCTCTTTCTCTCTATATGTATATAAATTTTAGATATAATTTATACCTTATAAAATTTAGCTATAATTACTAAAGGAACAAATATGGACTCTAACACTAAATGGGTAAAAGAAAATAAAGGAAGTGAAGAAAGTGAGATTAATCAACAGAAACTAAGACAAGAAAACAAATAACGTAGAGTGAAGGCACAGCAAATAGAAAACACCAGAGGAATTAATAAGTAGATGAGGGAAACAGGACGGAGACCCTAGAAATTACCTTAGGCATTGAACTTGGTTTATAACTGAAGGGACATAAACATCAGTGGGGAAAAGATATCCTACAAAATTCATGGTATTGAGACAACTGACTTTCTGTATGAAAAGCAAGTTAGATTACTACTTCACCCCACACAGAAACAAATTCCACACAAATATGAAAAATGAAATTCTAAAACTACCAAGAAAATCATATTGAAAAAAATACGTAGAAAATATTGAAAAAATGTGAACCTGGGATAAGAAAGGAATTCTTGAAAAGATTGAAAAACATAATCCATTAAGGAAAAGGTAGTTAAATTTGACTCCACAAGGCAAGACACTCTATAAACAAAGTTTAAAAACAACCTATGGACTAAGAGAGGATATTTTCTGTGTATGTAATAAAGGATCAATATCCAGAATAAGTAAAAAAATCCCTACAAATGAATAAGAAGACAGATTGAAAATAGAAAATAATGTCAAAGAATATAAAAGGCCAGTCACAGAAGAGATGTGAATGAACAATAAAGACAAGAAATTCGAAGTTTTCCATTTCCCTACTTATTTGGAAAATGCAAATTAAAACAGGAACAACATGTTTTAATTTTCTGTTTGTCAATAAAAGTCTGACATTTTCCCATTTTGATGAGCTTGTGGGACAAGATATGTAATAAGCCATTGGGAAAAAAATAAATACCTAACATTCAAGCTGGTATTTCAATCTTCTTTTTTTTCCTTTTGTTTTGTTCACTACTGTGTGCTAGTCCTGGCAAAGGGGATGGGCCAGCAGAGGGCATGACATGATTTTTGCTTGAATGAATGAATCCCCCAAAGAAATCAGGCATCATCTTCCCTTGTGTTTATGACAGAATGTTTAGGTCTCACTAAAATCCAGATGTTGAAACTCTACCCCTGAATGTGGTGGTATTTGGCGGTAGAGTCCAAACAGATTAATACATTCGCCTTGACACCTTATCTCATTTTTATTTGTATCATTTTATGGTTCTTAACATTATTTTGTCTCTGTTGGAGTGATTTGTTAATATGTTTACTTGTCTTTATTCTCCATTCTCACCCTTCCAAATTGTAAAAAATTTTGAAGGCAGACGCTATTTTTTATCTGATTTCCCTATAACTCAGCATATCATGTTGGGTATAATGGGTGCTCAAAAGTTTAATTCAATAAAGGTTAAAGTCATGTAATCTTCACTAGAAAAATGTGCTGACCGTGAGAACCATTGTTTAACAGTGAATCTCCCAGAACTTTCATGTATCAATTTAAGGAGATTTGTAGCCTGTGAATGAAAAAGGGAATTTTTTCTTACCCCACCTCATAATTTTAAGCTTCTCCTTAGGAGAGGGGGAAAAAAGTCTATAGGATTTATTTATTTATTTTAGGAAAATTGTGCTTAGAGGAGGAAATGAGAGTTATGGTAACAATCCAAGCATCCTGAATTTCCCCAAATTAGATTTGCTTTTCTTCACACAGCTGATGCTCTCTCGGCATTTGATTACTAAAGGCAACAGGATCCCTGAGTGACTTTGGGGTCCCTGGAAAGTGGGGTTTGGTTTAATTAGGCCTCACTGTGTGCACTGCAAATTGATTCACACTGGTGGGGAGAAGGACGGATGCAGAGAAAGAGTGACTCTGCTCCATTCTTTTGCCGGCTACTTCCCTACATCTCTTTCTGCATCTCTTCCTACACCACCTCTCCTTTCTACCTGAATCCTTCCTTCTTAGCACTTTGCACCCTTCTTGGGCTGTTCAGTTATAACTTAGTCTCATTTGTTAAAAAATCTCTCTTAAGCCTGTACCTGTTTTGGCTTTTCTTTATCTGCACACAACTTATCTTTCTCAGGGATGAGAAAGGTGGACATTTGGTATTATACAGACACATATTCTGTAAACCACCCTAGAAAAAGCTATCACTGTTCAATGAGTGTACTCTGGTGGTTTAGGGACAAGGGGAAAATTTAGCAATCCAGAATGCTGGGGCATCACTGGGCAGAAATAATTGCTAATTAGTATCCTACTAGCTTGGGAACATTAATTGGCTTTGGGGTTATCTGCTTTCTAGACTCGAAGTGCATTTTGTTATTTTAGCTTGCTATATAGGATAAGAGAAGAATGACAATTACCAACATAGTTTCAATTCAGTAATTCAACCTAATGAAGACTTGTCATTTGAATGGATTATTCAGTGGTTGGTCTTGTTTTTCTGCCAAGGTTTCAGAAAAACAAACTCAGATATTCCTCAAGTGTGAGAAAATACATCCTTTCCTTTAAAATAATTTAGAGACTTTTAGTTTATTCATGGATACAGGAATGCTCACAAAAGAATGGTTATCGTATATGACTATTTAAGTAGCGAGAAAAGAAGATACCTTTTGAAACATATCATTTTCATTTCAGAACACATCAAGCAATAATATAAAATAAAGTGCTTCAAATTGGTACCTTTAATTTTCTCCTAGAAAGAAAATTTGTCAGCTTTTTTATGATTTATTGAGGCTAAAGGCATATGTGAGAACAAGTTTTATGATTAATTAAATGAAATTACTTGAGCATAATACTCATAATGATACTATCTTTGAATTAAAATTTAGTTGAAGAAGATTGATGACATTTTCAATCAGCAGATTGATTAAACCCTTGTTAATCACACATAAGTTAATATGTTTGGATTATGTATTAATCAATATACTGTAGCAACATCCACTTACTTTGCTCTAGAAAACTGTTTTGCTGATATTTTTCTAGCAGCTTTATTTTAGAAGTTAGAGTCCTTTCATTTTCTTTATATCAGAGGTCTCAATAGAGCAGATGTAGATGTGAATATAATTATAGCAATAATTTTTTTGGCTTACGTTTTTATTATCATGGAAGTCTTTTTTGGGTTCTGATGATTGCATTAATGATTATTCTTGTAACTGAATTTGGACTCCATCACGTGTAGATTATTTTTGTTAGAACAGTGCAGTGACGGAACTATGGCTGATGAAGTCTGCAGCCGCATGGCTCTAATGGCTGCCTGTCTGATTTGAACTCTCATCGGCTGTTCTGCTTCCCACTTGCAAGCAGGGTGCTGACTAAAATGAAATCCATTGTGTTTAACATTCTTAAGCACTGTTAGCTATTTAGGCACCTTTCTCTTTCTTTGACAATTTACTCCCATGCCACCATGTCCCATTTCTAGAGGTCTAAGTCCTGATGAATTCATATTTGTCTTTGTAGGGAAATGTGACTAGTGCTTTTTGACACAAAGCCACAGAAAATCAGTTTTCTTCGGGTCTCGGTGCACTTGTGATAAGCCCCACATTGGAAACTTTTTGTTTTGAGTGTCTCTATGCAGTGCAATAAAACCAAATGGTGTGGGTGGACAATCAACCCAGAAACCCTCCTCCTCCTACAGTTTCTGAGTTTATTTTCTATATTTTTATTCACTGGGCCAAATTCTTCTCTTAGTTCTGGTAAGAGTTTACATGCTACAAATAGCTACCCTTGAATGAGTGGGAGTTTTCTAGGCCCTCAGAGGACTCAATTTTGGGCTGTCAGTAGCTCCTGTCAAAACCCGTCTGAGAAAATTGATATTTGAGAAATAGAGCTTAGAGATACGTAGTCTCCAATGTGTGCTAAGCTGTATCCTTGATCACCAGAAAGCTCTAAATGTGGTGCTCATTATGTTAGCCTTTCCCGACCAAAACTCTTTCATGGATCATGTTTTAGTGTTAAGTCTTTATCTTTTTTTTTTAAAGCATTAATACTGGAAACAGTGAAGTGAAGAATATTTCTGTAGCTTCTGTAAAAACTACTTACAGATACTGCCCATTATGGTGTTCAATGTTCCTTGTGTAAGAACTCATGTGATGAATTCCTTTTAAAATTTATTATCAGGAAAAGTTTGTCTCTATTGAAGAAGTAAAAGTTGTTTTATTCCTCCAGATAACAAACGCTGTCTCCTCTATTGTTTCCCTTTATGCACTGGCTATCAGGAAGCTCAGAACAAGTAAATGCTGTCATAAGAAGAGAGAATGAGAAATCCCAGGCAGATGCCAGCAGGAGATAGGAGTGAAATCTGTCTTTGTCTTCCCTGTATCTGTTCATTTACTGAGTAATGGGCATTTATTAAAGGACCCTGTGTTCCAGGCACCATACCAAACGCTGGGGAGAACATGGTCCTTACCCTGGAAGGAATTATGGTGTGGGAGGGGACAAGGTAAATAAATACAAGCATCTACCATTCAGAGCAGGGCTAGAATAGAGGGATGCATGAACTCCTGCAGGGAGTAAATTAGGAAGCATTCAGCTCAGCCTGGAGGCTGGGAATTTCTCTCTGATGAACTATGAAGGATGAATTCCTGGGGTAGAGGTGGAGGGCACAGCCCGATGGCCATCAGGGAGAAGTAGCAAGGCAGCCGCGGCCGTGTGTGAGGGGAATGAGGCTGGAGAGGTGGGCAGAACCCAAATGGCAGAGGTCTCAGGGCCTCGCCTAGAAGTTCCTGTTTATCCTCTGGGGTGTATAGATTTGTAAAGGTATTTTAAGCAGCAATATCACATTTGCATTTTAGAAAGCCTCTGGCAACCTAGCAAAGACAGTTTGGGAAAGGGGCCATTGGGAAGCAGAGGGTCAGGAAATACTTGCGAGACTGTACTGAGACTGAGGTGCTGGAGAGAACAGGAGAGATGAGGCAGAGAGAGAAACAGGACGTAGAATCGAAAGGGTTGGCTCCCAATTAAATGCTGGGCACAAGGAGAGGAAGCAGCAAAGATTAGAACCAGGTCTCTGGCTTGGGAAACTATGGATCATGATGACAGGAAGGATACGGAAGGAGAAGGAGGATATGGAAAGGCGCACCTATGTGGGTTGGGAGATGTATTACACTTTGGTGGCGTGCAGCACAGGGGCCTGAGAGACGGATGATGGGAGCTGCTGGATTTAAGGGTCTGGACCTCAGGAGAGAAAGCTGAGCTGAACATGGAGATCTTGGAGTTATTTCTACATTTGAGATAAGTGAATTCCTCAACTCAGTAAGATCCCTCAAGAGGAGTAGGACATGTGAGGACAGAAAGGGGCTGAGCGTGTGGGGATGGGCAGAAACACGGGCGTCCTTAAGGGAGCCCCCAGCGGCAGGGGCAGACCCAGGGAGCAAGCGCGCCGGCCTGCAGTACTCCCACTGCCTCTGTGCTGAGTCTCTTTAGGGTGACCCGCAGGCATCCCAAATTCAGCGAGTCTGAAGCTGAACTCATCCTCCTTCCCACATTGCTCTTTCTCTATTCTCTCTGTGAAGCAGAAATCTACCCATTTCCCAAGCCAGATCCGCAGAGTCACCCTAGAGTCCCTAATTCCCCAAGTCTTACAGGGAGCATTTAGTTTCTCCTTGCACCCCTCCTGCTTCCAGCCCCAGCCACTGCTTTTTGTTCAAGCCTCTGCCACTTCGGGTGGATCTTTCTTCGGGTCTTGCTCTCAAATTCAAATTTGTTCGTGTCCCTTCCATGCTAAAAATCTTACAATGGATTCTTAGTTCCTGCTCCATAGAGTTCAAAGCCTCAGCTTGGTAGACAGGATCTGGTTAACAGTGCCATGTGAGACAGCCATGTCATTTGATGTCACTCGTTTATGCAGAGTGCAAAGTAAAAACAAGTCTCCACTGTGGAACCTTGCTCCATTCCTCCTGCTTATCTTTTCTTAGTCTAAGGATGACAGTGGAGACTCCACCAATCCAAGGTCAAGGGCAGAAAACGATAACATGTTTTGTGGTGGTGAGAAATCCACTGCTCACTGTTCTACCTTTGACTAATTTCCTGGTACTCAACTGCCTGCTCCTGAACTGCAGTATTTTTTTCTCTTATCGCCACACTTTTGCACATTGTTATTTCTTTTGTCTGGAGTGACTTCCCCTTCTTCATTTTGATAGGTTTATATAAGAAATAACCCAGAGGTAGTGAATTCTCTACAATAAGGGAAGTTTTGTTCAGGTTATAGTTACCCTAGCAGTTGTTTTCTTTCTTTACCCTCTCCATCCAAGCTGGAAATTATAAAAATCCTTCCCATCACTACAATGCAGTTCAAAGAGACAGAAAGAGAGATCAGAACAAAGAACAAAAAGTCATCTCCGTGTGACTATTCAAGGCAGCCACTATTTGTAGACAGTGCACTTGAGAGGAAACCAAATCTCCTCAGAAGTAAGCTTGATGACTTAAAGATAAATTTTGAACAATTGTTGACCAAGAAACTGAAAATTCCCTGTCGTTGGGATGAAAGCCCTGGTATAGAAAAATGTCCTTTGCGGAGCACAGAGGTTTCAGATGTAGAATTCTGGAAAGCAAAGAAGAGCGCCAGCAAATAATGTAGCTCCAGGGCAAAGAAACAAGAGGATTTGCCACAGTATCTGTGGAGAGAAGTTTCTCTTAACAATATTTGGTGAAAGTTTCACCAATTCTGAGGTGAGGAAGAATGAGTAGTTTACTGTGTGCTTTTATGATGAAGTAAACTATTTAATAATCCACACAATCAGTGAGCACTGATAGTCATTCTCAACCGGGGAAACAAAAGTTATGAACCTAAAATCCCTGGTTAAAATTAAAAACAAGTATAAATTGTCGTGCTATTTAATAAGGCCAGGAAGAAAAGAATCCTATTATGTCAAGTGCTCTGAATTTTGAAAATGCTTCACCGATGAGATAAGACTATTTATATTCTGTGGCCACAGCCCCAGAGCTAGCAAAGAGCACAGTTAAGAAAACAGACAGGAGGGGAAAGGCAGTATTTAAATTTAAATTTACTCAGGCTTTGTCTGTTATTAAGTTTATTGGAAAGGAGCTAGAAGCTTCTGGACAGATTCAGTAAAAATAAATTTCTCCCTGAGATGGTCATTTAATGTTAACTACAAAATCGCTACTTAATATTTATAGAATGAAACCTTCCACAGTTGCACATACAAAATATTCCATTATTTACTTAATCCATATTTGTATTGTAGGAAATGGAATTTGTTTACTTAATTTGTAAAGAAATGCAACAGCTTTGTGTTAATCTATGTAAAAACTGTTTTTGCATTAGTTGGAAAATCCTATCTCTGGGCTTTCTTTTTTTCTCTTGAAAGTTGCAAATAAATACATGTCTTTAGAAGACTCAGATCCAAACACAAAGGATTGGTTTCTGTAACACACTAATTTCCTGAGCATTTCCTGTGTGCCAGGTGCTGTAATGAGCATGGCACATGACATCCTCTACTCTTCTGTATGGTCAGAGTCCAGGCAGGGAAGTGTGCAGGTTATGGGATGAGAGGCTCATGCAGGGGTGTGCTGGGGGCTGGCTCACACAGGCTCCCAAGAGCACTTGTGCACCTTTCTTTCCAATTCTGTGTTCAGTGACTTAATGTTGATTGCTTGAAAAGTGGGAGTATTTACGCCACAAAAATCAGCAAAGGCTACAAATCAGGTTCTCCCTGTACAGCAAGCTTATTACATAACTGTGGAAGGAGCTAGGGAATGGTGAAGGTCTGGGAGCCGGAGGTGGATGATGGGAGGCGTCATTTACCAGTTCTCCTGAAGCGCTGGCTCAGGCTGACCAAGCAGAGCTTGCAGGGAAATCTGGGAATCTAAGCACATCCGGCTGCTGAAGGTGGATTGCAAGGGGGAAGTTCAGAAAGGACCCCGGGAAACTGCTGCCTCTGTTAGCAGCTGCCTCTGTGGGTCTGCAGCCAAGCCTGTGGGGTAGGCTGGTCACGGCTGTTGAAGAGCACGGGCAGCAGTTAGGCAGAAAAGCTAGACATGGAGAAGGGAGTATCAGCTGGGGTCCCCCTGGTCCCCCTGTATCCCCATCACCTTATCTAACTGCAAAGAAGATCTCCTGCCCTTCCCTTCCCCCTGCTTCACTTCCATCTCCCAAACTTTGGGGAAGTTCCTTTGTTGACCAATCCTGTCCTTGAGTCATACAGGAAACAGGTGTCTGGGAAACACAGTTGGCAGCTCCACCAAGCTGGCACGGCACAAGGCAGCATTCCTCCCAACAGTGCAATGAAACAGATATTATTATCCCCACTTCTCAGGAAAGAACACCAAGTCAGGTTTTTCAGAAAATCGTACAGGCAACAGGTTTCTGGGAAACCGTCATATTTGTGGACAATAAAACCATTACTCCTTAAATGTTGGGCAGTTAGGAAATGTTGCTGTACCATGAAAAAGACATTTTTCAGAAAAGAAAAACTACTGAGTTTACACAAATAGGTCTGGTAGATTCCAAAGCCTGTCTTCTTACCTGGGATAGTGTACTGGGAGTGTTTTTGTTTTGTCTTTTTTGCTGGTTTAAAAATAATGACCCAGATGAAATGATGCAATCCCCAAAGTGCTGTCGGTAAACATCTGAGACAGATACACCAACCTGTTCGACCATTACCGTCAACATTCTAGTGCACAGAATGGCCAGACCGAGTGAGCATTTACAGAAACGTGTCTTCACAAGGCTTAGCTCGGTCTGGTAGTCTATACCTTGCCCTTAGCTTCTGTGGATACAAAGATGCAAGTACGGTAGATAGGATTTCTATCATCAGGGAGCACATAGTCTAGTTGACAAAAATAGCACAGCAATAATTTTGGTACCAGACCGTTTCATCTCCTTGTCCAGATTTGCTCAGCCTCATGTACCCTCCAGACCTTGGATGTGGCTTGGTGGATGGCCTGGTCAACAGTGCTGTAGCCTGAATCCTACCACTGCCGTCTGCGCTTCAGCATGGGCTCCATACTGCTCACCAACATAGGGGCTTTCGGGCTTCTTAGCTTAATCTGACTTAACTAGTAAAGGCTGTGGCTTCCCCAGCACTTCTGGGCTCAGAAGAAAGAGATGCACCATTAGCTATGCACTGGGCTTCTCTAGCAGCTTCCCAGAGGGACTGGATATCATAACTCAGAGGTAGGTCAGGAATCGACACTCGGTGGAGTGACCAATGATAAACAGGAGTTAGAGGACTCTGGCAAATACATCCTCCCTTCTGGTCCACACTGACTGTTCTCAGGGGCAGTGATTCCACACAGCTGACCAGCAGGGAGGGTGGGGGCTGTGTGACTCGAGGAAGAGGTAGCCAGTAATATGGCACTCTGCTTACACCTCCCTCCTTCCCTTCCTCATCTCCCCCCACCCCCTCACCTGCATTGTCGCTTGCCTGGGAGTGCGCCTCTCATAAAGCCTTGGCCTCTGATCTTCACCTCAGACTCTGATTTCTAGGGAACCCAGGCGAAGACAATTATCTAAGAGCATACACATGATAAATAAATTACAATAGTGACAGGTATAAAATACTTTTGGAGACAGTTGCTGAAAGCTGTCATTTTTTCCTTTTGTTCTGATGCTTGTCTTATGTTTCACTATCAAAGTCCAAGGCTCAATGCCTAACTCATGAACTACGTTTCCAAACTAATTCCTAAGTGTTCACAAGACATGATGTGACAATATATCATGACCCTCAGGTGACATGTTTGTATGTTAAAAGAGATCTCATTAAGTCAAATGGATTTCATGTCGTACAGTGGAGAAAACATGATAAAGGAAAGAGATTTCAAATCACTTCCCAGCGGTGATGACCTACTCCATCCTACCATGGTGATCTGATGAGTAAGACTTGTCACAGTAGAAATATGACTTTATGTTCTAATGCTTGTTAAAATTACTTGAGTTACCAACATTGGAAAGTAAACAACTACACATTTTCTTCAATGGAGCAAGAGTGGGTGCTTTCTTTGGAAAAGATATAAAATTATTATTATGACTATGGGGTAAAAACCCACTACATCCAGAACATCTGTAGTCAAATTGTACTAATATCACAGTAAAGACACAGCGAGATTCTAGTAGAAGTAATAAAATATGACAAAATAATAGATACTTTGCATTAATGACTAACATTGGGAAAGTATAAAAAGCATATTTCTAAACTCAGGGATAACACATTTGTATTTTTAAACGCGATTGTTTCGCAACTGCAAAATGGGTAAATTATCTTCCTTTATTAAAAGAGAAGAACTCTCCCAAATTCACTTTGGGGACTAAATCCCAAACTGCAAATAACTGAAAATAAAGGTTAAAAATGAATACGCTGATATAGCAATCTCCTAGAACAGAATGTGTCATCACTATACAATTATAACTGGGTTTACCAAGTGGAAGATTAAAAGAGAAACTGTCAGGACATTCTAGCCACAAGGATTTTTAGCAAAATCTTGTAAAAGTTTGGGCAAAGGTACAATGGTATATTTACCCTAAAGCATCTGTAAGTCTTTACAATAATTAGGAAAAGGGTTATTTTTTCTATCAAGATTTTACATTTTCTTTTCTTGGTTAGAGACAGAATCATCTCAATGGAAAATTAGCAGTCACAGAGCAATGTTCAATTTCACTAAATTATTGCACAATTCTGGTGCTGTATGTTATGAAAAGCCTTTAATGCCATTGCTGCAGGACAATCAGAGATTTTTTTCTAGTTCCTGGTACTTGAATTGCAAAGGGGAATATTAATAAGATAAAATCCTAGGATGGAAAAATCTTTCAACTCTGAAATTCTATGCCTGGATGAATCATAAGATAGCATTTTCTCATAAAGTACTTTTGCTTTATAAGATCCACAATCCTGATTATTATTCAAACCTAATTTCAGCTCAGAAAACTTAAGTAAAAGACCATCTTCAAGTTCTGAGGATTATAAGATGACAGGACATATGTTCTTTTGATAAAAAATGCACCACGGCAACAGCTGCCCACAGAAGGCAGCTTGAAGAGGCTGTCAGTCAGAGCAACAGGGAGACAGGTCAGAGCAAACCGCCGGGTCACACTCCCCGGCAATAAACCCGTTACTCCTTAAATGCTGGGCAGTTAGGAAATGTTACTGTACCGTGAAAATGACATTATGACATGCTCGGTTTGTTATTTCTCTTTAATTTTCATTTAACATTTATATACTTGAAAAGGCAGCCAAATTACACATGGTCCTTGTTAGGGTTTGAAACACAGCATAATGTTCATTTCAGTCTTCAACAAATATTTATTGAGTGTGTGCTATTTACCAGGCACTATGCTAGGTCCTGGGGCCATAAAAAGGATTATTTTCATCCCTACTTTGTAGTAGCTTACAGTCCAGTGGGATATGAGAGATGGAGGTACAATTAGAGGTCATCTAATTTTATAGAAAAGGACTCCTGGTACCTGAGAGAGTTCGAGACCTGTTAAAGGTGACCTGACTATGGAGACAGAGGAGAGATGATCCATGTCATCTGATTTTTGCAACAGAGCTGTTGAGAGTTCTTTATTCATTCATTTCCTCATTAATGCACACTCATTGAGTGCCTACTCGGGGCCATTCATGTCCCAGAGGTCACAATTTTGGCAGGGAAGGCAAATATCAAAATAGTGAAGAAAGTACAAATTCTTCAAGCTGTAACTTAGATACATAAACAATGTTATTTAATTTTTTAGTAAGTAAATTTATCTAGTATTCAAGCATTCCCCTCCATTGATGGCAGAATATTTTAACATGATCTATTCCAGGTGAATCTGCTCACACTGGTTATTTTTTTTTTTTTCCCTCTTTTCTCCTCCATCGCTGATACGAAGTTGCCCCTGGACCTTGTGGATTGTGGAAGAGGCCCATCTGGTCCTGGGTCACTGTCTGCCAATGCTGCAAGAGATGTCTGAATTTCCCTATCCTGGCCCTGTTTATCAATCCCACTGGCATCTAGTGAGATATCTATCAACACCTCTGGTCTGCCCTGCCTGGGTTCCTGCAGTGAAGTCTCTTGTCTGGGTGTTAGGCCCCTCCAGACTTCTCACTTCTCTCTAGCAAAAATAAGTATCTTATTAGACTGGAAAACTCACTCTTAGATCTTGCTTTCTTCTAAGTTTGTTGCTAAGCATGTCATAAATATTATGCCTCTAAGTTCTTTAGGGCTTGACTTTTGATAGTCAAATGTTAGGAATCTCAGATTCCAAATTTAATTCCTTTAAGCCAGTCATAGAGATGATTCTTGAAAAACCAGTTTGAAACTAAAAAACAAAAACAAAAAGACCTCTTTTCTTTCAACCTAATCTGAGGGCAGTGATAAGGGTAGGGTGGTATGTTGTTACTTATTGCTGAAAATGATAATATTTATTATGTCTCATGGTTTCTATGGGTCAAACATTCAGGCTGGGCACAGTGAGGACGTTCTTTCTGTTCTACCATGTCTGGGGCCTCAGCTGGAAATCATCAATGCTGGGGACTGGAATCATTGTAAAGCTTGTAAGTGCAATATCTACTAGCTGGGGCAGTCAGCTGGAAAACCCTCACCTGGTCACGTTGCATGATGTGGGCTTTGTCACAGATAGTGACTGGATTCCAAGAGCAAGAGGAGAGAGAGAGAGAGAAAGAGAGAGAACCAGGTAGAAGCCATATTGCCCTTCACGATAAGCCTCGTCAGTCACACAGTGTCCTCTCATTGGTTGGGGGAGTTACAAAGATCCACCTGCACTGAAGGGAAGGGAACATTGACCCTTCCTCTGGTAGGAAAAGGTTGTCTTTGTCATATTGTGAGCATGTGGTATGGGACATGTATTGGCGTGGCCATCTAGGGAAAATATAATCTGCCACAGGGAGGTTAGCAGGAAATATGGGGAATTAAAAACACTGAGTAACACTTTTCAACATTATTTTGTCACATTTGGTCTGCAACTGACGGTCATTATCAGTGCATTCAGCTGTGGCCGAGAAGAAGGAGTGCGGGCCCTGATGGAGAATCAAGCTGTGTGTTGGTGGTGGGTAAAATGTCTCTTTCTTAGGATGGGATGGACTTTCCAGCTATTCGTGTCCCACAGAGGAGATGGGTTTGCCCAGGCATTCCTTTCTCTCCTCTCTCCAGCCACACCTCTTGTTTGCTGTCCTTTCTGTTTTCCTCAGGGACTGAGTTTGCGTATGCTGGATTTCCCCCCATCCCACCACCAGTTCCTGCCCACTTCCCCTTCTACATCATAATTGAATGGTCCAGCCTTTTGCTGGGGAATTAATTGGGTTATCATGCCTTTATCTAAAAATAGCTTTTTTTTTTTTGCCCATGAATTTTAACAGCTGCCTAACTGAGGTATCCATGAATTACCCAAATAATTAATAATGAGAAATGTAGGCTTTCAAAGCCTGACTGCAGGACTCCTTTGAGGATGAGACCAGGGCAGGGGAGGTAGAAGCAGCTCAGTAGTTCTAATCACGCCATGCAGATGCCCATCTGTGCAGCTTGGGCCCGGGGTTGACCTGCTTTCAGGAAGTTTAATTAGCAGGGTCAGAAGAACTGATTCTTCCCATGCTTGGGCAATGGGGTTAATCTAGCAGAACAGTGGAGCCCAGCTACTCTCCTTTTTATTATTATCATATACTTTTAAATGAAATAACGTTGTTATTCTGGTTATAAAATGAATGCATGCCTATTTTCAAAATTTTAAACATTTCTGGAGTATATAGAGAAAAAAAGAATCATCTGAAATCTTACCACACAGATTTAACTCCTCCAGCAATCTGGCAAACATCCTTTCCTATATATTTCTATATGCTTGGGTCCCTATAGCTATATCCATATGTAACTATATACACATATTATAAATACAGTTATGCATCCTATTATTTTTCATTCAATAACAGATGGTGGATATCTTTTTTCCATGTCAATAAATATAGTTTTACATCATCAGTTTTATTGACTGTATAATAGTCCTCTATGAGACATACCATAATTTAATTCTATTGAATAACAATTATGCTCATTGCAATTTTTTGATATTGTAATCAATGCTTTGAAGAACTTTCTTGTACATCCATTTTTATCTACTTGTCCAGATTTCTAGGATTCTTTATCATTATGAAGCCCTGAGTGAAGAAATCTGAATAAGCAGCCTTGTTCCAGAGAAGCTGTTTGACAAATATGCATAGAAGGCTATGCTGTGTCAGAAGACTGATCTAGACAGCTTGGGATGCAAAGATAAAAAAAAATCTTCAAGCTTAGAAGGAAGATAAATTCTTACACAAATAATTATAGAGTAAGATCAAATTCCCACCAGAAGTATGAACAAAGTACCCCAGGAGTTAAAGAGACACGGTATCAGTTTGCTAGGCCTGTTGTAACAGAATACCATAGACTGGGCACCTCAAATAGCAGAAATTTGTCATCTCACAGCTCTGGACACTGGAAGTCCACAGTCAAGGTGTCAGCAGGGTTAGTTCCCTTGTGAGGGGCCTGAGGGAAGGATCTGTTCCAGGGCTCTTTCCTTGGCTTGTAGACAACCATCTTCTCCCTGTGTCTTCACATTATCTTCCCTCCTTACACATCTGGGTCCAAATTTCCTCTTCTGATAAAGGACAGCAGTCAAATTAGTGCCCATCCAAATAACCTCATTTTAACTTAATTACATCTTTAAAGACCCTATCTCCAAATACAGTCACATTCTGAGTCACTGGGGGGTTAAGATTCCCACATGAATTTGGTGGAGAGGACATGATTCAGCCCATGATAACAGTAAAATATTGGAGAAATTATTGTATAAAAGCCTAAAGTCAGGCTAGGGTGCTGTGGTTGGGAAGACTGAGGACCCTCTGTGAGCTTGGTGGAGAAGGTCTGGAGACTGGGAATGGGGAAAGGGAAAAGTGGAAAGTGTGTCTGCTGGGAGACAGCCCTGAGGAAGTGAGCTTTATTCTGCAGGAGGTGGGGAGTCATGGATAATTTTAAGCAGAGGAGTGACATGGTCTATCCATCATTTAGATGCTGCTATTAAAATACCAAGTGTTGATAAGGATGTGGAACATTTTGAACTCTTACAGCTGGTGGGAATATAAAATGGAGCAACTATTTTGGAAAACAATTTGACAGTTCTTTTAAAACCTAGCCATACATCTACTATATGATGCAGCATTCCTCTCCTAGATATTTACCTAAGTAAAATGAAAACATGTCTACACAACGATTTGTACATGGATGTTAATATCAGCTCTATTCATAATTTTCCCAAACAGGAAACAATCCAAATATCGATCAACAGGTGAATGGCTAAACAAATTATGGTATATCCATTCAATATACTAGCACTTAGTAATACGAAGGACAGAACTATTGATACCTACAATATGGCTAAATCTTAAAATAATTATGTTGAATGAAAGAATCCAGCCCCCCCACATAAAAGTATCTATCGTGTGATTCCATTTATATGAAACTCTAGAAAAACTAATCTGGGGATGAGGGTTGGGAGCAGGTGTGGAGGTAGGGGTGGGAGGCAGAAATTACAAAGAGGTTATGAAGAAACTTTTGAGGAGTGATATAATTGTTCATTATCTTGATTGTGGTGGTTTTGTGGGTGTTTACAGATGTCGAAACATCAAATTGTAGACTTTAAGTACAGGCACCTTATTATATGTCAAATATATCTCAATAAAGAGTCAAGCAAACAAATGGAAAACAAAACCAAAATAAGAAAGGAAGGATGTATGTGGGGTGGAGAAACAAATTGGAACAAAACCTTGAGGAAGCTACAACAGTTTGGAGGCTGCTCTAGACATTCAAGGGATTTTGTGTCTGAGTGAGTGTTCCCTGGGCTTGACTCTGCTTCCATTCTGGGACGTGAGCTCTTAGGAAAGGCACTTTGTCCTTATATGATGGTGGAGGATGCCAGCCTTTCTTCTGCTCACCCTCTGCTACATGCATGGAATAATTTTAGGTATTTGTAGTGGTGGTAAGTAAGTCAGACACATATCTGTTGTGCTCAAGAGGCTACTAGTCTAGTGGGAGACACACACTAAAAACAAAAGAATATGTTAGGTAGTGTTAACTGCTATGAAGAAAAAAGCAGGGTAAGGGACTGAGTGATAGATGGTGTTTTGTCTGAAGGTTTCAGCCTTGAGCAAGTTCACTATGGATTCAGTTAGACCAAGAAAGGACAACAGAACATTTTTGGGATAAAAGGGTTTACACCTGGCTTTATTCTCATGGCAGTAGGTCAAGCACTAGGATCACGCCTACATCCAGCAGTTTGCAGCTCCATAACCCACCTCAGTCTGCCCAGAGCCCTGGACCAAGCTCTTTATATAGTGGCTCAGTCAATAATAGCTCATTGCTAATGGGTGTGGAAGCAGTAGCCTAGCAGTAGGACAATCACATCAAGTAGCTTAGGGCCAGGTGAGGATCTTGGCCATAGGAACTTCCATTTTCCCCACGAATGTGCACTGAGTGTGGGAACTATTTTAGTAGGTATTTAGAAAAGATCCCTTTGGAGAGATGACATCTGAGCACAGATATGCATGGAGTGGTGAAGGAGGTTTGTTGAAACCAGAGACAAATGTCCTAGGCTAAGAGGCTGGCAAGGGCAAGGGTCTGGAGGCGCAGTGGTAGTGGCTTGTCGAGGAGAAGACTGGGAAGAGTAGAGGGAGCAAAGCAAGAGCTTGAGCAGGTTCCTAAATTGCCACCAACATATGCCCAATCCAGCTTCCTGCTAAGTTACACTGGGTGTTTCCTCTTAAAACAACTTTCATGCCAGAATGTTGGAAGTGTTAGATATTGTTTGAACTACTACTCGGTTGGCTGTCGCTTGGGTTCTCTTCCTTAGGCCCCCTCTGCTCTCTCCTTTTGGGCAGGCATCTTGCCAATGGGTTTCAGCCCCAGGCAAGTTCACTACGGATTCAGTGAGACCGAGGAATGACAATGGAACGTTCTTGGGGTGAAAGGGTTTATTACCCAGCTTGTTCTCCCAGCAGTAGGTCGAGCACTAGAATTACATCTGCATCCAGCACTCTGCAGGTCTGTAACCTCCTCTGCCTCTGCCTCCGGGTCTCTCTGCCCCACAGCCGTCTCAGTCTCTGTCCTCTACAGAGCTGTACCAACGTATTGCCCACACATGTGTAGTGAGCAGGCTGACCGGGGCCAGGTGAGAATCCTGGCCACAGGCACATTCACTTTACACACTCCACCCCTCCAGGATTCTCTCCTCTCAATTTGTGTCCTCAATCCTCTGCAATGGCCCCTGTGTGAGGAAGCTGGAACCTTATGACCAAATTCCATAATAACAACAGAGGCTATGACAATATACAAATAAAAAAATTATGACATATTATAATAACCTTCAAGCCTGAGGAGACCCACTGCCACCAAGCGGTCATCCTGGCTGTATTCAAACCAGTTTTGCTCAGATGAGTTAACCAAAAGGACCATGGGTGGGCCTTACAATACCCACGTTCTCCAGCCTCTCCAGCAGAAAGTCTTGCAGACACACAGGCCGATCTTGTTGCTTTGTCTCTGGCTTCTGCTTCATCGTCAGTGGCCAGAACCGCTGCTCCAGTTTCAATTGTTGCCACAGCTCCAGTAAGAGTCTATTTGACTTTCCATCCAATTTCTTTGTCTGCTCCTGCCTTTATCAAATCACCCCACATCTGGGTCCTCGTGACCTTCACGGAGCCCTTAAAATTCTTCCTCCGAGTAGCAGACTGTATTTCCTTCTGTGCTTTCATTGCTTGAGCCTGAGTATAGGAGCAGAGCACAGAGTGCTCCACGACCTGGGGAGGCGGCTGCACCTCTTCTGGAGGAACCCATGGTTGCCGAATCTTTATTTTCTTTTGGGCTTTCCACCTGCTTTCAATCAGGCGGGGTCTCCACCGAGGAGGGGCTGCCGCCTCCGGCACAGCAGGCCCCCCCCCACCTGTTCCTCACACGTTGGCTCCCGCACTTGGGCTCACGGCTCCGCTGCATCCTTCCCCCGCCCCGCGGCACCTGGCAGCCTGCCCTCTCCTGGGCTACTCCTTCTCGGGCTGTGCTCTTTCTCATGCTGATTCCGCTCAGCTACCACCACATGCTTTACCATTTCCAAGCACCTCATAGTGACGCCATTTCACTCACCAACACATTTTTACCTCCTCAGCGGCACCTCGCAGCTCACATTCTCGTGCTGCCTCTTCTCATGCTTCCTGCAGGACGGGGTCTTTCTCCCTTATGGCCTTTCTCAATATTGTGTGAAAAAAATTGTCCACCATTCCCGTGGCCTCACCAGCACTCTGTTTCTCTAAGGAATTCCCTGTTTTGCTGAGGGCCAACCTCACTGCCTCCGCTGTTGCCTCCACCCCTTCCCAGTCTTGGGGCGGGGCCCAGTCCCCTGGGAGGCAAGCCGCCTCAGACCACATGTCTGCTAGGAGACACTCAAATGTCTCCCCATCCATAGGTGCGGCCCGCTGAAACACTCCTCCCGTGAGGGAAGCCTGTTCCCTCCCCGTCAACAGTGAATCCTACTGACATAGTCAGTTGTCTTGCCAATGGGTTTCATCCCTGGGCAAGTTCACTGTGGATTCAATGAGACCAAGGAATGACAACGGAACGTTCTTGGGTAGAAGGGTTAATTACCTGGATTGTTTTCCCAGCAATAGATCGAGCACTAGAATTATGTCTGCATCCAACAGTCTGCAGGTCTGTAATCCTCCTTTGTCTCAGCCTCCGGGCCTCTCTGCCCCTGCAGCCATCTCAGTCTCTGTCCTCCATGCTGCCACCATTCCTGTCTCTGCTCTCCTGCAGCCCTGCAGCCCTGCAGCTGTGCCATCGTGTCTCCCAGAGCCCTGGGCGGAGCTCTTTATAGAGACTCAATAACAACTATTGCCCACATGAGGGTAGTGAGCAAGCTGACCAGGGTCAGGTGAGAATCCTGGCCACAGGAACCTTCACTTTATCCACAGCAGGGTTGGGGTTGGTTATGGCATTTGTTATAACAGGATTCAATCTACATCTCATTAGGTTCTCAGATGTGAAAAGTCTTCCAAAGATGTCTTTATTTATCATTTATCTTAGTGCCCAGTGCTCGGTTGATTCCCAAATTAAAACAAATCTGAGTATGAACAAGAAATGGATAATCACTAGTGGTTGAAAAATTAAGATAATTGCTACAACCCTATAAAATATGCCTTTAAGATGTAGCATTAAGAGGAAGCAACATTCTTGGCCATCTATTATGAGGCATTTCCACCTGTCTTAATTAATTCTCTCAACAGCCCTATTATTAACACCATTTAGCAGCTATAGAAACCAAGGCTCAGAAGCACTAAATAACTTGTCCAAGGTCACACAGCTCGTAAATGTCAGAGTCAGGACTTCAAGGCACATCTGCTGCCTCCTGTTCAGGACTCCTGTCGCTGTACCAAGTCAGTCTTTAGCGCTATGCTTCAACATGCATAATGCCGGGCTGTCATGCACAGAATACAGACAGTCCTCTTGAGAAAGCAAACAACTTCCTTGAGAAAGAGGCCCCCAGGCTTTATCTCTTGACTGTCAGACCTACCTATCTATCTGAACATTCTGGAGGGGGCTGTCCCGGCTCAGCCACTCCTCCCTTCTGACAAGAATTCTCCAAAGATACTGGCAGCAGAGGGAGGCTGGGGGAAGGGGCTAGGTCATCCAGGGGTGATTGAACACTGCTCCAGCATCGAAGACCTGATAAAAATCTGGAGCCTCTGGGCACTCGATTTTTAAAGTAATCCTGTCAGTTCCCTAATAATAGTAATGAATTAACCAAACAGTGAATTCAGTGGTATTTTATATCCCAAGGGTATTGCTTTCACACTTCAACTTGATAGCATGATTTATCAAGAGATAAATTACAGCTGGGAATGAATGGATTTACTGATGTCAGAGAGACGACAAGTATATTCCGAAGATGTTACCAGTGATGGGCACGTACCTGACAAGCATACTTGAGAATCCCCGAATCAGAAGCTTCTCTTCAAATACTGAATAACCCTACTCTTCACTTTAGATGTAGGTCATGGCAAGAACAGAAGGATTTTGTTGGTCTAAAAACCCCTCCCCAAATCATTATGACCTGAAAGTATTAATTACTTTGCTCTTTGAAGATGGGGTATGCAGCCACCTCAATCATTCTCTGAACCCCATCTAGAGGATAAGTAAATAAGTAAATGTGGGGTTATGCTACTGGAAATGAATGGTGGGCTCCCCCAGGCCCCACTCCCAATGAGCCATTCCTGTGTGTGTGTGGAATTTTCATATGGGTGTGTGTGAACGTTTGGCTGTTGGACTTGCTCACTGCAAGACCTCCTCCTTCTTGGATGTAAGGGAAGGTGAGGTGACTTCCAGCAGGTTGCTCAGAAGACTAACCAGAAAGCAGAACTGAGAAAGAGCTTAGGTGGAGGGTGGAGATGGCTTGAGCTCCCTGGAGGTGTGTGAAAATGGCCCTCTCCAGAGGGAGGCAGACCTGGAACTGTGAGCTGAGAGTGTCCTGTTCTGCAAATCCACAGATGCTTGAAAGTACAAATCCAGAGTACGTACTTTCAAGAAAAGACATATTAAAAGAACTCATGGTGAGAAATGGTCTAATGAATGTGCTGCTCATAAAGTATTTTTTTTTGTTGTTGTTTTTTGAGTCTTTTATGAGAAGAATAAGAATGGGCTTGTTTTTGTGGGCAGGAGTGGTGAGGGGAGGTGGGGTAGGGTAGGGTGTGTGTGTCAGCCCTTAACAGTATCTTGATGGGAAAATAAGTGTGGGGCATCTACCTTATAAAAGAGGCAAGTGAACCATGTATTGAACGTTGGACATTTAAAACATGTTTTTAAAACAAACTCCAAAGTCTGAATAGTGTTCAGTTAGCAAACAGACACATAATATTTTGCCCAACAAACCAAAGCAAAATATGTAAGTCATTAGAAAAAGTAGATGTAGAAACAAGATTTAACTTCAGCAGCAAGCAAGCAAGCAAGCTTGCTCATTAATGAATAGTCCACTCAAGGAACAAATAGGATTTCAAATGCTCCCAGCTTTTGGGTGGTTTAAAGCTAGCTGTAACTAGACGACTATGTACACAGATTAAAAGAAAATGGTGCAATGCAGTTTCTCCTTACAGTCCTTTAAAGCTTTCCAATAGCCAGAAGCATCTGTCAAAATCCCAGGGAGGTGCTACAAAGAACTATTTTCAAGTTCCAAATTCAGGGCACCCGATGAAGTAAAGGTGCGTGTCGTTTTCCTCTTGGGTATGAACAGCTTTGCCAAATATAAATTGTGAAACTGTTATAGACACACAACACTTTCACATCACATAATATGTGGATCTCTCTAGACTTGGATACATTTTTTTATTATAAAAATATTTAAGTTGCTTCATGTATTCTTTTTTTTTTTTTCCTGGCCAAGTTCTGAGTCTGTTTTTATAGGGAATTAAAAAAAAAAAAAGAACAAGTGTGAGGCAGTCTGGGGAGACATCTGGTTTTCAGGATAAATCTCTAAGACAGAACTTCACCATCTTGGACATCTGACTTCCAGATAAATGCTCCAAAAAAATCCCTAAGGGTCAGAGAAATATCTTTAATATACATTCTTCATACTGTCTTAGAGAGAATATGCCCACAGGCTAATGTCAGAGACAGAGCAGAGCTGGACAGAGGCTTGTATCATTCTATCTCAGAGTCAGAGTCTTGGATGTGGAAGTGAATTTTGATAGGTGTCCAAAGCAACTGTTGACCGAGGTGCTCTTACAGTCACCCACACTTCTAGAGAACAACCTGTGGAGGCAGGGTAACTCAAATCAATTGGATTCAAATTCAGGTGGACAGAAAAATCCAGATTTGGCCATCATTCGGCTTGGTGTCCCGTCCCTTTCTCAGGTGGGCAAGGGAGGGGAATCTTCATTTCTTCTGTTATCACCCTTAATTTGAGACCCAATGTAGCCCAAAGTGGGTAAGAAAATGGAGAACTACTAATAATATTAATTTTGTCCTACCCGGAAATGTACCACCCCAGCTTTTCATCTTTCTTGGACTAATTGACACATTGGTTTTTTGTTTTGTTTTAAAACAGTGATATCAATTTTCTTCTGTCTTTGGTTTGTTGAAGCAGAAGTTGCTATGAGTCACACACTTGATCTGGTTTTTATGAATTCTTAAATATATTACACTTTAAAAAATTATACTGTAAGAATACACAGGAAGAAATGGCATTTTCAAGTTAAGACTAACATTTTATTTATATATATATATATGAAAACATGCAGCTTGAATAAGTTTCACAAGCTACAAATGGAACAATACCGTGAAAGCTCTAAGCTCTACCCTGGTAAAGAAAATCACCAGAATTCTAGAAGCTCCCTTGTAAGTCCTTCTAATTCCTATCTGGAAGATGCTAACCACTGTTTTGACAGGTCAATTTTTTAAAACAAGAATTACTTTAAATACATGGAATCATATATGTACTGTTTATCATCTGGCTTCTTTCATGCGACCCTGTGGTCGTGAGGGCCAGTGCAGCTGGGTGTCGCCGTAGTTCACTCATTTCCATTGCTCTAGTATTTCATTGGGCAAACGTGCCACAGTTCATTATCCTTTCTACTGTGGAGGAACATTTGGGCTGTTCAGAGTTTTTGCCTATTATGAAAAAGGTTGTTATGAGCATTCTTGTACCTCTTTTGGTGAACATATGTACCGTCTCTGTGGTTATATACTTAGAGTGGAATTGATGGGCCAAAGAGTGTGCATATGTTCAGTATTAGCAAATACTAAACAGTTTTCGGATCTGATAATAACAATTACACTCTAGTTTGAGAAAACGCTGCTCTTCATTCTCGCTGCTTCATATTGCATCTTTTATGTTTTGGCCATTCTGGTAGCCATATGAATGGCAACATTTCTGAGACTATACATTGTAAAACACAATAATTAAGTTAAAATAAAATAAAATATATTTTCATATTTTAAAGATTAAGTAATGTCCCAAGAGAGACTTATCTGTGGATGACCTCACTGGGGAATACTGTTGACAGATCAGTTGTGAACAACGTTTTGAGGACAGCTGGTCTTAATTATTCCGTAAAAGATGTGCAGAGTTGCTTTACAGTGTGGGAGTTTAGAATTTAAATAAAAATAAAACATTTTTCACTCTATTGTGTGTTTCATGGGCATTTTGAAGAACTGTGATCAATACCTGATTGCAGGCAATCTAACCACTGGTTAATCTACCTCAGCACAAAAAATAGTGCTGCAGAAGGGAGTCTGTTCATATGCTAAATACTCTGAAGCATTTTTCCCTGAGGCAATCTAGATTCTTCTGTCATTTATTAATTCACCTTTCAATATTTCTACTAACTTGAAGTTTTTGAAGGAAGTCTACATGTGTTTCTTATTGCATTAAGCTGTTAAAATTTGTTCACAAAATGATTAGTTCTGAACTGACCATGCAGCAATATTTGATCCCAACTATTAGTTAGGAATGCATTTCATGGGAAATAACAAATTAGTTGGCCAAGAGTAGCTAAAATGAAGAGTTCGTTTTCCTCACGTAATAAGAGATTTGCTGGTTTTAATCCTTGTTACCAGCAGTTGTTATTGTTCCAGCTCCTCACCAGGGTCTTTGGCATCCAGCTTTCAGTCATTCTGTTCCATCATCCTTAATGCACCAACTGTCACCCTCATACTTGCTGCCTCATGCTTACAATATAGCTGCTATTCTTCCCACATCACATCTGCATTTAAGGAGTCAAAGAGGGAAAAAACATAAGTTAAAAGAGAGAGTGATTCCAGCCATATCTTTCCCATATATCTGGAAAAGTAAAGCACCTCAGAAGACTTCTGCTTACACCCTGTATCGGTTATCTGCTGCTGAGAAACAAATAATCCCCAAGTCAGCGGTGAAATGACAGCAACAGCAGTGCTTTAGGGGGCAAATCAGATGAAAAGAAAACCAAATAATTATTATTTTACAGTTTCTATGGGTCAGAAATGCCACAGACACTTAGCTAGGGGGTCCTGGCTCAGGGGTCTCTCATCAAGCCCAGGTGGGGTGTTGGTGGGGGTGGAAATCGCAGGAAGGCTGACTGGGGCTGGAGGAGCCACTGTGGAGCCAGCAGCCAGCGGGGAGCCTCTGTTCCTCACCATCTGCGTCCCTTGGTGTGTGGCTTCCCCCCCAGGGCAACCGATCCCAGAGACAGCCAGGCACAGAGCACACTTTATGAACTAGCCTTGCACGTCTAATGCTGTCACTTCCACCTTTTGAAGAGAGGAGTAACGAAGAATCTGTGGACGTATTTTTAAACCACTACTGCCTCGCTGACTCACACCGATCCATTTGTTCAGCCTAATCACAGTGGAATCTGGGAAACAAGCTTATCGTCACAGGTTGGACTCATTCTTCCTTTGAAAAAAAGCAGGGTCTGTAAAGCAGGAGGAACGGGGAAAGGAACACTAGGAAGGCAACTAGGTCATGACTTCGTATGTAATGGAATTTTGGGGAACTTGACTAAATAATTCTAGAGTTTATTTAAAGGAATGAACAGTTTAGATACAGACATTTTAAAAAGTAAGGCTTTTTAAGGATGAGAAGAGGAATGACCAGACCTATTAGATTTCAAAATACAAGATGGACCAACATAAAGGCAACAAATAGAGAGCAACATGTAATTCATAAACAGATGTTAATTTATAGGAAATTAATACTGAAAGGGATGAATTATTTCATAAATGGAATTAGGAAATATGTGTTTGAGAAAGAGTCATTTACATTCTTGCTATACAAGAAAGTAAATTCTAGATAAATTAGAAAGTGAAGCATGAAAGATGCAACCACTTTAAGAGAGCAGAAGAAAATTTAGGTAAACATTTACCTTATCGCAGCTGGGGAAGAGCTAAGTATATAAGCAATGGGCTAAATAACACAGGAAAAGATTGATTTTAATATTTAAAATTACAAACTCCATGTCAAAAACATCATAAAAATTTAAATGCAAACAAGGAAATTATGCATTATTTATATTTTGATGGGAATAAGAAAAATACCTCAGCTTTGCTTGAGGTCTATGGTCCTTTTCTATGGAGCAAAAGTATCAGATTAAAAATAAAACAGTGGGAAAATATTAATATATAATGACTTAATATAACTGATAATAAAACCTCTGTATTCTCAATAAAACAGGTGAAAACATAAACCTACACATCACAGAACAGATAGAGCAAATGGATAAAAACTGGAATAAATGGCCAACCTCATTAGTAATCATCATGATGCAAATTAAAACAAAAATAAAATTTAATGTTTTACCCATCATATAGACACAGGCTGTTTAGTGTGAATCCTCAAGACTGGCCAGGATGTGGTGAAAAAGCATCGTCAAACACTGCTAGTCCCTGCAAAGCCATTTGACAGTCTTCATCAGGCCTTGGGCATGTTTGTCCTTTTTCGTCTGATAATTTTACTTTTAAGAATCCAGTCAATGGAAATAGCAGAAATGAATTTAAAAATGTATGTGTGAAGGGGTATGTCTCAATATCATTTATGGTAGAAACAAAAAAGAAATGATTATATAAATGTCCCACAGCAGTCGCATAGCTAAACAAGTCGTGGAATGCCCACAGAGTGGAATATTTGGTGTTGTTAAAAAATTTTTAATGAATTTCAATGACTTAGAAAAATGTCCATGATACAGTCTTACTTATAAAAGCAACGCACGGTGCATACGGTGTATGTATAGGATGTGAATTATGGAATATGTTTTATATAAGAATAAAAACTTATATAAATTGGGAAAACTAAACAAACTATTTGCAGTATTTTCTGAGAACCATTTTTGGGGGTTGTAGGGTCATGAAAAATTTGTATCTTACTTAAAATTACGAACTTCTCAAGTTTTCCACAGTGTGTTGCTTTTGAGATCAGAAAAAGTCCTTAGTAACTCTAAATGGATTAACTGTTTTAATCTTATCATCTAACCTATCTCGCTGCTTTTGGGGAGTCATAGTGTGTCTGTGTGTGTGTGTGTGTGTGATAAAGGCAGAGAGAGAACGAAGGGGGGTGGGAGAAAGGGAGGGAGGGAAGGAGAGAGAATTTGTTTACTATAATTCTAGGGAATTTATGCATAAAAAAATACTGAAACTCATTTTGTCAGGAAGTGGTAGATTAAACCCTACAATAGTGCATTAACTCTTTCAGGTCACTAAGGGACCAATTAGTGCATTATGCTAAGGGGTACTAAATTGTATCCTACTAGCCTGGAGGAGACCAAGCATGTCCGGAAGCTTTAACTCATATCACCACTGGGAAGTGATTCAAATCTGGGAAGAAGCTGGTTCATTGAATATTAATGGAATGGGTGAATAAATGAAGGGAAGGCAAAGAAGAGAGCTAACAAGCTAACATTTATCGATTATTTCTATGTGCCAGGGGCTTCACATTCATTTAATTCTCATGGCAACCATATGAGGCCCATATTATTATTATTTCCATTTCTCAGGGAAGGAAACTGAATTTAGACCGGGGACACATAAACACTTTTCTGCCCTTCCTAAGGCAAGATGCCGGCACTGAGCTGAGACAGCCGCTCACCTGTTGTGGTCAGGAGTGTGAAACTCGACCTGAGCCCCAGCCTTCTTTCAGACTGACGGATTCATGGAATTCCGCAGGTCAGGACAGCGCTGCTTTTTAGACTGTGGCTTTTCTGAGTATCACAGACAAGTAATATCCTAGGGGAGAGGTCCGGGAACTGGAATGCTCTTTGGGGTACCAGTCATTTACACTGAAATAAGGCTGCATTTCGCATCACTTTCTGAGAACTATTTTTAATGAAAAAAAAAAGGGTAAAATGAAGCACAGAGGAGCAAAAGATCGGCGGGTGCCTACGGAGACAAAAAGGCATGCCCGAGACGTAGAGGAAGGTGCCCTGGGTCACTGCCTATGAAGCGCTGGCGTCAGAGGGGTGCTCACAAGCTACTTCTCCTTTAACCTCTGAAAGGCAAAAATAAGGCACTTGTAAGATAGTAGTTTGGGTTGCTGAGCACAGGCATAGGCTGTTTTTGTGCTTTAGAACAAAGGAAACTGGTTCATAAAAAGAATGTATTGCTGACTTGTTTCATTAACAAGAAGCTGCAGCCCAGTCGGTTGGCTAGTGTAGACTTGTAAGTGGCAGGTGAAACTGACATATCGGAGTTCAGTAATTTCTTAGAGGGATCTTGGGCTAGGGGAAGAGTTAGTTGCTCTCGAGTATGTTATATTTCTATTTAGAAGACTTTTTCCATCTGAGGGGGCGGGTACTTTTCCTGCACAGGTGGTGAGGCGGTTTTACATTTTAGACAATTTAAAGTTTTGAGTACAGAAGTTCCATATCCCTATAATTTCATTTTAAAAAGAGAGACTTCAAGAAATAAGATGAAAGTTCTAAAAGAAGCCTTTTCATTCTTTCCTGCTTCTTAGTTTGGACACATTCATATTTAGGCTTTCAAAGAATGAAGGGGGCAAAGTGTTTCTTCCTAGAAAGAAAGTCCAAACTAGTGACATCTTTAAATAGATTTACACCCAAATTATACACTGTAGTCTACAAGCAACATTATAAAAAATCACCCACATGGCTTTTTGTATTGTGATCCATTGTGTGATACTGAAACTCCTGTAGGAGGGAGAAAATAATGATTAGGCTTAAGTAAAGTGCAAAGATATTTTCTCAGCTGGAAGCTGTTAATACTTCAGCTGATAGAGACTTGGAGAATAACTCCTGTGTTGTGTGTTTAAAAAATAAACATACAAGCACTGGCATAATTCACAGGATGAGAAATCACAGGAGGGAGATAACAGCCAAGCAGATCTGAGACTGATTGTTTTTCTGCTTAGGGATGTTACTCTTTCGCCCTGAGTCTTGGACTGTCAGCTCTTCTTGTTGTTGTCTCCGGTCCTCTGGGCCTTGCCTTCTTTGAGTAAATACTACATTGCCAAGTCAGCCAACGGCTCTACATGTTCACAGAAGACACGTAATTATTGGAAACATAAGCAGACGATTCTAAAATTTTAGAATTCTAAAATCCTCCACACTTCAAAAAATTAAACCTAACTTTTTTCTTATTGTAAAAAGCAATGCATGTTCATGATAGAAAACTTAAGAAATGTAGAGAAACAAAAAGAGTCTATATAATACTCTTACTAATGAGAGAAAATCATCAGTTGGTAGCAGAGTGTATCTATTCTTCGATCTCTTTTTCAATCTAATAGGAGTACATTTTACAACAATTTTTTCTCATATGGTGCACACAGGTTTTTGACCTTCTTGGGTCTACTCCCCTACTTGTTTCCCTGAATAATAGCTAAGTCTACACTTTGGAATCAGAATCTTTCACAACAACAGAATTCCTAGTCTGCTACTTATCATCTGGGTGACCCATTTCAGTTTCCTCCTCTGCAGATGGACATAATGTTATCCTGTTTGCAGGGTGGTATGAGGATTGTGTGTGCAAAGTGCTTGGCACTTAGTAAATGTTCAATTGCAGCGATTACAATTTTCTTCCTTTCTCCCTTTTCATACATACCTCTGCCATATTAGTGCCTGGCTGGGCTCAGCTACCCCCAGTGTCCCTTCCATACTCATTCTGTTTACAACCATCCCCAAAACTTTAAGTCTTTGGTGTCCTTTTCTTCAAGCCTCTGCCCTACCGAGGCTGGAAGGTGGTGCTTCTCACCCAGAGTTATTTGTGTCACCAGTGGTATCCACTCAGTCTTGAGACAGGACATTGGCTTTCACAACCACTAATAAAAATTCACTCCCTCACATTTCTTATGTCACACAGTAAGAATGACGTACTTTTCCTGATAGTTCTACCTGCCCATATGGACACTTATAACCTTTAGATAGCCTCTGAGTAAATAACCTTGGCCATTCAATGTTTATCCTAATTTTCTGCTTGCTCTGTCTACTGACAAATGTCACATGTGCAACAATATCCATTCCTCTACCCCTTCTCATCCCTCTGGCCTTTCCCAAATATCCTCGACACATTCCTTTCTACCAGCCAGACTAAGTGTCATGTCACAAGCTCTTCTGATCTCTGTGTATAAACTTCAATCTGTTCTGCTGTTTTGATCCTTTATTAGTATATATTATTATAGCTACTTATAAATCCATTAAAAGCTCAATTGTACAGATCCTTGAGATGCTCCCCATCATACTATTAAAGGTACATATGTTGGTCAAAAATGTCTGTATCTTAAAATTTTTCTTTGACAGATAAAGTAAGAAATGAGGTTTCCCCTCATTTCTTAATGATTACCTGCATTAAGAGGAAGCAGTAGTGAATATGTTTAGATTTGAGTGCCAACTATACTCTCTATTTTACAGTGTATACAGACTGGAGATGCTCTGAACAATCCGGCAGTAGGATGTTTGATGCTCATTTCACTATATACAGCTGTCTCTTTAACTAGAAAGTCGAGCCAAAAGTAATCAAGGTCTCACTTATCTGATAAAGGACCTAAGCACTAAGAGAGGGAGGCCTCTGCCTCTCTGAAGAGGGGAGTGTGGGCAGGAGCAGGGAGCCAGCTGGAAGTCTGAGGCTCCAGCAAGGACTGCCGCTGCACCGGAACACCTTTTCCTTGTTGCAGACTAAACTCTTAGGAATTTCTCTGTGACAAGCAAGCTGGAGGTTTCTGCCTCGAAACTGTTTAATTGGCTCCATTTAATTGGCCAGTATGAATGGGCCTGGGAAGATTTAAAAAAATACTTTTATTATGGAAATTTTCAAACATATGCAAGATTAAAGAGAATAGTATAATGAACCCATGAATCACCACACAACTTCAGCAGTTTTCAACGTTTTGCCAATGTTGTTTAACCTTTGGCCCTACCACTTACTTCCCATGCCTCCCGTGTAACTACAGTAGTCTAAAGCAAATCGCAGAGATCTGTCTAAATGCTTTAGTAGATATCTCTGAAAGGCAAGGATGTAAAAAATAACGTAATCACAGTACCATTCATACCTAGCAAAATTAGTAGTATTTCCTTAATATCATCTAATATCTATTTCATGTTCAAATTTGCCTGATTGTCTGAAAAAAAATCCGTTGGTTTGTTCAAAACAGAATCTAATCAAGGCTCACACAGTGCATCTGATTGTTAGTTCTCATAAAACTCTTTAATTATAACCGTTCTTCCTTCCCTATACCCTATTTTCATGCCATTTGGATTTTGAAAAAACTGCATAATTTTTCCTTTGAAACCAAGGTAGAATTTGGATGAGCTGTTTCTTCAGGCCTTAGGATTTTGGGGGGTAACCTGGAGGCCATGCGGAACAATATCGCAGTGTGTAGACATGCTAATGGCATCCATCATGGTGACACCCAGATGACTGAGGGAGTGATTGATGGGACGAAAGGGAACAGCTTCAGTCACAAAATATGGAAGGTTTAGAGCCACTGCTCCAAGGGACCTTCTTATGCAGGGAAACTTAAATGACAACCTAGCAGAACAGCTGCCTTGCCACTGGCCTCATTGATTATTTTTCTGTTCTTTTAAGAACATTAATTAAGATCGTATTTCTGTTCTTCTTTTACCCTGACCCAGGGGGCATGGGATCTGCGAGCTTGGACTTCACCCTTTTCCTCTGTACAGACTGTATTCTACCCCAGCCACTGTGGTCGGCTGGGTTTTGTTGTTAACACACTGCTTTTTCCATCAGTCCATCAGTAGACTCTTATAGTGATTCCAGGCAGCACGCCGAAAGTAGCTTTCACATAGCTACTAGGTGCTCTGCAGAAAAATACAGAAAAATGGAATGTAGTATGCCATTTGAAAGGTTTTCCCTTTCAATCTCAAGTTCAAACAGATGAACTCTCTTTGGTTTTAACGTCTACTTACTTGATTCCTTGGGTTTTGAAGCCACATGGTACTGCCAGGAACTGGGGAAAGGAAAGGAATCCTTTCTTGACATGACCTCTAGTCTCATCCATTCTGCCATCCCTGGGGCTCTGCATAGGTAGGAATGTGGTGAGAGAATAGCAGAGCTCTGGATTCCTCCATGGCCTGGGCCCCTGTGGGCTGGTAAGTATTTCTTGAACATATTTAAGAATTTCCCAGCATTGCATGTTGCTTTCGCTTTTAGAAACTTGCTCCTTCTCGCAAATAGCGACTCTGTGGCACCTTACTACACCCGAGGACAGTGACTGCACTGGGGTATGGGTGGGGACTTGATAATACGGGTCAATGTAGTAACCACATTGTTTTTTCATGTGAAACCTTCATAAGAGTATATATCAATAATACCTTAATAAAAAATTAATAATAAAGAAAAAAAAAGTGTCAGGACAGGGCGTAGTAGGTGCTCAGTTAATATTGATTGAATAAATGCAAGGCCAATACAACAAAGAAGGCATTATGATTATAAGTCCATTTCGCAAATGAGAAATTAAGGCTCAGGCAGATTAAAAACTAATCGGGATGATGAGCAAGAACCTAGATTATCTCATTCAGCTTATGCCCTTATCTAGTACTCTGTATTTCTTCCCCCACAAAAAAAAAAGAAAAGAAAAGAAAAGAAAAGGAACTTGCTCCTTCTCCACTTCCACTGAATCCAGCTTAAGGTTCAGTTAAGATGGCAACTCCTTCAGGAGGCCTCTCCTGGGCTCCCCGGCCAGGTGTGCGTTTGCCGTCTCAGAACTTTGAAAGTGCTGACTTTCAGTAGAACTGCTGGGACCAGAACTGGTACAGGGACCAGAGCGCTCATTGGTTCTCTTTCCTCTAATCCCCTCTACAGACTGTGGCCAGGGAGCTGACCAAAGAAAAGGGGACACGTATCCAAACAGCCGACAGAGAAGCGACAGCCAGTCCAGAGCAGCAGCATGTAAGGATAAGCACCTGGCCACACCCTTCCTGACCTGTGCCTTGTTAGTGAGTGGAAACCAGTTCAGTAATTTTTTTTTTTAATATCACTGTTTGCCATATGCCAAGGATTATGCTAGATACAGAGGGTACACAGAATAATAATATCTAATATTTATATAATGCTTATGATACTTCAGGCCCTATTGCAAGCATTTGACAGTTATTATTCCCTTAATCCTCAGAACAATGGTATGAGGTTGTTACTATCTCATTTTTATTTTCAGAGAAACAGAAGCATTGTGATGTTAAGCGACTCATCAGGGTCACCCAAGCTCTGTAAGGGACAGAGCTGGGATGCCAACCAGGGCAGCGTGGATCAAAGGGAAATACGACACAGTCGTTTCAGCCTTCACATGTTTACAGTCTGAGGGTTCTAACAAAAGGGGAAGGTGATTTTCTTTCAGTGTTAGGATTGCAGACACAGTCCACAGAACGGGATGTAACCAACAATAGGGTGCAGAGTACCTTCTGGGTCAGGACACTGTTGGGCAGGGCCACCCCCGAGGCCAGGGTGGAGAGTGGTTGTCCCACACTTACCGGGAGAGAAGCAGTGCAAACAAGGGCTGAGCCAAGCTCCCCGTTCAAAGGGAAAGCCTCCTGCAGAGGTTACTGGGCACTGCCCTTCAGAAGCGGCCGGGAGGGTCACGTGGATATGGAAGGGGCTCTTTCCCTGAGAAGTTCACCTTCTGTTCTGGTTCATTATACCACCAAGGAATCTGATTGCACAGCCATTTCGTGGTGTGGACTTACTACTGCCTTTTAAGAGCTGTTTTGAGGAGACCTCAATGTATAAATAATCTTTTGGATATTTCCTTACAATTTCCTTCCAACTGATCATACGGCAGCGGTGAAACTCTGTTGAACTGGCGCCGCTTGGAGGCATAGCCAGATGGTAGGACGGCACAGCAGGGTCCGCGAGCCTTTCCCTGGGGGCTGGGATGTTCAGAGTAACCCTCCGTCTTAAACACTGTGTTTTTTAGCCAAATGGGTTTTCTGAGAAAGAAGAGGTTTTAAGGGCTTCTCTGGAGATAAATGAGCATATAATCATCTGCTCTAGGGGGAACTGGTTCCAAATCTCTGGCATAAATCTGGGCGTTTGTTGCCTTAGAAACAACTAACGTTGTGTAACTCTCTTCCCTGGACAACCATTTAGGGTCTCTATCATCTGCTCGCTTCTATCCACGGTTTTTAAACCTTTAACCCCAGGTGAGAAATCTTAATCTCTTTTTCTAGTGAGGATAACAAAAAACCTTCCTCATTTCCCCAGACATTAAGCATTTTGTAGGCACCAGCCCTGTTCTTCCTGATTGGGATTCTGCCAAGAGGGTGGAGAGAAGATCCACCGTCACAGGACCAGTGGGTCTGGCTGTCCTGGGGTCCATCTGATGATATCTGTCCTGCTTTGTTCAGGACTGAGAACTTTCCAGGGATGCAGGATTTTCGGCGCTAAAGCCAGAATGGTTGCTGCCCATAGTAGGGGCCAGGGGTGGTTCTCCAAAGGGGGGGGACACCTGGCCCCATGGGCTCTGGGCTCTGGGCGGCCCCTCATTCCTCCTCCAGCATCACAGTGGAGGGCATTTCAGAGCACGCTCCCTACTGCACTGCACAGCGATTGCTCTTTCAAAGATTCACCCACAGCAGTCACATTAGAGAAACTGCTGGAAATGTTACACACCATCAGATTCAGTTCAGCTCGTTCTATTTCACTCAATTTATCAAGTCTAGGCAGAGTTTCTATATATATATGTGACACTGTACTGGAGGTAGGGGATACAAAGATGAAGAAGGCATAGTCCTGCTCCCCGGGCGCTCTTAGTCTAATAAGAGAGATGAAGGTGTAAGCAAAGAAGCACCTCACAGTGTGATGGGTTTTGTCACTGAAGTGGCAGACAGGGTACAGGGGAGGGACGCTTTTCGGGCAGACAACTACATGAGGAGGTCAAGAAAGGCTTCACAGAGGAGGTAATACCTCGGTGGAGAGTTGGAGATGAGAAGGCATTTCCCAGCTGGAGAGCAGGGTAGGGCGGGGGCAAGAACGTAGAGCAAAGACACAGGGACAAGAAAAGATCTTTTGAGTGGGAATTTCACTGTATATTTAGGGAACAGCAGGTATGGCTGGCATGCAGTGTTTGAGAGAGAAGGACTAGTAGGAGAGGAAGCCGGAGGCAAGGAGCGAGAAATAGACCACAAATAACATTGTAAGTAATAATAGTAATCACTGTTGGCCACCTGCCAACTCCTTTTCCCCATTTTACTGGTTTTGTTAAGGCCATGCATCCTCCCCCCCCATAGCTGTAGGCTTCGCTGAGCTAGTCGAAGGAGTCTCCTTCAGTAGTCTCACTTCGTCTCAGAGTAGATCCGTGGCTCATTTAACATTTGAACTGAGACAAGTCAGGCCAAAGAGATGTGAAGAGATTTGTGTCCATTGGGAGCCCTGAAGGAGAGAAGCCCTATTCTGCCAGAAGGTTGTGTTTTAATTTGGAGCAGCAATCTTGCGACCATGAGTCTAGCTGCTTGAAGACAAACTCATTTGCTGAGGATGTTAGATAAAAAATATTGGAAATGCCTGATATTGGAAATGCCTGGGGCCTTAGAGGTAGCTGCTCTTAGGACATTTTGTTATATGAGTTAAGAACTTTTCCTCGTTGTTCTAGCCATTTTGGACTGAGATTTCTGCAAATGGTGGCTGAAAGCATTTAATGATATGGTGAAACATGTTAAAAAGCTGAGGCTTTGAGTGACAGCAGAAATGGATTGATGGCATGGGTTTTGTTTTAGGACACTGGCTCCTATTATTTTTTAATTAAGGTATCATTGATATACAACCTTATGAAGGTTTCACATGAGCAAGACTGTGGTTTCAACATTCACCCATATTATCAAGCACCTCCCCCAGCCCCGCGGCACCCCATTGCAGTCACTGTCCACCAGCGTAGTAAGATGCTATAGAGTCATTACTTGTCTTCTCCATGCCGTACTGCCTTCCCCGTGACCTACCTATACAGTGAGTGCTAATCATAAAGCCCCTTAATCCCCTTCTCCCTCCCTCCCCACCCCCTCCCCTTTGGTAACCTCTAGTCCCTTCTTGGATTCTGTGACTCGGCTGCTGTTTTGTTCCTTTGGTTTTGCTTTGTTGTTATACTCCACAAATGAGGGAAATCATTTGGTACTTGCACTGACTTCTATTTTTCAGTAGCCATATTTCCTGCATTTAAATAGATACAGGAACTCATTCATTCATTCATTCAACTAGCCTTTTTCTTAAAGTATGCCAAGCATCATTCTAGAGGCAGTAGATGCAGTGTTAAATAAGATGTGCTTGTTATGTACTTTTAGGGGATTTGCAATCTCTTGGCAGAGACAGGCAAGTAAGTCACCTTCATAATACACTGTGACAAGTACTTAGGTAAAGTTACACCCAGGGGACAGTAGTACTGCTGTAGGGCTCCTAAATCTGTCTGATAAATTGTGGAGTGCTTATCAAGGAGGTGCTGCTTGGATTGAATCAACTAAGACCCTTGAAGCGGCAACTAGCCATCCAAGGACCCCACCTGGGCCAGGGCATAACCCACATCTTTGCCCCTCTGTTCCTCCTCTGGGCCCTCTGGCTTCAACTCACTTCTGGATGCCAGAGACCCATTCTTAGGCTTGCCACGTCTCAGCTCTGCATGGCTTCATTTCTTGCTCCCATCTCTTGAACTGGCCACTTTATCTATTCTGACCAACCTTTTTGTTGGTTTTATGGTTGCAGCCTCCAGACTCCTTTTCTGGGCATGTGTTCATATAGCTTTGACTCCACAGAGTTTTGGATTTTGCCTGCTGTTCTGGATGTATTCTTGCTCAAGAGGTACCGGGTCCATTTCTTGCCTGTTTTACTTCTTCTTACCCTTGCCCCTCAAATGGTCTCCACATGCAGCCCATGGTATTAGCTGCCGGGATATATGGGCTCAGTGTACCAATAATGACTGAGGACCTCACCATGTAGTCATTTTGAGACTGATATAGAGAGTCAGATTTGTTTAGAAAACTTTGGAGTAGGTCAAAACAGGTAGAAAATAATTTCCATTTTCCTTCTTGGCATCATTTTTTGAGGGGTGGGCCTCAAGAGTTTTCAAACATACAAGGAAGCTATGTACTCACAGCAGTAGCAGTATAACTTCCCATTGCCACAATTATTTTCATTATGAATGATGCTGTTTAGTGTGGAAAGAGTATTAACAACCCCTTTGACATTAGGCAAATGGCCTTTCTCTACAGGATGAAAGTGAAAGAATGTTCTCTGGCTCATGCAACCTTCTGAGAATAGATTAAGTGCATCAGCTCCAGAGGGAAAAAGAATTTGGAAAAGTAGAATGGTTTTTCTAATGGTTCCCTATAGATTTAACACAGCTTAATGTTTACCCTCTGAGCTTGAAGATCAGTGGGTAGAAAGGGTTTAAGTAAGCAGCAGAAATAAGAAGTGGCATGTACTACTTTTTAAAAATAAAGATGGCACCTATTGAACTTCTCTCAAAAATTATATGTATTTTCAGAAAGAATAGTAACTCTACTGAACTTATAAAAACAATATAGCTCATTATAAGGGAATCAAGCAACAAAGAAAGATACGAAGAAGAAAGGAAAAAAATGTCCCTCCAATTCACACCACACAGAAATAACCATTGTTAACAACTGCGAACATCATCCTTGGGACGAGATCACCACCATTCAGAACGCACGGTTTAAGATCTTCTAGTATTCTTGTTTCCTGGTTTCATTAAAGACAAGAAAGGTTTATTTTCTCCAACATTTTTATTATTATTTGTGGTTCTCCATGGCTTTTGCATAGAGAGTGGTATAAAATGACCCTATTGTGCCATCTTTGACCTGAGTATACATTTCTTCTGACTAGAAAAAAAACAAATAATTAAAAAATATCTGAAGTGTGAGAGGAAAATGTGTGGGTTCAGAGCCCCAAGAAACTGATCTCCATGGCTTATACTAATCAATTCATACTCAGGACTCCCATTCTGGGGAGCCATTTATTCACCATCAAGTGCTATTGAGTATTTCATAATTGCGAGGAACTGTGCAAATCCTAGAAATGTGACACACTTTTTTACTTTCTAAGACACGTAATGTAGTGATAAAGAGAAGTCATTCGTTCATTCATTTGACTAAACCATGGAGCACCTGGTACCCGGCACTGTGTCAGATATGCCCGAGACATGAAGATAATAGGTAAAGATGTAGTCTCTGTCCCTAAGGAGTTCGCAGTCCAGTGGGGAAAATAAATTCGTGGACAAATAGTAATTGTATTATAAGACATGATACATGATACGTATGTGAACAACAAGAGACAGCATCTGTCCAGTAGTTTATGAGAAATACAACTAGTCTTTGAGCATGACTTAGGAAGAAAAGAGTGATTCTGTCTTGGGGTCTTCAGGGAGAAGTATTTGAGCTGGGTCTTAATGGATTTGCAGCCTTTTAATTAGCACAGAGGAGTGCAAACAGCATTCTCAGAGGAGGCAAGGTCACAAGCAAGCCTGAGCACAGAGATGGGAAAGAGAGGAGAGGAGACAGCGGCATAAGGCAGAGGGCGGGAGTGAAGGTTCAGTTTTGGTAGCTGGGACAGCTGTGGCTGGGGCGATTTGGGTTTATCCTTTGCGCAGTGGGAAGCGACTGAAGGTTGCAAGGAGAGTGGTACGACCACAGCGAGGTTTCAGTGGATCGATGCTATCCCCAAGCAGGATGGATTAAAAGAAGAGAAACACAAAGGAACTAAAACTTATGCAACCCCTGGTATATATCAAGCTCTGTGAAGTTACTGCACTTAAATTCTGAGGACTACATCCACAAGGAGGTACTTTTATTTCCATTTTAAGGCTATGGAAACTGAGGCTTAAAAGGTTTATGAAGTCTAACGCATGAAGGAGTCTGGATTAGTTTTCCTGACTGGCCTGACTTCAAGGAACATATTTTGACCTCTTCCCTCCATGCCCTGAGGAGGAATCGCATCAGGAGAGCTCAGAAAAACTGTGCTTATACGGAAGGCGTCAAGGTACTAAAGTTATAAAAATGTCATTTGTTCAGGGTACAATCTCCACCCAACTTTCTGAGCTTGGAGAGTTTGATAGACTTGGAGGAGGATTAAACCATCCTCCAGTCCTAAACTGGTCTATCAGACCCTGAGCCAGAGCAGTTGGGACGAAGACTCTCACAACCAATATTTCATTGCTCAACTTTTATGTTTTATTTCTTCTTACCCAAATAGAGTCTGTCAAGCTCTCAAGGGAAGGAAGAAAAGGAGAGCAAGTCATGGTGGGGGATTGAGAATTCTCCTGCTCTAACGCTTCAGCCGCCCACTCGGCGCAGACTCTCCGCCCTGGGCAGAAACAGAAGGCAGCATCCTCCCCGCCTGTGGGTGTGCGTGTGCGGGGTGTGCACGTGCCCCTGCCCTCGTGTCGGAGCTGTCAGAATTAACCCAAAAATGTCTTATCTCACTTCCCTGGCTTTTCGTCTCTCTAGTGCCAGGCAAACTTTTCTAACCTTTTTTTTTAAAGTGGGAAAATAGTCTGGGGATGTGAATATTCACTTAAATGACTTGGAAATACTTAGAAGTTAGTTTCGGAGGAAACACAGAGGAGAGACAGAGTGTTACCAAGTAGCTCAAAGGCATTGTGAGTGGATTTTGAAAGGAGAACTTTGATTTGATTTCTTATAAATTTCATATAGCTTGAAAAGGAGAGGAGGAAAAGCCCCAGAGGGTATTCAGGCTGGTAGCTTCTGGCACTGGTCCAGGATTTCCCTGGTTCCTCCTGGACACAATTCTCATCTCAACCCTTAAGAGGCCCCTGGTCTACCAGAAAGTGACCTGGGACAGCAGTGTTCTCAGAAGGCTTTCCCTCTTCCTCTGCTTCATCTTAGTGCCAAAGAAAAAGCCACAGCCACAAGGTGCATGATGGGTAGGTGGGGTCCAAGGCTTCCACTTTCTAGTTTTTCCTTCATCGTACCTGGGTTGGGCAGCATCTAGCTTTGTATGGAAGAACAGTCAGTAAGATTATTGCATCAAATAGTGTTACACATTTATAAATCTTGATGCTGATTGAGACGCAGCGTGAATGACAGCTGGTGACTCTTGGTTTCCACAGTATGAGACAACAGAGTGACAAAAACCTACAGCTGTAGGGTAACGGTTGGCCCAGAGCTTGCCGTCTTCAGACAGCACCCAGGATGTTGAGCTGGGTTCGGAATGCCACCCCGTGGAGGTGACAGGAGCAGGGCTGCGCACGTTCAGAAGAGAGCAGTGAAGACCAGGAAGTGTCTGGAAATCTGGAGGCACCGAGGAGGCTTGGTCTAGAGATGAGAGCCTGAAGGGGCCTAACTCTGGAATTAAACTAGTTGTGTGGTGTTCCCGGCAGACGAAGACAACAGGTGCCGGAAGTGGGTTCCGTGGAAGAGAGAGAGAACTAGCAAGTCACAGGCTTTGGTGACCTGATCACAGAAGTGACCTCCTATTACTTTGCCATGTTCTGTTGGTTAGAAGTAAATCACTAGGTCCAGCCCACCCTCAAGAGGAAGGGATTTACACAGGCATGAAAACCAGGAGGCGGGGATCTCAGGAACACGGCAGCATCTGCCTGCTGCACTGTCCCGGGGTGAGCTTTTAAGATCATAAATCACAACACAGCACACCCCTTCCTAAAACCTCCAGTGGTGGATATATGCCATTACACACTTGTCTACACTCATATAAATGTACATAACCAAGAGCGAACCATCATGTAAACAATTTGGGAGATTATGTTGCACCCATGTAGGCTCATCAGTTTTAACGAATGTCCCAGTCAGGTGCGGGTGTTGATAATGGGGAGGCTGTGCACGTGTGGGGACAGGGTGTGGGGGACCTCGCTGCATCTTCCTCTCAGTTGTTTTTGTGTAACAAAACCTGCTCTAAAGAATAAAGTCTATTTAAAAAAACCCACATCATCTCCAAAGGCTTTCAGTGCACATTAGAATGAATTCCGAATTTCTTACTGCTCCCCAGAGCCTCACACGTCCAGCCCTGCCTCCTTTTCTCCTTCCTGTTTTCTCTCGTCCACTTCACTTCAGCACCTGGCTTGCGTTCTCTTCCTTGAAGTCCCTGACTACGCTCCTTCCCTGGGCCTTGGCGTGAGGTGTTCTCCCCTTCGGACCACTTTCCTCCGGGGTCTGTGCTGGCGTGGCTGCTCTCTTCACACGGATCTTAGTGTCACTGTCACCTCCTCTGAGAGGCCCCTGGCCACTCAGCTTGGAGTGCATCTCTGGCCTCTCCTGCATCAACCTCCTTGGTGCTCGGCACTACTCCTATCACTATTTAACATTATTCTTGTTTGTGTATTCATTCATTCGTCATCTGTCTCTCTCCACCTTTCCCTCCTGCAAGTAGAACCCAGCTCCCTGAGAGCAGGGATTATTTCTGTCTCAGCTGTCATTGCTTTCCCGGGGGCCTCAGATCGCCATGTGGGTCCCTGGTGGCCCCGGGATGTGAGCGCATCTGGCAGCAGTTGCAGCTGCGCCCGCAGGCACACTCTGTCCTTCCCGTGCATGGAGGCTGGGTCGTGGGGTGGGGAGCAAGTATATCTAACTGTATCGCCTTTGTGCGGATTCACCTTTGAATCATTTCGTTGTCTAAAGTCCAGACAACACATGGAACTCATGTTAGCAGCTCAACAGAGTAGTGTATTTGTTTTACTCTGTTGATCATTTCCTGCCTTGGGTCATTCACTCTACACCTTCAGCAATCTCAATTTCTACTAAAGAATTGCCAGAGATTTTCTGATGCACAGTTTCCATGATGAAGTTTAGAACGATAGCTAACAGTTGTACGATACTTGCAAGGTGGCAGATGCTGACTGCAAGTGCTTTACAGGTTTAAACTCATTTAATCATCACAACACTCCCATCCTACAGATGAGCAAAGTAAGGCACAGAAAGACTAGGTTGCCCGAGGTCACACAAGTAGTAATTGACAAAGCTGGAATTCGACCTCATACTCTAAAGTCCTTGCTCTTACATACTCCTGCCACTCACACTGCAAAATCCCTCTATCACTACTCAACACAGGGATAGGCTGGTTACTAGATTCATGCAACCCTCATAGGTATTTTTTCAAGAATATGCAGAACCTGCAGTTTCTTGATTTGTTCATTGTCTTAACTGCATCTCTACCATTTTAGTGAGGGTGTTTCAATTATCTGGGAGAGGAAGAAATGTTAATATGTAACAAGAGACACTCTCCAAAGTGCTCTTGGAAGCCATTGTTTTAACCCGGGAACAGATTATGTTTCTAAATATCTCTTAGATCTGCCCTGCCTCTAGTCGTGGGAGGGCTTTCAGAAGTGTTTCTGGCTTTTTGGCAGGAAGAGAATAAGTGTTAGCTTGCTTATGACCTAAAAAACACTCCCTCGCTCTAAAGATGTCATTGACGCAATAGTACTTCTGGTGCTACACCCGCCCGCCTGGGCTGCCACCGTGCAGGGCTCTGCTGTGTGACTGCCCCATTCTCCGTCCATGTGGAGCTATGCCTACCCCTGTGGTTCCACTGCCGCATCTTGGCCCCCTGCAAACTTAAGTTCTGAGATAGAATAAACATCACCCAGGTTCCCTCTTCCCTTCTGAGAAAGAACAGCAATGTCTTGAAAGTCAGGAAGAGAAAAGTGACCAAATAAAAATGGTTTATTGAAAAATAATCTGGGTGCCCCTGGGAGAACTGTCACTCTGTTGCCTCTGCAGGGAGCCAGCCTCCCCTCCTGGCAGCCCACTGAGGACCTGTGCGTGGACTCCATTTGCTGGGTACGTGCTGTCTCCAGGTAGGAAGAATGCTATTTTTTTGTTTAAGCTGAAACATTCCACCTGAACAAATAGCAGATGTTGATGAATATTAATTTGTTCTTAGATTAATGCTTCAAAGTGTCAATTTAATTTCTGTTTTACTATTCAGCCCCTGATTGTAATGAGCTACTTCAGGATGTGGGGAGTATACACCTGGCTGGGGAGCAGGGCAGAGGTCTCCAGGGAGTGGAGCCAGGTCTTCAGGGCTTTTGTCATTTTGCAGTGGGACAATTCCTTTGGAGCCCAGGTGGCCCTTGAAGGTCACTTAGCTGCACGGTGGGCCCGGTGGTGAGCTGGCAACTCCTCAAGGGGAGAGAGACACACACATATAAAACAGCCATTTGACCTTTGGGACAGGCAGCGAGCTGAGCAAGTACCCAGCGGGCTCGGGGCTCTGCGTGGGACAGGCTGCTGAGCAACCCCTTCCTGGTCTCCTTTTACCATACTTCTGTCCATTTCTGTTGAGGACTTTTTTTTTTCAGGTTCCTGAGAAATTTAATTCTAATCTGTATCCTTATAGGTCCACATAGTGAAAGAAGAAAAAGGGGCAAAGAGCCTGCTTTTGGGGTCAGGCATGCCAGGGTGGAAATCCCAGCCTGGATCTCACTGGCTTAGGCACACTTCTTAACCTTTCTGAGCCTCAGCTTCTTCACGTGTAAAGCAGAGCCATTGAGAAGACTAAACGAGGTGCCTGTGTTCCCTGCTTGGCCAGGGCCTGGGGCCAGGCAGCGTTCCGTGAATGAAGCTCCCCTCCTCTTTCCTTCAGGTGGATAAACCCATTCTCAAATAATGTAAGTTAAACTTCTTCCTTACTGCGAGTTTTCAAATATCTCTGTTATAAATGTTTCTCTCTGTTGCCTGATTTGCTAATTCTCTGTGCCTCATTAGTAACTTGGTAAGTAAACACACAAATGTTTCTATTTTGAGTTTTCTACCAGAATTAAGTGAATGCTATGCTTTAAAAAAAAAAGGATACGGATGGCACCTTATTCTCTTTTTTCTTGTTTCTCATTGACCTATGTTCCTGTTTCTCTGTTGGTTGAACAAATAGAGTGAATTTTTCCCTTCTAGAAAATGACCTTCTGCAGCCCCAGCCTGTGGCTTGCCTGCGACTTGCCTTATCATTTTGCCTTCTCATTCCTCCTACCCTCCCCACTCTCATCCCACACACACCCAGATTGCGGGCGAATTACCAACTGCAGTCCAGAGAGTCCTGAGTACAGCCAAGGTGCACGATTGCAAAGGCCCAGTTGTCCTATTGTGGAAACTATCGGTGGCAGCTTTTAGCACACTCTGTGGATTTCCACCTCCCTCTTGGTAGCTTTCTGGATGTCATATTATTTTCCTAGGGCGGCCCTAGCAAAGTTCCAAAAACTGTGTAGCTTAAAATAACAGAAAAGTATTGCTTCCTATTTCTGGAAGCTAGAAGTGCAGACTCAAGGAGCCGCGCTCCCTCTGAAGCCTGCATGCGGGAACTCTCTCCAGCCTCCCCCAGCTTCTGGTGGTGGCCCTGGCTTTCTCGGCTGTGGGGACATAATCTCAGTCTCTTGCTCTGTCTTCACATGGCATCATCCTGTTTGTGCATGTCTGAGTCCAAATTTCCCCTTTTGCTACCAACCTTAGTCATATTGGGTTAGGTTCCATCTGAATGACCTCATCATAAATTGTTTGACTCTATAAAGACCCTATTTCCAAATAAGGTCACATTCCGAGGTACTAGGGTTAGGACTTCATCATAGCCTCTTTTTGAATGGGGGAGGTGGGAAGCCATAATTCAACCCATTAACATACACACATTGCTTCTCATTTTTTTTCCTCCTTGGGGCTCTGGTCAGCTCTTTTAGTTTTACGTTAGTTTCAGCCAAAATCTGCCAAGCCCCTCACCATCTAGTTTTATTTATTTGTTCATTCATTAACATATTTATTTAGTACTTACAGTATGCCTGGTCTGGAACTTTTATATCTATCATCTCCCTGAATTTTCAAACATGAGTATCATTACTCCCATTTTACAAAGGAGAAAATGAAGACCCAAAGAAATTAAGATGTTTGCCTGTCTTCTCATAGCAAGTATCAGAGCTCAGTGTTTGAACTGAGGGCTCCTAATTCAGGTCTTTTGCATCAGGTCAAAACTGTATTGACTGGATAACAATCTTTACTTTCTGTTCAACTGTGCGTCTTTACCCTCGACTAAGAAGACCTGCCTGCCCTTATCTCTTCTCTCCCTCAGCATTCTCCGGTCACTCCCCCTTTCTCTGTCTATTTTCGTGACTTTGGCCCCTGCTGCCAGTCAGACCAACAATATCGGCTCCTACTGACTATTTTCTCCCTTGCCCTTCTGTTTTATTCCCTTTCAAGGACTTCTCTCTTCGCTGCCTTTCAAACCTTTCTGTCTCACTCTCTTTGTTCTCTTACTTCTTTAAACACTGCAGCATCCTGAATTCTGCTGTCCTGCATCTACACGTAAACTGAGCTTGCAGTCTTTATCTTTTACGTTTATATGTTCTGGACATCAGCAGAGCTCCTTACCACTTTTTGACACTCTTGCGTTTTTTTCAAAGCAACGCTCATAGATTCTGATATATTTAAACAGCCTTACAACACCACTTCATACTGGAACACAGCCCAGTTCCCTACCTCTGCTGTGTCTTCCACACACAACATTGGTCCGCTGGGGGACATAATGTGTTCTTTCCCAAGCACTGAGAGGTGGCCTCCTGCTAATGTTATAATATGGTGCATTTTCAGCAAAACGGGAGTCTCCCTGTCTGACTGCTCTTCTAACGAGCTTAGTGTCCTCCCTGGGAGACCTACTTGAACTCATTTGACTGATTACCTGGTTGATAGGTCTGCCTGTTAGAAGTGCTACCCCAAACTACTCTAGGAAGATTAAAACCTAGCCTTAAAAAAAAAACTCCAGAAAAGGAGTTTCAGTTTCTCCCTTGATAAAATTAAAAACAACTGCCAATTATAGGGCTTCATATTTCCTTCTGTCTGTGTTGTATATGCTTTTGTCCTGAGTGACTGGATCTTCTCTATAACCTTTTAGATATTATTTCTATGCGAAATCGTCAAATCTAATTCCCTCATCTCGGTGCCATCCCCAAGTTCCAGGCCTATATTTTTAGCTCTCTGCTCTCCACCTGGATGTCCTGCAGGCACCTCCCTAACTGTCTTCCATCCCAGCTAAATGTCCTCTTTCTCATATAGTCTGTGTGTAGACTGGCGTTATGTCCTCTGCCTCTCAAGCTATGCACCATTCCTGGTTCTGTATCCAGTCATTAAAAGACCCCCTGCCCTTCAAGCTCAGAAATATCCATACATGTGTTTTGTGTTGATCTGTGTCCTCAGTATTGCTCACTGAACTTGAGCCCCTTTAGACGATCTTTCTTTCCAGTCTCTCTTCATTCCAATCCAGAGACTTCTTTTGAAAAAATAAACTGGGCCATGTGGCTGTCTTGTTTTGAAATTGCTGCTGGCTTCCCACTGCTGAAGATAATCTCTAAACTCCATATGTTGTTATTCTGGTTCCTCACCAATCAGAAAACAACTAATTTCTCATTCCTCAAGTTCTGTCCCAGTACTCACTTCCCACCCCAAGTTTACCAAACTTGACAAATGGGGCATCTCGTTGCATCTTGGAAACAAAACACGCTTTCATACCTCGGTACGTCTGCTTGTGATGTTTCCTCTGCTTGGGATACCCTTTCTTCCCTTTTTGACCCTACAGATTCCTTCTCACTTTAGCGAAGCCCATGGTAATTCCCCTTGGTAGAATTGGGGGCTCTCTCTACTGGACTCTACGGTATTTCATAGTTGTACAGTAGCACTCTAAGCTTTATAATTCACGTGTTCTCATGCAGCTCCTCTGGGAGACTGGACTCTCCAGCAGCTAGTGCAGCGGCTGGCACTCCCTGGAAAAGCACCAATGTTTCTGAATAATTGAAAGCTTCATAAGACCTAACTCAACTCTATGTCTTTTTATTTCCTTCCCTCCTTTTCCTTCATTATTCCTTCCTTTATTTCTCTCTGTAGAGAAAGATCTGATTTTCAAAATTCACACTGCACAATATATATATATATATATATATCCACATAAACAAGTTAACAAGTAACAAGCTAGGGTTGTTTTTAAAAAATGAAGGCAATGGCATAAAGTCAAGGTTCCTACCTCATTTGCCTATCTGGGGCAGTACAGGTACTAAGAGGCTGGCTTCAGGTCTTGTTCTAAGCTCCCAGCAGTCCAAAGAAAGAGTTCAAGACTAGCTTATACAATTTTTAGTATCCATATAATAAAATAGGGAAGAACAGTAATGCCAAGACCCAACAGGAATTTCTCAGAAGGGCACGTGTAACTAGAGACCACCACCATCCTCTCCCTCTGGTAAAATAGCTAGCACATGGCAGGATCATTCCTGGCTAAGCTACCAGGAAGGAAGTATAATATTTACTATTTGCCCAGTGTCTGTATTAATGAGTTTTAATTAGGAAAGGTGAGTGTATTTCCTCTTGGTCTGTATCTGATAAACAGGGACAGGAAAAAGGGTGGAGAAGGGAGGGTTCCCATCCTCTGACAAAAGCCCTGACAGTTTCATTCATTCATTCATTCATCGGGCAATAATTCTTGATTGAATATCTCTTATATACAAGGCTTCATGGAGGATTTCCACTCCATCTCCTAGTATGTAATCGGCTTCTATCCTAAATTTATCTGGAAGGTATATTATCATAGATCATTTCTTTCAATCCGAGGCCTGAGGATGCATCTGTCTAAATTGCTTCATATGGGATTCAATACTCGAGCTGGAGGTTTTTCAGGGCAGCTAATGGTTGTCATAGGGAGGAACGAAAAGAGCTCTTGGAACATGCTTCTTTTTAAGCATCCAGGGAACATTTTCTGGCTCTGGAAAGATTGCTTTCACAGAGCAATTTTAGCCATTATCAACTGAGAATAAAACCTACTTTACGAAATTAAATTAGCCAGTCTTCCCTCCCATATTCATTTTTCCTCCTTTAGCATGGCGAAACCCATCTCTATTTAGGAGGCCATGTAACCTCTCCCACCTCGTTGTTCAAATCATTTAGTAAAATAAAAAGGCTTTAAAAAAGGAGGTTGCAAATATAAACACGAGTGCAATTAAGATCTCAACTCCATTGCATTAATATAACTACTTTGCATGGAGTTCATTATGATGCGCATCAGGGTTTTATGTTTCTCCAGTTTAGTGGCATCCTTAGTTAGAAGGAAACATCGTGCTATAGAAAACAATTGCCTCTTGGGTTGGAAAATAGTTTGAAAAGGATTCCATTGTGATTAATTAAGCTCACACACGATAAAGGAAAAAGAACCAAACAGTTGTTCTTCAAATTGACAGCATATTCAGTGAACAAGAAAGATTTACAAAGCTAAATTTAAATTTTCCTGATGTAATAATATATTATGGAAATTACTCATCTCTTTTCTCTTTTTGCTGGAAACATGGTGAGTCCTTATGGTTTTTTTTTTTTTAATCCTTATGCAAAGAATAGAGGCACAAAGAAGAATGAAGGAAATAGAAGAAAAAAAGAATTAATGAGCAAGCGCAGACATGATAATATGGATATAAGCTTTTGTTTTCTCCCCATTACCCTCAAATTATTTCCCACAAACATTTTACCCGACAATTCTTCTTTGGAGTCAGCTCTAAATGTGTGCTGCTTGCTGAGGAGGGGCCGTACATTTTTCTCCCTGGATAACAGCCCTGCTTCCTGGAAGTCATCCTGCAAATTGAAAAGCAGCTCCCTCCTTTCAGTTCCTCTGCTGGCCTAACTCATGCTCTGCTCCTCTCGGCAGGTCCTTCAGGAAATAACTACTGTGAGCCCTTAGTATGTGAGGCAGGCCACACGGGCAGCATCAGAAACCTCTACTAACTGTCGGAAAAGAGAATAATGAGCTCCGTTTTGAAAAACCTTTCTACTCAGTCTCTCCTGTCTCCCTCTATATTTTGTCTTTGCCTTGTCGTTCTGTCTCCACACCTTCCTTTGTATCTCTGTCTCTCCTGTGTCTGTCCATCCCTCCTCTGCCAGTCCACTTCCCCTCCCTAACCCCCGCCTCATCCTGGCCTCCTCTGCTAGCTGTCTCTCGCCTCCACCCTCCCCTCCTCTTAAATTCTGAGTCTCCAGGTTGCAATGAAGATCCTTGACACCAAATAAGGAGTGATGGTTCCTGCTCTTGAGAGTGTCTTCTATGAACTGGCAAGACTCAGGAGCTGCTATTAATGAATAAATGTAGCCCCCAGGGTCAGCCTGGGCCATATTCAAATACTTTTTGTCACTGAGACATTCAGCTGGAACTCCAGCACTGATTTCTCGGCTGGTGGAATGATGCTCCCGTGGCTGCCGCAGGATCAGTGTGATGCTTAGAAAGTTACCTCTCTGGGTGCCGTGCTTTGTCCACGCTTTCATGGTGTAGCCCACAGGGAGCCCCAGAGCTGACCCGGCTAGAGAGGATGATGGGTCTGAGGTGGATGGCGACACAGGAGAATGGTCTCCAGGAGACCAGCAGCTTTCCGGTAAAGAGTAATGGGCTCAGATACCTGTAATCATCCTCATTTGCTCTGGATGTGCATGTAAGGCTTGAGAACCAGAATTACCAAATCATTCTTTAAATCCAAAGAGATGAGACATGATAGAAACTTTATGGACTTGGCCAGCTTGACATTCCCTTTCTGAGCCATGGTGAATGTCTGGAATGAATGTTTAGCAAACACCTGTGGACCAACTGCTGCCTCCCAATTTCTGACTCTTTCACCTTCTGCAACCTCACAGACCTTGTTTAACAGACTTTTCAAGACAGTCAAAGAACTGATTAAAAAAAAATACGTAAAATAAAGTCCAAACTCAGGTTCCAGCTTTATTCATCTAGGAAGAATAGAGAAAAGGAGTTAAAAATACTCTTAAAAGTCAATTGCTCCTAGCGGATTTATTTATCTTTGTATTGTTGTTCAGTCCTTGGTGCTATTTGTAAAATTAGAAAAACAAGAATTGAGATACCTCAGGCCAATTCAGTTAAAAAACATTGAACTATTATGTAATGAAGATTGATGAAAGGCTGGGATGTGAGGGTGTATAGGACATGGTTCTTGCCCTCTAAAGGATTATGATCTTCATGGACAGGGAGTTCTTTTTGACAAAAGTGCTGAATAAATGTCACATCTCTTCCTTGCTACCTACAATTATCCCAACTCTCACCAGACCCTGATATAGGGACTTTCCAAGCAGGATGAGCAAACACACATCACATTGGAATCCTTCTTAGCTTAGATTGTTTTTTTCTTCTCACTTATTTTGAGGTCTCCTTGGTAGAGTAGGGGCATCTCTGTACTCAGTAAGACTTTGCATATACTTTTGACTACAAACGGTGAGCAGGAGATGTTTGTTGAATTATGAGTGAATGAGGGCCTGGACTGTTTTTCAATCACTTTGCTCAGTCTTTTACTTTGGGCTCCATGAACCCTTCCAGGGAGGGAGGGCCATGTCTCTCTCATCTTTGTGTCCCCACATGATATGTGCTCTCGAAAACTCTTTGAGTCGTATTCAACTTCATGCCCATTTCTTGGTAGGAGGAATGTGTTTCTCTTGCCCTCATTCCAGACACGCTGGGCGTAAGGTTATTGAGAGGCCATATCAAGTGTGGATGTGAGTAGCTTAGAACCGAAGTGGTTTGGAGGGTGGGAGGGGGCGGCCATCACACATCCATGAACAAACACGGCATGTGTTTCTGGCCTGGGTGTTCCACTCTGAAGCATCTCTGGGGAGGCCAATACCCAGTAGCAAGTGAGTAAGCAGTTGTTTTTCTTCTCCTACCGACTGTGCATTGAAGGTGCTGGCTGCCTCTGGCCTCCCCGAACCGTGCAGGGCGTGCCCCTCTCCTGCTGGCAGAGAGCCTACAGCAGGCCGCTAGCTGCTTTCTCCCTGGCTCCATGAAGCTCCTTCAGGCCTTTGCTCCCTTTGCTCTGCTCTGAATCTCCCTACACACAAGGTCCTCATGGTTTCCACCTCTTCAAGCTTCTCAGTTTTTCTCACTCTTCTCTTCTGCTTAACATGGCAGCCTAATTTGGGAATATCTGCTTTATGAGTGACTTGAAAATTCTTGGGATACTACTATGAATAGCCCCTAAAATTTGCTTCTGGTGAGTGACCCAGAGGTATCTCACCCTACTCTCATCTACAGTCCATGAAATACAATAACCGACACCCCTGGACCTTGTGCTGTATCTATGGAGAAAGAAATTTCCCTAGGGTAAGTGGCTTTATATACTGGTTCCAGCTTTCTGAGTTATGGAGGGAGATTATGGGTGAATCTAAGATAAGCATGTCTTTCTTAACTGTAAGACATGTAAGCACTACTAAGCGAGTGCCCCTAAAGTCCAGTTACCATCCATTACAGGACAAGACCCACAGCCACTTCATCCAGGTACACGGGGGAAGAGGTTTGTGGGTGCCGGCTGCATCTGCCATAAAAACCCTTCTTGAGGTAAGAAACTAGTGAGAGTGCTAGCGTCCTTAAAAAAACATTCCAGCATTCCAGAATAGGATAAATGTGAGACGCTACCTGACACTGGACTTGGAAAGTGATCCCTCTACACCTAGACATTGAACTCAAGAGAAAGGACAGCCTCAGGGGCAGAAGCAGCAGAAACTAAGGCTCTATGGGCCTGGCTCTGCAATGCTTTTTCATTTTTCAAGTTATTTTTTAGACTGCAGGAAGTCATCCATGGATATCTGGAAGCCGGGCATGTATCCCTCCTAAGGGCTCCCTCAGCACACTGTGCCATTCCCTCTGCCAGTGCTCAGCACACAGCAGGGCCCACCTCTGGGAGCCCTAAGAGCACTGGGCGCAGGGGCTCACGGCGATGCCCCGGGCACTCGGGAAGGACTTGCTGAAGGAAGAGAGTAGGCAGCCCTTTTCTAGTCCACTCTAGAAAAAACCCTGCCACTTCCAGCTGTCTCTCAGGTAACTTGTACCCAGCATGTGACTGGTGAGTGTTTGACTTTAGGATTTAATTTTCCCCCCCCAAATTCTTAGGCAAACTTGTGAATGAGCACAGTACTTCTCATGGATTTATGAGGGCTGCCTACCCTGGCCTCTGGCAGAGTCTTCAAGAAATGTCAGTTCCCTTCTTGTTTACATGCAAACAACCCTGGAAGAAGTGGCATTTTGCACTGTCCAACTGGCACTACTTAGTTTTTCTGGAGGAATTTGTGGTGATGGTTGTATCAGGAGAGGCATAGAGGGAATCAAGTCTTTAATATTCGAAAAGCACACAGTAAATATCATATAAGTCTTCATTAAATAAATAAAACGTTACTGCTGCTATTATCTTTAGGCATTAAGACATCATGCATACCAGAACATTGTTTCCTAAATGACTGAAGTTCTGATATTTTAAAGTAAAAAATACACACGCTTTACATTTTGGAAGCCCCCCAAAATAAAATATGGAAGTACTTTTGGCTCGAGGTTTATTCTATTTAACACCTTTCAATAGGGCAACGTCTGGACATTATCAAGGCTTGGCAAGATGAGATGCCAAAATTACAAATTCTGGAAATGCTGTGCATTAGCTCTCTTGTCTTTGCCTGTAATTGCCTTAAAGATATAAAAGAGCCTGATTGTAATAACTCCCGCAGTGTAACTGTTCTTCATTTCTATTCTGCAACGGAAGAGAGCAGGAAGTGGCATTACTCTGAGGGTGTGAGTAAGGAGAGAGGGGAGCCAACCCTTAAGGATGTGTGCCCTGCATCTCAAACAAGTGAACAACACTGTGAAAGGATCACCAGTCATCTTATATATATATCCTGTAACCTATTAACTGGAATAATTGTTGCACTAAGATAAGAAGCCCCGAAGTATTCCAGGCTAGGTGGCCCTAGGTCAGAAAGCATTTATTATTTATTTCCTAAAGTCCTGTTCTCCAGTGATAGGGATGGAAATTTGGCAGACCGGGTCTCCCCTTGTCAAGCAAGTGAAATGGCTGTTTCATTTTTAATCTGGATCCTTTGCCCTGACAGATAAATCTGAAGAGTGCTGTTAAGGATGTGATGAACTGGGCTCCTGGTGATGGCTGTGGGAAAGGAAGAAAGATACGGCAGCCTGGGACCACCTTCGGCCATGCGACCGCAGGCCTTTTCAAGTAAAACAGGTAGAGCCAGCCATTTCAGAGAAGACGTAAGCAAGGAGAAAAGTTTGTCTCAACCAAGCTTGCATTCTTTCAGTGGACTTTCATCTGTCATTTCAGAGAGTGTGCTGAAGATCTTTGAGCTGAGCTTGAATAACGGAAAAAACTGAGTACTACCATGGCCGGGTTTGCTTTTCCCTTGGGTACTGTGAAGCTGAAGGGTCAGTGAAATGGGTGCTGCTGTGTTGTGGTCCAACCGCTCTGGCTGGAGTAAGCTGCAGGAGACAAGGGCCAGTAGGGTATGTCTGCTTAGCCCCTGGCATCATGTGGCCAAATGCCCTGTCCACCAAGTGCGAAGGCAAGCAGTAGTTTAACCTTTACTGGGTCGTCAGATCCGTGGAGGCAGCCAAACTGTGGGATTAGAGCTCCCAGGTACCCTGTTGCTTTGGACCCAAGGACGATTTAATGTTACATATATAGGAAGTCATGCAGATTTTCAGCAGGAGTTAATATGATTTGATTTATATTTATAACAAAAGTGGTGAACCAGTTAAGGTTTAGTCAGGAGGCCAAAAGCCCAACAGAAATTTGAACAGGGAAAACTTAACACTGCCTACAAATTATTAACTACTTAAAGGGATTACCTCCTAACAAGTACAAAGGGAACTCTCAAGAATACAGGAATAAGATGTAGGGAGCAGTCATTACCTATAGGGCTGAGAGAGCATGCAAAGAAACAAACTTGAAAGAGCCTTCCCTCCCCACTGCCAAGGCTATGATTCATCCAATGAGGTCCAGCAGAGAAGTTCACCGAGGTGATGCAGGCTGGGTGGGTGGTCAGAAGCCACCTATTGGAGTATGGGTGGAAATCGTGGGTGGGCTTGGTCTTCTACACACTGTTGGCAGGCAAGGAAGCAATGCACAGTACTTTGAAGGAGTTAAAACAAACCAGAAAGAGGAGCCTTTCCTCTTGCAGTCTCCCTCCAGCATTCTCTACTGACAAGGCCGACACTGTGTCTCCTTGCAAGGGAAATGTTTACTGGGTTCAGACCAGTATCTTGAAGCAGGGCAGAGAAGGACATATTTGGGGCTTAGAGACAATAAACGGGCAATTGTCACAATAGTGAAGTAAAGGTGGACTTGAAGAGGGGAAGTCTGGGGGCTACAGGGAATGAAGCGACTGGCAAAGTAGGATGAAACCGACAGACTGGTGCCCTGAACTTTGTCCTGAAACAGGGCCTGAGACATGGGGATGGCAGGGAGGGGGTCAGAGTGGCACTGACGCTGTAGGATAGGGAAGACTCCATGGCTGATGAGATGGAGGTGTTCATGTGGAAGGCATATGCCACCAGGTTTGGTGGCCTGCATAGCTGGGAAAAAGAACAAGTTTGGGTTTGAGGGAAAGATAATAAATTCCATTTTGGACATGACAACTTAGGGTACCTGTAGAATTTGCTTCCAGAATTTGGAATATCCTGGAAAAAGTACAATGAATTGAAATATGCAGTGAGGATATGCATTTCCACAGATGGTACAAAATTCACATGCAAAGAAAAGGAAAGAAAAACAAATTTCTACCTTAAGGATAATTTAAATAAAATTTCCTTTCAGAAACAAACTTTCTTCAAATTAATAAAAATCTTACAAAATTTTAATTAAAACTCGGAGCTGTAATACTTTTTTTTCTAAACATCCTAAGGCTTTCATTTAAACTAAGCATCAGAATTAAAGTTCTCTGTGTGTCTGTTTATTTTATATGTTTTTGTTGTTTTGTATAGAAACTTTTTTTATATGCATATAATTACCAAATGGGTGACGTTTCTACATTAGGCAGCCTAGGAAATATCATATTTACTATTGTAACAATTCACTGCAGGTCAAAATTTGGTTAGAAAAATATGTGTAAACATAAATGAAGGAGGTGGGCTTAACGAGCTAAGAAGACAAAAAAAAGAAATCAGTGTAATCCTTCCCTAGCATTCATTTCTTGTGCCACACAGCATGGTACTTAGCTGTATTTTGTATTTTGTGTCTAGTTGTTTCCTGTACATAAGTCCTGTTTTCTCTTCCATGCTAAGTTTCTAGAGGGCAGGAAAGATACCATGTTATTTATTCTTCACAGTTTAATAATAAGCCCTCAATAAAGACTTCATTTCTGTTGTTCAGTGAATGCTTATTAAGTATCGCTATGAGACACTGGCCTAGGTGATCCTTGGAACCAACATGAAAAATACAGTTCATTTCCCTGAGGAACTCATGCTTTAAAGGGAGAAAAACACACAGCCCATTTTGATAAAATATGGTTAGGCGCTTAAAGCAATGATCCTTTGTCTAGGCAGACCCTTGAATTTTGAGTGAGTCTTTGGACTAACAAGCCAGAGAGTACCAACTATTCTTTACACCAAAGTTTGTGAGCTGACCGGGTATCACATGCCATGGGGGCTAAACAGAACTCCAGTAGTGTCTGTATGCAAAAATCAAATGAATGTTCACATACTATATGGAATTATACTGGAGGGAACGTCAGAACAGTCTGAAGCTTTATAAGCTTGACAAGAACGTTGGGAAGATTAAGAAGCTAATATTTCACAAAATGCTTTGAAGCTAGAAAGTGCCAAAGTAAGTGCTAATTATTATTATTAGTCCTACAACCTTTTCCCTTTACTGTTAGATCTATCGCAAAACTTCTTAACTTCAAGGGAAATTATTTTTCTTTAGATGAGCATTTTTTTCATGAAGTTAAATGTTAATATATGCATTTATGGAAATATCGTTTCTTCCATTATTCTTTTGTTACCCCAGAGGGCAAAGATTGTGTCATTTATATTGTCAGGTGCCTAGCAATGCAATACACATTTTGTCACTCTATAAATACTTTGGTAATAGCTGTTGTACCTTTAAGAGAAGCAAATTGTGTGTTCAGAATCCTAGCTGTGTCTGCAAACTGTGAAACTTAGAAAAAAAAATCAGAACTTAAAAGAACTAAAGAGATTTGCATTTTAAGTGGACACCAAGAGAGACTGTAGAGTCTACTCTGCCAGGGATGCTGACATTACTCCAAATATTTTGGTCCTCCTCATTTGGAATTGCTTTCAGAATTGCTTTTACAAACATATTAAGGGCTAGTGTCATTAGTTGATGTCACATCTTATATATGAAAAAAGCATGAGAGACCAAAAGTAGGACACACACCCAGAGAGACCTCTGGAAGGCTCAGAGAGTTAATGAGTTAGATAACCATTGCAATAATATGACCATCTTAATGCTATACACCCATGTAAACTTGAGGAAATTACAAACAAAAACATTGAAAGGTTTTAGAGCATTTTAAAATGTAGATTTTCTGTTAAACTTGGTTACTGAAGACAGAAAGAAGGCAAACAGAAAACACACACACACACACACACACACACACACACACACACACACACCCTCTTCTGGCCCTCTCCTTTCTTTCTCCAGTTGCTTGATCAGATACTTTGAATGGGTATTCAGGAGCCTCCAGACTTGTTTCTTTCCTCCTTTCTTCCACCAAAGACAGTGACAGCCAGAAACTTTTGGTTAATTTCCACCTTTTACTCATCAACCTAATTTGTTGCCAGTAAAGAGGAGGAAAGAGAAATAGATAATGGGTAGCTGAAACATAGAGTTGGCTGAATACGTCACAGGCTTTTATTCCTTTCCCCTATTCATGCATTTATTTAAGGCTTGTATTCGTTTGCTAGGGCTTCTGTAAAAAAGTACCACAAATTGGGTGGTTTAAACAACAGACATGTATTGTCTCACAATAAATCTTGGAGGCTGGAAGTTCAAGATCAAGGTGTCAGCAGCACTGATTCCTGTTGAGGTCTGTGAAGAAGAACCTGTTCTATGCCTTCCTAGCTTCTCATGGTTTGCTGGCAATCTTTGATGTTTCTTAGCTGGTAGACTCTCCACCCTGAGCTCTATTATAATGCCCACTTGGGGTTCTTTCTGTGTGCATGCCTTTCTTCTCATTTTCTCTTTTATAAGTATACCAGTCATGTTGGGTTAGGGTTCACTGTAATGACCTTATTTTTATTTGATTACCTCTGTAAAGAAAGACCCTATTTCTAAATGAGATCACATTCTGAAATATGGGGGGGATGGAATCCAACATATAAATTTGGGGGGTACACAATTTGATATAGAACAAGTCTAGAGTGAAATGAGAATGTGGGGAAACACCAGACCTAACAGCTTGATCTTTTGTACTACGGCACATATAAACAGGAATCATTCTTCTCACTTTCAAAAATTGTGTAGGGATCTGAGCTAAGAAATCCTTAGATCTCCATAGCACTTTGCCTGTACCTATCTTATGATGCTCACTATTTTCAACCTTGTACTGCAGTTCCCTATGTACACAATTTATCTCTCATATGAAACCATACATTTCTTGTAAGTGGTATCTAATTCATATTTATTTCTATTCCTTAATCTAGCACAGTGCCTTGTACATACATAATAGATACCCAATAAATTGTCATTGAATCTGTGAATGTCTGTTCAGGCTTTATAGTTACAGCATTCAAAAAGTATACAAACTCATGGTCGAGCCCTGTATCAGCCAGGATAGGTTAGACTGTGCTGCAGGATCAAAGACTCCTCTCAGTGACTCAATACAACAAAATGTATTTCTTGATCAGATAACGCCTTCAGCAAGTCTAGGAAGTTCTTAAAGGTGGTCAGATTCACTGTGGGAGCAAAGCATCCCAGCATGAAGCTTCAGGATTTCCTGCTGCAGGGGAAGAGATCATGGAGAAGCCAATACTTGATCTTAAATGCCTAAGTAAAATATGAAAAATGTCATTCAGCTCCCAGCCTGTTGGCCTGAACTAGTCACATGACCCTTCGCCTACCTCTAAGGTGGCCAAAAAAACATTATCTTTCATATGTCAGGAAGGGGAGGAGGAGTAGAAATGCTATTGAACACTAGTAATTTCTACTTCAGGCATTTTGTTTTCCTAAAAAGTGTATCTTATATTAGCATTGTGTTTTATACGGTATTTACTAAGCTTTTACTGTGTGGCAAGAATGTTCTAAATACTCCTGGTCCAACATCAAAAGAGAATAGGCTAGAGGCAAGGAAAACAAAAGAGTCACCAAATAAATAAATGAGATTATTGTATAATGTGAAAAACGCTATGAAGAAAATAGAATGGGATAATATGATGGCGAATAACTTCCTGTGATCTCAGCACCAATATATTCTAAGAATCTTAGTTTTCTATTGGAAAGTTAGTGCTTTTTTAAACTTTCTCATATAATTCAAAATATAATCATTCTTATACTATATTAACTGAAACCTGACTGAACAGAACCTTCATATTGCTGGAATTGGGGACCTTCCAACATATTTTTAAATATTGAAGTCAAGTAATGAGAAAATGGAATCACATATATTTATAAAAAGAAAAAATAATTAAAAAAACTGGAAACATACAGAGTCTGTTTCTGTTATCTACTGCTGTATAATAAACTACCTAAAAACCTAGCAGTTAAAACAAAAAGAATCATGTATTCATTCATGATTCTGCAATTTGGGCAAAACTTGGTGGAGAGTTCTCCACGTCTATTGCCCTGGAACATTGTCATTCTTCATTAATGTCTTAGTTGGATGACTGTAATGGCTGAGCCTTTCTAGTATCTTTATCTCTCCATTGATTCTGCAACTGGCTAGGTTGGGTTTCTCCATAGTATGGAAGCTGGGTTTCAAAACAGAGCATTCCAAAATGATAAGCATAATATGTATGTGCTTATCAAGATTTTTCTTGCATTGCATTTGCTGCTTGTCCCATTGACCAAAGCTTGGCCCATGGTCAAGCCCCAGGGGCCAATATGGGAGGCAACTGTACAAGGGACTGATTCACAAGCTTAACAAATTACTTGTCTATAATTGTCAACTCTCTGGATTCTAATAATTCTCATTCTTCCCATACAGACAAAACACCCTACCTTTTCTGAGACTCTCAAAGTCAATGTTTCATTTGATTCTCAGGCTTGAAGTCTAGAATCTCATCATCTAAATCAGGCCCTAGGAAGATGAAGTTTCTTAGGTCTGACTTCTTTCAATCTGAATACCGGTAAAGTGAATAGATTAGTATAGATTAGTTATCTTTACCTTTTTTGTTACCTCCTCTAACATGTAATTGTGCGAGGACAGAAAGACTCCAATAAAAGCACCCATTCAAAAAGAGGGAGATGAGAAAAATATAACAGTCACTAGTTCTTAGCAAATCTGAAGTCTATTGCGATTTTCTTGATTAAGACCTAGTTCTGATATCTGGTGATGGTTCTCAATGGCTCATGATTGCAAATGAGATTTTTTTTTTGGTTTTCATCCTGCTCAAAAATTCAGAGCACAGGAGCTTCTTTTCATTTTGAAATTAAAATTTTATTTTGAAATGTTTCTCTTTTAGTCCAATCTGGCTATGTTTGATATAGTATTATTCTCTCAAAAACTTTGTGGGTTTCTTATAGATCTCATTATGGGTTCACTTCATTAGACATTAGCTTGGTCGTACCCATAAAGCACTTCAAGACTGGCTCTTCTCTAATTTCACCTGCAAGTCAGGGTGTTCTGGAACAATGCCCTTAATATTTTTAGAAGGCCTTTCCCCCACCCCCTTCTAGCTCAGAGTGGCTGTGAGTCCTCAAGATTGTTAGAAACCCTTTTGTCTAGCCAAGAGTTTATGAGGCAGAGCCCTAAATGTTTCTGAGTGCTCATAAACAACATCCTTGATTCGATGTTTACTTTAAAGCTCCATTTTACTGGTTGTGATATTTTCACACTGGATTTGATGTATTCCCTGAGGCAATTTCTTACTTTGACAATATGAGAATTAGTTTTACTTTTGAACCCCCAAATCCTTTATATTTTCTTTAGAATTTCTCTGAATTTCTGCTTGAAACCTCAGCAGTTAATTTTTTAGCTTATCTTAATTCTCCCATAACTTACCTTAAGCAACTAAAAGATGGCAGGTGCTACTTTCAACATTCTGTATGAATCCTTAGTTGGATCTACAGGTTAATTAGGTATCCATTCTATTTTCCAAGTTACTATAGGTGACAGTTTTGTT
>JAQQAC010019963.1:50954036-51110865 GCA_029783875.1 Phataginus tricuspis | reverse complement strand
TAATTAATCTGCCCATACTTAACTTGAGTCTTCTTCTCTCCAGCTTCCCAAAGCAATTTCCTCACTGCCCTTCCAACAATCACTATGCACCTTCTTGAGGTTTGTCAAGTCTTTGCTCACTACATCATTCCAAATGCTACATTTTAGGGGTTTTTTTTGTAGCAGTTCTTCACTTCTAGGTATGATTAACTAATTTTCAAATTACCTCAAGCAACTGTTTTACTAATTGTTCTGTCAGTGCATAACTCAGGTCCCCTTTTCTCCAGCTTCCAATACCTACTGCTTCCTTGCTCTTCTCTTCTCTATGAACATAGAAACACAAACAAAAAATCTCTCCCAAGTCTTCCAAGTTATTTCCTTAGGGCAACAAGCACACATTTAATTTGATCCCTTACATCTTCTGAATCAACAGTTACAACACTGAACAGCCATAATGGCAGTTATTAAAATTCCCCAGCTGCCAAAGATTCAGTTTTCTTAGACCTAGAAAAATTTTCAGTCAACAGTTTTCTTCCTTCTTTCCTTTCTTTTTTCATTCATTTATTCATCCATCCATAAAATATTTACTGAGTACTGTCTATGAGCTAGGCACATTGTATTTGGCATGAGGGCATAGAAAAAAATAAAACCATTTGTTTGCTTGCACAAAGCTTATATTTTAGTGAGGAACTCATTGCTCAGTTATCCTAAAAATCAAATGAACCAGAAAACACATTTTGGTTATTTGAAACCCAAGTGAAAATTTCAAAGTGAAAAGGTTTATCTTTGATTTATTTCTCTTCACCTGTTGCTGAACTCCTCCCCACCATTAGAAATCCTGACCCTGGGGTCTACTGTGCTTATATTTCTTTTAGGAAGCCTTTGTCCTCTGCTAGGTTTCCCCCAGAAAGGGACTCTGATCCACCCATAATTTTCTTGCCTTTCTTTACACTAATATGTATGTCTCTACCTTCTCCAATTCTACCAGGGCCTCACTTTAGAATCAGGTTCTCCAAACTTATTTTTAGTAGTGTGCTATTGAGTAATCATTGCTTTCCCTGATGAAGTAGTGATAGTCAGATAGGGATTTTCTGGAGTTGTCATGCTCCAACCCAGAGAATGTCTGAAACCATTCCTGGGCTTGTGATGGAGATATGAAGGGGCAAGTTTGGACTTCCAGGCTCCCTTCTGTTGCTGTGGCAACTCCACATGGCTTCTGTACCTCCTGCGATTCTCCATGTGCACCAGGCCACATACCAGAGAAGGTATACTTTTAAGTGTGGGTAGAACAATTGCTGTACAACTAAATTCATCCAAATTTTTTCCAAAGCAGACATAGGTCTGGCTCCACACCTTTGCTTTGGAAAACACCTTATGGCCCCTGAAGTTGCTCAGCTGAGTGGTAAAAGTGATACCTCATGGCCACTAGAACTTTAACTGCAAGGACAGGTAACTTTGTGACCAGCATCTGCTTTTTGTTTTACTTGGAATACACTTATGTTAATTTATCTCTTGTGAATATTTAACAACTGAGACAGAAGATTTCCAACCCCACCCTCTTTTCTCACTAGTGTAGTTTTCTTTTATGATTGGTTATGCCACAGTCTGCAACAGCTGCCCTGGACATCAGAAGGGATGACAGGATTGTGCATGTGACCTTCTCACAGAGTTTTTAGCTCCTCGTCCACATGAGGGTTTTTAGTTGGTGAGGATTAAATAGAGATTTCTGAACCCAACAAAGACAGTTCAGCCAGGGCAGATGACCCACAGTCTGGCTCCCAGTGAAGAGACAGAGGCCAGAGCTGCTGGGCTTCTGCTCTGACTCTTGACATGTGTGGGACCTGTCAGGTTTGGAAAATGCTACATTTCTGTAAACATGGAATGTTCTCAAGTGGAGAGAATAATGGAAAAGACTCAACCTCTTCAAATGATAGCTTCTTAATGTATAAAATAAGGATAATAACATCTTCCCAGCCTTCCCAAATATGAGTTATATTTAGAGTTCTAGCTATCTTGGGAATGTTCATAAATTTCTTAGAGTTTCTGTAAACCAAAACAAAAAATATGTCCCTGTTGGGAAGGGGCAAGTCTAGCTGACTTTCTGACTCAGCTTGAGTTGCTGTTGTTGGTGAAGTAAAGGGATAAAGTCCCTTTTCTGTGCTTCTCTGAGAGCAGGTTCACATCCAGAAACGGAGAGGGCCATTCTTTTGTACTTTCATTGCCACCTGGAAGAATTTCCTGTTTTTTTTGTAAGAATAAAAATAGGATCTAAAAATGTTCCCTTTCTCTGGGGGTAGTAAGGTGTGAAACAGCTTAAAACCATCATCTAAACAGCTATGACAAAGCTACTTGTTTTTTTCAGGGAGGAAAGGTATAATCCTATTATCTTTGTGTGGTTATCAGCGCCACTTGAAATTCCAATTAGTGCATCTAATCACCATGGGCTCCTCTGGTACTTTGCTGGAAAATAGTTAAGTCTAATTAATACTTTGGAGTGGTGGGTAAATGGCATTTATTTTACTTCTCTCGACACATTTTCCAAGTAAAAGTCTGATTTGGAGCTTGTTTCATTGCAAATGGACACTTTATAAAAAGTAACAAAAGAAAGAATTCTGTATGAAGCTGACAAAGTAAGATCCAAAGGGATCTTGTCAAATCTGAGAAGAAAAAGTCCCAGAGAAAAAGGAAGGCTACTTGATGGCCAGTCAAAGACATATTTCTCATGCATTTATTGTTTTAAAAAATAAGTATGTAAAATAGGAGAGACATTATTCATTTAAACTCAGATTTGTAGAGAGTCATCACCATATGATTCATTAACAAAGAATATTTGCTTAGAAACAGGATGAAGTATCAACCCAGGCCTCTGTGCTTTTTAATTCAAATGGATTAGGGCCAGTGGTCTCTGGTAAGCCCATTACAATTACCTGGTTGGTCTCCAGGTGAAATAATAACTTCCCTGCTGCCAGCAGGCATTTTAAATGGGATCTCAGGCTTGGCAGTCTCTGTTTCTTCATGCAGAAATTCTTATTAGCATCTGCCCCCAAATTCGGAGTCCCACTCCTGTTCTAGTGAGGTCCTGGAGCTGCTTTGGATGTGGGTCTGCTTCTCATGGAGAAGCCAGGCTTGACCAAGTGCCAAGGCTAAGCAACGTGGTTTACGTGTGCCTTGGAGAATGTAGCAGATGAGCTCTCAACTTAGTCAAATGCACAGTGACTACTGAAAAATCCATTCTGTTCATTATTGTCCCTTCAATGTCTGAAGAAAAGTGCCAAAACACTAATATTAACCCAAGCAGTGAGGGTCTGATTTTCTTTCAAGGCTGTCTCTCTCTATAGGCCTGGTGGATTCTTGTACTTGTGTCCCAGAGTAACTTGTTTATAATTAAACATTTGCTTTGTTCTCCTCCCATGAAAAAGTCCACATTTGCAGACTAAACCAAAAAGGGCTGTAGAGAGGAATAATGACCCTCAAAGAGTTGCAAATTTCTTTGGTCTTGAGCTCAAGTCTTTGGCTGGGTGCTGGTCTGGGAAAAGGGACTCTTTTATTTTTAAGACAAGTATTCTGTGTTTAATATTTGGGAATATGAAAGAGCTGAACGTTTACTTGAGAAGGGATATGAAACCTTTTGTAGGCTTGTTGAGTTTTTCAGATAAAGGCAATCCACATCACCATTCTTGGGCAAGTGGCCCTGCAAGGAGCTCTCATAGGAACGAAGAGCCACTCCCAATGTGTGAGCATTATTCTGTATAATTATGGATATTTTCCCTTCCCCAATTTTTTTTCTAGAGGCTGCTCTTTCAAAGGCTTTCAATTCTGTGTGTCATTATCAAATAATCTTTTTTGTACTCGGGTGTTTATTATTGGATTGCAACAACGATAAAGCTCTAGGGGGTTTTGTCTCTTTTGGTATGCTAATTAGCTAGCTTCTTTTTGATCTTTTCCTTACTAAAAAGAGTGAAAAGCTACCTCAGTAGGGAATCTTAGTGCTGTACACTCATCCCCTCATCTCCATAATCTGAAGATCAGAGGAAGATAACAATTTCACTGCTGAATGAGAGCTTCTAGAAGCTTTATTTTAGTTAGAGCTCCCTGCTGCCAAATAATTCTGCGGGCACTCAGAGGTGGGCACAGAGGAGGAAGACTCGGGGAAAAAGGCACATATATTTCATGTGGCCAAGTGAGCGCAGTCGCTTTTAGTTCTCTAAGCATTCAACCCGTGCAAATCCAAGCATTCAATTTCCATGTCATTTTACCTAATTTCTAACTTAGATTTCTTTCTCCTATTGATATGTTTTTAGTGACAATGACTGGATACTTAGTTTTAGGAAAATGGCCTGAATAGTGGGAAAAAATGCAGCTGACAAAATCTGTTAGACTATGAAGCTATCCTTCAAAAGACAGTAAACTCACGTATGCGGGGAAATGTTGCACCTCTTATGGGGTGGATGCATGTATTTGTATGCTAGGTCATGTTTAGGAATGGACAGAAAAAAGTAATTAGATTTTTAGTTTGATCACTGATTGGTCTACTCTAGATGTGCATATATACCTTTTTATAAGATCTAAGGCTTGAGGACAAAGTCTGGGAAGTTGAATGGGCAATTTCATCATCAGTACCATCACCTCATATTGAGACAGGGACTGTGGGTGTAGTCAGAGTAGGGGGAGGGCCTCCGGAGAATGCAAGGCAGAATATTTGCAGTCAGAGCAATGTAACTACATGCAAGGAAACCCCCTACCAAAACTCTGTGTTAAACATTAAGCTCTAGGGTCATTCTTCAGTAAGATCAGTGGGTGTTCCCCAGATAAAGAAGAGTAGCCCATGTTGTTATTATGCTAATCATTTGTAAGATTCACTTTCGCATGCTAAAAGGCCCAGGCCTATGTGCTGTCTTTCCTCTTTCAGATCTGATGGGGTGGTTTTGCAAACTGGGCAACTAATTTAGCATGCAGACCCAGCTGTAAACAACATAGTAAAAGGCAGGGAAGATTCCCTTTAAAGATAAGATTGCATTTTAACACCCAGGAAGTTTAAGAAGCAAGATTCTTAACTTACTCTAGCAAACAGACAATACCTCAGCCCACCTTGGGGGCTGGGCAGGCCGCCTTTTGATATGCCCCTAGACCAAGACGCCAGTATCCCGGAGAGATGGGGCGAGAAATTCCTTGTGTTAATTCTGGGTGTTCAGACACCACTTAGCAGGTCTGCACCCCTAAACTTTTTTCATGTTCTCAAAAAATCCTCATTTTGCCTATAAAACCCCCTAGGCAACGCACCACACCGAACTCTCCTGTCCCCTCCTGGCATGAGCTGGGAGCTCTGTCCTTTGACTTTATCTCTAAATAAAAGCCTGTACCTTGCTCTCCTACCTTGAGTGTTTATGAAGCTCATTCTTCGGCTTCGTGAACAAGAACCCCGGCATCAGTATCTACTGAGAATGCCTGAGAGGGCAGCACTGCATTATGAGGACTAAGAAAGTTGATATTTAAATATACTAGTCACAGGAACTATACCCTGCCCACATAGACACACACAGACAACCCCCTGACACACATACACACAGTTGAACTATATGAACTCACTGTTTTGTAAAAAGCAATTTTATGTGCTTCATCCTAATACTGTTACTGTTTGGGAGGTATGCTTATAATGTAATTGAGCTTTACTTAAAAAAAAAAAAAGTTCATATATCCAAAAGGGTACTGACTCCTTTAAAATCATCTGATTCTAAAAATGCTAACACGGCTGAGGGCATTTTTAGAATAGTCCTAAAGCTGAGAGTTTTCATTTCTTCCATGTTTAGAAAGCAATCTTCACCCTTTGAAGATTGGCTTGGAAATAAAGGAAAGTCATTCAAAATCACTTCTTGTAAGTAAAATAATTTATACTGAATAAAACTATTTTTAATTTTCTTTTAAAACCAAAATTTGAGTATAAATAATGCAATAATTTCTTTGGGTGCCATGTCAGCCACCAGAACCACATAACTTTCTATTTAGGAGATACCTTAGAGATTGGCTGGTCCAGCAGTCCTTAAACTTTATTGAACTTAAAAATCTTTGGGGAAATTGTTAATAATGCATCTTGGGGCCCTTTGCCGTAGAGAATCTGATTTATTAGATTCAAGAAGAGGCCTGGAAATCTACATTTTAAATTTGTCAGATGATTCTGATGCAGGAGGCCGTCAACCACACTTGGAATTGCCTCTCTTGTCTGTAACTACGGAAGTTCAGTGACATGCTGAAAGCTACTCTGCTTCACAGAATCTGGTCCAGAAGCAGAACTCCAGTCCCCTGGACTCCCAGGAGAGACTTAGAAAGGGAATTTTTGGGTCTGAATCATAGTCTGTTAGGTTGACTGGCATTCAACCACTTTTAAAATCTTTATTTTAAGCCCATGTTTCCTCATTTATAAAATGGGGGTAATAGTGATATCAAATTCATAGAGTTATGTCCATGTAAATTGCTTACTATAGTGCCTGGCAGATAGTAATTGCTCAATAAACATAAACTATTTTTATCTGAAGGCTTCCATTATGGCTCTTTGTAGTTATTTCCTTGTCTTTACTTTCCCTGGTCAGGGCTTCCTCACCCCTCCTTTTTATAGGCATTTCTGCTTGGCATTCCTTCCCCAGGACTTTGGTCACACCTTGGCTCCTGGTACTGCCATCAGACTAGAGAGTCGTTGCTAAAAGGTAGCAATCAGTTATAAAAACTCTCTGGAATCTTCTCTGAGAGAAACAGCTGGGTCTTTTCACATTTTGCCTTTATGCCCAATTAACCCCTAACTACAGCTCTACTGGCTTGTTATTGTTGCAAAAAGAAAAAAAAATCCTCAACTGGGAAACCAAAGTGTGCAGACATTGAAGGTATCAGAACAGAAATTCCTTCTCCATGCCAGATGAGTGGAAGTCAAGGAGTAGGCTATAGGGAAGGGCAGCCAGAACAGCTGGGGGCCTCTGCCTGTGCCCACAGGCTTCAGAACTGGCTCGGAAGCCAGGGGCGCTAATTAATGATGGTGCCTGAGGGGAAAAGACAGCATGAGGCAGCCATGCAAGGTGCCAATGAAGTACTTGTCTCTCTTCCCCATCTGTTCCTGTCACCCCTACACCCTCCCATTTGCTCACAAATAAATAGGCAAGGGGCGACCAAATGCTGCCTGAGCTACCTGATGCTGCTAATTATTATGACTGTTTAGAGCCAATTATCTCCTCAAAAGCAAAACATCTTCATGTAACATTCCAAATGGATACTGTTTCATCTGGGGAAGAGACAAATTGAACACTGTGGCTTAGTTCAAGCTAAAAAAGCCCGTCTTTGTCACAGTTTTCAAAGACCCATTTGTTGTCTTTTTTTTTTCTTTCAATTTTTATTGTAGCTTTGCAGATGCTACAATTACTAAAAATTCAGGAAGCATGGTTGGGGTGGGATAACTCTGTATGCATATATTTCCATGTGTCTTTTCTATCTATATTATATATTATATATATAAAATAGATGCACAGTATGCATGATCAGTTTTACAAATCAGTCTGATCTTACTTCATAGTTTGAATCTCCTAAGTATTTCTCTACTCATTCTCATGGTTATAACGGTATCATGTAGGACCTCCATGGAATACAATGTGCATATATTTATTCAGACTTTCATTGGGAATCTACTGTAGGGCTTCATTTATTTAGTACCAATCGTTAGACAAAAACTTTTAGGTTAACTCTCTTATCTTTAGTGCAAGCAAAATGATGCTTACATAAGACAAATGAAGTGTAAATCTGAAGTAATGATTAGAATTCTGGTCCAAACATTTCAACTATGGGAAAAGGTAGGCTTTGGGCTATGGAGAATACATATTTTCTGCTGTACTGATTAGTGTCTTTGGACAATTGCTGAGCTCTTCCCCCTTTGTTCATAGGAACAGGTTGAGTCATTGCTCTACAGTGTCACTGAAGAAGGGACAAAGATAATTTATATGAGAAGTGTGTGCAGATTTCAGTCTCTTCTTTAAATGAAGGAAGCTTTCACAATGAGGCCAAGCACCTGGAGAAAAAGCGTGCTGAGAAATGCATATCTCAGCCGTGGAAACACCTGGGAATGGCTGAACTATCTTTGGTATGCTTCTAATTTCCCCTTTATTTCTCTAGAGGAGAGAACCATAATAAGTCTTGGCAAAGGTCCACACACAAGCTGAAGTTTACATTAACTACAGAGTTTTGCCACCCCCATCCTGCCATCCATTCCTTCACTAAGGTGCTAACTGTGGGCATTAGGTGGCAAGCTGGACAGAAGGACTTGTCCTTGTGAAATTTCAAGTCTAGCTAAGTTGAACCCTGTGGGAAAAACAAAAGGCTTTATTCACTAACTGGAGTTAGAGAAGCAACACCAAGAAACTTCAAAGCCTAAGAAAAGCTGCTTTTATTAGTCATAATTTTGTGATTATAGCTTACTTTTCTGAGTTTCAAAAATATCAAGATTACTTCTGATAGTGTTAATACTTGCCAGTTCTCTTTAATATTAGGCAGAAAGCTGCATGTGTGTGGTAGTGGGTGCTAATAAAAAACAAGATGTCAGTTTCTGGGACTGGGGTTGCTATTGTAGCTACTACAAAATCCAGCTGGTGACCAAGTGGAAACTTACTAGATAGCCCCTTTCCATCAGAGGAGAATTGGATCATAGCTGTTCTGAAAATAATCTATTAACTGAGCTGCTTCCCCTCTGGTCTTGTGTGTGTGTGTGTGTGTGTGTGTGTGTGTGTGTGTGAGAGAGAGTGTATGTTGGGTGTGTGGGTGAACATGCATGAATAGGTCTGCACACCTAGGTGTGAATGTGTAATGAGTGTGAGTGTGTCTGCATGTGTGAATGTGTACATTCATTATATAGGTCTCTTCATGCCCTGCAGAGAATTGAGACACTCTTCTGGAGAAACTCATTCAACTTATACGGCAGTTGAGTCATTCTAGTAAGTCAGTACATATTAATACACTTTTGCCAAGGGACTTATTGAAAAGAAATAGATCTTTCTCAATAAGCTTTAGGTCTCTATCATACTATGGGGCAATGTTTGGACAGTGTCCATGGTAATCTGTGCAGTGGTTCATGCAGTGTTCATTTTAAAATTGATCCTTTTAAGTATAGTATTAAGTGGCTGTTCACAAACGGGACTGAACAATTTCTGAGTAGGAGATTCCTCCAATCCTTACCCATATGATTTGTAAAACTGATGTGGGTGTACAACATTTCTGCCCGGGATGTAATTATATAGCACATGGGGATAATTCAGGGTAAATATTTTCTTTTATTTTTTCTGGTGAAAAAACTGTGCCATTGCTAAACTTCTTTTGGAAAATGAACCAAAAATGATAGATAATTATTTTATGCTTCTTTTTCTTATAAAAATTCTTCTCTGCATTGTCTCTATTCTCACAACTCTTAGAGGTTGGTTTCATAACTGCTGTGTTCTGGCATGCTTTGCTAATTTCAGACTGGGTCTTCATGACATAAGGTGAGTGGAGCTCTCTTAGTTGTCTGTCTAATTTAAGTATCTGGGAGCTTGGTTTTTTTAAAAATGTTAGTCACTTAGACTTATTCAACCTACATTTATTAAGCAAATTTTTTATCACCTATACATGCCTTGTGAGAAAATAATGAATAATCCAGGGCCCTCAAGGTGCTCTAAGAGCACAGAGGGAGACATTCTCTACAGGAGAGACTGGCTAAATGAGAAAAGAGGACAAAGGAGAGAGAAGGGAATTCTTTTCATAGTGTTAGGGAAGCTTTCCAGAAGAAGTATTGTGTGACCTGAGGCTTGAATAATGGGTATGAATTTGTCATTGGTAGAACATAGTAGGGAGTATGGGGGAACATTCCAGGAAAGGTCTGAATTTATAAAATTAAACCTAACTGTTGAATTTCCATCCTCAGAGTAAGCACTGGAGTCCTATTTATCATTTTTCTCCTTTCTTACTGACTATTCTAGTCTTGCTATTTTCCCTCTTGTCTTATACCTGATTTTCTTCCAAAATCTGAATCAAGTACTTCACTCAGTATAAAAATACAAGACATCCAGCCTAACAAGGAGTAACTGTGCTGTGTTCATTATGCTGCCTTCCTTGTCTAGAACAAACGGGTTTCTTGGTTGGGAATTTTTTTTTATTTTTTGGTTAGAGACCAAAATAATACTTTGTATTCTCCAGAGCTACCACAGTGTTTATGTGCTAACCCTGGAAAAGGAACAAACCCTATGTTCCATAGAAAAGACAAATAGTTGCGGCAACCCATAGTTCTAGCCAGAGCTTATTTTGGGCTATGCATTACTTCACAAGGCTTACATAAAGTAAAGGCTAGCTTGAAACTGGTCTCCATCAGCTTTTTTATTTCATCTTGTGTTTTTGAATTGTGAGGCATCGGAGCTTCAGTGCTCTTTAGATAGTTCAAGATGGACAAACCAATAAAACCAAACCTAAACAAAAAACAGAGACAAGCCAAAAAACAAAAAGCACCTTGTCTGGTATTGCAATCAACTTAAGACCTTTCATGTGTAGGAATGGAAGACAAAAGTGCTCCACTTGTGAACAGAAAGTGAAGATTCACTGGAGTAGGATAATGAGAGCATCCACAGGGGGCTAGAGAAATACTCTTCTGAAAACATCACTGACATTCTGCTCCGTTTCACGCGAGGTGGGACGGTAAATCTGCAAAGGTCAGAAAATGGCTTCCCTTCAGGTTCATATGAAATGTTTACAAACGTCCATCTGCACCAATCTTAGTTACAATGGAACACAGAAAACCGATCTTAGTTTTAATGTAACACAGCAAACAAGACTAAATTGTGGTTTAATTCTTGCAAGTGTGTTCTTGATTTCTGTCTTGATTTATATAGAGCAAAGGATTCGGTTTATGACCCCTGAGATGGCCTATTCTTGCACTGACTCCTGTTTTGGGCTTTGCCTTGCATAAATGATTCTTCTTTTGTCCAGGAGATAATTTTTATATGGTATTAGAAGAGAATTCTCTCTATCCTTTTGCCTCTGGGATCTTACATCTTTTTTTCCCTCCATTTTCTCTAATTTCATACCATGCAATGTAATATCAGCATGACGAATGTGATGTGGAGACCCTGAGCTGGTTAATATTATTTACTGTGATGCTTCTTTGGTCAATCGCTGCAGAAATGAGAGGCATCAGACCTTACCTGGGAAGAGGCAATTGCATCCTTTGGTTTCCATTATGTCCACACTTCTGATTTCTGCTTTGCTAGAGTTAGAAGACTCTGTGATTGGGGTGACAGTTCTGGTTAGTCCCACAAATATTCATCATGCATGTGCAAAGCATTGTAATAGGTATGAGGAGAGAGGGGCTGGCTTGAGGGGTGGGGGGATAGCACCGTGGGCAAAGATAAACATGAATTGGTCCTTTTCTATAAAGACACTAACATTTTGAAGGGGGAAAGCTGACCTGTGAACATGAGGGAAAGAAATGAGTTTTATAGCAGAAGCAGAAGCATAGTGCTCCGGCAACCTAGGGACGGGAAAGATTTAGGAAAACCAATTTCTCTTGAGCTGTAAAAATCCTGACAAACTGGAACTTACTATTTCTAGCTTGATATATTCTTTGGAGCTGTGATATGAATGGATCCAAATCTATTTCACATGTGTATTTTAAATTGCCTCTGGTTTTGGATTTTTGTGGCAGTGTATTTTATACAATGAACTAGTTCCAAAGGCAGGTAGTACATAGTTAATAGTTATAAAAATCAAAGTATTTCATTTCAGAAACCCAACTTTTCGGAGTCTCCTTTGTCTGGATAGTTTTATTTTGCATACTGTCTCGGACATCAATATTTTTTATTGTGCCTCAGGAAGTTTCGATCATCAATTCACTTTCCTTCTTATTACTATTGTATTTTTCTTAGACATGAATGAGCTTCAGGGAATCTATATACTTGCTGCAAGTGTATGCAAAAATTTCTGTGTACATTTTTCTTGAAGGAGAGTCCATTCTTTTCATCAGTCTCAAAAACATCTATGAACCAGACAACGTAAAAATACCATATGTTCTTCCTTCATGATTTTATCTACTCTCAGTATTTCAATGCCAACTAAAAGTTGATGACTCTAAAACCTGTATTTCTAGCAGAAATCTCCCCTGAGTTTTATTCCTACATACCCAAATGTTTATTACCTCATTTTGCTTTTTGGGCCATAGCACAAGCCCACCAATCTCAAGTTTAATATGATCTTTCATTCTAAATCATGCTTACAGAGTTTTCATCTTCATTGATGTCATCAACATTCATTCAGTCCCCCAAGACAGAAAACTGAGAATCCGTTGGCTAATTTTTACTTGTCCTTTAAGACAACTCAAACTTCAGCACCTGCTTCTGGAAGCCCCTCTTGACTGCCCTAGACAGGTTGGTTGCTTCGTTTTGGGCTCCCCGGGCACTCTGCCCAAATCTCCATCATTGCTCAGCTGGGTATTTATCCTCTGCTCACATTTATGGCTCCTTCATTAGTCTGTAAGCTCCTTGAGGGAAATAACCATTTTTTACTTGGTTTTGTAATTCAGCACCAAGCCCAGAGTCAAACACTCAGTAAATGATCAGGAATCAATTAAGAGGAGAAATTATGAGTCTTGAAAGAATATACATTATACTTGGCTTCCTCAAAGTCAGATATTGTCATAGTGGCTTGAAATATTCTGATTTCGTGGCCCAGGAAAGTGTAGAGGGAAGAAAGCTCTGCCCAATGTGGTCTGATAACGTGAAATTTTTAAAGTCAAATTATTGAAATTATTTTCAATGCTGATTCTGTCACTCAGTAGGAAGGAGTTGCCAACTGGATAGTAACAGCCTATGATCTATGTGTTCTTCCTAAACTTGAAAAACCTTTCTATCCAAGGGAGAAAATTCTATTAAGTTAAGCATGGAGGTTTTAAAAATAATGTTTTAGTATCAAATAATTAATAATTCATAGCATCTTGTGGCAAATTGTGTTAGATACAAGCACAAAATTCCTGAGGCTTCATAACTTCCAGTGGAAACAAAAGACAAGTTTGCCCAAACCTGCCCCATTGTGTTTAATACAAAAACCCTTTTAAAGCAGGGACTGATTGAAAAGGCATTAGAAAATTCCTAGTCCTTCATATGCCAAACACCTTTTCAGTTATTGTAGTTAGGTTTTCTGTATTTTCAAATGAATAAGAATCGTTAAGGGCAAGGGAATGCCTCCCTCTATTCTATGCCATGTAAGAGGGACCTAAGAGAAAGTGTGGTGGTTGCCAGGAAAGCCTGACATCTCATCCTGGATGACGGGTGGCTGAGCTGCAGAAACCCATCCATCTCTGTGTCACCATGGGGACAAAGCCAAGTTCGAAGAGTGTTCTAGGGAGAGATCAGCCTGTGTCTTAAGGAGTCTGAAGCCAGAGGCTGGACTCGGACTCTAGTTGGGAAAATCCAACTAGATGTGTGGATATGGCCCTGAAAATTAGACCAAGGTGAGAAGGCTTCAGAAGTGTCCTATACATTCAGATTGTGGAAAGGCAGAAGTGCAAACTTTCTCATGGCCCAATTGGACACTTGGTGACACAGCAAGTTGAGAGGAATCTTGAAAGGATTCTGCCTAGGCGTCTGCTTGTCATGGAAAGGTGTCTCTAGCAAAGAGCCTGAGTTGGGTATAACACTGGAGCAGCAGTGAGTTGAGTGGTCCAGGAATGGTGTTGGAGATGCTGTGTGTGTGTGTGTTGGGGTATGTTCCTTTCCCCATTCTCGTTCTCAGCCCCTTCTACCACCTCAATTGTTGTGGCGGTCAAAAAAAAAATGTTAGCAATGGGGAAGGCAAGGGAATAAGGAAAGCCTAGATAAAAACTGAAAAAGTAAAAAAATCTGCATACTGAACTGATCAAGGTGTTTATTGTAATGCTATCGATGCCCTCCTAGGTCTCCTTTCTACCTAACGCATCGATCTGCCAGCTGCTGCGAATGGTGGCTTCCAATAGCTCACAGCTGTGCTGGGCTGCTGAGACTCACCCTTGGCCAAACCGGAGCCACCTCACCCTGGAAGCTATGAATCTCCTTTTAGCTCAGCCTAAGACATCTAGTATTTTATAGGAATGGTCAAATTCCTGCTGCTGCTGGAATTGGATGTTAAAAATGTTTGAAGTATGTTTTGGGATATCTATCCCTGGTGAGAGTGAACTTAAAAAATCTGGACAAAATGTATTTTATAAGATGTCTGTTTGAAGCACTGGCAATCTACTAAAGCAACTACAACTTGAGGGGCCAAGGTATTGGACAGAAAAGTGCAGAGAGGTAACTTTGATTTTCAGGGCTGCTTTTCCCTTCCAGGCACATGCCAATTCCAAAGCATCAGCAGAAAGGCTGAGAAATTGAGCAGAGCTAATGGCTGAAAGGTTAGAAGCCAAATTGAGCTTCTGGTGGCCTCAAGGGCTGGGGACAATATCTGGAATACAGAGAGGGAGACTCAAACCCTCCAGGCTTTTAATTAGGCCCGTAGATGGCCTATATCCTAGGAGTGAGGGTGGACCAGAAATAGACCAATCCAACAAAGCAGAGCCCAGATTTAAATCAGCGTATTCTCTGATCAGATTAAGATGATCTCTGTTCTTCCAGAAGCAAAAGTACAGCTGTCTTGAAGAAACTGACATCTAGAGTCTCAAACTATTTCTTCAGATTTTCATGTATGACATCTGGAATTCAATAAAAAGAATTACCAGGCAATGCCAGGAGATAAGCATATGTTTCTGAAAACCAGGAGAAAAAGCACACTAGAAACCTGAAGGAGAATCAGATACAGAAGTTATCTGACATAAACTTAATAAGCATGATGAAAATACAAGGTAAGATGGTGAATTTAAGCAGATAATAACTTTTAAAAATAAATGGGAAATCTAGAAGCAAAAAATAACTGAAATTAATAGCTCAAGAGATGGGTTTAATAACAGGTTTTAAAAATCCACTTAAGAGAGAATTAATGAACTGGAAGATAAATCAGAAGAAAATCTCAACACAAGAGAAATATAGGACCTATTAAATAAATCAAACATATTTTGAATATATTTTCATTGAGGGGTACATTTAGAACACTTCAATGAAAGGAAAAAGATGCTGGAATAGAAGCCACATTTGAAGGGCTAATGGTCAAGATTTATCCAAAAATAATGAAAGATAATCAAGAGTCAAGGACCATTATAAACCCTTAGTAGGATGAATATTTTAAAAGCCACACTAAGGCATAGCATATTAAAACCGTGGCAAACCAAAGAAAAAAGAGAAGCAGACAGAAGGCAAAATAAAACTATCATGTGACTTTTCCAAAGAAACAATAGAAGCTAACTGATAATGAAATTATTTATCCAGTTTTGAAAAATTACTTTACTTACTCAAAATTGGGAAAAAATAAACTAACCCAGAACTCTATCCCAGTAAAAATGTCCTTTAAAAAATAAATAAAAACAAATAATTTTAGGCCAAAAAAAAAAAGGTGAGATAATTTTATCACTACCTCACCTATATTACAGTCAATATTAGAGTGAGTTCTTCTGAAAGATGATTCCAGACAGACGCTTGGAGATACAAGAAGACTGAAAAACAATATAAAGGATAAACATATGGGTATATTAGATGAAAAATTAAGGTATGGAATAATAGTAATGATATTGTTTTGTGGGGTTTAAATATCTGTGGAATATACACATGATAAAAATAGAACAAAAGGCTGGGGAGTGGATAAATAGAGTTAGATTGTCCTAAGGTCCTTATATTATGTCATGGTAAAGTCAAGGATGCATGTTTTATTCTAGGGTAACCCTTAAAAGAATAGTAAAAGTATAATAAACAAGATAATAAAAAAGGAAATGGAATAGTAAAAATATGTAGTTAAAACAAAACAAGGCTGGAAATGAGAGCAAAAGAAACATGGAACATGTAAGGAAAAGGAAAAAATATATAACAGGAGGCAGATTTAAACCTATATATGTCAGTAAGTGACTAAATGAAAGTCTATTCCAAGTAAAAAACAAATACCATCAAACTGGATTAAAAAAAATACTTTATGTTGCTTAAAGTAAACAAACTGAAAGTAGAGATGTAGAAAGGTTGACAGGAAAAGGCTGAAAAAGCTATTTCTTATTAACATACCAAAAGAAAGCTATTGTGCTAAACTAATTGCAGGCTAAGTAGATATTAAGGCAAGAAGAATTACTAGAGGGATATTTTGCAGTGATAAAATGGTTAATCTGCCAGGAAATAACACTGAAAAATGCGTATGAACATAACAAAGTCTCAAAATTTATAAAGTAAAAACTGATAGAAACAAAATGAGAGAAAGGCAAGTCCACAGTAGTTTTAGGTAATTCTAGTAAACCTCTTTCAGTGACTGACAGAACAAACAGAGGAAAATAATTAGCAAGGATATAGAGGAATTGAACAACATATTTAACATACTTACCCAACTGACACACACAGAAACACTGCAACCTAAAACGAGTCTCAACAAATCTCCAAATATTAAATTCATACACAGTATGTTCTCTGAACATGTGGAATTAAGCTAAGAACCAATCATGAAAAGATACTAGAAAACACCCAAATATTTGGAAATTAAGCAACAGGCCTCTAAATAAACTATGGGTCAAAGAAGAAATCACAATGGAAATTAGAACTTATTTAGGCTTTAGAAGGGGAACTAATATCATTGTGCTAAAATCATAACTAAAATCAAAAGCAGCAGTCAATAAGCTGGCCCAAGGAAATTGAATAGAGTCTTTCTTTTTCATTCTATTTCTATTAAAGTTTCAAGGAAGATTGTATCTGAAACATGAGAATGCTATGGTAGGGCTTTTTAAGAGTTTGTTTTACCAAGACATATAATAATTGCAATGACAAGAATTAAGGATAAGGAGAGAGTATTGAAAGCAACCGGAGAGAGAAAAAAGATTACTTCTAAGGGAAACCCCATTAGGCTATCAGCAGACTTCTCAACAGAAACTTTACAGGCCAGAAGGGAGTGGGATGAACTATTTAATGTATTGAAACTGAAGGATCTTGAGCCAAGAACCCTCTACCCAGCGAGATTATCATTCAAATGTGAAACAGAGATTAAACAATTCTCAGATAAATGAAGGCTCAAGGAATTTATAACCACTAAACCAGCATTACAAGATACGTTAGAAGGACTGCTGTAGATGGAAATGTTCCTTAAGGCTAAATAGTTTTCACCAGTGAAAGCAAACCAGTAGTAAAGGTAGTAGACCAATTAATTACCAGGCAAGTACAAAATTAAAACAAAACAAAAGTAATAAAACCAACCTTTCACAAAATCAGTCAAGGGATACACAAAATGCAGATTATGACAATCAATACATAAAGCATGGAGGAGAAAGAAAAAGAAAACAGAAGTACTTTTAGATTGTGGTTGAAATAGAGCAATCAGCAACTTAATATAAACTATTATATAGTCAGGAAGCTATCCTTGAACCTTTTGGTAACTACAAACCTAAAGCCTGTAATGCATACACAAAAAATTTAAAAAGAGGAATCCAAACACAACACTAAAGAAAACCATGAAATAACAAGAGAAGTGTATAAGAGAGTCAGAAAGGAATGAGAAAAACTATAAAGACAACCAGAAAACAATTATAAAATGCCAATAACTACATACCTATATTATTACCTTAAATATAAATGGACTGAATGCACCAATCAAAAGATATAGAGCAGCAGAATGGATAAGGAAACAGACCCATCTATGTGCTGCCTACAAGAGTCTAATTTCAGACCAAAGACATACACATACACAGACTAAAATAAAACTATTTCATGCAAATAATAGAGAGACAAAAGCAGGAGGAGCATCTCTCCACGCCCTGCCCCAGATCAACGGGAGGCTCTCTGTGGTAAACACCTATCGATACGTAAATAGATTAAGGCCAGGCCGGAGACTCTGGAAATTCTACAATTTATCCCACAGATGGGCATCTCATTTTTCCCTGTTAAGAGAGATAGATCATGTTTATCCAACATGCATCGGTGACTAATTAATCCTCTTGCCACAGCCAGTAGCGTTTTAGCGTCTTCAATCCCAGGTGTCAGGAGTTCCCAAGTAAGGAAACGGCCCTTCCTAAGACCTAGGCTCATTCTGAGATCCGCACTGGCCCCCACATCTTCACTGCAAATGTTCCAGTGTTGAAGTGCTGCCACTTCATCTACCATATAGCTCACCAATCTCATCATGGCACTCTCCCTCCCCAAGGGCTTTCCATTGTCTGCAGGAATAAGGCCAAATGCCAAGGTAGGCTAAATCCCATCTCAATCCAGCCCTCTACCTGCCTTTCTTCATTTATCTCTTACAGTACTACCTGTGCGCCTGAGGGACCAACCACAAGAAACCACTTATTATTCCCAAGTGTAGGACATCCATTTCCATCTCTGTGCCTTTGCATATGTTGTGTTTTCTGTGAAATAGTTCACTGCCCCCACTTTATTCTCTGCATGGTAAACTCCTACCCATGCTTCAAGATCCAGTTAAAATGTCTTCTCCTCTGTGAAGTCTTCCTTGATTCCCTCTGAGAGAAATACCTCAGTTATGCCACATTACTCAATTATCGTCTGGCTATTATTTTAATTCCGGTAGAGAAGAGTAGTAACAGTGAAACAGCTCCTTTCTCTATCACCTATCCTGTCTTTTGCAGCACTTTATATATTTAACACGCTTCCTTAATCCTAAAATGCAAAGAAAGCAACCACATAAACGAGCCATCATTTCTGGTTCAGCAATTTGTGATGCGTTGTAGTGTTCTTGTTTGCTTTTTGTTTTATGTTTGAAGAAGACAAGCTCTTCTTAGCAAGTTTTACACTTTCTCCTTTCTGTTCTTTGTTTTTCTTTTCTAATGTTCATGCTTTTGAACTCTGCAAAAAAGGATTATATTTGTTTCCAAAGGACACTATAATAAAGTTCCACAAACTGGTGCCTTAGAACAACAGCATACATTTATTCTTTCCCAGTTCTGGAGGCCTGAAAGTCCAAGATTAAAGTGTCGGTCAGGCTGCGCTCTCCGTGATGGTTTAGGGGGAGAATCTTTCCTCGTCTCTTCCCTGCTTTGGTGGCTGCAGAGGTTTTTTTGGCTTGTGGCAGCACGACTCCAAGCCTGGACACTTGTCATTGGGTTTAGGGCCCATACTGATAATCTAGGATGATCCCATTTCAAGATACTTATTTTAATTATATCTACAAAGATGCTTTTATGAAATAAATCACATTCACAGATTCTGGAGATTTTGACATGGGCCTATCTTTCTGGGGGTCACCATTTAGCCCACTACAAGGATCCTGAAAATAAACTATTTGTTAATTAGTATCTTCATTATGCCATAAACTCTGATAAAATGTTTTTGACATTTTGGAGTAATTTAAGGAAGTGCCCACAACATATCTCACCAAATGTTATTTTTATATAGGACAGTAAGATGACTTAGAAGGAAAACTGGATAATTGATAACTTGTTCACATTTGCCTTGGATGTTTACATGAACTTAAACTCTTAACATAAGGAAAGTGTTAAAAGAGTGGTTGATTCTTCAATTATCTCTGAAAATAATTGGTTGCAACCAGCTTGACTCCTTCCCTTAATAGATTATCTTGTCCTCTTCAGTGAATTTGAACAGTTCAATAGTTGGGAATCTGGCTCTCCCAAAATTAAACTGAAAAGTTTCCATAGTTTAATTACCAAAGCAGAGAGCAAAGAAATGTTACTACTTGTAGCATTATTTTTGTTTCTAAATAAAATTACATGAAAGCACACAGATTTAAAAGTATAAGATTTAATAACTTTGTTTTCAGTTTAAACTTGGTATTTCTGACCTTTGGGACTAGATAATTCTCTGTGTGGGGGCTCCTATGATTATAGGATACAGTACTCCTGGACTCTACCAACTAGATACCAATAGCACCTCTCCCATCCACCACAAAAAAAGCAGGAGTTGCAGTACTTGTATCAGACAAAATAGATTTCAAAACAAAGAAAGCAACAAGAGATAAAGAAGGACATTACACATAATGATAAAGGGGTCAGTCCAACAAGAGGATATAACCATTATAAATATCTATGCACCCAACATACGAGCACCAAAATATGTAAAACAAATACTAACAGAATTAAATGGAAAACAGATGGCAACACCTTCACTTCTGGAGACTTTAGCAGACCACTCACATCAACAGACAGATCGACCAGATAGAAAATAAATAAGGAAATAGAGGCACTGAATAAAACATTAGATCAGATGGACTTAAGAGATCTCTACAGAACATTCTACCCAAAAGCAGCAGGAATCACATTTTTCTCAAGTGTACACGGAATGCTCTCCAGAATAGTAGATCACATACTAGTCCACAAAAAGAGTCTTAATATATTAAAAAAGATTGAAATCGTATCAAGCAACTTCTCAGACTACAATGGTATGAAACACAAAGAAAACAAAAAAGCCCACAAACACATGGAGGCTAAACAACTTGTTTCTAAATAACCAATGGATCAAAATGAACAAATTAAAACAGAAATCAAGCAATACATGGAAACAAATGAAAACAAAAATTCAACAGTTCAAAATTTGTGGGACATATAAAAGAGGTTCTGAGAGGGAAGTATGTAGCAATATAGGTTTACCCGAAGAAACAAGAATTATTCCAAATAAACAGTCTAAACTTACAATTAAAGAAACTAAAAAAAGAAGAACAAATGAAGCTCAAGTAGAAGAAGGGACATAATAAAGATCAGAGCAGAAATAAATAAATAAAGAAGAATAAAACAATACAAAAAATAACCAATGAAACCAGGAGCTTGTTCTTTGATAAAATAAAAGAGATAAACCCCCAGCCAGACTTATCAAGAAAGAGTACACAAATAAACAAAATCAGAGATGAAGATGGAATAGTCACAACAGATAACACAGAAATACAATGAATTATTAGAGAATACTATGAAAATTAAATGTCAATAAATTGGATAACCTAGAAACAGTGGACAAATTCTTAGAAAAATACAAACTTCCAAGACTGACCCAGGAAGAAACAGAAAATCTGACCATTTATGAGCAATGAAATTGAGTTGGTAATCAAAAAATTCCCCCAAAACAAAAGTCCAGGACTAGATGGCTATGAAACATTTAAAGAAGAGCTAATACCCATCCTTCTTGAAGTATTCCAAAAAGTAGAGAGGAGGGAATACTTCCAAACTCATTCTGTGAAGCCAGCATCACTCTAATACCAAAACCAGGCAAAGACACTACAAACAAAGAAAATTATAGACCAATGTCTGTGATGAACACAGATGCAAAAATCCTCAACAAGATATTTAGTAAACAGAATTCAAAAATACATCAAAAGGATCATCCATCACAACCAAGTAGGATTTATTCCAGGGATGCAAGGACGGTAAAGTATTTGTAAATAAGTCAATATCATACACCAAATTAACAAAAGGAAGAATAAAAATCACATGATCCTCTCAATAGATGCTGAAAAAGCATTTGAGAAAATTCAGCATTCACTCATGATAAAAACTGCACAAAATGGGTATACAGGGTATGTACCTCAACATAATAAAGACCATATATGACAAACCCACAGCTAACATCTTACTGAATGGTGTAAAGATGAAAGCTTTTCCTCTAAGATCAGAAACAAGAGAAGGATGTCCACTCTCACCACTTTTATTCAAAATAGTACTGGAGGTCTGAGCTATGGTAATCAGACAACACAAAGAGATAAAAGGCATCCAAATTGGTAAGGAAGAAGTTAAACTGTCACCATTTGCAGATAACATAATATTATTTATAGAAAACCTTAAAGACTCCACCAAAAACTATTAGAACTAATAACTAGATTCAGCTAAGTTGCAGGGCACAAAATTAATATGCAGAAATCTCTTGCATTCCTATATGCTAACAATGAAATAGCAGAAAGAGAAATCAGGAAAACAATTCCATTGCAATTGCATCAGAAAGAATAAAATACCTAGGAATAAACCTAACCAAAGAGGTGAAAGACCTGTACTCTGAAAACTATAAGACACTCATGAGAGAAATTAAAGTAGACACAAATAGATGGAAATCTATCCTAAGCTCATGTACAGGAAGAATTCATATTGTTGAAATTGCCATCCTTCCCAAAGCAATTTAAGATTCAATGAAATTCCTATCAAAATATCAATAGCATTTTTCAATGAACTAGAACAAATAGTTCTAAAATTCACATGCAACCAGAAAAGACCCTGAATGCCAAAGCAATCCTGTGAAAGAAGAACAAAGCTGTAGGTATTATGCAACCTCACTTCAAACTATACTTCAAAGCTACAGTAATCAAAACATTATGGTATTGGCACAAGAACAGATACATAGATCAATGGAACAGAATAGAGAGCCCAGGAATAAACCTATGCATATATGGTCAATTAATATATGATACAGGAGCCATGAATATACAATTTGGAATAGACAGCCTCTTCAATAACTGATGTTGGGAAAACTGGACAGCTACATGCAAGAGAATGAAACTGGATTGCTGTCTAACTCCATAAGTAAAAGTAAACTAAAAATGGGTCAAAGACCTAAATGTAAGATCTGAAACCATAAACCTCTTAGAAGAAAACATAGGCAAAAATCTCTTGAACATAAGTTAAGTAATATTTTTCCTGGACACATCTCCTTAGGCAAAGGAAACAAAATACAAAATGAACAAGTGGGACTATATCAAACTAAAAATCTTCTGTACAGCAAGGACACCATCAGCAGAAAAAAAAGGCAACCTACAGTGTGGGAGAATATATTCATTAATGATTTATCTTATAAGGGATTAACATCTAAAATATGTAAAGAGCTCATATGACTCAATAGCAAAAGAAATAGCCCAATAAAAAATGGACAGAGGACCTGAACAGACATTTCTCCAAAGAAGAAATACAGGTGGCCAACAGGCACATAGAAAGATGCTCTACATCACTAATCATCAGGGAAATGCAAATCAAAACCACAATGAGGTATCACATTATATCTGTCAGAATGGCCACTGTCCAAAAGACAAAAAATAACAAGTGTTGGCAAGGATGTGGAGAAAATGGGTACCCTCCTATACTGTTGGCAGGAATGTAATTGGTACAACCGCTGTGGAAAGCAGTATGGAGGTTTCCCAAAAAACTCAAAAGAAGGTATTATGCTCACTGAGATAAGGCAGGAGGAGAAAGACAAATACCATATGATTTCACTTATTTGTGAACTATAAAAACAAAGCAAAACAATGAATAAGACAGCAAAAGACTCATAGACACTGAGAAGTGACTAGTGGTTACCATAGGGGAGGGGCTAGGTGGGTTAACTTAAGAGTAGCTTCCTGGGATAATAATATTAGAAACGTTGAATACCATGAACCAGGTGTTGAAGTCATATTTCCATCATCCAAAAGATCTGTCAAATATCCTGAGTCCTTTCCTTTTCTCAGTCATGTAAAATGTCTTCTCTGGAAAAAATGTGGCAGATGTTTAAGATGTGTGAAGCACTTCACGCTATTATTTAACCAAGCATACAGGGAGAAGTAATTAAGAATTTTGCTATCAGTTTGCTCACATAGGAAGGAAAGGGATATATAAACAAAATAAGACAAATGAGATGTTTTTGTGTTGAGAATAAGGGCAAAGATGGTCTTTTAATTAAAACATTTTTTTTTACATGCAAACTTTCAAAAGGTTTTTTCTCCCTAGGGAATATTACATTACTAAATAATAATAATTATGCCTGTGGGTTATGAAATGGAAGATGATGCTCTATGTTTTCTTTTTGATGGAGATCATAGGCTTCCAATGCTGAAAGTATTCAAGGCTTGTCACATCAGACCTTTAAAAGCCCATGAAGCCAAAAGTTATGCTGTGGCATTAGTTACTGTGCTCTGAGGGCTCTGAGTGTTCCGTTCATTGCAGGTTATCACAAATTAAATGTTGTATATTAGTCAGTAGAGCTAAATTTAGGGAGTTAAGGAGCATGTTGATTCCTCCCATAGCTTTAATCTCCAAGGCAAACTACCAGTCTATCAGCTGCAAAATACTGCTGGCTTCTATTGGAAATGCAAAATTCCTCCTTGAAGTTAGGATGAAGGCGTGCGTTTGTAATACTGTGCTCATAAAACAAACCTCATTCCTTCCCAAGTAATTGGCTTCCTGCTGACAGGAGCTCTAAAGAGAAGTCTGACAAGAGTTTGAATTGGTGTGTTAGTACCTTTCTTATGTTTCTCTCTCCATGTGCTGTTTATATTTCCTCCTGTTAGCACACCCTTCACTTGCTGAAGATGAACTTGGATTTTCAATGTCTGCTTGTACAGACTTATTAGTGATTTGTAGATGTACAGAGTTCTCAAATCTTTGTAACTATAAAATTTGTGGTTAGGCTGGACCACATGAAATCATGAGGTCCTGAGTAGCCCCAAATGGCCCCAGGTTTTCCGCCTTTCTTGTTGTGTGCCTCTCTGTTTGTTCTGAAAGACTCACTCGGATTTTGTAAGGTGCAGAAGATAGCTCTACTTTCATTGTCTTGCCCTTTAGCCTTTTACAGAGCACAATTTGATTATTCTTTCAGAGGACAGTGCAAACCTGTTTTAAATGATTGCTTTTGGAAGAAGAAAGACGTCCCAGATTCTAAAGTGCTGAGACCAAAGTGGATCTGGGGCGTGTATCAATAGGCAACTAAATCAGAACGAAAACATTTCTGAAGACAACTGCCGTGTTAAAGCAATAATGGAGATTCTGAAATTCCTTAGTGTCAGGGCTGATTTGGTGGAGTCAGGGCTTAGAGATACTTTTGAAGAAACATTGGTGAGAGAGAATGCAGAAACAGGGTTTTGCTTCAATAGGTATAATAAAATCCTTCCTCACTACCACCCACCCTAAACCTAAAATGAGATGGAATTTCAGTGATGAAATATTTTCCTATTAAACTCTTTAAGGAGTAAAAACTAGCAAATTCCAAATATCTTCTGGCTTCTCTTAGTCAATTGGGAAAGTTGACATTTAAGATCTGTGGCTGGAATGCAGATCTTAAATATATAAACTAAGACAGCAGTTTAAGAGACTGAAGTCCATGAGGCCAAGACTAAATCACACAAAAACCAGTCAGGATCCTGCTTAATAAAGGACACATTGGTGTGACAACTGAAAGACCTGGACTCTTAGTTCTCCCATCTATTTGTTGTATGACCTAATTAAAGCAAGTCACTTGATCTGTCTGGACCTTGGTTTTTTTCAAGTGTAACCTGAAAGGTTTGGACAAATGTTCAGGAGCCTGTGAGTCTGTGAATTATGCCTAAGGTGCTTATCAGACTTTGGATTAGTGTATTGCGAGTAAGTGACATATATAGGCAGGGTTGATATTCTAGATATTCACTAGACCTGCAGCACAAATACTCCCCTGTGGAAATGGAGGTTTACTATAAACATGCAGTAGCAGAGCACCTGTGATGCTAGCAAAATACCAACTACACTTATGGCACTGGAGCCCTGGCTACTTGTGTCAGACTGCCAAAGCAGAGAAGACCTTAGGAATCGTCGGTCTATCTCCCTGTTTTTTACAGGTGTTGCATCCTCTGGTAGGAGCAGCACATTGTGATATTGAAGGATGGCTGCAGAAGGATGACACAGTGCATAAGGGCTTAGGTACACGATTGGATATCTCAGTAAATGTGGTAGACGGTCACAGTAATGCACCAATGAATCATACCTCCTTGTATCCGCACCTGCTACTAGTTCTCTCCCACATTGGCTCTGGTCTTGGCTATGTGAGTTGATTTGGTAATAGGGCATTAACATCAGTGACCCAAGCAGAGGATAACAAATGCTTTCTCCTTAGGGCTTGCCCCATCTCTTGCTGCTTTTGGAACACAGCCACTATGTAAAGAAGTCTGGTCTGTTGGTGACACATGGCCCAGCTGACAGCCAGCACCATTCATCAGATACGTGAATGAGGTTTAGACTAACCAGTCCCATTTGAACTAACAATTGACTATAGAAACATGTGTAACCCCAAGTGAGACCAGAAAAGGAATCACCTTGCTGAGCTCAGCCCAACCCGCTGATCCACAGATCAGAGCAAATAAACTGGTGGTTATTTAAGCCGCTGGGTACTGGGTTAATTTTATGCAGCAACAGACTCTTGATACATAAGAAAGGATCTCTAAGGGAGTGGTGAGAAGAGTGGGTGGGAGGAAAGAGTTGAGGTTTATCCTACTATTTTTTTCTTTGAGGTTGGTTCAAGGATTTGTGTCTAGTTCCTATAAACAGATCCTTGCTTCCTAGATGAGCTGAGAAGCTCCTTCTTGCCTGTCTTTCTGGTCAAGCACACTGGCTTCAGGAAAAACACAGCTAGTTTTTCCTGTTCTCTTAGTGAAGCACACAGGTAGAGATTTCTTCTTGCACTTCCCTCAGTCACAAGCCTTTCCCTTGCAGAATGCAGCAAGGATCAGCTGACCTGGCCTTTTTTTTGTTGATTCAGTGAGTGGCTATTAGCAAGAAATTTCATGGTATACTATGAGAATGAAGGACTTTTTGGGAAAGAGGTGAGAAGGTAAGATTTTAAAATCACTGAAAAACAATGCTATTTTCCAAATGTCTATATACAACCGTAACTTGCTTTCAGCTGTACTTTGAGACAATAAAAAAATCCATTTTATCTTTGGCCTAAAGTTTCTGAAGCCTTCCCTCCAGCAGCCCGAAGTCAAAGGGTTTATATAAAACAAAAGCCCTGAGGACTTCTGCTTTTTGTCATAAATGACCCTAAAACTGAGCAAGTATAGGAATGTCCAAGCTTTGCCAAGATTGTCAGGGGAGCCGGAGTTTGGAAACTGAATCAGTCACTAAGTTATGGGGAATGAGGAACAACAAAGACATCGTAAGAAAAATAATTATAAATAAATGTCCCTCATTATCACAGATGCAAAAATAAAAATTTTACCAAATCAAGCCCAACAATAGCTAGAAAAAAAGTAATAAATACATCATCACCATGTGAGGTTGATTCTAGGAATATAAGGCTGGATTAACACTGGAAAACTAATGTGATTCACCCCCAAAACAAAATAAAGGAGAAATATCATAATCTCAACAGGTAACAGAAAAAGGAAGACTAACTCTGTCTCTATACACAAATGACATGATAGGGACACCTAAGGAAACTATAAAACAAACAAATAAACAAGAAACAATTAGAATTAATGAATTAATTTAGTAATGTTTCAGTATACATCCAAGTAAAAAAATCAAATGTATTTCTATATATTTGCAACAACTATAATATCAATATTAAAAAAAAATTTAGGTTAGTACAAAAACACCTTAAAAAATAAAAGTAAAAAATTCCTTTTAAGTAAATGTAACAAAGATATACAAGACTTGTGTACTGAAAACAATAAACACACCCAAGAGAAATTTTTGAAAATGCTAAATAAAAGATAGGTCATGTTTATGGATTGGAAGACTCAATATTGTTGAGAGGTTCATTTTCCCAAAATTGAAATACAGATTTAATGTAATCCCAACCAAAATCATAGAAGTCATTTTGTAGAAATTGAGAGGCTGATTCTAACATTTACACAAATATGCAAAAGACCTAGATTGGTCAAAACAACTTTGAAAAATAAAAAAAGCAGGAGGATTTATACTACCTGGTTCCATGACCTTCTATAAATGCTTCAGTAATCAAGATGCTATTGATGCCGGGGTTCTTGTTTGTGGAGTCGAAGAAGGAACTTCACAAACACTGAAGGTAGGAGAGCAAGGTACAGGTTTTTATTTAGAGATAAAGTGAAAGGACAGGGCTCCTGGCTCATGCCGGGAGGGGACAAGAGAGTCTGGGGTGGTGCATTGTCTCGGGGGTTTTATAGGCAGATGAGGATTTTTCGAGAACATGAAAAAAAAAGGCTTAGGGGTGTGGACTTGTACCACCTGCCCTGCCCTCAAGGTGGGCTGGGTTGTTCTCTGCTTGCTAGGGCTGTTTACAATAAAGTCACGGGTAATGCTGAGACCCTTCTTTATTTGTGAAACACTCAAACATTCCAGGCCAAGTTGCTCTTGGCCTTTTGACCTTTAACTGACCTCACTGAAGATGCCTATATTCTTAGTCTGGTATCTCGATCCTAGAGAATTAGTGTGACCTTGACTTTGCATAATGCTTAACACAGAGTTTCAAAAGGGACTTCTTTGCCCATTGTTACATTGCTCTGACTGTAAATATCCCGCCCTGCTTTTTCTGAAGGCCCTCACCTTTGCTCTGACTATACCTACAGTCCCTGTCTCAATATGGAATTATCATAAGGGTGGACATATAATCAATCACACACAATAGAGAATTCAGAAATAACCCCACACGTATATGATCCATTCACTTTGACAAAAGCAACAAGATAATTCAATGGGAACAGGATAATTCTTTCAAAAAATCTGAAAGGAAAAACCGATATCCATATGAGAAAAAATAAACCTCAACCCCCATCCATACCCTACAGAGAAATTAGTTAAAAGTAAATCACAGATCTAAATATTAAAGCTAAAACAGTAAGATTTCTAAAGGATAACGTGGAAAAATATCTGTGAGAGCTTAGGATAGGCAGACTTTTCCTAGATAAGACACAAAAAGTACTAATCATCAAATTAAAAAATGTAATTTGAACTTCATAAAATTAAAAACTTCTTCAAGATATACCATTAAGAAAATGAAAAGGCAATCCGTACGCTGGGAAAAATATTCATGATAACATATATCTGACAAAGAACTTGTAATCAAAATATAAAAAGGACATTTACAACTCAACAATAAGAATGCAAACAACCCATTAAAAATGGAAGAAAGACAACACTTCACAAAATAAAATATATAAAGAACGCATACACCTTAATAATAAGGAAGACAATCCACTGAAAAGGAAAAAAACTGTACCAGGAAAATACAGAAATGGCCAATAATGGTATGAAAAGATGACGAACATCATTATTCATCAGAGAAATGAAAATTAAAACCACTGTGGGACACCACTTCACACATACCTGGATATAAAAATTTAAAGACTGAATATCAAATGTGCGTGAGGATGTGGAGCAACTGGTAGTCTCATACATTGCTGGTTGAATATAAAGTGGTTATTTACATTATTTTACATTTTACATTGAGTAGTGTCACCACAACCATTATGGAAAATAGTTTGTCAGTTTCTTACAAAATTAAACATGCACTTACTGTACACCCTAGCGATTGCACTTGTAGGCATTTATCCCCCATTCTTTAAAATAAAAACACATCCACCAAAAGACTTGTACAGTAATTTGAATGTGGCTTCATTCATAAAAGCCAGAAATTATAAACGACTCAAATGTCCACGCAGGAGAATGGTAGTATATTCATACAACACAGTAATACACAGCAATAAAACAAACAAAAACAAAATACATGCAACAGCATGGAAGCATCTCCAAAACATTATACTGAATGAAAGAAGACAGACACAAAAGAGTACATGTTGTACTATTCGTTTTATATGAAATTTGAAAACAGATAACAGTGATATCCAGTGATACATTTCAGAGCAGGGAAGGGTTGGTGGGACTGGGTTTGACTGTAGAGCAGCCCTGAGGGAACTTTCTGGGACAGATGGAAATACTCTGTATCTTGATTGAAGTGGTGATGTCATAGTGCAAACACTTGTCAAAACTGTTTGAGCTGTACAGTTAAAATGAGTGTGTTTTATTTTCTGTAATAATGTTTTAATAAAACTAAAGAGACTAAAATCCTTTAATGATAAAAATAATGAAACAACAATAGGAACGACAGCAAAGCCTTGAGGAAAGTCTTCTTGAATAGTTCTTTTTATTGAAGAAAAATAATTACTCATCCCCATCCAGTAATGGAGGATATAAAATATTGAATTGCAATACCATAAAATTTAAGGAGAGTGCGAATTTCAATTCAAATACAGCTATGATTAAACGTTCTCACATTAACAAATTTAAACTTTACAAAAAAGATAGAGGTGCGCATTGTCACATTTTTGTATTAGAAAATGAGCCCTCAGAGAGGCTAAATAGCTTGCCTAGAGTCATAGTAAAGTGGAAGCTGGGATTGAAACTCAGATAGTTTAGCTCTAAATCCAATGTTGTTTCCTATATTATGCTGTTTGTCTTCCTATGCATCCCTTTTAAAATATTTTCAACAACCAAAGCTAACAATGTCCTTTCATTGGTAGGCCTTAAATTGCATTTCCTTTGAGGTTATTGGATAGAAAAAGGCTTTCTCACTTGGCACTGAGTTTTTTTTCAGAAATCTTCACAATCTTTAGCTTTCCGGAGATGTGGGGATCTTTATCTTCCTTGCAGGTGGTATGGAATCTCTGAACAGTCAAATTAAATTGAATCTTATGATAGTATTTTCTTTTCCCAACCTGCATTGCTGATGAGAGTAGAAATTAGTACAAAATTTCTGGGAAGCAATTTGGCAATAGGTAGCAAAACTCTTGAAATTTGGCCTATCCTTGTGATGCCGGGGTTCTTGTTCACGAAGCCGAAGAATGAGCTTAGCAAACACTCAAGGTAGGAGAGCAAGGTACGGGCTTTTATTTAGAAATAAAGTGAAAGGACAGAGCTCCCGGCTCATGCCAGGAGGGGACAAGAGAGTCCGGGGAGTGCTGCGTTGTCTAGGGGTTTTATAGGCAAATTAGGATTTTTCGAGAACATGAAAAAAAGGTTTAGGGGTGTAGACTTGTACCACTTCCCCTGCCCTCAAGGAGGGCTGGGTTGTTCTTGCTAGGATTGTTTACAGTAAAGTCACAGATTATGCTGTGATACCTTTCCCTATTTGTAAAACCACTCAATCATTCTAGGCCAAGTTGCTCCTGGCCTTTTGACTTTTAACTGACCTTACTGAAGATGTCTATATTCTTAATCTGATATCTTGTTCTTAGAGGATTAGTGTGACCTTGACTTTGCACAGAGTTTCAAAAGGGACTTCTTTGCCCACTGTTATATTGCTGACTGTAAATATCCCACCCTGCTTTTTCCGGAGGCCCTCCCCCTACTCTGACTACACCCATGGTCCCTGTCTCACTTGGACTAAGCAATTACCATCCTGGGAGTTTATCCTAAGGGAATTATATAGGGGTATATGTGTGAGGATGTTCATCACAGCATTATTAATAATAGCAAAAAACTGGGAACAAGCTAAATGTCTGTGTCAGAGACTGTTGTTTTTCTTCCATTATCATGTCTATTCTTAGCAGTAAGAACCCTGGCTTGGAGATGGGCACGTGGCTACCCAGTAAAGCACTACATACCTTGGCTCTCCCTTATAGCTCACTTGTGGCCATAGGAGGTGCTGTGTGTGACTTCTAAGTCTCCTTAAAGGACCACTGTGGGTAAAATTGCAGTATTTCCAGAATCCCCACCCTTTAGTCATCTGCATATCAATGGGTGTTTCAAAGGGTGGAGAGAAGTTGCATCTACATATCAATAGCTAATTACAAGGGCTTGGGAGAGTTTTTCTGGACCAGCGAGGTTGGGTGGAGCTCTCTTCTGCTGCAGCCAGGGCAAGAGAGTGGCGGGGACGACTGCTTCTAAGAAATAAAGTGGTTTCTTAACTGTCTCTCTCCCTTTGACTGATTTTGGTTTTAGAGGTATTTTTCCCCAGGATTTTCTCCCCGGAGTTAAAACCACACTTTCCTTTGACCTTTTCCCTTTGGTTTTTTGGATTGTGATGTAATGGTTGGATTTGAAGGATACATTTTGGAACATGAGGCAATATCCTAAGGAAAATGGAATAGCAAGACAGAAGGAGTCTGGGTTCTGGCCCTCTGGAAATCCCCATGCAAGGCTTGAGACTTAATTTGCATGAAAGAAAAGAAATCCAATCTAGTTTTAAGCACTGCATTTGAATTTTCATGTCACAAATAGCCAAACCTAGTCTAAGAAACACAATGTTCAACAGCAAAGAGACGGTTAAATTACAGTATATGTACAGGGTATATGCATAGCAAGCAACTGTTAAAATGACTCAGTACAAGACTATTAACATGAAAATATTTTCACAATATAAGGCTAAAAGGAAAAGCATAAGCCGCATTAAAAAGCAGAAATAGGCAATATTTGAAAATATCGTTTTCATTATAAATATACACATATTTATATCTATATAAGTGCTCTTCTATGTGCATACATATATCTCTATATTCACATATCTCTCCACATATAGAGATAATATATAATATATAAGTAAATATAAGCAGATACAATATATAAATATAGAAATGTTAACAGCCGTTATGTTTGAATAGTGGAATTGCAGATTTTTTTTCTAATGTGAGGTTTTTCTGTGTTTTTCACATTGGCTGTGCATTACATTGGTTATAAGGGAGAAATAGTTGTCAAATAATATTTTCCCCAAATAAGGCAAGTTTAATTGTTATTCACTAACTTTAAAGAAAAAGGTTATACTAACATAAATTTAGGAAAAATTAAATATTGGCAAGTCTTGCCCCTTTACAGTGTGCATTTTAAAATATGTGATGCTGTTGCATATCTTATGTTGATGCATGAATACTTATGATTACTCTTGTAAACTGCATGTAAGCCAATGACTTAGTAGGTGGGTGAATGTATATACTTTACGGCTCCTACTCAAATAGGATGTGAAGCAGAGGCCCATTCTAAAGATGACATCTAGCGGTTGCTGTGGTAACCTATGGGCTACAATTTAGTCATCTTTTACGTCAATTTCTACAGTTGGAACGGGCATATTCTTAGCTTTAAAAGGAAGGAGGCAGTTACCGGTGGTCATTAACCCTTTCAGGTTGTATTTGTGATTGCTATCCAGCTTTTAAGAGTGTAATGGAGTCACCGTGGAGTTAAAAGCTCTAAAATGATGAAAGGAATCTAAAACCTGTCTTAGAACTTTGATGGCAACCTTAAAGAACTGTTACCTTCGGGGATAACAAAAGTTCATGTTTATTATAGGACACTTATAATGCAACAAGCACAGTGCTTAGTGCTTTATAAACACCATCTCATTTATATCTGTTCCCTGACTCAAATCTTAAAATAGTCCTGCAAAATAGTATTATTATTGCTATTTATAAAAGAAAACAAAATGGAGACTTAGAGTTTAGCCAAATTGTCCAATGCCCCATTGTTAGGAGACTGTGATGTCAGGATTCAAACCCATGCCATCTGCTCTTACTCTTACCCACTGCTTTGTGCGGCTACCAGCCCGTAATAACTGTTCTGGGTCTACCACGAATGTTCCCCTTAAGGAAGACACTGTGGTAATACTGACTTGTCCAGTCTAGCCTTAATCAGGAACACTTACTGAACAACACTTTGAGCAGGATACTACTGTGATTTATAATAGTATGATAGACCCCTCTTATAACATGAAGGCATACAACCAAGCTTACAAGGAAATCTATACCATATCATACTTTTATTTGGGAATCTAGCTCTAAGGTAAGGCAGAATGGTGAATGTGGGGTGAGTCTAAGCAGCATGGAGCAGTGAGAATGAGACAGGGACCGTGGGTGTAGTCAGAGTAGGGTGAGGGCCTCCAGAAAGAGCAGGGTGGGATATTTACAGTCAGAGTAATGTAACAATGGGCAAAGAAGTCCCTTTTGAAACCCTGTGTTAAGCATTATGCAAAGTCAAGGTCACACTAATTCTCTAGGATAAAGATACCAGACTAAGAATATAGACATCTTCTATGAGGTCAGTTGAGGGTCAAGAAGCCAGGAGCAACTTGGCCTAGAATGATTGAGTGTTTCACAAATAAAGAAGGGTATCTCAGTATAACCTGTGACTTCACTGTAAACAGCCCTAGCAGGCAGAGAACAACCCAGCCCACCTTGAGGGCAGGACACGTGGTACAGTCCACACCCCTAAGCCTTTTTTTCATGTTCTTGAAAAATCCTCATTTGCCTATAAAACCCCCTAGACAACGCATTACCCTGGACTCTCTTGTCCCCTCCTGGCTTGAGCCAGGAGCTCTGTCCTCTCACTTTATTTCTAAATAAAAGCCTCTGCCCTGGCTCTCCTACCTTAGGTGTTTGCTAAATTCATTCTTTGACTCTGCAAACAAGAACCCTGGCATCAATGGCATTAAAAATGCAGAATCTCAGGATTTTAACAGCATCCTCATGATGGGCAGGCACGTTTATGTTTGAAAAGTACTGCTTTAAACAACAGCACGTACAGAAGGAACAGCGCTGTAGGTACAAGGAATAGCGTGAGCCAAGGCATAGTGGTGGGAATGAATAAAGCAGTTCCAGAAAACCCCATATTTGGTTGAGCTGTAGCATAGTAAACTGTGGTGTGCAAGACGGTGTGTAGTCGGGAGGTAGGTAGGGCTGAATTCATGGAGGGTCTAAGAGCTATATCTTGTTCTAGAGGTAGCAGGGGGAACTAAAAATTTTTGATCAGGAAATGATGTAATGATAATTTCTATTTAATAGCCCCTTTAAATTTACAGAATATTTAGGCTTTGTGATAAATTTAGAACTTAAACTTTGTGTAGTACATAATTTGTTTGCATATTTCCTTCCCTCTTCACACTATCAAACAAATCTATTATTAATAGTACTACGTTTATGGAAGTTATCAAAAGAGAATGGAGTAAACCCTGAAGGCAAAAAGGACCACTGAGAATTCTGCACTGGTCACCTATTCACTGCTAAGAACTGGATGGTTAAATTGACCTAGGAGATGTAAAAGCCTATACAATCTTGTCCTTCAAGAATAGATGGTGCAAGCAGACGAAGTATTGTCCCACGGTATCAGGCCCTCGTTGCACTCAGTCTGAGACCTGAAATCCCTTCCCCCAGGCAACTTTGATGAGGTTTCCTTGAGAGACGGAAGCTATTTTGTAAAGCTGTCAGCTGTCCTGAATAAGGGAAATCGATGGAGAATAAGAGAAACAGATAAGAGGTGAATTCTCAGGAATGAGGGTGAGCCTTGTCTGCCTTGGATTAAAAGGAGAAAGGGAGAGGATTTTGGAAGAGTGAGTGAGTCAACTGAGTGGAATCTTCATCCGCAGTCTGACAGCAGTGTTACAGAGATACAATGAGTCAACAAAGACATGCTGACTGGGAGACAAAGACAGGGAGGGATAAATTCAGCTGGACACAGAATGTTTCATATTGGGACACTTGCACTTATTGGTGGAGTGGGGAAGCCAGCTGGGGGGACAAGGGTAAAGATAAATAATCCAACTTTCTGCTCCTGTACGTTGGGCTCTGCTAACTAGGACATTATTTGTTCCCACCAGCTGGTGACTTAAGGAAGCTCCCATTCCCTTAGGAAGCTTAAAGACTGATATAAAATACAATTGCTGGGTCCTTTAACAAGTTAGGTCTTCGGAAGATTTGCACTGACCTCAGTCAGGGTTGGGTATAACTGCTCATGATCTGACAATCTATGTGTTCCACTGAAGAGTCCCCAGCATATCTAATGATAACTGCAATTAAAAAACCCCATCTAGAAAAGGGCAAACCACACACAATGGCCAGTGTCCATAGCACAGAAGCGTATCTTACTGGCCAGAGATGCAAGGACTCCCTACCCTGACTGGAGGTGTGTCGCCCTCGATAAGCCAAGATGGCCTCCCTGGATTCTGGTCATAAGGATGGTCTACTTGAGCCTTTGTGCTTTGTGACTACATCTGAGCTGGGCGCTGGGATGATATTCCAGGGGTAAGAATCTCAGTCGCTTGTTCGATGCAACTCCACAATCAAAGCTGGAGACAGTGCTCAAATTTACTCCCATCACAGGGATTTGCATCGCCTAGCAACAGCCCTGCATGCTCTATTCATGCCCTTAGCCCTCTGCTTAAGGGACTTGCTCTTGGGCCTCTCCAGGGCCATTTAGAACAATTGTTTTTGGAGTAGGAGTCACAACTAATATATGCCCCTTTGCTCTCAGTTTGCATCCCAAGGGATGGCTGTTTACTGTGGGGTGATTGTCATTTTTCTTAACTTGAATATTCAGTCTTAAGAGGAGTTTAAGAGGGAGAATGGGATTTAAGTCTTTGAGATCTCAATGTTATCTTCATGATGAGACAGGGACCATGGGCTTAGACTGAGTAGGGTGAGGGCCTCCGGAAAGAGCAAGGCAGGACATTTACAGTCAAAGCATTGTAACAATGTAAAGTCCCTATGGAAACTCTGTGTTCAACATTATGCAAAGTCAAGGTCACACTAATTCTATAGGGTAAAGATACCAGACTAGGAATATAGATATCTTCAGCGAGATCAGTTAAAGGTCAAAAGGCCAGGAGCAACTTCTCCTGGAATGTTTTGAGTGTTCTGCAAGGGTATCTCAGCATAACCCGTGGCTTCACTGTAAACAGCTCTAGCAAACAGACAATAACCCAGCCCACCTTGAGGGCAGGGCAGGTGGTACAAGTCCACACCCTAAGCCCTCAATTTCCCAAAATCCTCAACTGCCTATAAATCCCCTAGACAACGCACCACCCCAGGCTCTCTTGTCCCCTCCTGGCGTGAGCCAGGAGCTCTTTCCTCTCACTTTATTTCTAAATAAAAGCCTCTGCCCTGGCTCTCCTACCTTGGGTGTTTGCTAAGTTCATTCTTTGGCTCCGCAAACAAGAACCCCGGCATCAGTGATTACTTTTTGCTCTCAGTTGTTTTGTTTGTTTTTGTTTTTGCATGCATTAACTTTAGTTTGGTGGAGAAAACTGCTTTTTCTACCCTTAAAACTTGCCAAGACTGCCAACTTTCAGCCCTCTTGGGTTATTGGCCTCAGTAAGATAGGGACTGTTTTAGTGATATTTCTTCCCTTTCTGCTCTCAGAGGTTCTGTCTCTAGTTGGAGACTATGCTTTTCTTTTAAATGTAGCCAAGCCCTTCCAACCTCTGATCCCCTATTCTCTCTCTGGCTTTAATAGACACAAAATCTGAATCCCAAAATATGACGAATGGTTATCAGTGGCTATGCAAACACTTAACAAGAATGCAGGTCCACTTCTTGACTAAGTATAAATAGGTCTCCATAGACCTCCTCCTTGGTTCCCCTCAGTTAATTACACATTTTAGATTGTATTAGTTACAATTCCTTTCTCAATTTTGGAATTTGTTATGATTGTTTAGGGGAAAATAAGAGAAATCCAACTGCTAGTTGTCCTGAACATAAAAGGGGAACCTGCTATTAACACTTAAATGAAAAGTTCTATGGGAGATGAGAGATGGTAGTTGCATCTAAGTGCTCAGTGCCAGCTCACCTTTTCTTTGAAAAATGTTGGCTTTATACTCAGGCAAGCACTCCCAACCTGGTTGTTCACATCTCTGCTTACATTTTCCTAGCTCAGCAACTCCAGAGGAAAAAATATCCCTTTCTAAGTAATTGTAGCAATACTTCTGGAGCTGATTCCCAACGGACCTCATTGGCCTGGGTTGGGAAACCTACCTGATCAATAACTGTAGCTGGGAGAAGGGGATATTTTAGTTTGGCTAAGCCTGGACCATGTGGCCATCTAGCACCAAGGACAGACACATCATAACCTATTCACATGGATTGATTTTGTGAAGAGGTGGTTTTTCAAAAGAAAATTGGATGCTTAGCAGGCAAAAACAATAAATGTCCCGTATGAGCTGATAGGTCATTGCTGAAACTGACTCAAGAAACCAGTTTTTTTTACACGTGTCTGCACCAAAGCTTGCCTATTATTCAATAAATCTCACTTATTACAGAAGTTGCACATAATAGACAAATTTTATTTCTTAAGCTTATGATCCTTTAGCTAGTTCTCAAGTTTAAAATTCAGATTATGTAATATGGTAAGAACTATGTAGAAGTGGCAGAGGGTGGTGGGACCCTCACAACTATTCCACAAGTATTAATGAACCCCTTTCATATGGTAGGCAATGTACTGGCACCAGGATACATATTTAATTAAAACATGGTTAATACCTGGAAGAACTCATAATGGGGCTAACAAATATTTCTTTGAAAAAATAAATCACAGTGTGATATGCAAATGCCTATACAAAGGATACAGTTGTCTTTTGAGAGCCCACAAAGTGGTGGACACTACTATTTTCTCTTCCCACACATTTTCTCACTTAAATCTCAAAGCAACCCTGCAAGGTAGGCATTCTTCTCTAAAAACATTGAGGTTTGTAGAGATAACTTCTTCTGTGTTTGGGAATACTGAGAGAGCATGATCATTCTTTAAGCCACCAACAGCTTTAGAAGCATTTATTTGTTTTATCCTCTCCATCCCCTAGAGCTTATCTGTCATGAAGTCCTACCAAATCTTCTTTTGCAGTATTCTTTAGGTTTTTACCCTATACTTCTTCCAGCTCACCGTTCAGGCACTTAATCTCTTGCAACCTTGATTGCAGGGGCACCTTAGCTGGTCTTCTTCTGGCTTCCCTCTTTGATTCATTCTGCTACCAGGTGGGTTTTGAGGTGGGCAGAGGTAGTATACCATATAATACAGCCTTTATCATTTACTTGACAAATAAATACTTTCTCACTGACACTTTGAAAGTGTCTCAACTCTTTGTCTTAGCATCAACATCTTCTTCAGCTGTGCCCCACATTCAATCTTGTCTCCATATTGTCCTCCTTAAGCCATCTAATCCAACCAACTAGTCTATTTGGTTCTGGTAAAGGGCTTTATGTCTGCCCTTTCCCACGCTTGTTCACATCACTCCCAAGTTCTCGCCATCTCTGGCGGTTGTGGCTGATTGTGATTTTGCCTGTAAACTCTGAGATCACTTCCTGTTTGCACTTGTTATAACTTTCTCCATGTCATTTGGCACTGGGACCTTCTCTACAATCTGATGGTTTTACTTTTTTAATGTTTAGGTATTTTCTACAAGATTGTGAGCTTTATTGTATCACCAATACTTGATCACATCTGTTGATAAAGAACCTGAAAATGCTCTGATTACTGGTGGGCACAAGCTGCTGTGTAGAATAGGAATAGAGAGGTTCAGCTAAGAGGAAGAGAGATGAGATAAAATAAGGCCCAGATGAAAAGTTGCTTCTGTTTTTATTCTTCTTTTGCATTGCTAAATTCTCTGGTGGAGGGTAGATTTCCTCAATACAGGGTGGTAAGAATACAAAGTATGATCCTTGAACCAATGACTGATGTCCAGTACTAAAGTCAATTTCACTGGCTTACTTGGGTTTGAGCCATCCTTGTACCAAAAAGTTTTGGTAAAATATCTTTCATTATTCATTGATTTAACTTCCTTGCTACAGCTAAACTAATAAAATCAGCAGTTTAAGAACTAGTTTTATGCATTTTAAGATTACATAGTTTTGATAATATCTTTATAAATACAGTGATCCTATGGGAAACCTTTTCCTAAGTGAAGATTATATCATTTAAATCCTTGTTTTATGTTCAAGAGAATTTGTGATTAGTGTTGATACTCCATAGTAGTTCCCTGTGATTTTCTCTAGGTTATAGCACTTAAGTAGTCGATAAAATACCATTTGTTTCTATGATGCACTTATAGGTAGTATTTTGGCTGACTTCAGGGCTGAATTATTTTCCCTGAAATCACTTTACAAAAAGGACCAGCAATTTTTTTTGATAACTTTTCTTATAAATGATTGCACAATCAAGACATAATAACAAATTGATTATGCAATGGGGTACAGGAATGTGAGAAAATGATACTTCTTATGAGATAACATAAAACAATTTCTCTGTTTGGGGGGCTCTTACTGCTGAGGATTGACTTTAGTTTTTTCAAGGTGTGATTTTAAAAAAGAAAAAAAGCAGCTGTTAGGTTGATGTGTTTTCTTTCAGTCATAATAGCTTCAATTTCTAGAACTTGCTCCTTGAAGACAGCAACATTACACTTGATAATACTTTGCTCATTCATCTCCAGAATGTTCAGCTGAGAAATGAAAATGGGTCTCAGTATATTACATAGAGTGATTTGTTCTAAATGGCACAGAAACTGTTGATGTTCACTCTGATGCACGGATACCATAATCTAGCGGAATTTGCACATTAGGAATTTTCCTGTGGCTTCATTCTTTCCCCAGACATATGTTACTGTAACAGGAAAGGGGAAATACGCAAAGGCACTGCAACTATTCTGAATTCTCCCCCCATATTTGTGGTGAAAATTACTTTAGTTTATATACTGCATGCTTTAGTGTATACAGGAACACACTGGTGTTGCACGGTCATCAGACAGAAAATCTTTTATTGAAATGATTGGAATGAAGTCAGATCTGGTTCCCTGGCATTTTGGGACAACACTCACGTGTTTGGTGCTTTTGTTTTAGGAGCAAAAGGTAACTGCAGGGAGTTCACCAAAATCTTGCCCCTCATCCCTTTTAAAACTAAACTGAGCAAAGAGGACCAGATTGCTACTTGATCCACATTTTGGTTTTCCTGTGGTGGCGGTACCCCTGCTCCCATTGTTTGTTTTGCTTTATGTTTGACTCCAATAGAGATCAACACGACATTTTATGGACTTACAGTTTGGCAATATGCTAGCAAATAGGAAAACAAGCAACATAAAGCAAATTTCTGCCACAAGGCTTTTAATACTGAGACAGATTTTTATCTAACAGAGCCAACAGAATGGAACATGAGAGCACCAGCAGATCCGGGCTGTAAACACAGCTTTCTGATGAGACACCCCAGGGGGACAGATCATACAGTTTCTATACTATTCCACTTGCAACTCTACTGGCACAGAACTGATTTTTGCCCCAGAAAATGTCTCTTTTCTAAAACTCCAGCTGTCCTTCATTCATAAAGCAGAATTTTAACAAGGTGGTTGTTTACTAGGAAATAATGCAAGTGCTAATAATGAGCCAGTAACAATATAGCATATTCTTTATCATACATGGTCTACGTGCTGCCAAACAGCTGGAGGAAAAGTGGGAAAAAATGCAGTTAAGGATTTAAACATCCTAGTTGGATGTTTCCAAACATAAATGTCCAGATGTTTAGCATTGTGGAGGTAATGTGTTTGATTGCTTGCCTTTTTCATATTTTATCTGGCTCTTTTGATGTTCTGTAGATAGAGTTATGGACTATTTTTCATTTTCAGTCTGCTGAGCAGTTTTTCTTATCATGAATGGCAACAATAATGCTGAGGACAGGCAGAGGCCAGGCCTGGCAGGGATTGTGTGAGATAAGGGAGAAGAGGAAGGAATAAGACTTGGACTGTGGTTAAATGGGTCCCTCTCCTGGCTAATGTGCATGGAAGCATGTGCCTTTTGAAGGGCATCAGCTGAATCAGTTTTCAGTCTTCAGTTAAGGGGCAAGTAGGATTCAGTTGGGCGGACAGCTCAGATCCTCTTAGCTTCCCTGAGAGCCAGGATGCGTCTTTGGGATCCCCAGTTCTAAGAAAAAAACTGCCTTTATGCCATTTAGGGTACTGGTGCTAAAGGAACCTGGTCTCACTAAACTGAAGTAGAGTCGTTCCCTTCAGACTGGTGCGTCAGCAGGCAAAATAAAAAACCTAAAGTTAACAAAATGAAGCTCTTTATCTTTTTAGGATCTCAGAGTACCCAGCCAAAATCAACTCATGCTTCCCACTGTACTTCTATGATATCGTTTATTGGTACTTATAACTAAAGTCATTGCCAAATGCTCCACTAAAATTAAAACCCCTGCAAATTAATGATCTCATCAAAGATGGCTCAGTTTCAGAACTGGATTCATAGATCCTGGCACTAAAATGAGTGTAACTCCTTTTAGTTACACTCACATATAAGTGAGTGAAAGAAAAAAAATAGTCATTTACTGACATGTCCCTGCAGGAATCAGTAACATTATAGATCATGTAAGAGCCAGAAATAGTCTTGGCATATTAATAACTCAGCCTGTTCACTGATTTTATTCAAGAAAACTGGTTAAAGAACAGTCTGCACTGATAATGACTCCATGGCATGAGGGACAATGTCGTCATTAACATGTGAGGCTGTTTAGCATTTAGAACACTTCACACATAAAGAGAAGTTAACATAAGACTATTTATTGTGCTTCAGACAGATGGTTTAATGTTTCTTTAGCCTCAAGCCTATCAGGCCACCCGTGGATTTCTTCAGCCAAGGGCTTTTTAAAAATAATCGGTCTATCACAATTTTCTAACAGGACTGACTGCAATACATTGGCTTAAATCTTTTTCTTACCCTTACTTCCCTTACAGTGGTTTGTGGTTGACAAGCCTCCCTGATTGACACTGATTCCTCACATATAAGTAACTACTGACATAAAAGGAGATGGAGGGGCTGAAATTTCATTAGTAGTTTCTTTGCTATGGAAAAGCTATTCAGAAATGATTACTTTGGCAAACAGTTCTTCCCTGATTAGACACTGCCTGGCTCTGGAGAAGTTGTTCCCCCAGAATCTTCCAGTACAGGACATGATAACTCAACGTAGATGGATAACTTGGTGGCAAAGGGTGCATATATGTGTTCTTTTCAAAATGGTAGAGAAGAGCAGATGCGTCTCTGAGGAATATGGAATATGTACGTGTGCTTAGGAAGGAATAAAGAAGCTGCAGATCCCCTTGTACTATCAAAGTGAAAGCACACTGGAATGGCAAGTGTGATGCATTTTTACAGTGCAAACTTCAATAGGGGTCTTAATGACCCCTGCACTGGACTGGCCAGTGTCCAGCAACCCAGGCCCTCTGTGAGCTCTTTAAGGGGAACAACATGACCCTGGGGCTGGGAGACTGCGGTTTGCCCGCATGGATGCTTATTTGCATATTCTTCCCTCTGTAACCTCCGCGGTAGGGTTCAGATGAGGCCTGCTTAGACCTGGGGCAGAGAAAAGCGATTACACAGCAGAGAGGGTTAGTGATTAGACGTATTTAAGGGGGCAAAAGTCTCCTGACTGTGCCTCAGGAGGGCTTGGGAGGGCTGAAAGTCTCACAGCTGAGCCTCTGATTGACTTTTTTCTCTTTGATGAAAATGGACGTGTCGCTGGAGGCTCAGATTTCCTGCTGACACTTTACACAGAGCTGGACTGGAGTCCTTGCTGTTTCTGTGGATGCTGCTGGTGTCAGGGTCTCGCACCGAAATTGTCAATTTCCTCACCTATGAGGAAGAAGCCCCTGGCACCATCCCTGGTGTTCCGTTTGACCACTTCCTTTTAAATTTCCAGCCTGAGGTGCCAAGCCAGTTCCGCCTGATGAAGCAGTTCAACAGCTGGCTGCTGCGGGTGTGCGAGGGTAATGGGCAGCTAACCGTCGACTGCCTGACCTGGACAGCCAGTCCAGCAGTGCATGCTGACCTTCGACGTGGTCAGTTTCTCACTGATGCATGTGGAGATGCAGGTGAGGGACGTCAGCGACCACGCGCCACACTTTTCCCGGACCCAGATCCCCGTGGAGGTGTCAGAGGGCGCAGCAATGGGCACGCACATCCCGCTGGAGGTGCCGGTGGACGAGGACGTGGGCGCCAACGGGCTGCAGAGCGTGCGGTTGGCCGAGCCACACAGCCCCTTCCGAGTGGAACTGCAGACCCGCGCTGACGGCGCCCAGTGCGCCGACCTGGTGCTGCTGCAGGAGCTGGACCGCGAGAGCCAGGCCGCCTACAACCTGGAGCTGGTGGCCCAGGACGCCGGCCGCCCGCCGCGGTCCGCCATGGCCGCCCTCAGCGTGCGCGTGCTGGACGCCAGTGACCACAGCCCAGCCTTCCCGCAGGGCGCGGTGGCCGAGGTGGAGCTGGCGGAGGACGCGCCCGTGGGCTCGTTCCTGCTCGACCCGGACGCGGCGGACCCCGACGAGGGTCTCAACGGTGAAGTGGTGTTCGCTTTCGGCGCCCGCACCCCCCAGGAGGCGCGCCGCCTCTTTCGCCTGGACCCGCGGTCTGGACGCCTCACCCTGACCAGACCCGTGGACTACGAGCGCCAGGACACCTATGAGCTGGACGTGCGGGCGCAGGACCGCGGCCCCGGGCCCCGCGCCGCCACCTGCAAGGTCATCGTGCGCATCCGCGACGTCAATGATAACGCCCCGGACATCGCTATCACCCCTATGGCCGCCCCGGGCGCACCTGCTGCCTCGCCGTTTGCAGCCGCTGCCGCGGCCTCCGCCGCTGCTCTCGGAGGAGCCGACGCGACCTCGTCGGCCGCACCAGGGACGCCAGAGGCCGGCGCCATCTCGCTGGTGCCAGAGGGGGCGACGCGCGAGAGTTTGGTGGCTCTGGTCAGCACCTCGGACAGGGACTCGGGCGCCAACGGGCAGGTGCGCTGCGCCCTCTACGGGCACGAGCACTTCCGGCTGCAGCCCGCCTACGCGGGCAGCTACCTGGTGGTGACCGCCGCATCCCTGGACCGCGAGCGCATCGCCGAGTACAACCTGACGCTGGTGGCGGAGGACCGCGGCGCACCCCCGCTGCGCACCGTGCGGCCCTACACCGTGCGCGTGAGCGACGAAAACGACAACGCGCCGCTCTTCACGCGCCCGGTCTACGAGGTGTCAGTGCGTGAGAACAACCCTCCCGGCGCCTACTTGGCCACTGTGACCGCCCGGGACCCGGACTTAGGTCGCAACGGTCAGGTCACCTACCGGCTGCTGGAGGCTGAGGTGGGCCGCGCCGGAGGTGCCGTGTCCACTTACGACTCCCTGGACCCGCCACTGGGGAGCTGTGCGCGCGACGGCGCTTTGACCGCTAGGAACTGAGTGGCGGCTGAGGCGGGAGGCGCTCGACGGCGGCTCTCAGAGGCTCCGGGGCCTGGTTGTGGTGCGGCGGCACGTGGAGGACCAGAACAACCACGCGGCTTGCCTGTTGGTCCTGCCACTTCTCTCTGCTCAAGCCCAGCTGCTTCTGCCCCGGAACGCAACCCTCGGTTACTTGGTGACGCGGCTGCAGGCAAGGGACGTGGACAAAGGCTCCAGTGCTGAGCTGACCTGCACCCTCCTCTGATGCGAAGGCGGCCCCCGGGCGCAAGCGCTACACCCGGTCACGGGTGAGCTGTCCTTGCAGCACCGCCCTCCCCGAAGCCTGCCGGCCCGCTGAAGGCGGTCGTCGAGGGCCGGGCGGACGCCTCCCGGCCCTGAAGTGCGCGGCCCCGCTGTGCGCGGCCACGTTGCTCTCAATGCCCGCGGACTTGGCGCCACCTGGCGGAGAAGGCTGCTAGTGCTGCTCCGCCGGCGCTGAACGAGCCAGGCTGGGACCAGAGGGGTTCGCGCTCAGTGCAGGGAGCAGGGTAGCTGTTCCGGCCACCTTCTGCAGGCGGCCATAGCCACCGCAGCTTGTTCCTGGCAAGGCGAGCCACCTTCTGCTGGCGGCCATAGCCACCGCAGCTTGTTCCTGGCAAGGCGAGGCTAGGACGCAAAGGACGTGGCCAGGGTGGGCCAAGTCGCAGGGCGTCGGGGTCTGAATCTGGGGGCTTCGACCTGAGGTTCTTAGAACGCGGCTCCTTTCCATTCATTCCCTCAGTGGGTCAGGGGGGCATAATGGGGTGTCCTTGGGCTCTTCACCTCAGGAGAGGAGTGGGATCCAGAGGGCCCATATAGAGCCCCGCCAGTTCTCTTAGTGTCCTTGCTAACATTAAATAGATTTTCATGCCAGGAACCTTATGAAAATTCAGCGTCTGATTACGTTTGGGACTTCAAATGGCCAGTTTTGGGGGACTTGTTTATCTTTTATTTGAGAGGAAGAATTCTTCACAGATGAGGGCAGAAGGAGGCCCCTGGCCATGCACTGAAGTAGGGCCGTGTCTGTTTCTGCTGTTTGTGCCCATAACTTCCTTCTTGGTCCAATTTGAATACCTTCCTCCCTCAGGATTTAAATGCTGTCTTTCTGAAGCATTGGGCTGAGGGACGGTTCGCCTGCCCTGTCGGTTTTGATATCTAAGGGTGAAATATTAACTGCTGCCCTCATCCCTCTTTTTAATAGGATTCAGTCTCAGGTCCTTTTCATTCCCCATTCCTGTGTGGAGAGGATAAATCAGCTGTGAGTTTAAGGTAATTTCAGAGTATGTATGCGTCATCTATAAGCAATGTTTTTGATGTTTTGTATGTTCTTACGGATAACAGAGTCGTTTTTCCCTTTTCCCTTTCAGTGCACATTCAAATCCGATGAATGTAGTGAGAAAGATAGGGGGAAAGGAGTCAGTGAATTAAATGACCGCAGTTCTGATGTGAGTAGAGAAGACTTCAAGGTTTTCGAATGATTGCAGAGAAAGAGGGTAAGTTCAAACCTGTGACTTTGAAGCACTTCCTCTCAAAGTCATCATAATTCTGTATGCCTGAATGAGTAAAAAACTTAACAAGTGGTCCCAACTGTGCATTCATAGACTGGAGTATGCTAAGCGCTGCTGAACAGAACTAACATTTTTTTTTTATTACCACTTCTTATTTAGCTGCTTCTATTCATTTTAAATACTTTACACTTATTGATATATTTATTCCCCAGGATAAATCCAATGAGGTAGGAAATCATGACACAGAGAGTTTAAGTAATGTGCCCAAGTGTTGGAGTTAATATCTTCACCCAGGTATTCTGGCTCTAGATTTCCTGCTTTTAAACCATCTTACTAAGCTACCTGTATTAATGTAAAAGGATTAAAACACCAAAACTCCCCAGAATATTGTGGTTATTAATGCTAAAATAATTTTGTGCCACAAGCATTAAGGATAACTTCCCATATGTGGCGATTCTGAAAGGGAAAGCATATGAACAGGTAAATTTCTTGTAGGCCAGGATGCCATTTGCTGGGAACATAGGGTATGTGATTTTGTTTGGTTTAGCTTTGTTCAGAGACTCTTGGACCAACACAACCTCATGCTATTCAGTCAACCTCCTGTAGTGTCAGGGGGTTGGCTTTAGCGCCAAATCTCTGTGTTGGTGTCTGGCTCTGTAGCGGTTCCTGTGCAGAAAGGCATAGTGAGTTATGGACTTTGTGTTAGTTTCCTTGGAAGTTGGTACTAGAGAGTTAGTCCTTCAAATAAGACATCTTACTCTCAAGTCCCAATCATATGTCCTACTGATTCAAGTGCCTCTTCACCATAATGGGTAGTTTTGCACAATGCATGTTTAATTCCTTCAACTTTTTTTTTAATGATGTGAATTCTAGAAGCATTTGCCTCCTGCTCCTTCTTCTGAATATTCTCTGATTTATAAATATCTTTCCTGAAATGACGCACTTTGAGTTGAATACAATACTACAGAATCAACCTCTCTCCCTGAGCTCCAAATTATATTTCCAATTGCCTACTCAACATCTCTATTTTGATGTCAAGTGGACAAGCTACACATTCAAAACTGAACTCTTGATTTCTATTCCCCAATTAATTAGTTCCTCCACTAATGTCTGTACCTTAGTGAGCCCTCTGTTCACTTAGTTGCTTGCTCTGGTCAAAATCCCGTGTTATTCTTTTTTTTTTGTTTACTTTTTGCTGGTCAATATTTTTATTTTTTATTTTGATATCATTAATGTACAATTACATGAGCAACATTATAGTTACTAGACTTCCCCCATTATCAAGTCCCCACCACATACCCCATTACAGTCACTGTCCATCAGTGTAGTAAGATGCTATAGAATCAATACTTGTCTTCTCTGTGTTGTACAGCCTTCCCCGTGCCCCACCCCCTACATTATGTGTGGTAATCATAATGCCCCTTTTACCCTCTTATCCCTCCCTTCCCCCCCTTCTTCCCCAGTCCCTTTCCCTTTGGTAACTATTAGTCCGTTCTTGGGTTTTGTGAGTCTGCTGCTGTTTTGTTCCTTCAGTTTTATTTCTTTGTTCTTATACTCCACATATGAGTGAGATCATTTGATACTTGTCTTTTTCGGCCTGCTTATTTCACTGAGCATAATACCCTCCAGCTCCATCCATGTTGTTGCAAATGGTAGGATTTGTTTTTTTCTTATGGCTGAGTAATATTCCATTGTGAATATGTACCACATCTTCTTAATACATTCATCTACTGATGGGCACTTAGGTTGCTTCCATTTCTTGGCTATTGTAAATAGTGCTGCAATAAACATAGGGGTGCATCTGTCTTTTTGAAACTGGGCTGCTGCATTTTTAGGGTAAATTCCTAGGAGTGGAATTCCTGGGTCAAATGGTATTTCTGTTTTGAGTTTTTTGAGGACCCTCCATACTGCTTTCCACAATGGTTGAACTAATTGCATTCCCACCAGCAGTGTAGGAGGGTTCCCTTTTCTCCACATCCTCGCCAACATTTGTTGTTGTTTGTGTTTTGGATGTTGGCCATCCTCACTGGTGTGAGGTGATATCTCATTGTGGTTTTAATCTGCATTTCTCTGATGATTAGTGATGTGGAGCATCTTTTTCATGTGCCCGTTGGCCATCTGAATTTCTTCTTTGGAGAAGTGTCTGTTCAGATCCTCTGCCCAGTTTTTAATTGGATTATTTGCTTTTTGTTTGTTAAGGTGCGGGAGTTCTTTATATATTTTGGATGTCAACCCCTTACCGGATATGTCATTTATGAATATATTCTCCCATACTGTAGGATGTCTTTTGGTTCTACTGATGGTGTCCTTTGCTGTACAGAAGCTTTTCAGCTTGACATAGTCCCTCTTGTTCATTTTTGCTTTTGTTTCCCTTGTTCTGTGTCATTCTTGATTTGCAACTTCCCTCACACTGTTTCCATCAGAAAATCCTACTGGATTTACTTTGAAAATATATTCCCAGTCAGTGCTCTTCTCACTACCTTCACTGCTGCCACTCCACGCCAGGCACTACGACCTCTTGCTTGGACCATGGCGAGAGCCTCAGAACTGGCCTGTTTCCACACTTTCTCTGGTGCGGTCTGTTTTCCAAATCAGATCACGTTACTCAACTCTCCAACGATTTCTCACTTCAGATGAGATCGAGTGCACTTATCATGATGTCCCAGTTATTACTGCTGTGCAACAGAATGTTACCCAACATGTGGCAGCTTAAAACAACTATTTATTATGCTCATGGATTCTGTGGGTCAGTTTGGACAGGATGTAACAGGGATGCCCTGTCTCTGTTCCAAAGTGTCTGAGGTCTTAGCTGAAAAGTAGTGATGGCTGAGGGCTGGAATTTGAAAGCTTAGTCACGTATCTGGCATGGAGACTAGGATAACTCAAAGTCTCAGATTGCTGAACTGGGAGTGGGAAGGAGGCTATGTGTGCTGTTTACATGTGGCTTGATTTTTCTCTCAGCCTGGTAGGCTCAGGAAAGTCACATGGAAGCTCAGGTTTGCAGACATGAATGTTCCACTAAATAAGACAGAAGTCACATTCTCTTTTATGATAGCTGCTGAAATGACACAGTTATTTCCAGCATACTGTACTGGCCCAAACAGTTCTTAAAGCCCACCTAGATTCAAAGATAGGGGACAAAGACCCTACTTTCACAGTGGAGAATTTTTTAAAGAATTTGGGGGCCATGTTTGTAAACAAGCTAGACATGGCCCATAAAGTCCTACATTATTATCTGGCCCTTGCTTGCTTCTCCCAAATGATTTCTTATTACTCTTCCCCTTGATAATTTAGATCATTGTATTGGCTAATTTGTTGTGTTTGAATAAACCAAGCATAAATCCCTCTCACACCTCAGGGTCTTGGTGTTCCCTCTGCTTGCTAAGCTCTTTCTCCAAATATCCATATTGTTTGCTTCCTGCCTTCCTTTAGGCCTTTGCTCAGATACCTTCTTCTCAAAGAGCTTTTCCATATCTCAGATCGTCTTTCCCCACTATCATTCTCTACCTGCTTCATTTTCCTTCATATCATTTACCAGTGCCCAACATTATTTTAGATATTTGTTTGTTATTTGTTCCTAATTGAATTAGCATCAAATATATACTGAAAAAAATTACTGAATGGATGAATAAAAGGTGTAATCTAACCAGCATATACGTTGCAGCCCTATGACTATTTCTTATGATCATATTGCATTTTATATTAGGGTAAAATTGTTGGTATTTCTTTAGAAGTTTCACTGTGCTGCTTTACACTCTGGAAAATTTTGGTGTTATCTTAAAACTTGAAGATTTTTCAGTAAATTTATCTGTGCAGTTCATTTAATGTTAAATTATCCTTTTAAAAAACAAATTTCTGGAACTCCCACTGTTTATTCTCTGGGGGATTAACAGCTTATTTTTGCTTACTGCCTCAGTTTCCTCTTTATAATAATAATAGGTTGAATCCATTGATAGCTCAAGGTGCTAATTTGGCAAGCAATAATGTGATCAAGGCAAGGCCTTCAGTCTGAGAGGATATAGTTTCTTGGGAATAACAATCACAGCATTTCCTCTTACCCATATTTAACAGCAACATTTTATTTATTAAACCTTTACAGCCCTTACTATATACCAGGGACTGTTCTAGTTGCTTCACAAATACAAACTCACTTGATCTTCATAATAATGCTATTAAATAAGTACTATTATTTAACACCATTTCACATATGGAGAAACTGAAGCAAAGAGTTACTGGAATACTTTGATCAAGACCACCCAGCTGAAAGGGGCAGAACCTGGTTTCCCATTCTGGAAATCTGGCTCTGAAGGCCATTCTTTCAATGTTCTGCTATTGTGTATTTTCAGTAGGTTTTTAAACGCTTATTTTACTGGTCTTCTAAAGATTTAGAACTGATTTACATTCCTGAGGATGTTTCTCTCTTTGATTTTAAAATGAGATGGTCTGATTTATGATTTGGTTTATATTCTCTGCATCATTTTCTTGTAACCTGTCAGTGGGATTATTGAAAGGATGACACATGGGTGGTGGCAAGATAACTGAATTAGATGCTGGCAGCTGATAAGTTTAATGAAGGTATTTTAATTATTTTTGTATCTCTGAATAGTTAACACAGAGAATGAATGGATTCATAAACAGACTAATAATCTTCAGAAACTTCATTTTAGATGGTGGTTTTTAACCATTCCTCCCACCAAACCTGTGTCAACAAATTAATTTATTTGCTTGAATTTTATTTCCACTTCATTTCCTCCATGCACCAGCAGGTGGAGGTTCAAGTCATTGACAGAAAATCCAGAGGAAGGGGTAAAAAAAACAAACTAGAAAACCAGTCCCTGAGCAACTGAATGTTGTTTTGCATTTTTAAGTATACTGCCACATAATGTTCTGACTTTTTTGTATTTTAAACTTCCATTTTATTTTGAAGTTGCTTCAGATCATTCAGAATGAAAAACGTTTAAGGATCCTGAAAGATTAATCCAGGAAACTCAAACCAGCAAAAATATTTCATCACATGAAAATAGCCACAGGATTGCATATTTTTCAAATACCCTTTACCCTCATGTTTCCCGGCTGAGAAATATGAATTTCTAACCAGAACACTCAGAACTCAAAGGATGTTATTTTCGAGTCCGTGAATCTCAAAGTGAAAGGCTGCCAGCTATATATGACAGAGTTCAAACCTGTAGGCCAGCGAGGCTCCTTCCTCCCATTCTCAGACAGTATGATGAATTAAATCATCCTTCAGTGGATGGAGCGCCTTCACATACCTCAGAAACAGCCACTTCATTCTGAAATGCTACAACTCAAATAGACAGTTATGTTTTGGGAATATACACATTTATGTTTCTGTCAAGTATTTATAAGCCAAGTTGCATACACGAGTGTCCTAGTTTTGACGGACATTTCCCTAAATTATGTCAATAGTCAATGTCAGAGCACATGATGATTTTATATAATCCAGGATATTTTACCAGAGTCTTAGACGTGGTCTTCATTGCCACAGATATAATAAATATTTTATAGCCAACTTTTCTTTATAAATGTAAATAAAGTATTCAATCTTGCTATTCACTGACATTGGAGTGTTTGCCATTATACTGGGAACATAATTTAACTTTGAATTAACTTTATTTCTGGATTCAGAATCTGGACTCCAACCGTAGCCGCAGGCCCAGTGGGGTGGAAGAGGAAGCTAACAGGCAAAACTGGGCGGTGGAGCCTGAATTGTTTCTCTACCCTGACATCTGAGACGGTGGGTGGGTGCTTAATGGATATAGCAGTGGCAGATTCTCTGACAATGGGTGAAAATCAAGTGGAGGTAGCTGGTGAAGCGCTTCTGGGCCCTCAGCCCATTCATAACAGCAGCTCAGTCAGAGGTGGGGCTGCAGGGAGCTGCGGTGGCAAGAACTAGAAAAAGTCTTAAGGCCTCAGTCATCTGGGTTAGAGTTCCCAGCAGGACTCCTAGCTGGGAGTTCCACAGGAGACTGGGTGGAAACTTGAGGCAGAAGACCAGAGGCAAAAGGAGGGGTTGGACCCAAAAAGCAGGGTCCTGTAGGCTGCATGAGCAGCTGGACTTCATTTGTGGCTGACAAGATCCAGGGGCAGCAAAACTGGGTTGTGGGGTGGAAGCATCTGGATTGTGTCTTGTTTCTTTAAGATTGGCTCAGACTGTGGGAAGAAATGAGCAAGTGCAGGACACTTGTGTCCCCTCAACTGGAAGAGTGGGCTCATCAAGATGTGACATGCGAGACTTGTCTGCAGGCTGCAGTGGCCACTAGCCATGTGTGGCCACTTAGATTTAAATGAGTTAAAACTCAGTACAATGAGAAATTCAATTCCTTGGTCACATTAGCCACATTTCAGTTGCTCAATAGCCACATATGGCTAGTGGCTATGATACTGGGCAGAACAGGTGTAAAACATTTTCATTATCACACTTTTAATGGACACATCTTCGTATTCAGTCGTATAACCTTAGAGATTTTGTAGTAATAGTCATGATGAAACCAACCTACTCTTACTCCTAAACTCTCCCAAGAAATAATTCAGCTGTTTGCAAGACCAGTAATTAATTCTTTAGCCATCCTCAGGCAAGAAGCTGGTAGTACTTTTAACTCCTTTGCCTCTGGCATCCCGCAGAAAATCACTGCAGTAGAAATTGATTTCCAGGTCCTGTCTTGGTTTCAGAGTCAGTGTGCTGTGCCACGTGTCAGCTTTCCAGAATGGGTGGTCTAGGCCCCAGAGAGACTGCAGCAAATATGAATTTAATACCTAGCTTTACATGAGACATAACTTAAAAGTAAAATGCATGCTTATCTTTTGGGATATGCTGAATAATATTTCACCTTCATTAAGAGTACTTTGTTATGTAAATGAATTCTGTGGGAAACACTATTTAAAAGTCAAGGATCTAAAACTTCTCAAACATATAAACACAGGATTAGATGTATTTGTTTTTCTTAAAACCAGGTTCCAAAGTATTTGTGATCTAACTTTCTACTTTAATTATGATTCCTAAAGTAATTTGTATCTCCTGAATCCTGCCTGTTTATGACTGCTTTCTCAGTAAGAAATACTAATGGGCAACACTTATCAAACTCTCATTGTACACAGACTCTGTGTTAAATGCTGTACATGAATTATTGTATTTACACCTCATTGCCATCCTAGGAGGTAGTTATATTATCATCTCCGTTTTATAGATGAAGAAATGAAGGTTTAGAGAAGATAATTTGAGGTCAAACAGTAACCTCAGGATTTATGATAATAACATTAAAGTGCATGAATTTTAGGTTTACAGCTGATGAAATTTTACGTGTACACACTCATGTAACCACTACCCAGATCCAGGCATAGGACATATCCATCTCCTAGAAGGCTTCTTCATGCACCTTCCTAGGCAATAATTCCTCCCTATGTAACCACTCTTCAAAGCTCTTTCCCCATCTATTACTTTTACCTGTATTTGAACTTCATGTAAACAGAATTGTAGAGTATATCCTCTTTGGTCTCTGGCTCAACATTATGTCTATGAGTGTCACCCATGCTGTGTGTGCCAGTAGTTTGTTCTTTCTCACTGCTATGTAGTGCTTCAATTATGAATTTGCCACAGTTTATTTTTCCATTCTACAGTTACTATTAGGGTGGTTTCAAGTTTTTTGGCTTTTGTGAATAATGAATTAATTTATGCATTTTTGGTAGACGTAAACACTAATGTCTGTTGGCCTTATATCCAGGAGTAGAATTGTTGGGTCAAAGGATGACAGATCTAGGATTTAAACCTTGTATTTTCTGAGTCTACTATTACCCATTGCCTACCACCCACCACGTCATTAACAGCTAACACTGACGGCGAGCTCTCTGTGTGCTAGACACGGGGCCAAGCTCTATTATTCTAAGCAGGTTCTTGATCCATTGAGAACTTTCTATGAGCTTCACTAATAATAGCAGGGGAAGTTTTATATTTGTTCAACAAATAAGACAGCCTTTTACATTATCATTAAATAGCTGATCTATTGCAATTTTTGTGGAATGCTTAGTAGCTTCTTTTGGAAAAGATAATATCTTTGACAGACTTGTTTTGCTCATTGAAATATATACAGCGAGAGTAGAGTTAGCAATTGATTATTCATTTACTTGTACACTGTAATGAGCTAAGGAAGAAACAAATCAATTTAAAACCAATTTCCATAGTCTACACGTGCACAGGAATTGACTGCATTTGATGAATAAAAAGTGAAGCTAGCCGTCTCGCTTTGTATTTCATCGAGTAAATGTCAGCTATTGAATTCTGTGACTTATTACTGGTGAGGCCGTCATTGAGTCATGTCTGTCTTTCTTTAAAGGTAGCAGAGCACAATCACTGTGCCACTTAATTGGGGGTGGGCTAGTCATTTCACTTGCTGGAGGAAGATGGAATATTTAGCTGTAGTGAAAGGAAAATCCTCAGCCAGCTGCCTGTTCTATCACCCTCTTTCAGGTTTTACTCATCTTAATTTAATGTCCATTGATTCTTATTGTTGGATATCGTACAGAGGAGCCCTTTTGTAATGTGGTGGTGGAAGACGGGGCTAAAACTGACTTTACAGACTAACTGAATCCTCTCAAGCTTTCTTGAACTCACGACAATGCAACATTACATTTTAGAAGAACGACTTGGCCTATGCGTTACAGAACAGACTTCCACAGTGTGCCTGGTTTTCTTAAAGAGTAATCCATGCCACCTTGGCTGTACAGGGTTTGTATACGGCTTGACAAGTTGTGATGCTTTCTGACCTGGCATAACACAGAATGTGCTGGAACAGTGCTATTCATGTAAAGAGCGGCCTGAAGTAACAGTGAAAATGGGGTCCTTTTTCTCAAAAGAAATACCATAATCACTTTGTTTTTCATTTCTGCACCTAAAATGGGATAAGAGTACTTACTTCGAGGGATTTTGTGATAGCTGAATGAAAGTGCGTATGAAATGCTTAGAGCAATGCTTTGCACAGTCATCACTTCATAAATATGTATTGCAACCATCAGAAACATTTTTCATTTTCCCCTTGCTTTGTGAAAATTGATGTGGTTTCTTATTCCAAATATTCCTAAATTTTTCCCTATTTCTCTGTGTTTGGCACAATTAACACATTTTCCTCTCTTTTGGTTGGCTATTTTTTTTTAAACTAACGTTTCAAATAGGCAAACAATAATAGTTAAAGTCCCTTGGAGACTACGGTATTTTTGAGCCTTTGATTTAAAAAAAAACCCTTTAGAGGAAACAGTTTTAAAAATAGTTCTTGTAAAGTTCGACCAGTTGGTTATTTTGTCTTAAGGGCTTTATTTCCGGCCAGCAGTGAACTTGACAGGCACTTGAGGATATTTACATGGAAAGATCAGAGTCTAGTAATAATAAGTGCACTGGCTCTTCAATTCAATAATTCTTTGGAAAATTCTCAAAATCTCAGCATCCCACTTTCACCTGCTTTGGTGAATGCTAACGTGCTCTTTAATTGAGCCTGGAGGCCACCTGCTTTGTTGCTCTCTGTGTTCCCATTAGCCTGTGGTGTTGTTATAACACCCTGCAAGAGGCATGAAGCAATTAAATGGCGAATGATCAGCTTCTAGCTCAGGACAGTGTAGCTGGGGAAATGACCAACAGTGAGACATTTCTAAATAATGGAAGTTCTGAGTTCTTCCAGAAAGGATGCAATCTGAAAAGTGTTTTCCTTCCAACCTGAAACCATAAAACCTCCGGAACTTCTCCCCCATAAGGCCCAGAAGGCACTCACATTCATAAATATTTTGGTAGACACTTTTTATAAAAGACATATGCTCTAGTTCATGCTTATTTTTCAGTTCTATATCCTGCCACTTTCCTGCCTGCACTCCCTGCCCCAGTCTCTGTGGTCTGCCTCCCCTAACATGGAGATAAGTCACCTGCACAGACAATAAGCCCAAACGTGATCGCAGGAAGCAGGCCCGCCTCTCATAGCCCTGAGGACCGAGTATACCTGAGGGCGTTTAGAGAGATGGACACCTGAAATGTGCCAACTACCTGCTTACCTGAGTCCTGGTCCCCGAGCAACCTTCCTCCTCCTGTCTGTGACTTGGTTTTCCATGTAGGTCTGTGTTCAGGGAGAAAATGGTCTACACATATCAAAACGTGCATCCTGTTCCTGAGCAAATTAGAATTTTCTTTGTAAATTACTTAGATCATGATTTTTGGTTTTCTATGTCAATACCATGAGATTGCTTGAAGTGACTCTGCTATTCAGAAAAGTCTTCATAGTGCTGAAATATCAGGGATCTGAGTCTGCCCACCTGAGAGCTGAACCCTATATTACATGACATAGTAATGAAAGTCTCTGAGGCCTCCTAGGGGACGGCCTGCTGGTCCTTCGCCAGACAATATGCCACCCTGATTCCTGCACTAAGTGTGTCAGAGTGTCTCCTAATTTATATAGCTACATCAGGTATAATGGTGTAGTAATAACTAGTATCAGTCTAGTTCTTCATGTGTATGATGATACTTATAATCCTGCAAAGTAGGTAGCATTGTTATCTTTCTTCTACACATAAGAAAATCGAGGTTATATTCCTTATGCAAGTTGCAGAACTAGTGAGTGGTGGCGCTTCAATGCCAGACCACATCTTCTGAGTTCCCTCTTGCCTACTGCCTTTCCTCTAGCTTGTCACTTCCTCATTTTATTAGGACTATAGGTCTAGAAATCAAAATAGTTAAAAACCCATCTGGGTAGTTTCTTTGCTCAAATCAGCATATGAACAATCTAAATGCTTGTCCAACCACTCAAAGATGTGATCTGTTCTCTGGCTGAGCGTCCCTCACCCATCATGCCTGCTCCTAATAGACATGGCAGGTCTTGCACAAAGGGGAGCTTTTCTTCCTCTCTGTGGTGCTTCCTTTGAGGCATGCTACTGTTCAGGGCCCTGTTGAGATTTTGATTAAAAAAATCAGATATTGTGCAACTTCTGTTAACGTTCTATTTCTCCTGTAGCAAAATGTAGGCTCTTGCAACTTCCTCAAGGGAATTGAATTTTCCATGTCTCTTGGCAAATTCAATTTTGAGTTTTACATAAAACACTGGAAAATAGTTAGCAGCCTGATCAGGGGTTATGCTTATAAATCAATGATTTTTTGAGGTGACTTTAATCCAATTTCCTCTTCTGTAATCCACAAACTACTAGCTTTCTCATGTAAAAGAAAACTACTTTTAAAAATAAAAAGCGCCTGAGGTATTTAACTTTCTTTTGCCATCCTCTCTCTGGTTATGGTAATAACATTTGACTTAGTTTTATAATGTTCCCTAGAGGCAACAAGACCTGTATAAGCTAAGAAATGATGAAAATGTATTTTGAAAATGCTCAGTGCACAATAACTAATGTTAAGATGGTACATTCTGTACCTGAGCAGCTTTATAACACCTCCAATGGTAGTGTACCCTTGTTTATACATACATGTTAGAGCTCCAGTCTTCACACAGCTCAGTGTATATATAGTTTACATTCTTTCTTTCAGGGACTTACTTCAACTTTGAAGATTATCTGAATTTTTAACTAATCTCTCTCCCTTTTGGCCACCTGAACATCATTCATTTTTCTACTCATTAGCACTTTTCTGGTATTGGAACGAGGATAGGAGAGTACAGAAAGTTATGCATAGAAGTTTGACTTGTTTTGCAATTTGACCAAACTGGTGTTTTAGGAAAGTGGTCACATAAAATAAGCAGCCAGTACAGTTTGGAGATGCAGTTTCTACTAATACTTTTTCTGGATACTGGGAGTGAACTGGGATAGGGTGTAGGTATGAGAACCTTCCTCTCTGCTCCTAATATGGACTTCCTTCCTTAAGGCTACTATTTATTTTTTCTGGGTTCTCCCACCACTGTGATTATAATACAGTGCAAACATTGCCCACATTCCCTCAGAAAGATTGAAATAACACCTCGAAAATGATTGAGCTAGACATCCAAGTTTGCGTTTTAAAAACCTTAAGATTATTCACTATGAGAGTCTCATTTATAGACTTCATTTAACCATAAATACACAGAAAAGTAAAAGAATCCAGTTTAATGCCATGAGTTTTGTTGTTTTTTAAAATCAGTTATCTTACCTAGAATCTATGGTGTCTAAAGCCAACTAAACAAGAGATTTAATGAAAAAAGTGTTATAGACAGAGGGTAAGTAATTTTCTTTTTTAGGAGAGCAAGATACAGGCTTTTATTTAGAGATAAAGTGAGAGGAAAGAGCTCCCAGCTCACGCCAGGAGGGGACAAGAGAGGCCCAAGTAATTTTCATTACTAAGATTACTTGATGAGAAAAAGATCATACAATCCATGTTCTATCAGCTGTAAGGTTTGTCTGCATTGAGTGGACTCAGAAACCCCCTTTCAGAGCTTTGCTTTTGCTAAGCACCTGCTATGCCTTGAGGGGATGGAGACAGCCGAGCTTGGGGACAGTGGGTGGCCCAGTTGTCAGTCAGAAGGGATCTCTCCTGTAGCCATCTGCTCTGTCCTTGGTGATCTGTTCGGATGCCTGAGTCCACAGCAGCTTGGAACTACGGTGAATTTGTGTTACATTTGAAGGCCTAAAAGCTTTTCATCACACCTTTCTGCCTTTCTGGTAAAGCCACTTAGGATCTGGTAGTGTTTCAAACAAATATCAATAAACACAGCAGCAAATGTACCATGCACCATTAAACAAAGTGTTTCACACATACATCACTAAACACTGATACACACAAACTGTGAGCCACTAAGCAGTCTTTCACACATTGCGTATGCCTCCAGTGACTAAGGCTATCCTCTTGAATCACAGCCAGTTGTGTCAAAAAAAAAAAAAAATAGGCTTATATGTCAATAGTTTCCCTGGCAAGCTGGATGTGATTCATTTTAACATTTACTTTTCTCCTTCTAGGGGATTTTGATTATCTGATGGATACGCAGGCTGGGCACTCTTCTAGATATCCTAAAAAATATCTGTAGATCAAGCCAAGCCATTATTGATCTGCATGCCTGAAATTAATTACTCTGCCCTCCCAAGGACTTGCTTTTACAGATCTAGGCTGTGGGTTTATTCCAGAGGCCAACATAGGGAGAACATTATAAGAGGCAGAATTATGAAACTGAATTATATTGATCATAAAGATGTTTTGTCTATTTCTCCTATTCTTTCAATTTTTGTTTTATGTATTTTGAGGCTATGCTGTATAAATGCAAACTTAGAATTGTTTTAGCTTCCTTGTGGATTGATACATTTATCATTTTGAAATCCTAGTTTACCTTAGCGATGCTTTTCTTAATTTAAAAAATTTTAACTGTGATAAAAAACATGTATCGTAAGACTTACATTCTTAACCATTTTTAAGTGTATAGTTCAGTAATGTTACAGTGGTGCTATTTCTTAAAAACCTACATTGCCTGATATCATGGCATGCAGTTTTCATTTATTTAGTGTTTGTATGGCATATCTGTTTCCTTTTATAATTTTTGATATTTTTGCGTCTGTATATTAGAAGGATGTCTGTTACATGCAGCACAGCTGTTTTTTTTTTTTTAATCTATCCTGGCAATTTTAGTCTTAGATTATTTCATTGGTACTTATGAAACTGCTAGTTTATGTACTTAAGTCTACTATTTTACTATTTATTTTCTTTGTTCTTTTTTTTCATTTATGTCTTCTTTTGAACTAATCAACTTTTTATTTATTACTATTCTGTTTTCCTCTTTTAGTTACTTTGCCTTTGGTAATAAATTATGATTATTTATTTATTGTTTATCCTACTAGATTTATAAGAATATACCATGAATTAGTACTTTTTTCCAGTTCCTGGAAAATGTAAGAATGTAGACCAGTTTGCATTTGTCCCAGTTTTTTATCTTTTGTGCTATTGTCCTGTACATTAATTCTACATATACTTTATATTTCACAATATCCTTATTGTTTTATATAGTCAATGTTTATTTAGTTTGACATACTTATTTAACTTCTGTTACTTGTCATACTTTCTTTCATTTCCATGCTTCCATCTGGGATCATTTCCTTCTGCCCGAAGAGCTCACACTAGTGCATTTACTCTGGGCCTGCTGGCTATGAAATTTATCTGTATTAAAATATCTATGAAATATTCTCTGTATTAAATTTATCTGAAAAATTTTTATTTCTCTTCCTTAAAAAAAAACTTTATCAAAGTATTATATGCGTACAGAAAAGTACACACATAATAAGCACACACTGCAATGAGTTGTCACAACTGAATGCATCTGTGTAACCAGTATCCAGATCAAGAGGCGGAACATGACCAGTGTTCCAGGAGCTCCTCACGCTCCCCTGCAGTTGCTGTTCCCACCAAAGGGTGTCCGTTCTCCTGGCTCCTATACTCACATTTGACTCTTGTTGTATTTGGTACATATGGAATCATATGTTATATGCTCTTGTGTGACTGACCTCTTTTACTCAGGTGTGTTTGTGGCATTCACTGATATTGTGGCCTGGGGTTAGCAAGTGGAAGCTGACCTGTATAGTATTGCATCGTGTGGATATGCTGATATTATTTACCTATTTTACTGTTGAGTAGTTGCCAATTTTGATTGATTATGTATAGTGCACCTATGAACATTGTCACACAAAATTCATGTCCTTCTCACATGCAAAACACATTCACTCCATCCCTGCAGTTCCAAAAGCCTTAACCCATTGTGGCATCAACTCCAAATCCTAAGTCTTATCTAAGTATCACCTAAATCATCTTTGGGTGACACTAGAGGTAAGATACATCTTGAACCAAAATTCCTTATGTCTGTGAACCTGTGAAACTAGACAAATTTTGCTCCTCCAAATTATGATGGTGGGACAGGTATAGGATAGATGTTCCCATTCCAAAAGGGTGAAATTGGAAAGGAGAGAGACAGGTCCCAAGCAAGACAAATTCCACGTGACCTTAAGGCTCAAGAACAATCCTCTTTGGCTGGTGCCCTGCTCTGGGCACACTAGGGCAGCAGTCTCCCCTCTTAATATGCGATGGTTTGCTGCTGTCCTGAGGCTCTGGCTGGTGGCAGCCTCATCCCAGAGGTGGCAGCAGCCTGGCCCTCTGAACACAAGACAGCCTTGTTCCCTGGGCCTGTGCCCTCTGGGCCTGTGCTGGCAGTGGCCGTCTGCCCATTTCTGATTCACCTTCAGGATCATCTACCCGCTTTCTTGCAGGATAACGCATGTTTGCTGCCAAACAGCCCTATTGTCCCATTCGTAGAATCTCAGAAGTCCAAAAGCCTGGCCTCATTTTGTCTGGAATCTGTTTCCTTTAGTCCAAGCTGGCAGTGTTGCCGCTGGTATAATCCCATCTCTGTTCCTGGCTTCTACTGAGATGGCTGCTTGGATCCGTGGATAATCTCCTTATACAGTGATTGTCCAACTACCCCCTTGTGGTCTCTTCAGAGTGTGAATTCTTACATTTTGCAGCATAGATAGGATAAGAATTTTCCAAGTCTTCCATTTTGCTTAAGAATTCCTTTAATTTTTTTCTGTCCTCTCACATTTTACTACAAGCAGTAAGGAGAAACCAGGCCACACCTTCAACACCTTGCTTAGAAATCCCCTCAGCTAGATACCCAAATTCATGCTCACAAGTTTCTCCTTCCACAGAGCTCTGTAACCCAGTCCGGCCGAGATCTCTGCCCTTTATAAAAGGGTCCCCTTTTCCAGTGGCCAATAACATGTTCCCCACTAGAATCACCTTTAACATCCATGTTCTTACCAAGAGTCTCTAAGCTTTTTCTAACTTGTGCCTCAAAACCCTTCAAGCCTCTAATTCCAGTTCCAGTTCCAAGGCCACTTGCATATATTTAGGTATTTGTTTCAATAGCACCCCACTTCACAGTACCAAAGTCTGTCTTAGTCTGCTAGAGCTGCCATAAGAAAATACCAAAGACTGGGTGGCCTAAACCGCAAAAGTCTATTCTTTCACAGCTCTGGAGGCCAGAAAACCAAATTCAAGGCGCCATCCGGGTTGCTTTCTCCAGAAGCCTCACGCTTTGGTTTGCAGGGAGCCGCCTTGTCGCTGTGTCCTCACATGGACTTGCATCTGTGTGCATGTGTTCCTGCTGTCTCTTTGTCTTCTTCGAAGGATCCTAGCCATGGGGTTAGGAGCCCACCCTGATGACCTCATTTAACCTTCACTACCTCCTTAGAGGCTTGTTTCCAGACACAACCACAGTGGAGGTTAGAGCTTCAACAAATGAATTTGAGGGGGGAACAACTCAGGCCACAACAGGGCTCAAGCCACACTTTCTTTCCTCATATGGGTATTCAGTATATCCTGCACCACTTATTGAAAAAATAAATCTTCTGACATGAAAAAATAAAGTTTCTGACATATCTATCATGTTCCATTGGTCCTTTTGTCTATTTTGGCATCATTACCATCCTGAGTTTATAATACATGTTGGTATGTGATAGAATAAAACCCCAGGTTCGTTATTCTAGATTACTGTTTATTTTTGAGTCTTCCTTTCCATAAGAAGAATCAGTGAATTTTGTGAAAGTATCGGCTTGACTTTTGATTTTGATTGCACTGAATCTGTAGGTCTTTTAAAATGTCTTTTATTCAGTGTAGAAATCTTGCACATATTCCTTTAGATTTAATTCTAGGAATTTGATGTTCTCTGATGATATTGCAAAATACATGTTTTTACATTTTTCATTTTTTGCAAGGTATTTTTCTTAGATATGTAACTTCAGGTTGGCAGTTATTTTCTTTCAGCTCTAAAGAATGGTATTCCATTATATTCTAAATGCCATCATTATTAGTTTTGAAAAGTCAGTGTCAGTCCTGTTGCTCCTTTGAAGGTAATGGGTTATATTTTATTTGACTTTTTTTCAGAATTTTTGTTTTTCAATGGTTTATTCTATTAGCTAGTCTCCAAAGTTGTCCCTCTAATGAATCATGCCTCTTAGGATTTTTGCTCTTATATTTGCCTTCCCCTTTAATCCAGGATAGCCCTGTGACTCACTTTTGACCAAGAGAGTGCACAGCTCTGATGCTGGGTGACTTCTGAAGCTTGGTCATAAGTCCTGTTTACCCGGCTCCCTGGGACACTTGCTCTTGAGATGCTTCTTTGAGGAGGTCAAGAAATAAATCTGTTAAGAAATAAAACTACTCTGAGTCTACCATGCTCTGAGAGGGTCAAGCTGCATGGATAGGCCCTGGAAGATCTTGGAATATATGTTTCTGCCGGAAAGAGAGAGAGAGAGAGAGAGAGAGAGAGAATAATGAGAGACAGAGAGAATATCTGAGGTTCCAGAAATAGTGGTGAGTAAGCCACTTGGAAATCTGGCCCAGTGGAACTTTGAGATGACTGACGACAGCCTTGCCGCTCTCTAACTGAAACTGCACGAGAGACCACAAACAAGAACTGGGAGGCTGGAGTTGGTCGATCCAGAGAACTATGAGAGCTAAGAATTAATTATTTTAGGACATTAAGTTAGGGTGGTTAGTTACACAGTAATAGATAAATGCAACAGAAAATAATACCTAGAAGCAGGGTATGGTTGAAACAAAACCTCAAAACACGTGGCACCAACTTTGGGACGAGGAGGCATGAGGAGGCTGGAAGATCCTCAAGGGAATTATTGATGGGACTAGAAGGAGAGAGAATAGGCTGTTACTGGAGGTGGAGGAAAGGCAACCTATATTATGTCCTGGCAGAAAATTTAGAATAACTGTTGCCTGAAGTAACATGGACAATAGAAACTGTACCTAATGAAACAGTGAATCTGTGTAAGGAGATTTCCAGAAAGAATGTCAAAAGTATGAATTAGTTATTTTTAGCCATGTGTGATAAAGCATTTGTAAGAGAGAGATGCTAAGGAGGAACTTTTCCAGTTTCAAGGAGAAATTAGAGAAAATATAATGGATCCAGGGCTTACTAAGTATGAAAATAAAACAGCATCTTATTCATAGCCTCTCCATATGCAAAAGCTCTCCATATAAGACCTGACCTCAGGATAAAGATTATCTCAAGGGTGTAGCTGTAAGACACATTGAGATTTCAGGAAGATGTTATGGTGTGTGTTAAAGATTGTTAGACAGAAGTTTTCTGAGAATCTTAAAGGTGTCTTTCCTTAGCACCTTGACTTTCAGCACAAGGCAGGCTGGCCTATGTCAAAAGGTTTCTGAGTGAACCTTTTTTCTAGTGGGGTGAATCCCACTAGCATTCATAAGAAGCCCAAAGATCTTCTGGAGAAGTGTATTGACAGAAGCATCTTTGGACCAAAAGGGATGGAGATAGTTCAAAATGAAAAGAGGTTTTGGTGTCTAATCTTATATGGGTGTGAAGCAGCCTCACAAAAGGCTTATTCACTCACACAGTGCTATCTTTTAAAGGATCCGAAGAAGAATTTCTCCCTAGCCACAGTTCCAAGGAGTACTTCTAATCAGCTAGTGCATTTTTATCAGAGACAAAATGAACTATGTAACTGATTATGTTCCCTTCTTTCCACTTCTGTTTTAATTCTAACAAATATATGGGATTTTATTAGTAACACTTTTTGGGGGAATGGGTGGGGATGGCCTCACACATAGCCTTTTTCATTTACTCACTATATTTTTGTAATCTTTTAAAAGTATATTTAGGAATAAGGTAGTGTGTGTTTCATTAAGAAACAAGGATAAACCTTTTGATTTGGAAGTTGGGACAGTCCTTAGAAGCTTAGCAACTACAGAGGACTCTTTCTTACAGGTTAACCAGTAGGTCAAAGTTGGTATTTCATAATCATGAGAAATTTTTAAAACAACACAAGGGTAACGTTGGTCAAATCCTTTGATAAACGACCTATGCTACTTCCTAAATGCAAACTGTTCATCCATGGGAGGTAAATAAGCCTGGGTTTTCAGGTAATATATTATTTCTTTCAAGATGCCAGAGTTTACTAATGCCCTGGAAAATGGTATTTAAATATCAGGGACACATACTTAATTCACTGAAAGAAGGGAGGTTTATGTAATCCCTACACTCTACTGTTTAGGAGTTTTGACAACCAGGCTTTGCTAGTTCAAATACAATAAACCATAGTGTAGACAGAATGAGAACAAGGTGTTGTTTAATTCAGTGGTATTTGTCTAAGGAATAAAGTGCTATGCATAATAGCTTACAAAGCATGTTAATTTCAAAATCTAACTCAGGGAATCTATATGTGATAAAATAGCAATGTATGCCAGCAGCAACTCCCCTCATGAGTCTCCTTTTCTCTTCATGTCCTTAACTCATATGTATCATTCTGTTACTTAAGCCAAGGAAACAAGTCAGCAACCACAGTATTTTTATTTTGAGTAACAGACAGGGACAGTAATAAAATATTTAGCAACTGTGTGACATAGTACCAGTCAATCAGAACAGCTGCCTGATCGATCAGAAAAGGGGCCAGCCATGAACAAGGCATAGATGTACCTGGGCTGAGCAGCTGAATATTAACTCTGGTTATGGCCACTTTTATTTTTTAACAGGAAAATGGTAAGAAAGTAAGAAGCTAAAACTCAGTTCTCCTACTCCTGTAGCCTGTCGCCTACTAGATCATATTACTGTGGAACAGACTACATTTTTCTTTGTCTTAAAGGTTTTCTTTTCTTTTTATCTGTTGCAAGATGTTTAAAACAGAAACTGCCATAAGTGAAAGGCTTTCTTAGTACAGTTTATTTCCTTTCAAGTTACAAAAGAATTTAGATGAAACATTTCATCTTACCACACTTCTCATTATTCTTGAAGGAAGTCTCTAGGGTGATGAAACAGTTTGTGACTTTGGAGAAAGTGGACTATGAACAAGGAGATAATTTGTTTTTTTCCTTTATCACTTAAATGAAAGGAAACTATGTGCTGTGTTAATGAAAAGAATGAGTTGTTAGGCAAAAAAACCCAGAAACAAACCACACGCCCCCTCACAATGTAGAATAATATTTCCCATGTAATGAGATACTTTGAGGAAAATTTGAAATATTGAAAGTAAGAAAGGTAAGTTGAATCATAGTTTGTGTGGTGGTGGGGCTAGGGAGGGTGATCAGGTGGTGGGAGGAAAGTGGAAACGGGTAATTTGGCATAGAATTAGAATTTTGTGGCGGGGAGGGAGACTAGATGTTATCATGTCCTGTCCTCTCCTATTTTGCATAAAGAAACGGAGTAACAGACAGGGTAAGTGGTTTGCTCAGGATCACACATGTAGTTATTTACCAAGAAAAAAAAAAGAAAAGTAGAAAGAAAACCTAGTTCCTGAACCAGTTACATTTTTTTAGATTGCATGTACATGGTACCAAAGGAACAGATTAATTCTAAATTAAAAACAAAAGTCTCTCAGGAAAATTGTGTCTCCCTCTTCCCTGAGGCTGTTTCCTGCTCCTGCAACTTTCCAAACTCATTCTGTGGGGTTCTGTCCCCATCAGAACTCACCTGCCCCTCGTCCAGGTCCCCAGGTGACAGCTGTGATGCTCAAGTGCTAGCTAAGTTTTCTGCTAAACAGATGACAGTGGCTGGAATTTCGGAGGTGTTTTTTATTCTCCCACTTCTTTTCTTGAGTAATTGGTGTACTTAAAAAAAAAATACGTTTAATTGTGGTGAAATACACATTTACCATTTTACCACTTTTAAGTACAAGCTCAGTGGTGTTAAGAACATTTACGTTCTTGTGCAGTCATCACCACCATCCATTCCCAGAACTCTTTGTTTGAAGACCTGAAACTGTACTCATTCAATAACTCTCCATTCTGCTTCCTGCCGGTCCCTGGCAGCCACCATTCTACTTTCTGTCTTTATGGATTTGACTACTCCAGGGACCTCATATAAGTGTAATCCTACATTCTTTCTCTTTGTGTGACTGGCTTATTTCCCTTTGCATGATGTTCTCAGTGTTCATCCGCGTTATAGCAAAAGCCAGGATTTCCTTCCTTTTGAAAGCTGAGTAACATCCCATTGTATGTATACACCACATTTTCTTTACCCTTTCATCTGCTGATGGACTCTTGGGTTGCTTCTTCCTATTCAATCTTTAATGAGCCATTCTGGATGTCCATAGACAGTCCCAAAGTGCATGTTCAATGTGAGATTGGCACCATGAGTGTTCCACATGTGACCCTAGTGTTACAAAGGGGTAAACTGCATATTATTTTATAAACATAGCCCGAGATGACACCTTTTCTTCACAAACTTATATAGCTGTGGGGTGAGAAAAGGGACTCACAACTGGTCTGCCACATGATGCTCAAGGCCATAGACATTTCTTAACGTGATAGGCTATATGAAATTTGGAATTGGAGGGCCTCTCAATGGAGATAGGGGTAGAATTTGAGCTTTGTGGCTTTGGTGTCAGGCACACCTAGGCTCAGGTTTCGACCTTGAGCAGATTATTTAAGTTATTAATATGAAATGAAGCATGGACTTCATGGGGTTACCGAAGATTAAATGAGACAATGCAATTAAAGTGGTGATTGCAGGTCCTGTACAGAATGACTGCTCAATAAATTCTAGTCAGTGGTCAAATCTCCTCACTTTACAGATAAGGAAACTGAGCCTCAGAAGAGAAAGCGACTTGCCTAAGATCACACAGGCAAAACTACAAAGCTGGCATTCAATTTCTCTTTTTAAAAAAATGAGAGGGATTTATTTTCAACAAATCGATTTTGTCTCACTGAAAGTTTACTAGTCATTTATGAGTGTCTACAGAAACTCATGCCAAGAAGAAACATGGCACATACTTTTTCTTCACTTCTTGTTTATTTGTTCTATCATTTAGCACTCAGAAAACAGTGATTTTCTTCATTAATAATAGTTATTGAGTGCCTGTCATGTGACAAGCACTGTGTGGGTACTGGGGACATAACAGTTATGTGGGGGAGGTGGGCAAGTGTGATGAGTGTCCCAGTGGGGATAAGCCTAGGGAGAGGGTGGGAGCCAGTGGGAGAGGGGCCTGGCCCAGGCCTTCAGGGTCAGGAAGTGGGAGAGCTGGAGAAGGCATGTGGCCAGGGCCCAGGTTGCCCTCTGTTTACATAAAACTGAGTAAGCCTGGCTTCTGCCTTTCAGCCAAGGGGAAGAATAGCCACATGAACAGTCACTGGGAGTATAATTGGCAAGTGCAATGCATGCACAAGTGGTAGGGGACATGGTAGGGACAGTGATTGATTCTGCCTAGAGGGTTTCGGAGGGGTGGTGACATGGGGTGGAGGGAGGGCTTAATGGAGATGCTGAAAATGAGGTAAGCCTTATAGGATGAATGGGATACACCCACCCAAAGAAGGCAGAGAAAGGTACTTTAGAAGGAAATCCCAGGAGCTTGTGAACACAGGGCCCCAGCTACCTGGGACACAGGTTATCCACAAAAGGTTGAGGTCGGAGTGTGGCGGGAGATGAGCCTGCCACCTGCTGGTGAGTACAGTGGGTCATGTTAGCATTTTCTGTCTTAATTCTGATGACTTTTCTCTGCTATCTAATCCTTTAGGGTATATGCCCAAAGTCTCTGCCAGGTATTTCTGGATCCCGTCCACTCCCAAAGGCATCCATATCATCTGGACTCAGGACCAATTGCTTCATTCTTCTGCTCTTTGGCTCCAGTGTCTTCACCTAGGTTCCTTGAGCTCGCCACTGCTGGCTGTGCCAGGACATTCTCTTCTGAGCCAAGGTACCTTGGCTAGTGGCAACCGTCAACTCTCTGGGTGCCAGGTTTGTCCTGTGAGCTATGACTGGGAATGGGGCAGTGGGGATAGATCAGGCTCCCTCCTCTATTCCAGTTCATGTGAGTGTGTGTGTTGGGAGGTGGAGGGGCAGGGGTGGTGCTGTCCAGGAAGCTGTGTTTCTCAGGACCAGAATCTTATAACTCCCTGAACATGCATGCTTCAGCTTAAATCCTAAACTCTTCCTTCATTAGGGCTCAAAAGCCTCCTCTAAGCCCAAAGGGGAGATGTTTACCATCCCATTCTCTCCTCTGGCTTTATCTCTTCCACTATACACAGGGACCATTATTAATGCACCATTTTATTTCCCTTTCTTTGGTCAATTAAAAAATAACCCCCAAATATGTATTCATTAATGGAAACAGATACTTGTCAGAGGGTGCCTGCCTGGTGCCCATGTATCTGATTCTCAACTTTGGTCTAACCAGTAGTTTGTGAACTACTTTCTTTGTCTAGAACTCTTCATTGTCTTGCTGAAGAGTTCCTGGCATTTGAGAAATAGTCAAGAAATGATTCTTGAATTCATCTGACTCTCCTGTTGGGAAGGAGGCCACTAAGGGGGCGCTGGTTTGTTTGTTGGCAGGTGAACGGTATGACCGGATCTGAGTCTTAGTGGAAACTGGGTTTTAGAAGAGAGAAGAGAATAGAAGCAATTGATCCTGAGTCCAGATGAGACTGATGCCTTTGGGAGTAGGAGGGGCCCAGAAATACTTGGGAGAGACTTTGGGCATAACCCTGGCGGGATTAGTAGGAAGACAGGGCAGGGAAGCAGGAAGTAGGACAAGCATGAGCTGTGGCGCCCATCAGGGCGGCAGGGGCCCGAACCAGGGAGGGCACCTTAGGGATGAGGTGATGGGGGCAGAACTGAAGAATGAGGGGATGGGAAAAGTTGGAAACAGATGAGATGTGGGAGATATGGGAGAGCACAGAATTGATGACTCAGGTCTGTCTGAGGAGAGTTGGGTAGATGGTGATGAGATGAGCATTAACTGACCCATTTTACACAGAGGATGAGTGATTTGCCCAAGGTCAGTGAACATACTGATTGCAGCATTATGTGTCCTTATTGTGCTAAAAACTCCAAACCAGGGAAGTTTCTACTTCATTACCCCCATGGCCTTTTCCCATTATACAAAAACTTCTACACACAGAACATACTAAAATAATTTTCTAAAATGTCATTAAAATTAAGAAGGTACTTAAAAGGACATATGAGAAGCCACATTCAACAAGTACAGAAATAAATTAGAGAAGAGAAAATATTAAAATACTTGACCTGCGTGAGTATCTGCATAATATTTTAAATGATCTCATCCATTTAGTTTTAGTGTTTGGTGTCCTAATCTGAAATATGAAAAATGTCCTTATAGAGAGGCAGGTGAACTGAAAGAGGGTATCTTAATATACAGTGAAATACAAATTAAAAAGCTCTCTAAAGCTATTACTAAAAGTACTGAAATACATTAGCAGGTGCATGGGTTCAACTTTGGGTGAATGTTCTTTGAAATCGGATTCAACAAAATTAATCTGTGAGGCGTCAAATCTGTGCTGGGTTAAAGAGGTGAAGACAGATGGGAAGATTTCATTGAAGTTTCAAATTGTAAAGGGATCAGAATTAATAATGCTCTGTCATGGATAACTTGAGAACACAGGAGTTCAAGAAACTCATGTCTTGGAAAAGAGTGGATAAGAAACCTGAAGTATTGCTATTGAAAGGAGCTGTCTGGACATCAGTTGGACTGATCTGGTTTTCTAAATAGCTTCAAACTGACCACAGATAACCACGCTGATAGGTGTCTGCAACCTTCATGTTAGTGGAGTTTATGTATTTCAACAGGCTGTCAAGTCATTTTCTGAGGATTGAGTAAGTACAGTATTTTCCTCTCCTATATTTAATTCAGAGCTTCTTGGAGATGATGCACTTTAGAATGAAGAATAAAGTCTTCATTCTTCATTGGCTTCTGTTACAGGCTCTTCATTCATATGGACTCACATCATGAAAATGAGCATAAAGAAAAAGGGGAGGCAGAAGATACTGCAACAGTTCAAATATAGATCTCTCTCCAAATACCTAAAATGACAGAGTTTTTTTCTTGGTCAGGAAGATGTATCCCTTGGTCAATTCACAGGCAGGTTTCCATGTTCTAAGAAACAAGTTCTGATTTACCTGTTAGTGGGATGTGTGTGCATCTTGGCAGCCTAATCTCAAGGGAGACAGTCCCCTGGGACACTGCTTGCTTACACTTGGTAGCATGGGAAGGGGTATGGCCGGTGAAACTTCTGAGCTGGTCTTCCTGCCCTTTTCTGTGAAGAGCAAAGCTGCAGCTGATATTTGAGCCTGTTATGAACTTTGCCTTATGGCTTCACTGGATGAGTGACTGCCACGAGAGGTGGCTGCCTGAGATTTAGGAGCCCTGGGGTTGACATGTTCCTTCTGAAACTGAACCTCTGAAGAACGGAAGAGCTGGAGGATTTGAAAACTTCAAGTCTTCAACTAAGTGTCAGTCCATCTCCTGTTCGTGCCTGTGTCTAGGAATAGTTTTGGCTGCAGTGCCAGAGTATATTTTAGAGTGACTTGGTGTATGGACCTTTAGTTTTATCCCCATGCAAAGTGGATGGCCTCTGAATAGGTTGAAAGAGGAAGGAAGAAAAGGAGGGAGGGAGGGAGGAAGGAAGGAATGAAAGAAATCAGGTCAAAATCAGCGTCCATGTCTTGCCTACCTTCTTCTCTTACTATTCCCACATCTTATATCACTTATCCTTTTGAGTATCTAATAGATACCTACTCTATTATATTTCCAAAATAGAATTTTTTAAATAAAGTTGATAAACAGTAATATATTGATTTCAGGTGTACAAAGTAGTGACTTGATAATTATATACATTACTAGATGCTTGCCACAAAAAGTATATGTTATTATAAGTAATATGTCACCCCATTATCATACCAAGGTATTAGAATATTATTGGTTGTAGTCTCTGTGTTGTGCTTCCATTCTTAGGACTAACTTATTTTACAGTTTGCAGTTTGTGGTTCTTCATCCCGTTCACCTATTTCTTCCATCCCCACACCCCCTCCCTATAGTCTATATCTGTGGATATGGTTCTTTTTTGTATGTTTTTTGTTTTTTTTTTTTAGATTCTGAGAGACGAGTTCTGATTTACCTATTAGTGGGCTGTGTGAATATAAGTGAAATCATATGGTATTTGTCTTTTTATGCCTGGCTTATTGCAGTTAGCATGATACTCTCTAGGCCCATCCATGTTGTCACAAATGTCAAGATTTCCTCCTTTTTTATGACTAATATTCCGTCTTGCATATGTACCACATCTTTTTTATCCATTCATCTGCAGAAGCACTTGGGTTGCTTCCATATCTTTGTTATTGTAAATAATGCTGCAGTGAATATAGTTGTCCATATACCTTTTCAAATTAGTGATTTTGTTTCTTTGGGTGAATTCCCAAAACTGGAATTGATAGGTATTATGGTATTTCTATTTTTAGTTTTTTGAGGAACCTCCATATTTTTTCCACATTGGCTAGACTAATTCACATTCCCACCAACAGTGTAGGAGGGTTCTCTTTTCTTCACATGCTTACCAACACTTGTTATTTCTTGTCTTTTGGATAGATGCCATTCTGACTGGTGTGAGATGATATATCATTGTGGTATTGATTTGCATTTTGCTGATGATCAGTAATGTGGAGCATCTTTTCATCTGTCGGCAATCTATAGGTCTCCTTTGGAAAAATGTCTATTCAGGTCCTCTGCCCATTTTTTAATTGGATTATTTGTTTTCTTGGTGCTGAGTTATAAGAGTTCTTTATATATTTTGCATGGTAACCCCTTATTGATATATCATTTGCAAATACAGTCTCCCATATGGCAGGCTGCCTTTTTGTTTTGTTGATGGTTTCCTTTGCTGTGCAGAACCTTTTTAGTTTGATATAGTCCCACTTGTTTTTTTTTGTTTGTTTGTTTCCCTTGCCCAAGGAGACATATCTAGAAAGAAATTTCTCATGCTGATGTTCATGAGATTCTTGCCCATGTTTTCTTCTAGGAGTTTTATGGTTTTCTGTCTTATATTTAGGTCTTTAATCCACTTAGAGTTTACTTTTGTGTATGGTGTAAGACAGTGATCTAGTTTCATTCTCTTACATGTAGCTGTCCAGTTTTCCTAACACCATTTATTGAAGAGACTGACTTTTCCCCATTGTATGTTCATAGCTCCATTGTCATATATTAATTGAGCATATGTATATGTATAGGTTTATTTCTGGGCTCTCTATTCTGTTCCACTGAACTATGGGTCTGTTCTTGTGCCACTACCATACTGTTTTAATCACTGTAGCTTTGTAGTATAGCTTGGAATCAGGAAGTGTGATACCCCCAGCTTTGTTTTTCTTTATCAATAATGGTTTGGCTATTTGGGGTCTTTTATGGTTCTTTATAAATTTTAGGATTATTTGCTCTAGTTCATTGAAGAATGCCATTGGTATTTTGATAGGGATTGCATTGAATATGTAAATTTATGTGGGCAGGATGGCCATTTTGGCAATATTAATTCTTCCTGTCCATGAGAATTGGATAGATTTCCATTTATTTGTGTCTTCTTCAATTTCTTTCATCAATGTCTTTCAGTTTTCAGAGTATAGGTCTTTCACATCCTTGGTTAGGTTTATTCCTAGGTATTTCATTCTTTTTGATACAATTATAAGTGGAATTGTTTTCTGATTTCTCTTTCTGCAAGTTCATTGTTAGTATATGGGAATGCAACAGATTTCTGTATATTGATTTTGTATTCTGCAACTTTGCTGAATCTGTTTATTAGTTCTAGTTTTTGGATGGAGTCTTTAGGTTTTTCTATATATAGTATCATGCCATCTTCAAATAGTGACAGTTTTACTTCTTCCTTATCATTTAGGATGCCTTTTATTTCTTTTTCTTGTCTGATTGCTGTGGCTAGGACTTCTATGGTATTATAATGTTAAATAAAAGTGGTGAGAGTGGGCATCCTTGTCTTGTTCCTAATCTTAGAGGAATAGCTTTCAGCTTTTTGCCATTGATATAATGTTGGCTGTGGGTTTGTTGTATATGACATTTATTACGTTGAGGTATGTTCCCTGTGTACCACCTGCATTGAGAGGTTTTATCATGAATGGATGTTAAATTTTGTCAAGTGTTCTTTTCAGCATCTATTGAGATGATCATATGGTTTTTATCCTCCTTTTTGTTAAGGTGGTGTATCACATTGATTAATTTATGAATATTGTACCATCCTTGCATCCCTGGAATAAATCTCACTTAGTTGTGATGAATGAATCATTTGATGTGTTTTGAATTTAGTTTGCTAATATTTTGTTGCACCTATGTTCATCAAAGATACAAAGTAGAATTCTTGATACCCTCCCCTAACCCTGTTAGTTGTCTCCATCTCAATAATGGACCCACCATCCCTTTAGTATCTAAAGCCAAAAATCTAGATGTTATCTTTGGTTTTAATGTTTTCAGTCTTCCTCCCATTTAGAATCAGGAATCTTAAAATCCTCTATCTAGGCTTATTCTCACCTTAGGGTTTTGCACCTTTCACCCCTCTCCAGTATCGCTCAGTTGGTGCCTTGGGCTTCAAACATTTCCCTATATGAAAACTGGGTGCTAAGCTGTCATCTGGCTCCAGATTCTTCTTTCTTATTGGGAAAAAACTTACCCCTTTTCTGGATTCACAATGAATTTCCTTATTTAAGCATGTACATCATATGGCACCTGGCCAACCTCACCCGATATCTGCCCCTTTTCTTCATAGGAAGGGAACAAAACCTTTGCCTGTAGCATAAGAGAGGTGCATGCAGCCATTTGCCCTGTGTCAACTGTCAGGTGGGATCTGATGGGAGACTGGCACATACTACAGATGCTGGTCTTGCTGTGTTTCTTCTTTCTGAGAGTGAAGCATTATTGCAACCAGTGCCTTGTATGTTGACTCCTTCTTGGCAACTTGGAACCCATAGAAGATGCGGTTGGCTGAGGTCTGTGGTCCTCTACTTCTGGTGGTTGGTATCATTATAATCCCACGTGCTGGGAATCCTCACTGGGGATTGGTGAGCAGATCTTCCTGCTTCTTGCACCAACTGTTAATTCTCCTGACATAAGCTTTCCCAAGAACTTTGCATGGATGGTATCCTTTCATTATTGAAATATCACTTCCTCCCCCATCACCCAATCTAAAGTTATCCAATTGAAAATATTTACATAGTCACTATTAGTACATAGCATTATTTGTTTTTCTGCCTCTTCCTCACAAAAATGTAAGCTTCACTAGGGCATGGGTCTTATTTATAATTCCAGTCGTAACTCCAGTGCCTAGACTAGAGCCTGGCTCATGGTACTCCTTACAATATGTATTGAATGAGAAAACTGACAACTTCTACTTACAGTAAACCTCCAGTTCTTATGTGATAGTGTGTGAATACAATAGTGTTGGCCTATGGTGGTGTTTGAGTAATTAATTTTCAGTTACTTTTATGTTATGACAGTCATGGAGATGGACCACTAGGATCTCCCTTCAAAAAGAACTTGCCTTTGAGTTGCAAGGGATGAGTTAGCTGAGTGACTTCCCTTGTTAGCACCATCAGGGTCCTCCTCAGCCTGGAAGAGTGAGGTCAGTTTTTCCTGGTCAGCCCCCAACTAAGGACTGAGTGTGGTGGGAATACCAGGATATCCTGCTTTGACGTCTCTGTGGGTCCAGACTTTGTCAGGACTGCATCATGGTCTGAGGCTCTTCCTGCCCAATCCTATTTCTTGTCTCCTTTCCTTTCTCAGGTGTCCTATCTGCATCATAGACTGAAAGCTTTCCCTGCCTTAGCCTGCTTCCTCCCCCTCTTATCTTTCTCAGCTTCGATCCCCCAGTTAAACCTCTTGCATTCCTACTCTGTCCTACCTTGCTCTTGTTGGAATTCTTTCTAAAAACAATGGGGGCTGCTTTGCCATTTTAGTAAATAACAGAAAAAGGTTATTTGAAGTCTTTTTGTTGCCTAAAGATATCAAACTATCTTTAGGTGTTAATTGTGGACGATTGTTTTTCAGTCGGAGACACATTCAGCCAGGAAAAGATTTAATTCAGGTATCATTTCATAAACAATGCCATTTACCAGGCTGGTTTATTTGGGGTCGCAGAACTTTTGTACACCATTAGCTGGGAATTCTTTGGTTAAGTAATAAAAACAGAATGTCTATATGGGGGAACACCAGACATTTATTGAGAACCCGTTGTGTCCCAGAGTACTTTAAAAACTGTTATCCATTTCTCAGTAAGTTATCACTGTGACTTTGAAGGTGGGTAACAACATCTTCATTTTTACGGAAGAGAAAATAGAATTCTCCATTTTAATAACAAACTGTCCGTAGGTTATTTAAGTGGTGATACCAGAACTTAGACTTCAGGTTGTTTTGACTCTAAAGGCCTTATCTTTTCAAGCTTACCATGCTTCTCCATCTGGAAGGAGGGATCTCAATTTTCAATTCAGGATCTCATGACAGCAAAAAGACCAGACAAAAATGATAAACCTACATTCTAGAGCAAAACATTTATGGCTTATGATCAGAATTTGATCATACACACATAATATAGCAAACTTGATACAATCCATAATGTGGCTTTGTGTTAATTCCAATCCCTTTTCACTAATTGACAAGTAGAACTCTTAGCCAGAAGTGGCTTAGAGAGTTATGATTGTTTTTGGTCCTGCCCAGATCTTCTTTGTTTTGTTTTTTTGTCTTGGTTCAGTGGAGGATACTACGGTTTGGCCTGCTCTACATCTCTTGCAACTCAAGTGCCGTGTCCTGAAGAGGAAGGAATGCTAACAATTACATTTTCCAAACTCCCTTGCAGCTGGGGCTCTGCACGTGTCAGAGTTCCACTGATCAGATACACACGTTAGGCTTTCATTTGAAATGCACCCATTTTACTGTTACTGATTAGGGTAAAGGCTTCATGGTTCAGGAGTGAGTTGCTCTGGCAGCAGCTTCCTTGGTAGTCCAGTTCTGGGCTGTAATTTTGGGGAATAATTCTTGAAATCTCCTCCCATAATCACCTGTTTATCTGTTTATTCAACACTCCAATGATTCTGTGAACTAAGTGTATTTGGTTTTGTTTAAACATGTTGGTTGATGTACCTGCACTTAGGAATTTTGGTCAATGCTGTTCACAATCCTAAGACTATGTTTAGATGAATGAGAAGTTCCTTATATAAGAAGGTCTAACTTACAAATTGCAGAAACATCTCAGTTTATCTGTTCGTTGCACAACATTTCCACTTCAAGCAAGAGTTCCTATGAACCACGTTGCTATAACTCTTCCACTTTTGCTATTCAGCTTTGTTATTGCACAGATTTATCAGCAATGTTGGGCCTTAAGACGTAACTTTCCTATAGGGTGCAAAGTACAAAATTCTAGTTGTGGATGTTTATTGCCAAAAAATGGCTTCTGCATTTTTTTTCTGAGGTGTTTCCCTAATTTAGACCTCAGAGCTGGCAGAGAATTTAAAGGCTCTATTTACTGTAACTCAAAGAGTAGCTCCTGGAAACATAGCCCTCTTCCTGGGCAGATGTTGTAGGATACTAATATTTCTTGTGTTCCATTCTCAACTCCCCAGACTCTCCAACGTCTTTCTCCCTGGGCCCCTTGATATCACTCTGGTCACAATTTAATCATTACACATTACTTATTTGGACTACTAGGTGTGTAGTGCTGGAGACCACGGTGTGTATTAGCCTGAACTCACAGTGTAACATACTCTGCAAGATAACATGCATGCATGGGAAGACTTTGCAGACTGCAAGATATTATGCAAATGCTGGCTTCTCTTATTGGCTTAATTCCCGGGTCCTAAGACTTCACAGGGATTTTTCAGTAACTTCATAGAAGGATCAGAGCTTTCCACTTCTCTTCACCCCGAACAACTCTACTTTTATCTCTTGATGTTCTGTTTTATGTTCTGCTGCTGAAAAGTTTGAGGACCATTGATCTTACCAACCCCTGACCTATGTATTTATCCCCTTTAAAACATCTGTTTTAGTTGGTTGTACAGCTTTTGCTTGAATATATCCAGTGACAGCAAGCTCATTACTTTATGAGGTAGCTCACTCATTTTAAGACAGTTTGTTTTTCATTGTTGTTTCGTGATTCTTTAGGTCAAGATAGAAGAAATACTAGTTAACTGATTCTACCCTTGGGTGCTGGTTAATTAAGGCTTTCCTCTGTAAACAATTTTTATGCACAGATAAACATTCTAGGCATTTTGGAAATTCACACCCTTATTTTGTGCCCTTTTTTAGTAGAGACAAGAGTAGGCATATTGGCCCACCACTTTTATTTATACATATTAATAATGAGACATAAAATAACCATAACCTGACAGTGGGTTACCCCAAGTAATTCATGGACAGTATTATGGTTCAGGAGATTTAGAAATGAGATAGGACAAAGGAAGGAAGGGACAGATGTGTACATTGAGGGCTTACTTTGTCTAAGGCAGCTTGTATTTTTTTCATATGCAGTGCTTACAAAAATCCACCTTACATGCAATTATCTTGAAGCCCAGATACATGAAGAAGATAGTATAAGTTTCACAGCTAGTAAGTAATGGAGTTGGTGCTGTAACCCAGTCTATCTGATTCTGAAATCAGAGTTCTTCTGCTCCAGAAGATAATTTTCAGGCCTTCAACTCTATTTCAGGCCACTACTATTACCATTATTATTGTATTGTCATAATACACATAGCAGTCAATAATGTCACTTAATAATTTCCTCTTCCAGCCTCAGTTTGCTTATCTGCAAAATGAGGATAATAGTCATAGCTCCCTCAAAGAGTGGTTATAAAGAATATAAAAGCAATTACAAGTTATGCCCTTAATGTCTGCCTGGCACATAGTTAACATGGGATATATGATAACTTTTGATTCTTATTGTTATTCATGCCATGGTCTTCCCTGAGTAAATTAGGGAGTACAAAAGCCTTCATACATGCATAGCTGAATGAGGGACTAAAGGAAAAATGCATATGTTAGAATGCCCCTTACGCGCTAGGAGCTTTGCTGATGACTGGATCATGGGCATGGGGGTAGGGGATCGTGAAGGTGGTAGAAGGGAAACACTCTATTGCTTCCAGGCTAAGAAGGACCCTGGAAGATGCACATGTCCTGCAGCCCAGCACTCTGGACGTGTGAATATGAGAGGAAGAGAGTCCACTTGATAGGCACACCAGGCCAAAGGCACCACTGTGGCTCTGGTTTTATCCCCTTTCTATTCGTGACCCTCTGATATGGGAAACAAATCCATTAAACCAAATAGGATTAAGCTGCCAAGCCTGGCTTAATAATTTCCCTGGATGCGGTTGTCAGGTATCATTTCCCTGCTCGCATTAATGGACTGTGCTCAGATCCTAACCCCCGGTTGTCCCCCAGTTGTTCCACCATCCAGGGAAGTGTGAGGCTGAGGGCTGCTGCGCACCACACGCTTCTCTAATTTATCACAATTATGGAGACAACTGTGCTAAGTAACTTTCCACGGATGTGCTCTGAAAACTTGCAGTGTGTTCAGTCACCCTCAAAATTTGTCACTTGGAACCTGTGGTGAGGTGGTATGGTGATGGCTATGCTGAGCTGTGGTCGAATAAATACAGTCACCTCAAGAGATCTTATTCTCCTTTGACGTGTATCACATGGCCGACTAGAGTTCGGGCTCTTGGAGCTTCACTGGCATCTTAGTTTGGCCCATTGGAAGAGAAGGAAGCCAAGCTGTGGAGACAATGCAGGTGCTCATGGCTGCCTTGCTGAATCTTGTACATTCCTGAGAAGCAGGCATCTCTTGTTGGGAGCTGTACTTTGCATCTGCAAAGCAATGGCCTTCCCAGTCTTCTGAGAGGGCTGCGTATGGGAATTATCCTCTTACCACTGCCCTGGTGCTGGGCGAGGTGCCGGTGTTGGACGCAGCCAGCAACAGAACAGGGCGTGCCACCCGTCCCGCAGGACAGCCACAGAGCGGGACGCGCCACCCACGTATAGCTTGAATTGTGTAGCATGGCCTATTATCCCCACAGAGCAGGGAGTGCCGCCCATCTCCTGAGACAGCTTGGTAGGACTCCTTTGTACCTCACTTGCTGTCTCTGGGGAGTGGAGCTTTGGAGCCCTGATTGTTGGAAAGGGGGGCTAATTATTTACCCAGAATGCTTTCCAGAAATTAACCCAGATCTGCAAAATGCTTTATGCTATTATCAAGAGCACCACTTCTCAAGTCCCAGCTTTGCACTTCAGAAATAGGTGAAAATGAGATGGGAGGGAGGAGGCAGCTCTCCGGGGGCTCTTGGCACTGTCCCGGCCTGATTCATTACTCTCTCCCGGGGCTGAGCCTGTCAGCACTTCTCCCACCGATGACGACAGCCTTGTTCTCTCTGAGAGCCCCACGCTCCAGTTAATAAGGTGCAGCTAGGCAAAACCCAGCAGAGAAGGCTGTGAGTAAAGGTGGGCAGGTCACTAATGGGCCCGTGAGGAATTATTTTACAGGAGTCCAGGAACATGTTGAGTTTCTGTAGGTTCCTCTCAGGAAAGGAAAGTTCTCTGCTATTACTAGGGTGCAAAAGTGGGTTCCTTAGTCTCAGGGGCTGCTTTGTCCTCTGGAAGGCAGCCTGGTTGGTTTACCACACAGGGTGGTAGCAACTTCATCCAGTGGGTTGCCCTTTGCTGCGGCCACAGGGAGAAGGACTGCTGACATACAAGAACTTATTCCAGCCTGCTTTGGGACAGGCATTAGCCCTCGTAGAGAGCCACTGGTCATCCATCCTCAGACCACCATCCTCCTTTCCATCTGGATTTCCGGATGCTCCTTCCATTCAGGGCCTGAACTGTTTCCTCCCCAAAGTTGCTCCTTGCTCTCTCATGTCTCCTGCCTTTGCTCTTGTGGTTCTGTCTGTCAGCAGGAAGAGGCCCTCCTGCCTCCTCTACCTGAGCATCCTGTGGGGCCCAGCTCCGTGTCATCTCTGTGAGGCCCTTCCCAGTTCTACTGGCAGACTCAGTCATGGACTTGTTTCCATGGCACTTTGAGCTTGTCTGGATTCCGTCACCTTTACATTGGGCTCAGGTTGTTCTGTTCATTCACAGATCTGCTCTATTACCTTCTTAACTTTTCTAGAGAAGGACCCATATCTTATTTATTTCTGTGTCCTCGGCGCCTCCAGAACAGTAGACACTCATTGAAAGGTTTCTGAAAGAAGGAATGGACAGTCACTTGTACACTGGGAGTGAGTCTTGGCTGTAGTCCCAATGTGCTGTATATCTTTAATTAAGTTATAACATCTCCATTTCAGCTTCTCATCTGTTAAAAAGAAATGGGTGTAAGAGTAGCATAGACCTACCTTAGGGGACCTTGTATGAATTAGCAAATTAGAGACTTACACCAATGGCTGCCAAGCCTTGAGACGTGGCTGAGCTTATGATTAGGGGCCAGCCAGGCGCCCTCAGCCCACTTAGGTGCAGACCATCAAATGCACAGTTTTTCTGACAGCTGCTGATCACAGACAGCATTGAAAAAGAAATGGTCATAACGCAGGTGACCAAGAGAGGCAAACCTTCTGAGCGGCACGTTAGTACCACAAAGCCTGGAGGCCTTGCCTGGGACGCATGGCCAACTGCTACCATAGGCTGTGGGTGGGGCTGTTGGGGAAGAGAGGGCTTTTGTAGACAGTCATTTACATTTTATTAAAAATAATTGGAGAAGTTTACAGACATTTCTTGCAAACGTGCGACTGTCAGGCATGGGAGGAAAAGAAACATTTTCCCAAATTGCGAGAAATTCTAATGTCGTGGCAAAAAATCAGGAGTTGTGATGATTAAATGTGGAGAGCTGTCATCTCGGCATTATATTAAAATAACTCGCTTCAAGCAAGTGCACAGAGTTTCTTCCTTTAAATCTGTCATTTCCTGGGAGGCCACTGTTCCACTTGGGTGCACCAGTGGCTTTGTAGCTGTGGCAGTTTAACAGCACCTGGGACACCCAGAGGCTTTCTGGGGCGGGCGTGGGAGGCGATACATGGAGCAGGGGCTCGTCCATCACTGCGTGGCTGCAGCAAGCCATGGGCATGTCTCTTTCCTTGTGACTTGGTGGGGCTCTCTGGCTTCTGAAAGGGACTTCAAGCAGAACACCAGCAGACACAGTATCTCAGCAGTGCTCCCCAGACAGCAGTGTCAGACTGTAGGGAGAATGAACTGCACTTGTTTATGGAACTGTCGTCAAAGCTAAACAGAATGATCATTGCCTCGTTTCAGCCTCCAGTCATGATACTTTTAATGATGTCCACACTGTGCTGCTCTTACACGCAAACCGTGTAGGAATGGGACCATGGAAAAAAGCTTAACTTGGTGGAAGGAAGAAGGGCAAACCGGGTGAGGGACTTGGTCCATCTCTGTCAAAGGGAGCAGATGGAGCTCTGCATGTGTCTCCTTCCTCTTGTTTTTGCTCAGGAGGCCATTTAACCTCTTTACCTAGTCAGATGTTTCCTGTGGATTCCAGGGTAGCCCCTCCTGTTTCTCTACCTCCCCGACTCCCGTGGGTAGTATAGTGACAGGCTCATTGACTATTGGAAGTTTTCACGATAGTAACACGTTAGTTTGTATCACATTTTGGCCTTTGGAAGCACATCTGAGTCCTCTGTGTCCCTGACAAAGGAGAGGCAGAGGGGACGTGACTGTGGTGGTGTTTTCCATCTGCCCAGTCCTTCCTAGGTTGCGAGTCCTGCTTACATGAATTGAGGCTTTGCTTGATTTTAATTCTCACGCTGTTTACCTCCCTAACACAAGTGAGAAGACTTAAGGTAGAGAGAGCATGGCCAGTTACTGAGAGCATGGGATTTGGGCTCTAGTCTGTTCTTTTGGTTAGTTCTGTGTGATTTTAGGCCAGCGACTTAACCTATCAGAGCTTGAATTCCTTCTGTAGAGTAAGGACAGTGATCAGTTCCTTAGAGACTATTGCAGGGGCTACATGCAATCACCTGTAAATAAAGCTTTTTGCCTAGAGGGTGTTTACCACTCAGTAGTAATTATTGTTGGTGGTGTACGGCTGAGAGAAACAGGGCTATAAGGCTTGGTTAGGGCTAGAATTATGGCCTGGTTACTGGAGAGCCAGGCCTCCCAAGTTCTTACCACCCTCTTCCGTGCCCTTGCTGTCTTTCTGATTGCTGGAGGAGTGTGCACATTTTCCACCTTTCAGCAGTTCCAGAGGCAGCCTGCAAGGATATAAAAAGCAAGTGAAGAGCCTGCAGAAACGCAGGTGCAGTTTGGGGTCCCTTGGCCAAGAGCACAGCCTTGCTTCAAAGCCCTTCAACGTCACCTCTTCTTGCTTGGCCTGGCTGGAAACGCCCCCACCATTGCCTCTTCAGCACAGGGGGTCACATCACCTGAGCCACCTGAGTCTGAAAGAGGGATTCACCTTGACCTTCCTCCCTCCTGGGAGACGGCACAGCACAAATGAGGCCATTAGAAGCATCACAGTTCTTCCCCCTCAGCATGTCTCAAAGCCCTCACTCTGACCCCATCGATCAGCCATGAAACATGAAATCAACAGAGTTCTGCTTTTCTGTGTCATGCAGAAAAATCAACATGGACCAGCATTGTCAGCCAAGCTTACAGAAATATCAGCAGAAATGGGAGCGCCTATAGACTTCTCTCTTAGATCCTCTTAAGCCTTTCCTTTGTCCTGGTTCCCAAGGACAGCTGTGGGGCAGGGCGAAATCCTGCTGCTGAGTACTAAGTGGGGGAAGTGTTCACCACCTTTCCCCCACAGAGGGTGCTTAGAGCAACTTGGTGAGTGACAGCCTGAATAAGCAGGTATTTCTCCAGGCTCAAGTGCAAGAGGCACATGCAGCCCACTGCCTGACCTTAACCGGCTGAGCTTGGCATTCTGGGCCAGCCTGCTGCCACCATGATGTGTTAAGGTTAAAATACTGTTGAGTTGATTGATGATGAAGCTCTGATTGTGTTACTCTCCTGCAGAAATGATTTCTGACTGTGCTCCATGTGCTACAGGATCAGGTCCAGATGCCAAGACATTCCTGGCTTGTCATGATCTGACCCCAATCTACCTTTCCAGTCGTATCTCGCATTATTGGACTTCCAATAGACAGGCTGAACTGCTGTCTGCATCTGCCCCATTCTTTCCCACTTCCGTGCAGTCACTCACACGGTTCCTTCCCTGGGGTGCTCATCTCTCTGCATGTCCATGTCCGTCTGAGTCAACTCAGGCTGCTATAAGGAAATAACAAAATGCCACGAACTGGGTAGCTCAAGCAATAGACATCAGCTGCTCCTCGCAGTTCTGAAGCTGGGAAGTCCGTGAGCAAGGGTCCAACAGGTTCAGTTCCTGGTGGGGGCCCTCTTCCTGTCTGGCAGACAGCTGCCTTCGTGCTGTGTCCTCACATCAGGGAGAGGGAGCTCTGGTAGCGTCCTCTTATACGAAGCACTTATAAGAGCACTAATCTGATACGACAGTCCCACCCTCATGACTTCATTAAAAGCTAGTTATCTCCCAGATGCCCACGTTGGGGGTTAGGGCTTCAGCATATACATTTTCAGGGACATAAACATTCAGTCCATAACTGTCTAAATCCCATCTGCTCATTGAACCTTGTTTAAAATACCACCTCCTCCATGAAGAGTTCCCTGTTTCCTCCAGCTATAAATAATTTTTCCTCTTCTCAACTCCTAATACTTTGTGCATACCCCTCTTAGGGCATTTATGCTGTCATGGTTTTGTATATGTTTTGTTTTCTTTACTAGATTCTGAGCTCCTTGAGGGCATATGTTTTATTCTTTGACTCACTAGCACTTAGACCAGGGTCCCTGACGTCTGTAGAATGCACTTAGCAAGAATTTGACAGTAAGTAAATAGATGCTCCCCTCTGCAGGAGAGCCTCAAGTGGGCTGAGGCAGGACTTCTGTCCATGACAAATGCAGTGCTAAAGCCAGGGTCCATTCTCATTGCCTCATGCCCGGCTGACTGTTAACATTTTGCATGTAACCCCTGAGTTGAGGGGTTCAATCAGGATGGTTTTCTAGACTGTTCTTTAAGGGGATGGACTATATATCACTCTCCATATGTGGAGAATCTTGTAGTTGCATACATAGATACATACACACCTATCCACATTTATATAGAAATAATTTGGCCAAACCTTCTTTAAAATAATCTGCTCTTATCTCCTTGGTACAATTTTTATGTTGGTATAAAAAGAATCTCCAAACAATATTTGGGAGGTATTAATATTTCTAACTCTTTATATTGACTCCTGAACATGCACTGAGACCTAATATTGTACCATATGCCCCAAAAGACCATAACAAGGCACCATCCTTCCTGGAAAACCCGATTGTTATATACACGTTTCCTAGGAACTGGCCTAAAGGGTGACTAATGATCATTGCCACCATCACCACCACCGCAAACGAGAGCAAACATGTCTATCCATCTTTTATTCAAATGGATTTCAATTATTAATTTTATTTACAGCATCCATTTTATATTCTCCTGGGTATACATGAGGCCCAGAAATCTGGGTGCCCTGGATATTTTCTAGTTTTTATTGCCAGTGAGGTGTGTAGTTTTTCTCTACAGTAAAATAATTAATCAAAATACAAATCCTTACGGTAACCATAGATGTGACTTCGTTTAAAGAATACGAGCCCCGTATTCTCTAGGAAGCTGTTACTTTTGCCATGCCAAGGCTGCTTCCATTTACATAATTGCAGGTTGAGAGAGAGGTTCGCCTGCATATTTAAGTTGTATATGTTTCCGTCCTGTTAATGAAACATCACCAAGGTTTAGGAGTGAACCTGCAGGTTATCCCGACTACTGATTCTCTTGCACCAGAAAGCCACTGGAGCATAAGAGCAAAAGAGATGACCTTTTGCTAAAGTGTTGCAAGTTATGTTACTGGTCATCACTGCTCAAACACCAAGCACCAGGCCCTGGGCAGAATACAGAAAAGAATCCTCACCATCAAGCCTCTACCGCCGGAAGCCTGAAGGAGAGAACAAGGAGAGATGGCCTCCTCGGCACTGGCATTAGAGCGCCTGTCCTCCTCCTGGCCCCAGAGCAGCACTCTGTATTTTCATTTCTATGCTAACAAGGTGGACCTGTCCTAGCAAGTGTTCTGAAGAGGTTCTTTCATGCTCAGGGCCTGGGGAGCTTTAACATAGTTAGATGTACTCTAACAGCAGGTTGCCATCAAAAAATTCTATAATAGGATTAAAATAAAAGAGAAATGCACTTGCAGTGGAATGGCAATGATTATTTAACACGTTTCAAGTGCTTGGTGGGGAGGTGCAGCACAAACACAGCAGACAGACCTGCTGCGTTGGGGGGGTCGCCTTCTTAGCAATCAGGGTTTTGTGTTGTGATCAAGGATTTTTGGAGCTTGACATTGGAGGGTGTTCAAAAGCTGTACAGCTCGGCTCTGGGAAAAGGGCCTTGTCACTCTCGGAGATGACCGTACTGATTTGTGCTTGCCTATGCATTTGCTGTCTTCACCCCACTTGGAACGTGAGCTCTAGGAGGGAGGGGGAATCTGTCTGCCTTGTTCATGTGCCAATTCCCAGTGTCCGTAGCTATACCTGGCACCTAACAGATGTGTTACAGGAAAAAAAAGGGTTCCAAACATGAGTCCTGCAGTCGGATTGTTAATGTGACTGTGGACAAGTTTATTAATATATTAAACATCATCCCCAAAATAGGGATTTTTCTAGCATTCTTGTCAGGACAACTGAATCAGCTAAAGCACGGCCCCTATTTCTGTATCTGACATATTGGGCTGCACAGACAGCTGTTTGGAGTGGACGTGCCTATAGAACCTCGGCTTCAAGCTGGGTGGCAGCAGAAATACTTTCAGAGGTCTTGAATTCTGCTGTCTCACTCTGAAGATTCAGCATGTGTGGCTTCTAGAGAGAGAGCATTGTCAAGAAGGAGAGACTCTCAGAATATGTCCAGAGTGGGCCCTGACGTGAGCAAGTTGAACCAAGCGCCTGGAACGCCCAGCAGCAATGTCATCCTGGGACATGAGGAGGGGGAGCTCAGTAGGACAGTTACTCCTGAAGTCTGGAGAGGGGGGATTCAGGGTGGTTCTGTGCCTGGTGGCATCGAAATCTACCTTAACTTGAACTTCCTGTCCTTATTAGCCTTGTTCTGCCCCATTTTAATTAGGCTCCTAACTCCGGCAATCATCTCCACTCCTTGCATCTGTAAGCTTTCCAGCTTCCCTGACTCGTTTTCTTCAGTGTGTGTGTTGCTGACTCTCCATTTGCCCTACCCCGCCGGATGCCTTTCCCTCCCTTCTCTCTGCCCCAGGAGACTGGCCTCCACATACCGTGTTCCCTGCTCCCTTACCCTCTGGTTTCCAGTTGGGTTCCTCCCGTGTGAAGCACTGACAAGCGATCAGAGGGTGGCAGAAAAGGCAGATCAGGACTTGCCTTCCCTTTAGACTCTCCACGTTGGCACCATGGTCTGGTGACGGCCTCACCCCTCCACCCCAACAGCTTCTGTTGGTGGCCCCTGCCGAGGCTCCAGCGCACGCTGGGAACACTGTTTCCTCCTATTGTCCCTTCAGATGTAGGGGCGGAATTGGCTTCCTGCCGTCCTCAGACTCTTGGTACCATGCTGTGCTGCGGTTCCCTTGACTGTGCCCAGACCTTTGTAGACAGTCCCTTTACCCAGTCTCTTCATTTGAACCACCTGAATGGGATTCTTTGCCTGCTAGGGAATTAACTGATGAGCCTTACAAAGGCTCCTGTCTTAAAGAAACCTCAAGGTACAGTCCTTCATCTCTCCTTTTCTTCATAGCAAACTTCCTGCAAGTGTCCTTAAACTACACAGGAGGTCCTTCCTGATCCCACCATATCCTCGTTCTTCACCTTCTGAGAAATCTCACCCAGCTCGGGTGCCCTCAGCCATCCCTCACAGACTGATAGTCATCAAATCCATTCAGTGAAGAAATATCGACAAATTTTTATTGAGCAACTAATAGGTGCCAAGCACTGTTGTAAGCATGAGAGGCACTAGTGAACAGAGCACTTGAAGATTTATGCCTTTATGGAGCTTAGGTTTTCCTGGGATCAGACCTGTGCTACTAGCCCCTCGCCTAATCTCCAGAGCTGTCATTCCAGCTTCCCACTCATGAGCCCCGAGCCCCACAAGTTTCACACATCTGAACCCGAGTCCATCACGACCCAAACCCAGGCTCCCCTCTCCATCTTCAGGTTTGGCATCATCACCCCCTAGTTTTGCCCAAGTTTGTCATCTTGTCCTTTCCCTTCACTTCCAGATAGAATCCTTCAGTTTTGCTTCAGATTTCTCTCCTGAATCTCTCTTATTCTTCATTTCTCATTCTCTGTCCACAGTTAGGGCTCTCCCTTCCCTCACCTAGACCAGTGCAGGGGCCTCTTCCCTCGTCTGCCTTTCCCTAACCTCTTTCCTTGTCACTCCCCTCTTTGCTCATCACTACTGCCAGAATTAATCTCTAAAATGCTTCCTTGAAGAGCTGTGCCAGCTCCCCATGGCCGTACTTCTTGACAAGACAGTTTCCAATAGATGTGGACCACCTGACTTCTGCAGCCCCAGCTGCACCACGTGGACTCCGGCACCCTCTGCCTCGGCTTCCTGGGCCTGCATGGCCGCCCTGTTCTCTTCTCCTTTGCTCAGGCCCTTTTCCTGTGTTGTCATTATCTCTCTCCCTGTTCTTTCTTATTATTCAAGGCCTTAGAGATATCACTTCCTCTGTGAGGTTGCACCTGAATTTAAGTGCTGTGTCTCCTCCTGGCCTGAGAGCCCTTTGACCCCCAGAAACTTTGAGAATCCTTGGCATTTAGCACAGAGTTTGGTGTAGAAGAATTATCAGGGACACATTTATGTTACACATTAGGAATGGATGACCCTCATGCCACCATTTTTTGCTAATCCCCAGCAAGAGCACCTTCTGAGCCCCTAACTCCAATTCTTGCTACCAGCCCAGTCCACTGTGGGTAGGCACTGTTGTGGAATCTTGCCCACAGAACATACTCATGCATCCAGCTTGTGTCTCTGATAACTGGTACAACAGTGAGCCCACTCAGTACCAATAGCTAAAGCAGCACCCAAGAGTTAGCAAGCTGAAATAACCTCCTGAGCAAGGTTTTACTTTATTTATCATATTTATGTATTTAATTTATTATTGTATATAGGTTTGTGAGGATACCCTTTACGGCCCCAAGATCAAAAAGCTAGAGCCCTCTCAGGGAGGCGCCAGCAGGTAGAAGCTGGAAACCTAAACCTCATCTATGTGTGATCAGAATGTTACCAAAGCCTTGGGACTGCTTGTCTAGGCACAGTGCCCCCTTCCTCGTCCTCCTATCTCAGTCTGTTGGCTCTTTTATCCCCTTTCAAGTCTCACCTGGGCTATGGGGCAGGTCACCTGCAGTGGAAAGAGGGAGAAATTAATACTCAGTAGTAGTTCCTCTGTGATCAATATCTGTCTGGAGATGGCCTTGCTAATAATATCCTGGCTAGAAGCATTACCGAAATCCTCTGCTCTGGTTCCCAAACAGCTTGGGAGTTGGGCCAGACCAGGCCTCTGCTGCTTGGATTGCCAAATTTTAAAGTGCTATGAGGTTGGAGGTTGGCCTCAGATGCAGAATTTCTTTATCTGGGGTGATTCAGATCAACTTATTTTCAGTGTTCAACTCCAATCGTTTTCTACCTCCCTAAGTAAAAAACAATACGCCAGGGTTGATAAGCTGGCACCAGGGAGGAAAGCCTTTTCTGGGGCTGCCTTTATGGGGTTGACCAGTGACCTGAGGACACCTGTGCATCCACAAAGGGCAGCCAGTCAGTGCTCCCCTCCAGCAACAGATGGTCCCAGTGACGAGCAGAGCCTCCAGGTCACTGCCTGGGGCCGGAGCCCCACCGAGGTGCAGAGGGCAGATGCCCTGAGTGGACGGGAGAGAAGAAATGAGGACGGGTGGGGCTGGTGCCATTTCCATTCGCCTCAGTCAGTAAAAACTAAACTGATTTTGATTTTCTGAAACTAAATTTGGTACCACATTGCAAATATACATTACATACTTCACTGTGTTTCAGCACAAAGTAGATTTACAACAGCTGAGATAGTTTGTCAAATTCCTGACAGCCCCCCAAATGGAGCTCACAGCTGCAGTGACTGTTTCTGACACTGGGGGAAAAAAATGCCCCTAAACTCCTTCATCTTACCAAAGGAGGACTCTGGGGAGACTTCAAAACATATGAGAGGAAAAAGCAATGAAATTACATCCTTGAAACATCACAAGCAGGGGCCCATCTGATCCTACATTCTGTTTTGACTATGGCCAGATTTCTGGGGATGAGACTGGGTGATGTATCTGCTGTCAGTCGAGGTCTCCAGTGCTCTCCAAAACGGATTCTCCTCAGGCACACAAGAAATTCCAGGAATATTTAAAGTGCAGAGCCTAGAAATTGTTAAAAATTCAAAAGTATCCATCTTATTTTCATTGCAATATTAGAGCTGAGTATTAGACAACCAGTATGTTTTCATCTGTTCCTCAAAGGAGATAAAAAGACTGAGAAATAGCTCAATTTCTCCATCTACTTTCAGGTTACTGTGAAGGATGGATGAAGTTACTGTGGTTCTAATGTGGGTACTGTTCAATTTGTATTGCCATTCGAAGTAAAAATGCATTTTTCATATGAGGCTGTACTATTTTGAGCATTACGTATCCTTTTATTGTCATTTTACCAATTTATTTAATATAAGCTGAATTCTAGATTCAAATGTCAATATTTTGTATCAGGTTCGTTTTCTTTTGGTAATTGTAATTTCAGTAAATTGCTCCAAATGAATATTTGCTACCTCCTAAAAACGTGTTCTTTTTTGTTTCTGCTGAATGAGCAATCTAGAAGATTCCCACTAGATGGCAGTGTCACTGCATAGCTGAAGAAATCTGTGCAGGTGATAAAGAAAATAAAGTTAGTTTATGTCCTAGTCGTTCGGCAAAATCCAGAAGATGGCAGATTTTAGCTATTTATGAAAGCACAAGTGCAGAGAACAATGTTGCCTGCCTTTTATAAAGGATTATTTTTATTTATCTTTTAGAAGGAGATTATGAGCTGAATACAATTGTCCATGATATTTAAAATATTTGAGAATGTTTCACATTTTTAGAGTATGTAATACAAGCTGAAGGGCTAGCAAAAGGAACAGGGACACAAAATCAAGGTGAAATTGACCAATACATTGAGAACTCCATTACAGGAACAATTTCTCCGAGTCTGAGTCATAGTGTTTGAGTGATAACCCAAACCTGTCTGAACTCTGTGAAACATTCAAGGCGAAGAGAGAAGGAGATAGTGAGGGATGTGGGAGGAGGCAGAGGGGTGCAGTGTGGGCACTGATATTTTTATTTTTGCCGCTAACTTTTCCAGGCTCCCGGAGGACTTTCAGCAGACCTGTGCTTTAGAGTTCAGTTCTTTTCAAGGTTACTGATTACCTGAGGGGATCCTGGTTTTAAAAATGAAAAATGACAGCTTGAATACAATAGTCCAATTTAGAGGGATCATGTACCTTAGGCAGCTTTGCCGGCTATTGGGAGCATTTAGAATGAATATAAAACCACATCCATTTTGTGGAAGACTGCCACAATTTCAATCCATCACCTCAAACCTTGGGTAAATGTATACTAGCTTGTTCTAAGGGAATACCTGTTTCTTAGTTGATTTTGGCCCCGAGCAGTATGGATGGGTTTGATTTCTCACCCCCTGTAGGAAGTACACATTCCTGAGAAGGTGCTGGGGGAGGCGGAACTGCGGGACGGCAGGGTGGCGGCTGGAAAGTCATTCTTCTGAGTGACAGCTCTACATGGCTCTTGGCACTCCAATATGTCAGGCAACTGGTGTTCTCACCGGCATCATTTATCTCATTTAAATATTCCAGAGAGAGTAGCCTCTGTACTCAAGTTAGATTCATTTTCATCTTCATGCTCTAAAAGGGCCTGGCAGCCGCTTACAAATGGAGGGAGAAAGAAAGGAAGGAAGAGAGAATGAAAAAAAAAGGTGAGAAAATGCAGCAAATGAGTGATATATAAGGTGAGCACAGAATTCAATATCCAGGACGAGGACACATACGTCTTGGACCCCAGATATATAGCTCAGAACTGATGGAGAAATGGGCAGGAAGAGAGATAATCTTTATCTCTGTTCCCAAGCCTTTAGAAATACTGAAAGCTAAATCACCCTGAGAGGAAAGCAGGAAATGAAGACCGCTTCCAGCCACCCATGAGATTTCAGAGTGCAGGCCACCAGCGGAGCACATTTTCCCTTCTCTTTTTTTTCTGAGTCACACCCTGAGTTTAGGGCCTGTTGGTATATGGAAACCCCGGTAAAGTGTTCAGCCAGGATAAGATTCTGGATTTCAGTTTTATACAGGAAGAATTACTGGACTTTTACTTGGATTTGCCATCTGACATCTTTGCAAGAGACAAAGGTAAATGGGTGTGTGGCATTTGCCACAGCCTCATTTGTTCCTGGGAAAACCATGTTAGATCGTTCATTTCGTTTTCTAACATTTCAAATGCTTGCTCATATATGTGTGAGTCTGTGTACCTACTAGCCACACAATCTTTTGGATTACTTGTTTCTTTTTTTAAGCAGTTATCACTGCAGCAGGCTTTTAATAGTTCAGAGTAATAATTATTAGAATGATGAGAACAAACGTTGCACAAAAAAAAGTGGTCCATTCCACAGCATATGATAGTCTCCATTCGGTTACTGCATATTCTTTTATATTTGCACCTGACTCCATCCAAAAAGGTTCTATGACTGAAGAAGTGAAAAAGTTCTCAGAAAGTACATTGGCAGTCACTGAGTTGTGAAGGGTGTGGTCCATTGGTCCTGATAATCCTATAAGCCCCATCATAGCCAAACCAATCCATTGGAATTGATGTCCTGTGAGTTTCCCTGAATAGTCTAGAAACTGTTTCAATACCCCAATCAGCTGGCTTAGTTAGCCTATGGCATTCACTAGTGAAGTGCTGCTTTGGGGACTTAGGCGGGTGTGGTTTAGTTATCCTTGCAAATGCTCCCATTGCAAACTTGGGGAAACTCCAGAGAATAAGGTTCAGGGTTGTGAAAGAATCAGCTTTCCCAACTGCTGTCATTCCCAGAGGACTCAGAGCAATCCCAGTTGAAAACTGGGATGTAGAACTTCATCTCACTAGCGTGCTTCAGAGTCAGGGACCTAATGTTTGCCCATGTGCAGGCTGGGAGAACAGGGGGCCTGCACCAGGTATCTTTCTCCTTGCTGGAGCAGGAAGAAGGGCATTCCTGGTACCTAAGGGAATTTGCTAAATTTGGTTCTGTTTAGTTCCTCTAAGTCGTTGTGAAGTGGACAAACCAACAGAGAGCGCCAAGGAGTTTGGCCCCTCTCTGACCAGGACTGCCAAGGCCTCCTGGCCTCTCCGCTCCCACTTCCCTTGTTGATCAGATGGGTTTGATCAGGCGCACCCTCCCTCACTGGGGGCACCTCATTGACCAAGGAAACTTGCGAGAGCATTTTGGTAAGAACTATTTGCTCTACCCAGTGTAAGGAGTTTGTTTATAATTGACCACAAAGTAAAGGCATAGATGTCATTAGTGCAGTTTGCCATAGAGTTCTGCTTCTTTTCCTTGCCAGCTCATCGTAGTGTGCCCTTTCCTGCCCTTCTGAAATTAGATGCGGCCTTGTGATTCACTTTAGGCAAAGAAACATGAGTGTCACTTTCACGCTCAAGCTTTTAGAACCTGGTCTGAATGGCTATATTCTGTTCCTCTCACCTAAGTCAGTTTAAAGAATTTTTAGAGACGGATCAGCCTGCAACCCTGACGTGATGATGAGCAAAGCCCACTTTTACAATTCACGTTGTGTGTGTAGCAGCGTGTTGGGTATTTGGTAGACTAAGAGGTAAACTTTGTGAACCAAGCTGCTGAGATTCGGGGATCATTTGTTATGACTGTAAAACCTAGACTCTTCTGATCGATACACGGGAATTGCATTCTGATTGGTTTTCTGTAGGTGCAGAAGGCAACGATATGCTTCTCCTTTACAAGGTTCTGCATGACGCAATCTTTATTATTTCTTCAGACTTTTTCCCCCTGCCTTTGAATAGTGAAATTCTTTTAGTTCTTCTGATGAGGAGAACGTTCTTGGTCCTCTGCACACATGTTCTATCTTCCTGACACACTCTTGCCTGCTGCCTGTCATTTAGGAGCTGGCAGACACATTACTTTTACAGAGACATTTTCCTTGACTTTTTTGACGATTCCTTCTTTATGCTTTCAAGTGCCACATGCCATCTTTCTCAGAGTATTTAAACGTATTGTAATTACCTCTTCTGTTATTTCGATGTGACATTTTCTTGTATTTTTACCATTTGGTTGCAGTGCACAACTTATACTAAATGCCATACTTAAAAGAAATAACTTGAATGGTAGGGCAGAGTACGTAATAAATATGGAATCTGGATTTTTTTTTACCTGGGTGCTGTCCGTTTTCCTCTGTGTTTCTTTTCTCCAAATGGGCCAAAGTGAGAGACTATTGGTGGGAGGTCAGTAGTTGAGATACGGCCCAAAGCCAGGTGGGGGCCAGGTCCCAGCGTTGACTTCACCGCAGCAGCGCTTTGCCGTAGGGCCACTGTAATGAGCTCCATGGAGGCCGCAGTGCTCCCCTCTGTGGTCAGGGCCACCGCCACCCCGGGTTACTGCTTCCCCCACTGCCTCCTGATCTCTGATCCTTCATGCACGGGGACTGCCCTTCTGTGATGGTGTGGGGGGGGGGTGGTTTTGGAGAAGGTCACAGGAAAATCTGAGTGGATAGGGAAAGTGACCTGGGGTAGAAATAGCTCACCTCTGTTCCTAAAATGAAAGTTCTGGCCTTAGGCAAAACCTGAAGGGTGGGAGATGCTTTTAGATAGTACTCTTCATTCTCTGGACCTGACCCCTCTGCCTGCTAAGGTAGTTGTCTAGGGTTCTAGGTCTGTTAAGACCTCCTTGGTCTTGTTCCTTATTTTTAATCACTCCACCTGTGAATGAATAGTCAAGCATTAGCCTCTTACGGTGCCTTGATTTATTTGTGATAATGATACTGATGTCATCACATAAAAAAAAAAGAGTTAACATTTATGAGTTGCTTCTGATGTTCCAGGAACTTAGCTAAGGGCTTTATAAATGTAATTCCATTTAATGCTTGCAACAGTGCTAACAGGAGTTAGTATCATTGCTCTTTACATATGAGGAATTAAAGCTCAGCATGGTGAAGCAACTTGCCAATGTCACACAGCTAGTAAGTGACAGAGATGGGACTTAAACCAAGGTCTTTTGATTCCTCTCCACATGCTTTTTTGTATGTTCTATGGCCAGACTGAAATATCTTCAAGTAATTATGTCATTTCAGGGTCAAATTAAATGAAGGAAAGAAACATTTTGTTTGGGGGCCCTTGTTTGGCCTCCTTCCCATCCCACTAAGCACGGAGTCACCAGCATGGCCTATTCTTGACTCCAATCCCCGGCATTGCCTGAATGTGGAGGGTCATCCCTGCCTTCAGACTGTTCCTTTTGGCACCTCTTTGGGAGAAGATGTCTTCTCAGAGATAAGATTTTAGCTGGTCCAGAGACAGCAAAGGGACTTTTAAAAGGAAGCATCACGGCCCTTTGGCATTAGCATTCTGGGGTGCTTAGACATAATGAAACAAGGGAAGCATTGAGAGCCAAGGTCATTATGACTGTAATTCAGATTTTAAATGCTATTTGTGGAAAAATATTCCTTCAGCCTGGTTGAACCAGGTTAAATCTCTGTAGCCATTATATTTACAGGCACCTGCTTGGTCCCGTGCTTCCTTTTGCCTGTGCGGACCCAGCAAGCTTTTGAGTTAGCAGGCGGTAGAGAAGTACATAAAGACAGAATATTGTTATTGGTCTTATTAAGAGAGACTCTGATTCTTTTAAACCTGCTCTAACAAGAGCCTTTGGAAAAACAAGAGAAATTTCCGAATATCTGATTAATTTAGATTGAGCAATTAACGAAGTGATCTAGTTAGCAGTACTCTTAGCACTGCTCATTAGGCCGGCTGTGTGGGAGGCAGCCTTTGACTCGGGAAGAGGGCTGTTAGAATCAAGTGCTGCCGCGTATCAGCAAGTCAGCCCGAGTGAGCCTTAGAAGCAATCAGGTTCCTGTCTCTGAGGTTTACAGAGGCTGAAAAATCTACTTCTGGTGGCGTGGGGGCTGTGCTGGTTCTTATTCGAGCAGAGGACGAGATGGCTGGGGAAATAACGTTATGTCCCCGATGCGGGTTTTCTTTAGAGCAGAAAGCAGTGCTGCTGACGGTGCAGCTCCTTTCTGTGCATCCTGGAGAGGCCGGGTGGATGCCTTCCGGTTCCTTCTGCAGGGACCCTGGGCGCGGGGCCCAGTAGCTTGAGGGCACCATTGCCAGACCTCCACTCCTGGGTACCCCTGGCTTGGCCTCTTGCTGGGTTCATGTGGAGGCAATCACTGGAACGGAACCATTAAGAAATTGGCCATTACTTGGATATTTTCAAGTACGTCCCAAATACTTGGATTAGAGGCCCATCCAGTGTTTAATTAGAATGACCAAGTGAAGCTGACCTGGTTACAATAGGGTCACTTTGAATGGCTCTTGGTAACAACGGGCTATTTGATGTATTACAGACTGCCTGAAGAAAGGGGGAGACATCATTTCTCTACCATAGTGGCAGTGAGGGGGGGAGGCATCTCAAGTGGTGGTGGGGGCACCAAAGCCCGTCCAGATGGGAACCATCATGAACTGAGGGAGCTCCAAGCCAAATGTTTGGGGCAGCTCAGGCAGCAACTGAAAGCCTGAGAGGTGGGAGTGAGCTGGGCCTGGCAGAGAACCTTTCATTAGCCTGGAATGAGGGGTTATCCCGGAGCCATCTAAGGAGGGCTTCTGGATTATCCAAGAACAGTGTCTGATGTCGTACCACAATCAGTGGGTCTGGGTGGATCCATCCATGGAGGCAGGACTGCCGAAGTGCAGTGGTTGGACTGGTATGAGCCAGTGGAAGGCAGTGGGGGCCAGAAGGTCTGTTCATACATGGCAAGGCTCCAGGCTACCCTGAGAACATGAGAAAGGCTCCCGAGGAGGAGGACTAGCAGAGCAAGAGGTGGGAGGCAGTAGGGCCTCTGTCTTGCCAGGTTTCAGAGCAGGTCTGCAGACCTAGACTCAGAAGTTGCTGTGAACTATACTTGACAGGAAATTAAGAGGAACGCCTGCATTATGGACAGGACCAACATGGGAAAGGCCTGCAGGACTGTAAAATGGAGTTACTTGGATGCCAAGGGCTCAATGTGGGAGCTCCACATCCGGAGATTGCTGAGTCTGAAAGAACTTTGTTGGGAGGGTGATATGGGAGCCCAGCAGTTGGGAGTACTTCTTGGCTCTCGGGCCTGAAACCCCTGCTTTGACTGGAAGCCACCAAGGGCTGACAGAATGGAGCTGCCTCTGGGCTCCTCCAGCCAGTGCAGGAGTGGCTGCAGGGGCATCTAGGCCAGGAGGCAGGCCTTTCCAGAAACTCAAGCTTCTGTGAGTTGGGCAGAGAGAGGACTTGACTTTTTATTATGAGGAACTGTCCTTCCCCATCTCATAAAACCCTCCCCTTCCACTGGCCAACTGTTTGACATCTATTTAGGTGCCTGGCAAACAGCTGCCACATGAAGGTGCCAAAAGCAACACCTGACTCCTTTACATGGCTGATGTCTTTAGATAATGTGTCACAGTCTAGGAACTCAGATTATTTAAATGTAAAAAATACATGCATTGGTTACTGGCCATCTATCCCAATTCCAGATGTAAACTTTATAACTGTATAAATTGGGTCTGTTTTCAGGTCTCTGTATAGTTATAGCATCTGGAGTTTGACAGAACTGGTTTGAATTTTAGCCTTGCCACTCCCGAGCAGTTAGCAAATACTGGGCAAACAACTGGACTTTGGGCAAACAATTTCCTTGAGTCTCAGATTTATCATCAATAAAATGGGAATAAGATCATCCTTGTAGATTGCTGGACAGTCAGAGACTGTATGAAAAATGCCTGGCACAGATTTGCTGTTAATAACTAGAAGCAGCATATATCTGCATGCATGCATCCTTCAGAAAGCCAGGTCATGGAGTGAATTGAAGATGATGGAAACAAAGTTCAAATTATTTTATTAATTTTGGCCGTGTGATCAGAGAACACACAGAAACTCTCCACTATAGGTCTGGTATGTATTTTTGAATCTATTACAGTCTCTATGCAGTAGTGATTCCTATCACTCACCTCCAGTTGGGACATGGGTGTCAGGAGACCTATGTGCAGTAGCAGAGTGTTTACATCTGAATAGTACAGTGATAGAATGAAAGGTTGAGAGCACATGCTGGAAACATCCAGAGAAACTATCTTCTCTTTTTTTTTTTTTTTTAAGGAAAAATTCATTGCATTTTGCTCAAGTTTATGCCAACACAAAAGCCAGAGGACTCAGCTGAAAAGGAAGGTGGAACTTCTCGGTCCAATGATAAAGGAGACTGCCAAATATCCTCTTTTATCTAGCTCAGAAAACCTTGCAGAAGTGAATTTTCTAATGACTGGGGTTCTTCTAACGGCAGAATGATTGTTGCAAGCTAGACCACGGCTCCCTGATATCAGCTGCTTCTGGCCACTATACCCTCCTGCTCCGAAAAGGGGCTTTTGTTTGGGGAGCGATGGAAGAAAATGAAGAATGAGATGGGAAGTTCACAATAGGGCAGTGAATATGCATATGAAGGTCTTGGGAAACCCGGGAGAGAGAAAGTAGTCGGAGGAAACTGAGCCTAGGAGAGAGGAGCTGCTCTGCCTGAATGATCGTGCGGGTTCCTGAGCAGCAGAGCTGGTCGGCGCCTGAGGAGCGCTCAGCTGGAACAAGACCGAATGGAACTTGACGATGACTGCTAATCAAGGGCTGTCTTCTGAGCAACAGCCCTGAGAGCTGTGAAGAGTGCCTGTGAAAAAGCGGGAAGGCGTCTGCTCTCAGTGGTGCCTGCTCTCAGTGGTGCCTGGAGAAAGGCACGTGTGGATTTGGTCCGGCAGGGCACCAGTGAAGCCCCCCTTGCTGACGATTGGTTCTTTCTTTCTTTAAAAAGGGCTTGAAGTTCAATATGATTCTGTAGGAAACTGAGGATTTCTTCATTGAATTGGCATTAATTACTTTTTAAATGTAAATTTTCAGCTGCAACCCTTTTTTAATATTAAAAAAAAAACCCTCCGATACATCAGGGTAAATCAAAGACTAATTGGTAAACAAATTACAGGGTTTATAGCACTCTTTTTTTTTGCTATAAGTGAGTAAAAATAATTAGAAATGTGAATACATGCCTTTTCTTTCATTAATAATGAATCATATGGTGATAACCCATTTTAGCAAAATAAAAACTTCAATTTTGGACCGAGACGTGCAATTCCATTATGTGGCACTTTATATTTAGCAAGTGCTTGTTCATCGGCCGGTGTCTCCTCAAGCCCAGACTGAGGCTGATCTGACTCTTAGGATATGGTGGAAATGGACAACCTTATGGGGTTCTGTAAATAGAAGTAAATGAGACTAACTACAGATTTATTACTGGGGCTTCCATTCTAGAAGTTGGTGTGGAGGTCTGCAGAAAGCTGGGGCCTTTGGTCAGAGGCCCAGGCAAAATGTGAGGCAAAGCCTAGTCAGAGAATCTTGGTTGCTGTTTTCTCTGTTTTGATGACAGTTTCAGCCTACTTCCTACCAGCCGCCGCTATTTATATTCAGACGCACAGACTCCACAGCTGTACAGAGGGCCTCTGAGTGACGCTGACATCAGGGTTTCTTCTCCCTTTCCCTTAGGGAAATTTACAAAGTTGTTGAAGATGATCGTGGAGAAAAGGCAGACTTGTCTAGAGGAACAGGGGAGATTCTGTCGTGCTCCTTGCAGCTTCCTCTTCTCTCTTTGAGGTGATCTTACCTCCTTACCTTCCATTCCCTGATACCCACCTCTCTGCTGTAATGCAACAATGATTTGGTCCTTATCTTGACCTTGCAGAAAAGGTGTTTTTCTCTTGACTATCTCTACAAAGACTCTATGAGTCTTCAGGTTAAGGTTATTCTCTAAGCCAAACTACTAACTCTGGCTGGAAGAGCCCTGGGGCAAAACCAGAAAGCACTCAGTTTGGGGCACAGTGTCCGGAAGGGCACCGCGACATGCTGCAAAATCACTCATCAGGCATGAAGAAAATTAGAATCCAGGAATCAGAATGAGACCAGGCTCAGCTACGATGGGCTGGACCACACAAGCAAGTCTGTTCATCTTCCTGGCCTCAGTCTTCTCATCCATGAAGAGAGGGCACGGCTCAGAGGATCACTTGAGTCCCTTTCAGCTAGGAAAGTCTGTGATTGCTGCAAGGATCATTGTCCCTATTTCTGCGAAACAGTACTAGCTCTGAGGTTGGAAAATGATCTAACAGCATTACTACATGATTTCTCTCCAAGAGTTTTGCTAAGAAAAGCCCCGTTTTGCACACAGAAAAACAAGCCCCCCCCCAAATGCAAATAGGGTTATGGTGGTAGAAATGAAGAATACTACTACCACTTTGTAATTTTACCTTTCATGATAAAACAGTAGTTTTAAGAATCGTAAAAATGTACTAGTGTGACAAATGGTACGTTTAAAACCCGATTTAGCAAGGGGTTTTTACCTTTGTAATTTAAAAAATGTCACTTGAACTAAAAATATAGGCGAGCAAGTTGGCCTTTCATATTTAATGTTTTCTTTTTTCCCTTTTTATTTGCAATTCATTCTGCTCAGCTTTGATTAAAGAAGCAGCAGAAATGGAATGGCGAAGGGCCAGTCCTTGGCTAATTCATTACTGAGAAGATGGTGGCTGTGACCCTTCCCACCAGTTCAGAGTTGAAAGTTTTCAGCACCAGCCCTGAACTAACGGGCTTTGGCCCGTTAGGCATATATCTTACCCTTAAATATTAACACAGAATCACATAAGAACATTTGACTTAAAGAGGGCAGAGATACCTGGAGGATTGCTCTCTCCCCTGATCCCAAGGTTTTATATGTTTGTTAAAATAAGGATGTTATAGCCCCAGATTAATTGGTAATTATAACAAGTCAGAAAGAATGTGGAGCAAAAATGATAACCCTGGGTTGTCTTAGAGTGTGGACTATTAAAAGCTGCTACCTCAGGATGAATGGAATGTTTACAATGTGCTTTTTTCAGACAAAAACTAACTGGTCACCTTAGGCCAGTTGCTCCATTTCTTTGAACTTCAGTGATCAGATCTATGAAATGAAGGAGCTGCACAGATACAAGCCAATGCTCCTGTATGTTCTAAAATCTCTAATTATGCCTTCTCACCACCCCCCTTTGCAGGGTTTTGCTGGTGCAGGGCACTTAAATTTTGTTGCATTTCAACAAAGTCAACAATGTGTCAAAGGGACAGTGGGATCACAGAGGAGAGAACTGGGCACTAGGTCCTGGGGTTGGTCTTGGGACCCAAGCAAGTCGCAAAACAGCCTCCCTGTTTGTAAAACGGGGATTATAAGCCTCACTCCTAAGGTTCTTTTAAGGTTCAAGTGAGGTAACAGAAATGAAAGCTCTTGAAAGACTGTGTAAGTGGAAGGTATTAGTATAAAAGACCCTTTCTAAAGAATATTGATGGAAACATCTTTATGCACACATGCACTTCATTATTGAACTGTTTATTCAGTTATTAGCCGTCATTAGCTTCTGATTCCAGACTGTTGATCTATCATGTGAGAGAAACAGATGTCTTCACAACAATAACAGACCTGAATAATACCTATGCGTCTGGGCCTCCATCCTGGAAATCACGGCTTTCAGGTTCCCTTGATCAGTGCTGTGTATTGTAGAGTCTCAGAGCCCTCAGTGCCGTGCCCTGAGGTAAGCACGCTCTTTGTGACTTCCTTCCTGGGAGTCGATTGAAACATCTCCAGGGAAGAAGAGGGTAATCGAGGTGAGGGGAAGAAGGCCCACATTACTGAGCAGTCTGCTTTGTGCAGAGTCTCTGATAGGTGCTTTAAGGCCCCTCAGCTCATTGAATTCTTATCACTATCCCTACAAATTGATTTTTTATCCCCATTTTAAAGATGAGGTCATTGAGTCTACGGAGGTTAATTAAGTGAAGAAATAGAGTCACTAAATGGTAGAGTGGGGATAAAACTAAAGATTTTACTCTGTCCAACATGCCATATATTGCATTTCCTGAGAAACTTATTATCTACTTATTATCTCTGTTGATAGATTCCTGCCATCCTCCCCCACTCCACCTTCTTTTGATGGCTCTGTTAAAACATAATAAAACTATTCCTTATAGCTCAGAGCTGGCTGCTCAGAGTGTGGTCCGTGGACCAGCAGCAGGACCTCACCAATAATAGCTTGTTCGAAATGTAGAAATTTGGCCCCACCCCAAGTCAAGTTCCTTGTTTTCATCATGCTCTCTAAATATCTCTCCTACCTGTATCAGAATTTCTGCCCCAGACAGAAACATATGCCTGTGACCCTCTTAACTTTCACGTTTCAAACACTTCTCAGAATACTGAAAGCCTCTAACTGGAGAGAGGCAATTCCTTCTCCAGCCTCCCAAATACACATTGCAAAGCCTTTCCTGCCCTTTGCCCTGTGAAATATGCCTAGATATTTTGATTCTGTGAATTGTAGGTCTTACTCTGTACAACTGCCTATCAGTCAACCAAAAGAGGAATTAAGGCTGTTTGGGCTTTGTTTTTAAGCAGGAGAGTGATGCATAGGAAATTGTGAAATAAGCTGAAATTGTGGAGATTTATTTTGCGGTGTTCTGCAGCGTGGTTAAAAAGGGTAAAAGAATAAGGTCTTTGAAAGTCATTACAAATTATAGAAAACAGAGCTCTTCGAAAGCTTTTATTGGCTGTCATTTGATGCATTGACTCATAGGTTTCCTGTGATGTAAATTTATCCCCTTGATGCATGAATCAAATTTTGTCAAAATTAGTCTGCTCATTTGAGATTTATTATGAAATAAACACACAGCCATATGCAATTTATATAATAATTAATTTGAAACATAGTCCTTACTTTGTCCAGGCCATTATTATGGTCTCTGCCATATATATATATATATATAACTGGGCACTTGTGCCGTTATCAATATGCTGATCACTAATGCCAATCTTTCCTTATAAGAGCAGAGGCTGAGCCTCTTAATTTGCTTTTATAATGAAGCTATAATTGATAAGTGAGGATCTTTCCCTTTTCTGAATGCTTCCCATGGAATAAAAAACATTCTTTCTCTCAGGGAGTTACCAAGCCCCTTTAAACAGAGAATTCTCTGTAGCCACCAGCACCAAAGAGAGAAGAGAGTAGGCTGTTTTAGATGAGAAGGGATTGGGGTCTGTATCCTGGGACCTGCCCTTCTGCTTTCTGACCTGCAACCGTGCTTCTTGTTGCTTCCTCCATCTTTGCCCACTTGTGTCGGCTGGTAGGGGATTATTCTAGAACTCCTCCCTCCACTTGGCTTCTCCAACATATCTTTCTTCCACTGCCAATGATATCCAGCAAAGGACTTCAAAATCTCTTACCTCACAGGAGCAATACAAAGAAGTATGGAAAGACATTCCAGAACCACGGGGTTTGGGTTATTGGTTAAATACCGCCAAATTAATACAGACCCACACGATCTGCTGGCCATATTTCCACAAACAGAAATGCTGAAGTCTGGGTGGCAAAAAATATTTTTGACCAAAATAACATCTGAAGAGAGCCATGTGACAACTGACATCCAGGATTCCTGCTGGATCTCTGACATGTGTGCTTCATATTTCTCAATAACTTTGGTAAAATTTTTTTAAATCACAATTGTTCTCTCCCAAGAGTGGGTTGGAATTGTCAGTCTCATTTTATGGTCACCGTGGGGAAGCTCTCTCATGCAGTACTGGGGAGAAATCTAAAGTACATACCAGCCACCTGAGCTAGGTTAAGAGAATCTGTCTTTTTGTTGCTTATCTTTAGACAAAGAGACCCTTTGACTTTTCACTCAGTAAGGGGGTAGATTCCTTGGTTAGTAGGGAAAGATTCCAGGAATAAAACTTGCTATGTTATCAATATAGGTAATATTTAGTAGAGTAGGGGAATCTGTATTCAAAAGAAATAAGAAATTTTAATATCTTTGGTCTTTGTATCGCTTGAAATAAAAACTTCAAATTATCTCCTCATCGGCTGAGTGAATTAATAATGGCTTTGGGGAAGAGTCGTGCCCAGAGTCAGGACTGTGGTTTCCTATGTGCTCCTCCTTCTTAGGTATTTCTTATACATTTTTTGTATCTTTCTGTGGACAAGGCAAACGGCAGAAATCACTTGTATTTTATGTGTAAGTGGCTTGTAGTCTGTTCAGGAACTCCTCACTTACTCGATGGTTAAAGAGGAGGGACAGCCGACGTTTCAGTTAACATTTATTACTCTGGTAGGGACAGACAGCTGTGCTAGGGGCGAAGCCCTCTTCAGAGTTGCCAGGTTTGAGGGTGAAGCCAGGTCTGATCAGTAAATCTTGGCCTCTGACTCGCACCTTTGGCTGTACTTTGGAGGCCTAAGATGCAACAGTGGTGGGAGAAGGTGCGTTTGTGAGGTTCACTCATAACCATGACCGGGCACTATATATAGGCCACTCCCAATGTAAGAATATCCATTATTTTCCATATAGTTCATTCCCTATTGTTTATTCTGAGAGTGTGACTTTTTCTTTGGAAACCCTAAAAGTAGGGGAAAAGATCAATCTACATGACCCAGAAGTGGGGGGAAATTGGTCCAATACTTTTTATTAGAAGCAATAATGTAGCAGTAAGGGGGAAGTAAAAGGAGAGGGTTAATCATTGTTTAGAGATTCTTCAAATTACCACGGGGGAGGTAGATAAGATTCTGTTTAAGCCTTAATAGACATAGGGAGGGGGCAGGAAGCCTACAAGAAGGGACCCTTAAGCTCCACAAATAGCTGGTGGACTTTGTCATCAGCATAGAAATACTTTCAGAAAAGTGTTAGATACAAATATTAGATAACAGCTCTTGATCACCTTTTTGTCAATGACCTTGAGTGGCAGTGGTAGGTCAGACCCTGGGTAAGGTTGGAGAAGTGATGCTGGGCCGTTAATGACCCCTGGGGACCACTAGCACCTACTAGCGCTGCCACCTTCAGTAGGACCTGGAATCTTGTTTAGCATCCATTTTTTTTAACCTGTAAAATTAAGATAAATTGTTGTTTTGAGGATTTAGTAAGATTATGTTATTTACATTGTCAAGTACATGAAAAGCTTCAATAAATGTTAGCTTTTTCCCCCTTCCCCTACTTAGAGACTTGTAGGGGTTGCTGAGAGAAGTTAAGATGTGTTTGTAATCTTAAAAGGTTTACATTCCAAGGGGAAAAAAGACATGCGCACACCTTGACTACCTATGGGATGAGTGAAATAAGTGTGTTAATAGGTGAGAGAGATAGTAAGAGGATATAGACAAAAAAGGTATGATTGATTCTGCTGGGAGGTGAGCTGGGAGGGCTTTTGGTGGTAGGCGCACTGACACGGGTACTGACGGATTCAAAGCAGTTGTTTCTGACCCTGCTGATGAGAAATGTCCAGGACACACGCTCAGAGCCATCTACTTTAAAAAGACCACTAGAGTGTGGAGGAACCTAGATCATTAAAAAAACAGATGTATAGAGACCCAGAAAGAAAAGGAAGGAAACTATGTCAGGGTAACTCTCAAGAGTAGGGCAGAGTCTAATTACTCAAATTGAAATCTGGCCTTTGTAGCAGACCTAAGACTTCTCTTGAACCCATAAAGACCTGCTGTAGTAGCAGAGGCATACTTGAAATAATTAGCTTTATATTTCAGCTCTTGTTTGGGAATTATTGGTTTGTATCAGCCTTTTCCCAGGAAGCATAAGATGCAGTTTGAGAGTAGTTAGAAATTGCCTGGACAGTAGTAGGCCAGGAAAATGTAAAATCAATAAATAATCAGGCTGAAACTTAATCGAATATATTACTAAGGCCATGCTGACATGTAAATTTAAAAATGACTCACTGGAGAAAATCAGAGCTTTCCCTCTTGCGAGTATGTTGGTTTCAGGAGATGGGGCAAAGACTGGCTTTTGCATTCTTTCCTTAGCAAATCTCGTATTCCCTGTTTTCTTGTTTGAATAGGAAGCCTGTGTTTAACAAACCACTTTCCTACCATTCTGTTTTCTGCATAAGGGAGTGTTTACTTTGCGAAAAAATTAGCCTTAAATTCACGTAGACACAGCAAACTGATGGAGGCCGGAGCTCTCCTTTGATTTATGCTAGTTAGTCCCTTGGGCAGGGATGAAGTCACTTTCCAGAACGGGATTTGGGCTCAGTAAGCTCTTTACTGTCTCTCTGTTTTGTGAAATCTCAAGGTCCACAGGGTCATAACACATGTATCCTAGGTATGAGCCTGCTTTCATTTTATTTGTATTTTCTGTAAATATTTTCTTTGTACTGCTATGTAGCATTTGGCAAGTTATTTATTGAATTTTGAGTGAGTTTCAGTTTTCCCTTAGCAGGGGAGCTAAGGAGCGAAGCTTTGACCCAAACTGGGGCTCAGGAAGCTACCCTCCCCAGGCTCTTCTTCCCCAGAGGCCAGCATGGGAGCGGTGGATGGAATCCAAGTGAGAAAGCACTGGGACTTGCCTTGACTGTTTTCTTGCAGGTGTCTCATTTTGTATTTGGCTTCGTAGCACTGTTTGTATGAGGAAGGCTCTTGTCACCTTAACCTCTACACAGACACTGTTGCTCAGTTGAAGAAAAGGCTGCATATGAACAAATTTGTTTCTACATGAATTAATTAGGCATCTACCAGATGCCCAGTTCTGTGCTTGGTGCTGCCAGGGATATGGAAGATTTATGAGACACAGCCTTTGACTTTAGAGGGTGCCGGCATGTGCTATAGAAGGCTGGTAAATCCACTTTAGTGTATACGAGTCTCCTGCAGAGATTGCCAAACAGAAGCCATGCCTGGAGATTCTGATTTTATAGGTCTAGGAAGAGGCCCTTAAATCTCTTTAAGAGGTAAATCAGGAGAATCTGATTCAGGAAGTCCATGACTCAGGCTTTGAAAGACATGAGTAGAATGGACTTACATCTTCATTAGTCAGAAAGACCTTGTTTTTAAAGGCCCACCTTGTTACTTACTAGCTGAGTAACCTAGAGCAAGATATTTATATTTTCATCCTTTATTTCCTCATCTCTAATTAAAATAATGATGCCTATCTCATGGCACTATGTAAGAATTAAGTGAGATAAAAATCAGCTCAATTCCTGGAACATAATAGAAATATAATAATACATGTTTTCTTACCCTCCTCCTCAACAATTTGGAAGATAACACAGGTTACTTTAGCTTTCAACTTATTTCTAATCTGCAAAAATATTAATAGTATTTATAATCTGTGTCACACATGGCTCTTTGCATTGAATATATTACATTGTTGATCGTCTTTCTGTGTTTCTAGCTGAAGGCTCCAGTGATGTGTAACTGGCTCACAAGCCCAGGAACTCTGAGATGTCACTTTGGGACACCAGAAATTATAATTGCATAGAGATCTAATGATTGGACATGGGTTTGTGCTGGAGCATCTTACACCAAAGACGGGAGAAATGCTGTACTTGGATCTCTGGAGAAGGTTCTCTGGAATGAAGCCTCGGTGAAAGAGAGATATAAGGGAGAACTAAGGACATAAACTCTATTTCAAGAGTTAGAGCTAGGGCCTATTGAAGACAGATGGCTTCAGCTTAGAAGGCTATTTCATTCATACAGGTCAGCTCCGAAGAGATGGTTTTAGATCTAGATCTAGTCTGTGATTTTACTGGAACTAGAGAGAAATCTTTGCTGGCTATTAGAAAGAGCTATTGAATAGTAGGCTCTGGGGCCTACAAAAAGCTATCATGATTCTAGAGAGAGTTTATCACTTGGGGTCAAAAGAGCCAGGATCAGTTGAAGGTAGAGCTGGCTCTGGTGACAAGGTCATGATAGAATGAAACTGGAGCTTGCAGAACTACTGAGAATCATGCTAATGACTCTAAATCATCTTAGGACCAGTAGAAATTCAAGCATAAGTGAAGGCCTGGTAATGCCATTGAGCTAGAGATGTGGGATAGGGGATCCTGAACCTGAGAAGGATTGAGAGGAATGTGGGTAATTCTTTTAGACTAAAGAATGCCTGAAACCAAGAGATCTAGCCAAGCCAAATGAATTTTGGGTTATCACACTAGTCCTTGATTCTAACTCCATATCCGCCTAGGCCCCAGCCTTCACAGTGGACGGGGAGTGAGGACTCTTCTTTATATGTTGGTGCTCACTCCATTAGGTGCTTCTCCATACAACCTGACTCAAAAAATATTTCACAGAGAGTCACATGATAGAATGGGAAGGGGCCTCGGGAATCATCTAGTCCAATATCCTTATTTTCCTGACAAGGAAGCAGACTCAGAACTTACATGACCTTTTCAAGGTTGTACAGCTGCTCAGTAACAGAGCTGTGTCTGGAGCCCAGGCTTCCCACACCACTCATGCCACTAGGTCATGCTTGCTCATGATGATTGGAACTTGCCTGAATTCCATTTATCTCTCTGGACTGGTGCACCTCTTCACACTGGGCATACCATTGCTGAGCACTTAAAATATAATGGATTCCCTTTGCTTTTGCCCTTCGCATGCTAACCACTAAGTACAAGACGGAGCTGCCACTCACTGCTCACACCAATGAAAATTTCATTAACTCAGTATTGTTGGGCTTTGGAAATCATTCATCTCGTAATTGTGCTAAGCTCATTCTGGTGAAAAGTGCATGAAGATTTCTGAGCAGTTCACAACAAGGAAATCATTGCTAAAGTTTCAGCAAAATTGGTTATTTATTCACAAATACTTAACAACACAGCATCTGAGATCTCAGAGCAGAAACAAATGTAGTGGCCCTGGCCAGTGGCCTCCTGCATTTACGAACTTACCTTTTTTTGGAGGATCCTTTGGGCAGGAGCTCTGTGAGAGCAGCTTTTGAAGTTGCCTGGGTCTAAAGATAAGTATCCCTTCACTCAGCAAACCACCATCATGACATATGGGATGGAGGCAGAATTTCTGACTACACAATCATGGGAAATGTGGCACCTGTAGTAGACAAGGGCTGAAGAGATTTCTCTTTGGTTTTCTTTGCTCTTTCCTTCCCCATAATTACTATCTCTGGCTCTGCCTTGAGTTTGGGGTATAAAGGACCTGAAACTCCGTAAGAATGTTTTCATTCTGCTACCAAGTTAGAAGAATGCATTTTGGCACCATGGCCAGCAGATGAGGGGAAAATTCAGGATCTCTCTGTTTAGATGGGACCAAGGACAAGGCAGCTGTCTGTGCCAATGATTCTGTGCTGCATGCCGCTTAAGCCTTAGCCGCTGAAGCCAAAAAAGCTATTTGTCTCCCGATTTAGTTTTCTTAACTCACAGAAAGAGGGAGGTCCAGATAACATCTTGTTGTGAATAGATCGAACAGCCCTGATACATATGGTGTAATTTCGTCCCATTCCTCCGCAGTGTCCACACCTGTTGTAGTGTTAATTGATCTGCCAGCAGTCAGTCAGATCCCTCACTTGGGGAAATATGTGCAATAAAGGTTCTTGCTTAAGAGGAACATTCTACTTCCTTCTAATTTTCTTTGGAGTCTATTTCTTAGCCTTCAGTTTTAAGGAAAATAATAGTAATATCTTGCATAGATATGTTTTTTCTAACCCATTCAAAGTGCAATTTATACTTGTCAGGACTTAAATAGCTTAAACCAATAAGGTTTATTTCTTGCTGTCACTGCCTGGATTGGCTGGGATATCGCATCTCCTCTTGGCCTCACGCTGGGCTACTGTCCGGAATGTGGCCAGTCCCTGTTCAGCAGGAAAGAGAAAGTGGTAAAATTTTGTCTTACTCTTAGAACTTCCACTCAGAAGTAATATATAGCCCTTCCACTAAAATGTTCTTAACCAAAGAAAGCAACATGGGTACATGTAATTTTAAAAGGTAAGAAGATACAGTGCTACTACATGTTCAGGGCAAGAGCAACACTTGTTGAGCATTAATAGTGACTACTGATGCTTTCTTAAATTATCTGATTTTATTTCTGAATATTTGTAGTAGCTCTATTCTGGGCAGAGCTGAAAGAGAATTATAGATTTATTCCTTAATATTTGGAACAATAGTCCCCAAGCTTTTAGGCTATTAGATAGACAGTTCTTTAATGGGGAGGTAGGAGTGGTTTGCACAGGGTTGCACATCAACATGATTTTATGAAATAAAATTCAGAAATTAAAAATTTATGAGAATTCATAAAATGTAGGAGGCATACGATCTCAGACCAGAGGTTAGTTCTTCTGATGTATCTAGCTTTGTGGAACCTTAGTATTGCTCTTAGTTTTTCTATGCCTTCCTGATGACTTTTGGGATCTAGTATTTGAGGACTTCTGTTCTGAGAGGCTGCAATCTTCTGAGAGGCTGCAATGCCAATCTGTAGCATGAATCACTTATATAGGGCATGTACGCAGGGAGCTCAAATATTAAATGGACCAATGACATATGAGTGGAGTAAGGCTTTAGTAGCTATGTAGGTAGAGGTCAGATTGTCGGGCTGAGGGATAAAAATGAATTACTGTCTCATAACACTGGTGTGTGCAGAAGGCTTGACTGAATCGGCCAAACTAGAATCTGTAAGGAAAGGAAGGGTAAGCAGTAATCTGGCAAAGGTTTCATCTTGGGACTTCTCAAAGCTGTGTTTGAAGAAGATAGCTGAAGCTGGAGGGCTGCATGGCATATGCCTTAAGTTGGAAGTCCTGTGATAGCCAAATGGTTGGACACTTGACTTTTTGAGGTCTTTGGCCCCTTGGAGCTTCGATATCTGTATTGGTTGATTTTAGACTGTGGTGTCTGCATGGGAGAGCATAGAAGACATGTGTGAGACCATATTGGCCTTTTTGGATTCTGAACATTCCATCTAGAAGACTGTCCTGTTGATGAGTGAAGGAGGCTGTAGAAAGAGCTGGATGAAAGGGATACTTTGTGATAAAGCAGAATTTATTGTGATTCACTAATTCTTTGTGAAAGTAGAGGAACGGCAGCAGTTGAAGATTAATCTGTGGTTTCTGGCTTCAAATCAGAGTTGCTGACACTTGCACACATCAGGAGCATAATGATAAGGGTGCCAAGAGAATCTGATTCATCTGGATAGAAGAAAAAGGAATCTACCAGAGTATACAGTATTTTTCAGTTTTGTAGTTTTCTCTGCTCTCCTAAGAAAAACACTAAGCCTTAAGGAATTACTATGAGAGCCCCCCCTTTGCACTTGAAGACGTCCATATTTTGCAGAGAACACCATTATCATCATTGGAAGCTATGGCTTGAACATTAAAGTATGTTCATCAAAACCCAGCTCAACAGTGGAGCAGAAATCCTGGGAAATGTGGGTTGAATTAGGCAAACCAGCCTTCTGAGAAAATTACCCGGATAACTCCCAGCCATGCTAAGTTTCATATGAAAGGTTGTCATTCAGAAATGCAATGAGATTTATTATAGAATAAACACAACAACAATAATTGTCTTTTATTTAGTGTGGATTTTATTTGCCCTTTGGTTAAGCTACCAAGGTGGCCCAGAATCTCTGGTACAAAGGGGTTCTGAATTCTTGCTCGAGGACCTTGCAGGTAAAGCGGAAGTTTGCAAATACTACTGGAATGGGTAAGTAGGAGCCCTGGGCTTTGGTCTGGCTCTGTTCACTCTGGGGTTTGGGGCAATCACGTAGCTTTTCTAGATCTCCATTTCCTCATACATAAAATCAGAGTTAGATTGGATGACCTCTATGATCTCTTCTGGTTCTATGATTTTATTAGTTTGTAATTCTCAAAATGGAAATATAAAATGGCTCCTTTTAAAACTATGAATTTCCATAGTGTTCAAGTAACAACAATGGTTGGACTTGATGCCAATGTAAAAATCCTTTCAGGATGGCCTGTGTCCTTTCCATTTGATTGCACAGGATTTTTTTTTGGTGTAAATAAAAATTCCTTTTTAAAATTAAGCCTTCCCCTGCTATCTGATTCATTCACTGATGTTGCAACCCACAGCTTGAGATATGACATTTCCTTTCATTCTGGTGAAATTTTGATGTCACAAAACTTGAACTGATGCATCCAACTGAATTAAGCAGAAGGAACATGATAATTACAAATGAGAATGCTCCTATCTACACACATGTGTGTCAGGTAATCAACAATGATGGGAATGGACATATAGGATTATACTTCATAAAATTTGGTAGACTGTGGCCCTAAGCAAATGCATTTTAAGATATGGCATCCTGTTTCAGAGATTGTAGTGAACACTTGAATATACTCCAGGAAAGAAGCAATTCAGCTTTGCCTGTGCACAGTGGACCACTGCCAGCCAAACCATATTACTTTGCCTCTGGTCCTCGATACCCAAATTCATTAAACTCAGAGGTGCTAATGTTCCTTAAATTTGGAATTTTTTTCTGGTAAACAAAGATAAACAAAGGTAGTTATCTTTATTTTGTAAATCATTTAAGAGTGATTAACAGCTTATCTATGGAATTTTGGTATTCTGGCCAGAGAATTATTTTCTAGTTCGTGGATGGGTCTATGCTCACAATTGGTTTTGAGAAATACGTACTATTTTATCAACAACCCAGAAAACGTTAACAGTATTGCCCCTTCACAGGAAAGACTCAGAAGTAACATAAGTTTTTTTGTCTTTTGTTTTTGATATGAACTCTGGATGATAATGCTGAACATCCAATGTCATTAAAACACGAACAGTGTGACATGTTGGTGAAGAGCTCTTCAACCTTCACCCTAACAAAGGGGGCTACCTCCTCAACTGATTGCTTGATATGGCAATTTTTAGAGAGTTTTAGAGCAGGTCAATCAATTCAAAGTTAGAAAGTGATATAGAATTTTGCCATTTACATTGTGCATTCACAGCCCCTCCACTGGGGAGGCAGAGACAGTTTCATTACTGACATGCCAACTTCGTCTTACCCACATCTCAAACTTAAGAAAATACACATATACACATCTGCTCTTGTTTCTCAGAATTAAATGATTCCTCTTGACTTCACTGTTTGTGAAACTAGCACAATTTTCCCCCTACTTCTGAGGCATGAAACCTTGAGTTGATATTTAATGTCTCCTGTTTTCTTCTTTCCCCTTTACCTCTAATCACTTGACAATGCCTAGCAATGTGTCTTTCAAAATTATCTGTTCTTTCTACTTCTTTGGTCAGCAACCAAGATTAGGCCGTGATGTCTTTACACACAGAGGATGGCCCTAACCCATTCAATCATCTTCCTATCTCCAGAATTTTCCTCACCCAACCCATTTTGCACATCATAGATTAATTTTACCAAAGGCTTACGTATGTCATTATTCAGCCTAGAAGTCTTCAGTAGTTTCCAATTTTCTATAGAATGAAATTTCGAATTTTCAGCCCAGTGTTGGAAGACCTTTACAAATTTTATTTCCAGCCTCAATCTCTTAATATTTGCCATATCAATCCTAGGCTTTAGCCAGTCTGGTAACTAGAGCGTATAAGTTTTCCAAACACATATTTCTCATCCCATGGACTTTAGAAAAATTCCTTATAACTGCAAAAGAAAAGGGGAAATCTTGAAAAATCTAATGAGGTGTCTTGTGTGGAATCCTAAAACAGAAAAGGGCTTTAGGTAAAAACTGAGAAAATCTGAAATAACAATAGGGTATCAATATTGGTTTATTAGTTGGACAAGAGTACCATATTAATATAAAATATTAATACTAGGGTAAACTGTGTGGGGAGGGGCGTGTTTTATGGGAATTCTTTGTTTTATCTTCACACCTTTTCTGTGAATTGAAAACTATTGTAAGATAAAAAATTTATTAGAAAATATAAGTAGGATAAATAGAGAAACCAGAATGTGAAAGACAGAGATAGTAAGGTGCCATAAGAAGTGAGGTGGTACGGGCGGGGACCGAGGGAGATGAAATGTACTGTGTGGCTGTTCCATGTCAGAAAAATAAAATAAGAATTTCTTTAACATCATTTAGCCCAATTATTGGTTTTCAAATTCCGTTTTGATTATGGACTCCCTTAGCTAGAAGAAAGGTTTCTGAGTTCACATCTTCATCTCTGTCTTTGAGGGAGTTGACTTCCTAAAGTATGCAGACTTCGGCATTTGCAATGGACACAGCTTTTCTGGAGTCAGGGTGATGAGATTGTGGGGCTGAGGGCCTTCAGTGACCTGCTCACGTCCCTCAGGAGTCTCTGAATGGGCCTCTGGGTGGCCACCTGAGGGATACTCATGCCTTAAAGAAAGGACTCTTCTCTGTTTTTGGGGTAGAGAGCTTACTGGTAGGTTCTCAGGTTTCCCCGCAATTTCCTGGGGATCCCATACAGGTCTTTGCATTCCCCTCAGGTTGCCTAAATTTTAGACAGGTGTCTTCCTGACTCCCTTTTCTTAAAGCATATACTTCAGAAAACTTGCAATTCTAAATTATTTCTCTGCCCCTTTGAGATGTACACCTTCTACAACCCAAGAATGTCTTTCTCAAGGACTTGGGAACCATCCCTTTTAAAAGTGGTAATCAAGAAAGGTAGGGCCACCATCTCCCAGTCTCTGGGGGACGGTCGGAGACTAACTTTGGTAAGTGACAGTTAGCAACCTCCCCACAATATCCTCCAGTATTTTTTTTTTACAAGCTCACCCCAATGCTTAAAAATCCTCCCTTCTTTTGTTTCAGCAGAGTAACGACTCTCCTATGGCAGTAATCTTGACCCCTATTGTCTTGAGTAAGTCTTCCTTGTTGTTTGTGACAGGCATCCAGTGAAATTTTTCTTTTTCATCATGAAAAGATCCTTTATGAGGCTATGAGAACATGGCATAGCCAGGCCATGGACTGGAACGGCGAGCAGAGGGGAGAGGAGGGCTTTAGAGGTAAGGATTAGTTTCAGAGGATTACCTGTAAGCATTGAAAATCTCATTTAAGATTCTGAGAGACTATAGAATTTTGCTGTTTTGTTTGGCAATACATACTGTTCATTTAAAAAATATATCTTTTCTCTAACATATTTGTGACCAGCATGCTTATAACCTACTGAACTATTACATGCGATTTCTCTAGGATACCGAATAGAAGTTCAAATGAGAAGACTCAGGATAGTCAGGTATAGTCTGGAACTTTCAATTCACAGATATCTCTGAAACTTCATTTCTGAACTTTCTGATTTAGGGATAATAAATCCATAACTGTAATATGGTTGGGAGCCATGTATCTTTCTTCAAAATGCATATGTCAAGGGGTCGGGAAACTAAGGGTCCTGGGCCAAATTGGCCCCTGCCGGTTTTATAAGTAATGTTTTATCGGCCATCAGCCATGCTTATTCGTTTTTGTATTGTTTATGGCTATTTGCATGCATCTTAGTTTCATCCCTATCCTATATCTTCCTGACATTTTATTATTTTGTGTTCCATTGCAGCAGGAACTTGCTCATCTTGTTGATGACCGATATTGTGTACCATGTTTATAGAAAAACTTGCAACATTCAAAGGAATAGATTACTAATGCCGGAGTACCATGCATACGGGTGACAGTGGGGAAGATAGCAACGATCCCATTTTTTTCCCTCCCAAATTACAGTACATTCCTGAAGTCCACATTTCCCTTCAAGTTCATTTGATAGCATTCCCCACCACCACCTCTTTTTGTCCTATGTACTGACTGTCCCAACTTGTGCCAAAGGAGCCCAGAGTTCATGTTGAATTTGTATATCCTCAGCTGTCTATCTCATTGGAATGTTCTCAACATCAAGTATGATTAAAACCCAAAGTCTCTCCCAGAGCTTATGGGCCCAGGTCCTGTGTGATGTGCCTCTGGCCACGTCTGCTCCTTTCCCTGGCGCTTGATCCTCATCCCAGCGCCTCCAGGATGCGATTCCAACATGCAATTGAATTTCAGCCTCAGGGCTTTTACACTTGCTGTTCCTTCTGCCTGCAAGGCTTTTCCCCTAAATGTTCTCTTCTTTCGCATCTCTGCTTAGTTGTGAATTCTCTGAAAGGACTTCCTTGACCGCCCTGCTTAAATTGTCACCATTTATCATTTTGCAACCACATACCTGGCTTTGTTTTCCATCCAGTGCTCGTCATTACAGATCTTTTATGTTAAGTTATTGTTGTCTGCTTCCCCCCTAGAATTTAAGCACCAGGAGGATAAGATTTTGTCTATTTTATTCACTGCTGTGTTCCTAGCACTGAGAACTGTGACTGGCATGCGGCAGGTATTCAATATAAATTTGCTGAATAAATGAAAGGACATGAGGATTTGCATATTAACTTGCTTTGAAAATCACAATGTTGGAAGGCCATTTAAGAGATGAGACTGAATAGCTTTTGCTTTTTCTATTTCCTGCCACTGCTAAAATAACTCTTTTATCTTTTTCTGACCAGCAGCCTTCTTGCTGGACCTCCTTCATTGGCCCCTGGCCTCCTTTCATCAAGTTTCTCTCACCAGCTTTCCATCTAATTTCCAGTCTCCTCTGAAATCTCATTGTTTCTCTCTTGCTTCTTAATCTCCAATCGCACTTGGCACTCTAACTCTATCACCAAGAATACATCAGTGCATTAGAGAGCAGAGCTGTTTTGGAGGCATGAGACAGTAACGCAATTAAGTAATGGATAAAATATTTAAAAAGTCATAGCATCTTGTGAGCTATTACTAATTTAGAAACTAGCAAATAAGCCCCAAATCTATGAATTCCATAATGGCTTTGTAGAGAGGAGTCTCTGGCAATCACTAGAAAATACTGTACACAAGTACTGTACAGTACTCCCTTTGGGTAATTCTTCCAAATCCTTTCTGACAAATATATCAAGACAAGTTTGGGAGGGAAACCATGGTAGGAAGGGGACCACAGCCTCACTGTGATGTTTCCAATACTTGGTTCTCTACCTGATAGAATCAGGACAGGAGTTTCCTGGGGAAAAAGGGATACTGTGTCTCAGAGCACAGAGCTCAACTAGCACAGCAAAAGGTCAAGTACCTTGGTCTTGTCCTCACCCCTACCATTCACTACATACCCACCTTCGGAAAACAAGCTATTAATGATTTTCCTTTCCCCACCACAAAGTGAGATCTTTCCTTCCTAGGGTTTCTTAGCTATTTTAGACTCTGTATCCAAAATTTCTCACTCATTGCAAAACCCCTTTATGAGGCCTCCCACTGGGATCCCCAAGAAAGGGTGACAGAGACAGACTTAATTCCTGCTTCTTTCTGGGCCCTTAAGTGAGCACTCCTCAAGGCGCCTGCTTTGACTCTACCTAACCCCAACAAACCTTTCTTTTCTTACCCAGCAAAGAGGGACAAGCATTAGGGCTACTCACACAATCAGCTGGAGACTTCCCCAGCCTGTTGCCTATCTGTCCAAACAACTTGACCTTGAGATAAAAGACTGGCCTCTCTGCTTACAGGTCCTAGCATCAGCTGAACTCCTTATCTCTGAAGCCCCCCAAACTGCCCTCCACCAGCCCCTGTAAGCACACACCTCACATAACCTCTCTGACCTTCTCAGCCACTGAGCTCTAACCCTTCTTTCCCCTGCCCAAGTTCAAGTCTTACGCTCTTAGCTTCTACAACTCTTGGTAGCCTTCTACCTCTCCTGGCCCCATTCACCTTTATCACCCTCCTTCTTCTCCTCCCCTGCTTAAGTAACCTATTCCAAAGATTTTTTACAGGATCAAATGGTGGCCATCTCCTGGGAAACTACTCAAGAACACCTCCCAACAGCCTTCCTGCTTCAAAATACCGGAAAACCCCCTTCATCGCCCCCTCTCAGCAGGAAGTAGCCAAGAAGTGAACAGTGACCCGTCTTTCTATACCCTTTAGAGCCAGGAATGATAGAATCCGGACCTGACTACTGCTTTTTGAACAAGCCCACCTGCCATCTCAGAGAGACCCAGGCTTCATCTCACTCAGGCTCCAAGCGTTCTCTAGAGGACACGTCAGCAAGCCACAGCCCCACCTTCCCCTGATGTCTCCCCGCAGAGCCCACCGAAAACCCTGGCCATAAAAGTCTCGGCCTACAGGACACGCCTTTGTCCTTCTGGCCAGAATGGGGGGGTCCCTCTCGGGTTTATTGATAATCCTCCTGCGTGGACTGTGGAGGCTGCATCCCCTTTTCCTTTCGCTGCCCTTTTCTCATCCCTCTTTGGTCATTTCAGAATCTGGAGTGGGGACGGCTTCCACCACCTAGACTTTGGTCCCAGGGGGCACACTGATCCTCTGACTTGAATTCTCCTTATTTTGAATTATGACATCCGGAAGGATCCCTCAGCAGGAACTCAGGAAAACAAAGAATTTTGAGAACGACAAAAAACCCAAATGAATTAAGACTAAAGCTCTGAAGGGCAAGTGAAGACAGGCCAGTGGAGGGGTTTTTTGGGATAGTGTAGAGAAAACATATTAAGAGTGACATATTGCTTCTCAAGACTATGGCAAGCATTTGAGGAAACAAGTGCCCCTAGCTAGCCTCCCAAGTGGAGTATCTGAGGAAGAAGGAATTTATCCTCAGTGGACAGAAAATGAGGACCATGAGATTGGTCTGTGCACTGTGAGTGGATGATTTTGAGAGTAACAAGGCAGCAGCCCTCAAATTGTCTTCAGTCCTGGCTCTTCGGAAACATATGGTAGGCTCATAAGGAGAGAGGCCGTACCCAGGGGTAAGTGAGCTTAGCCTGTCTGGGAGAATCAAGCACAGAGTTCCCCTGGGTCCTGGGGCACTGTAGCAGGGAGAGTGCAGTTCCGGGGCCTGGCGTGGGGACGGAGGAGTACCACACTTCAGTGCAGGTCCTGTTGGGAGAGCAGCTGGGGTGCGGCCGGCCCCGGAAGCACTGGGAGATGGCACGTGGCCATGCTCAGAGGGGCAGACATTTTCAGAGACTGGCTGGGAAAAGTTTAGAGAAGTTGTATCCCCTCTTCCACCCTTTACCAGTGACCCCGGGGTAGGGGAGGCTTACTGCCTCATTTTATTTATAGGCTTCTTTACATTTCGGGTTTGTGTTGGGGAAATGGCGGGCAGACAGAGAATTGGGTTTACAGACAAGCTCAGCTTTCTAGGCACACAGGCCTCATTTCTACACCTCCAGTCCATCCACCCTTTGGCTTCTGACAAGGAGGCCATCCCCAGGGATTCCTTAAGGACTTGTTAGTATGTGTCAGGTAATGTGCTGTTTTCTAGTTCACTTACTCCTTCCCAAATTCTAGGACTTAGAAATCGTTATGAGCCCATTCCCACTTGCTCAAGGTCACACAGATAGTAAGATGCAGACCTAAGATGTGAACTTCGTCTGGGCTGTCTGATTATAGAACCCAATCATTCCACCTCTATCTATAGAGAATTTTTGGGTAGCTATAAACAAGAGCACTTAATACAGGGTCTGGCCTATTGCAGCTACTCAGAAATGTGAAGGGGAATATTTTTTATTATGCAAAGAAGACTGGCCCACATACCTAAAGCCTAAAAAGTAGATTTTCATCAGCCTTCTAGAGAACAATCATAAATAAGTGAAGAAAATGTTGTAGGTCAAATAGATACTGGTGTGGCCTGAACTCATTTCCTAGAGTGAAAAGCAGATATTCTTCCATGTCACTAAATCTAGAATCTTAGAGATATTGGCAAAGTTGTCAGTGTGGGAAGTACATTTGAATTAAGTCAAGTTAAAAATCTCCGTGTAAGCCAGCCTCAGGTCCTCTTGGAGCCCTCCAGGCTCCGACCATCACACTGCCCCCATCCCACCTCTCTTCGCTCTGCCTGAAGTCCTTCCGGACCCCTGGCTTCTCTCTCCTCCCAGACTTCCTTCCTGCCGGTCAAGCCATAGCCACGTTGACTGCAAGCCTAAAGATAGGTAGGGAAGATGGGCGTTCCCTCTCCCACTCAAGTCCTTTGTGAAGAAGTTTTGCTCTCAGAGTCTCCTTGTCAATAAGAATGGTCAAAGTTTATATACAACTTGCTTGATTTTCAGGACCTGAATCCATATAGCCCTTTTTCTCGAATGAGATAAACTGTGAAGTTTTCAAGGCACCTCATTTTACCTCAACCTCTCAGGGCTGCTCAGGAGTCAAGTAGGGGCACCAACAGCAATTACCTCTCAAACGGCGCTGCTTCCTTGAGTTCCTTGAGTTCCTCGGATCTGTGGCGTGGGCTGCGGGAAGGAGAGCAGGCAGTCAGGTGGACCGGATGCCGTGCCAGCTTCTGTCCCTCTCTAGTCACCCGTTCTACCAAGAGGGTTGGTTTGAATAAGCAAAAAGGATTATTCTATTCTCTCCCCTCAGGCAGGGCTAGTAATTCCCCAGCCCCTCTGATTTTAGATTCCTTGAGAGTGCTCAGAGCAATTATAAGTAAAGAAAACACCCTGTGCTCCTGCACTAATAAATTACACAGTGCTCACCTAATTAATAAAGTAGCAGCACCCTGCTGAATTATAATCATAAGGTAACAACCATTTAAATAATCCGTTCTTAAAGAACAGCAAGTAGAACTGAGCTCAGGTGAGTGCGGTAGGGAGGCACATCACAGGACCCCAGGTGGGCACACCAAGCCTGTCTAGGCAGCCTGGACTTATGTTACCTGCAATGGCCTGGGAATGAATGACTCTGGACCTTGCCAAGGATCACATTCTTTTAGACAATCTCAGGCAAATCATTTAGGCATGTTAGGTCAGGAAGAATCAACCTCACTATTTCTGAAGTAGTCCTATTGAATGCTGATAAATTTCCTTTTGGTGGTGCTGGGAAAGACTCATGCCATGCCATGATACATTGCACAGAAGAGTGACCATTAATTGTAGGGAAATGAAGCTATCGCCTTAAAATGTTTTCCCTAACAAGTCCTGGTAATTTGAAAAGGTAGCATAAGTCAACGCTGCACAAATATTGTTTTGTTGTGAAGTCCTGTCGCTGATGCATTGTGGGTAATATCAAGGTTAGCACTTTCTGTTTCCTTAAAACATCCACTAGCTGCCCTTCTGTTCAGGAAGAAAGGCTATGAGGATTGCTGTTTGATTTTAACATTTCTGTGTTGAGACTCAGTAATGATGTTAATAAACTGCAAAATGTGCTCCGGAGGCTGCTTGCCCTGGAAGGCACCTATCCAAACATTTGTGCATTCAGCAAGCTGATTCCATTTTAGATCTCTGTAAACGAAGGAAAAGTGAGACACCACTGTTTCGAAGGAAAATGCAGTTGTTAAATGATTACCTTAAGGGGAAGAAGCAATAAATACATTGTGTTTCCCATTCCTTGTAGGTTCCTTCCTTCTCTAGGTATTATTTTCTCTTTCTCACTTCCTCTGCTGACCTACATTTGCTTTCTAATCAGTAGTCTCTTTTCTGTGGTTCCACTTGTGTGTTATACTTTGTATGTGAATCTTAAGGCACTCTTGGCACGCTGTCCTCACAAGGAACCTTCCAGGACACACTGCACTCATAACCAGCCCTCCCATGAATGATCTAGAATGCCATCTTATACCCCATGCTATGGGTAAAACATGGGGAAATCGATATCTGCTGGAACTGAGCTGGAACTCATGGAATCTTTGACAAGCTAGACATTTCTACCAGAGTTTCAAGGGAACAGACACCTATTGGCTACTCCAAGAAAATTATAGCCTCCTGGTGAGTTAGGCTGTATCTCTTAGAGCCACAAGGACTCCCTGCCCTTGACACTGATAGGTCTAAAGTATAGGTAGAAAACTGTACTTCTAGATTAAACCTAAAATACAAGCAAGGGCAAGCCCTAGGGAAAGCATTCTAAAGCAAAGAAGGGGGTTTGGGATGGTCTCCCCACTGCCTTGGACAGAGCCTGTGGAAGGCGTGGATTGTGTCCCTTACAAATTCATATGTAGAAGTCCTAATCCCCACCTCCAGTACCTATGAATGTGAGCTCATTTGGACAGAGGGTGTTTGCACATGTAATTAGTTAAGATGAGGTTATTAGGGTGGGTCCTAGTCCTGTATGACTGGTGTCCTTGTAAAAAGGGGAAATTTGGACACAGGCATGCACACCGGGAGAATGCCGTGTGAAAGCAAAGGCAGAGATCTGTGTGATGGTTTTACAGTATGAGGAACACCAGATTGTCGGTAACCAGCAGAAGCTGGGGGAGAAGCAGGGAGCAGATTCCTCCTCACAGTCTCCAGATGGAACCAACCCTGCTCACACCTTCACCTCAGACTTCAGCTTCCAGAACTGTGAGACAGTAACTGTATTACTGTGGTGCTTTGTTACTACAGCCTGAACAAATGGATATCCCCCCTTATCCATGGGGGGCACATCCCAAGTCCACCGGTGGATGCATGAAACCACAGATAGGATAGAACCCTGTCTGGTAACTGAGACTGTGGAAAGCCAAACTGTGCATGGGGGCGGCAGGGCTACTGCCAAACCTTTTGTAAAACTGGGACAGTAAAGACCCCCTAGTCCTGGGTTGTTCTGATAAAGTCAAATAGTATAGCTCACGACACACATTTGAAGCTAAATACATTTTGCCTATTATTATTACATAGTTATTATACTTATCATTGTATCTGTTTGAAGAACCTTTTCCCCCTTCTGTGATTCTCAACACAGTGAGAATATTAAGTTCTGGTGTTAGTTGAAAGCTAACTCCCTCAACTGTAGAGAATGATTCATTGGTTTATAAACCCAAGTTTTAATTTCAGAGCTGAGTTAAGGAGATCTGAGCCTGCCATTGTGCCAGTGTAGAATGGCAGGGATGTAGTGCAATGTATTACACATTCACTGGGAGACAGCACGAGGGTCGCCTCCCATAACTTAATCTTTAAAGCTACTTATGGAAAGCTTTTGTTGAAACAGACAGGGTATCCGCAATTAAATTACCATACCTTAGAAAGGTTTCATTATAGTGTGATTCCATTATTAAAACAGGCAGCAAATAAGCAGTGCAGCCCGCCATACTGAGACCAGCATTCTTTTTCATAGGTGAAAAAATTTTAACCTTTAGATAGCTCTAAAATGCCACATACTCAAGAATATGTAAATGGTAAGTTGTGCTCCACAATGCATGAAAAGTGAAAGAGAACCATAGAGAAGACTGATTTTGCTAATATATATGGCAGGTTATTGGCTGCTAGAAACTCCACTCTTGAGAGAGAGAGAGAGGCAGTCGCTGGGTAGCTCAAAGCTGTCGGGATTAGCGGAGCTTTGATACTTTCCTAATGCCAGAATAATAGTTGGTCCGGATTTGTCGTCTCTATCAGCTTCCATCAGCCAGCCTCCCCATCGCAGATAAGGCATTTCTCTTTCAAAAGACTGCTTGGACGCTAGTGAAACTTAGTAGACCCAGACAAATGGAATGCCTTCTCAGGGACTTCTCATAATTCTCGTGTGCAGCCCTTTTACGGTTGGCCGGAGCTGCTTCTGTGGACTTTAAGTTGCCAATCTGAGATGGATTCAGAGATGCTTTAATAAGTACCAATCCAAAGTTAAAGTATGATTTTCTGAAATCAGTGGCTTTGTTTGACCAAACTTATCTTTCTTTATGTGTCTCTATTTTGAAGTTTTGTCTACTATAGCCCACTGGAAAAAAAAAACATTCCAAACTTTTCAAATCTGGTTTTACTTTGCACTCTCTATTTGAAAAAGTAGCTGTTGGGAATAATAACTGAAATAAAATTGTATCAGACAAATGGTTGTTTCCAACCAATATGCCACGGGAAATAATCAATAGCTCCAGTGTTGGAAAATCAACTATGTTGACATTAATATTACTCTTGTTTTCCTCTTCCCACTAACATTTTAGATTGTGCCTCTAAAGCATTTATTGTTCAAGGTTAGCAATCTTATTTCAGATGTTTCTTAGTAATTCAGTATTTGTATTTTATAAGCTGCTAGTTGTCTCTTGCGTATATTATAAAATTTCATTAGAGTTTGTGTTTGTTTGCATATGCATATACTATCTCTTCTCTGTAATAGGAGGTCAGTGTATTTCAATGTATTAATATGTTTCTGTTTGCATATGTATATTTTTCTCTGCTCACTAATAGGCTGTTACTGTATTTTTGTATATTTTATGGTGATGTTCGCAATTAGTTAAAATGTATACATTCTGTTTTCTAAACATAATTTATTTTTATGCATTTCAAATATAAAAAAAATATTCATGAAACCAACAGCCATAAACCACTAGCAAATATCCACCTGAACTGCTATGATACTTGCCCACAGCCATTGGCAACACTAGTTTCCATTGTGAGGGTTCTCACCTATAATGACTTGGCTGTAGTCATTGGTGTCATGACTTAGCATTTTATTTAATCATGGTGATATTGTGCTTATGCTTGGCACAGCCTGTATTAGTGATATGTTCACCTGTTTGAAAAAGGCTCATAAGCTCCGATCTTTGATTCAGCGGTGATAGCTTTTCAGTTTAAATTAAACATACATATAATATTTCAAGTACATAAAGTCTGGTTATAAAACCTTGGGCTCTCCCACCCCTTCCCAGGCTCCCCATCCCCTCTCTTTACCCCTCAGAGGTAAGCACCACCTACCATGGAACTCAGGGCAGAGCTACCAACAGTCATGGTGGTGTGTCTGGGCTGAAGAGGAGGTCAGCTCTCTGGAGAAGCTGACCGGGCCATTGGAGAGCACGGAGCCTGGCGTGCCCACTGTTTCTGTTTCTATTAACAGTTCTTCTGGCTATTCCTACTTCTTTGAGTGATTATTTGTATAACTCTGAATACTATGCTTTTATACCTCAATTCCTTGATTTATTGATTTCAGGCAGTTTCTATTGCCACCCTGTTATGAAAGAAAAGGAATGTAACATACTTACCTGAGCCTGGGTCTTTCTTTCCTTGTACTCCTAGCACTATGTTAGTGTTTTCAATCTTCTGCTAGCTACCTTTATGATTTCAAGTAATAATTTAAACCTCTATTTCTTGATATGTCAAATGTACGAGGTCATCAAGGAGACATGACCACCAGTTAACTCTGGAGCTGCACCCAGACAATTGCAGGCTTCGCACCCCCTCCCCATCCTTGGAATGTGTGTTCCCCTTGCCGTCCCTGCTCCCAGAGGCTATCTCAAGGCTGTATCCTTGAGACCATCTGGACTAGGTGTGTGACTGAACCCAGGTAAGACCTCTGTATACATTTTTAAGATTCTTGTGGATGGACACAGAGATCTACTCATCTTGCAGGGGCCCAAGACAAGCCTTGTAAATAAGTTCTCTTTCTCATCGAAACGGCCATCTACCAATCTGGAGGGGCCTTCCCTCTTTCTTCAGTCTTTCCTGGCCCTCCAAGTATGGGGGCCAGTTTCAAATTGTATCTTGAAAGCTCCTGAGGAGGTTTCAAACCAACAGTGTCTTGACTCCACATAATATAAAATTAGATTTATGTTCTTCTTTTCCCAACCTCTACCATCTGGACCATTACTTTTTACAGTGTATAATTATGACATTTCAATTTTATGAGGCTGTATTTAGGGCATAGGGTTTTTTTAAGGTCGTTGGGTACTTTCAAACTAGACTTTATTTTTCAACAGTGGGAAATTTTATTTTTATTTCCTGAAAATTATATCTGCCATTTTACTAATTTGTTCTTCTGGAACTTTGATGAGATGCATATTGGATATCTTGAGTGAAGTTTTCCATCTTTTTATAATTTTGCTCTGTGTTTGGGAAGATTGCCTCACCTTTATTTTCTGTGTCTTCTGCTGAATCTTTCATTCTGATGAACAAAACTTTCATTTCTTTTTCTCTCAGATTTATATTGTTTATAGTATCCTCCTATAATTTATGACTGAGTTATCTTTTCAAATCTCTTGAATTTACTAGTTATATTTAAAATGTATTTTATTTCCTAAATTATCTCTATTTCCTCTGGGATAATTTTTCCAGCATGTTTAACTTATCTTTTTCTATAATGTCCGGAGTTCCTTGACTGTTAATATTGATGTCTTCAGTACTGGGTAGCTGGCAAGGGCTTCCTCTGGCATTGTGTGGGGATGCCTCCCCAAGGGGCTCTTCTTACAAAGTGGTAGCTACAAATTCAGTCTGTGGGCCAGGTATGTTAGCCTCAGCTCTCCCAAATGGCTCATTCAGGTTCCCCAGAGAGCTGATCTCCTGATTCTCTCTGGGTGCTCACCCACTGTTGTTAGCATCTCTGCACAGACTTATGGGGAGGCAAGTGTGCTGTATAGGCTTGTCGTTATCCTGGTCGATTTCCTACTTTTTCTCATGCTTTCAGAGTCCAGGCCTTTGCAAGTTCTGTGATGAAGAGTGGCTACTTCTTCCGCTGCAGCTTTCCCCTAGGCCTTCCTCTACTCGGGTTAAACTTCACTGTAATTCTGCTCAGAAATTCAGCAATGTACCCTAACTATGAAGATCAGACTTATGGATTGATTTCCCTTTTGTGCAATGCTCATGCCATTTCATAATTCTTTTTTAGAATATGGGGATAAAGGTGTGTGCTCAGTCTGCTCTCAGAAGTCCTCTGGGAGGTAGATAAATTCATGACCATATCAGGATGCAGCTCTTGGGAACACTGGCTTTTCTACAGTTTCTTCATGCTTCCTTCAGAGCATCAAATCCAGAATCTATTTCTAGGAATACATTTAAGATGAAAAATGAAATCTTTTGGTATGGGAAATGTGAACACATACAAAAGTAGAGAGAATAGTGTGATGCACCTGCATTTGGTCACTACCCAGTTTCAACAAGTATCTCATAAGTAATCTTGTTTCCTCTTTATTTCTATCCACTACAGTCCCCGCATGGAACTACTTTCAAGCAAATCTTTAATATCACATCAAAATAAAAACTAACAGTATGGGAATAGATTTGGAAGCCAGACTTCAGAGGCTATTTTTGCCCCTCCTGAGTTCTTCCTGCTATTGGGAGAGGAACCTCATGTGGACACTGACATCTGAGCTGTTCCCTTTGACCTAGATAGATTTGAGCAAATTGCATGGATAGCTGAAATGGAATTTTCCCCCCCAATTCCAATTTACTTTTTTAAGTGAGAGGGTAAGTTGTCCAATTTATAAATATCAAAAGCAGTTAGGTATAATATATATATATATACAATAACTTCAAATATATATATCTGCTTCTAATACTAGGGCAGTGCAATTGTTATTTTCCTCTGGGCTTCTAGCACTGCATGCAGGAGGAGGGAATACAAAAGAGGCACAATATCTAAGCCCAGTGTTAGATCAAAGTTTCCTAAGGCAAATGCATTAGAGATTCACATGAAAAGCCAAGTATGGCCCTGATAGAAAACATTCTGGAGACAACTAGCATTATCCTTTGTCTAGAAAAATAATTAGATAGAAAACATTCTGGAGACAACTCGCATTATCCTGTGTCTAGAAAAATAATTATATTTAAAAATAAAATGAGGTCCCAGTGACATGTAGTATCAGATGTGTCTCAGTATCCTCATGTTTTCTTAGTTTCAACTATCATGTCTATATGAATGATTCCCACTGAGCTCTCATTTTAGCTCAGATTTGTTGCTCAAACTGTGGGCTTTTTAGCTACCTATTGGAAGCACCTACAACACTACCTAGTATAAAATGAGGACTCAGATATTGATCATGATGGACTATTAGACATTTCCAAACAGATACTATATCAGGATTTCAAATCTGTTTTAGCCTCAAACCTCCTTCTGGTCCCACAGCTTGCCAGCAGCACCATTGTTATCCTGGGTTGAACAGATGCTAACAGAGGTTCCTCCCTGCCCTTCACTTGCCACATTCAATTGTCCACCAAGGTCTGTGTTTATTTTACTTCCTTTGCATTTTCTCCCGTATACACTTTAAGTTTTCACATCCACTACCTTAATCTAGCCCCTCATTAACTTCTGCCTGGATTAGAGCAGTAGTCCCTAACTAGTCCCCTTGCTCTAGTTTTTTTTATATTTCTTACATGCTGTCCTGTGATCAAGTGTCTCAAAATCCACTTTGATTATCACTCCTCCTCACACTGCTGACCAGAAACCCTCAGAGATTCCTCATTGCCTGTAGAAGGAAGTCAAAATGTCTTTGTCTGGCATTACAGCTTTCCCACTGCATAATCAACGTACCTTTGCAGTCTTTAGGCCACTTGTCAATCATTTTGTGAATTTGGTTTTCTTCTTTATTGTCTGCCACTTCCACTGGAAACAAGCCTGTTAAAGTTTATTTCATTCACTAATATATCCATCCACAGTGCCTAACACAATCTTTAGAATGTGGGAGGCATTGGATAAAAATATATTGAATAAATGAATTAATATTCTTCGCTCCACTCTCTAATTCTACACTGAATCAATCTGAATTATTTACTACTTCCTCAATTACTAAATGGTATTTCCTACCTCCTCATTTTTGCTTCATTCTTTTCTTTGAAATGTTCCCTTCTTCCCCATCTCGACCTTCAAGACTCATCTCAAAGTTTATATTCTGTATGCTCTCCTCCCTGATTCTGCTCTCTAAGGGGCCCTGATACTTCATTTGGGCAGTCTCAGAGCATTTACAGCATCCTGCCTTGTGTTGTAGTTATTTATTCATGTATGTTGGCATTACATTAAAACTGTAAATGCCTAGAGATTGAGAAGCATGTCTCCCATATTTTAGAAGCATGATTCCTACTTTTTTGTACGCTCCACTGTTGTGGTACCCACTGAGGATGTTTGAATCACTCACATTTGAGTTCACTGATAAATGAGAACTTGAGATCTATAAATATTTCACCTTTGTCTTCCCCACTTATTCTCCAAATCCCAAATATGTTCTTTATAATGTCAATCATTGACTGGCCACTGAGTTTTCTTCTATTTTTTGTACATGATATATTTATGAGGCAGTGAAACTCATCACCGGCATTGGGATTCACTGACCCAACACGCTGTGTTTTTAGACTCAAACTCCTATAATTGATCCGTGGGTTTCTATTCACTCATTATTAATCTGGACAGCACCTTACTGAAACCAGCTCCAGCTCCGAGAAAAACACTGTAGAGAACAGCTTCTGAATTTCATGTCCTTAATTTGAAATTGGATTAGTCTCTCCAAAGTGTGAAACATGGGAATTCAGGAGCCAGCTCAGCCACCTGCTCACATTGTGACTTTGGCTAAGTTATTTCACTTCTCTCTGACTCAGCTTCTTCACCTATGAAGTGGGGATAATAATAGGGCCTGACTCATAGGTTTGTTGTGAGGATTAAATGACAACACAGATAAATTAATTTTGCCTGGCATACTGGCAACAAGCAAACAATAAATTAAAAAAAATATCTTGCTAACTTCCATGCCTTTCAAAATGTTTTCTCCCAGCTCTTTCTCAGTAGCCTCTCTTTGACATTTTCAGAGATAAAACAAATAAATAAATATTGAGCATCTAATACATGTGAGATTTTATTGGCGGTTCCTTGTGATACAGCAGTGTGTTCTTGACGTTCATAGAGCTTAATAACTCTCAGGTCCTGACCCAATGCTACATAAGTGACTTCAGAGCATTGTACTAAACGTTAGTCTTGAAATTGTGGTTTAATGGAACATTAGATGGGGTGACGGAGACCAGGAGTTCTTAATCTCTGAACTCTCATTTTTCTTAGCCACGCTCTACCTTGGTTCCCTCACATCTTGAATGGAAACAGTGCCACCTATCCCTTCCTGCCTGAGCACTATGTAGAGGGGACAAGGGGAGGCGGTGCCCATGTAAACAGCACACTAAACAAGCTCAGAGCAGCACTGTCAACATACCCTTTTTGCAAATGTGAATAAAAAGATGAAAAAAGAGTGAAACAAATGATTACAGTATCCAAAATCTCCCCTCTGGCCTGCCAATTTTGAGACTTTGAGGGTGAAATTTATAAAGTGTATGTTCATCTCGAACTACAAGACAGGGATGTCCGGCTGAGGTTTACTGTGATGTAAACCAGTCCCCCAGACTAATGTCTTCTCCAAGAGAAGAGAGAAGGAAGACTGCTGGTAGAGCGTCTGCTAGTACTACATGGGCTAGGCACTTCACAAGGGAGCCCCAGGAAAAGCCTTATGTGGATGTACCTTGACTTTGGTCCCTAACCTCCCCCTTATGATGCCCTTGGAGCCTCCAGATGGTTTTCCCCCCGTCCTTTCTCACCACCTGGTTCCTGATGGGTGCGTGACTTCTCACTTCCTTCTTTACCATCCCCACACCTTCTGCATCCCATAATTTCATACCCTGTTATGAATCAGACTCATATATTAAAAAATACCATCCCTATTAAAGTATTAAGGAAGGATACCGATATTATGAGGACTTTTCATCTTTTTTTAATTGAATAGTTGGTATACAGTCTTTTACTGGTTTCGAGTATACAACACAGTGGTTCAACTCTGACCCTCATTATGAAATCCTCACCACAACTAGTGCAGTTACTATCTGTCAGCAAGATGTTACAGAATCATTGGTTGTAGTCTCCATGCTATACTACCTGGAATGGCCACTATCCAAAAGACAAGAAAAGACAAGTGTTGGCAAGGATGTAGAGAAAAGAGAACCCGCCTACACTGTTGGTGGGAATGGAAATTGGTGCAGCCACTGTGGAAAGCAGTATGGAGGACTTTTTATCTCAGTTCAAATAGTAATGTCAAGGCTGAGAATTTCAGGTAATAGCATTCAGGGGGAGAGAAATTTGGAGGACAAAGTAGAGCTTTTGCTATTTCTCAAGGGGCATGGCATCTAATACCTTTCTACAGGGCTTACCTTGCTTACATCATGATATCAAACAACTTGTAGCATAGTTTGACTCTGTGGGGAAGGCACAGTTTCCATCATCATGATCAATCCTCACATGTCTGACTGCAGTAAGACAGTGACCTTTTCAAGTGTTAAAATGGGACATTAGCAAAAGTAAGAAGAGTGTAGGAGAGAAAAGGTCACCTGAAACTAAAAACAATTTACTTTTGAGTTCTCTAGGTTTCTAGGTAAGTGGGAATAGTCTCAATAATAGTATCTCTTCTTTTTCTGACTCTACTATTTGCTCTGAATTTCCAGCTTACTGACACAGTCTCTAGTAAACTGATAATGAAGGGTTATATCTGAGCTCAAATATTGACAGTGCTATTCCTGTCTCAGACTCATTTAGTTTCCAAGAATGTTTTTCCTTTTAGGAAGGATTCTAAAGCTGAATAATCCATTTCTTCTATAGGGATACACATTTTAATTATAATTATCACTCCTCAAGTGCCTTTTGCTTGTATGTACAGCACAAGTTTTCACGTTCCTTAAAAACCATCATGAAGACTAAGAGACACCACAAACACCTTTCCAACATGCTTTTAAGTTCTGGCTACAACATTTTTGCTACAAGAAGTGTTCACTTTTATGACCTGAAACTACCCTTCAAGTAATTGCGTTTGGGTTTCAACAACAGTGTCAAAGTATAACATCAACAGAATTTATTTGCTTTTGTGTTTTAGGACTGTTCCAAAGCTCAAACTTTGAGTTCAATTTCACAATTAATCTTTTTTCCTGGACAAGGGCACATTGCTTAAAACTGTGTTTTATGATTTTTATAATTCAACATTTCTGACGAGGAACAAAACCTTAGGCAAGGTACCAACATCTCTTAAGAAACCTTTTATCTGACTCTTATAATACAAAACAGGCTTAGAATCTGAAAGATACAGAATCTGACACTTTGCTAGGTATAAACCAGTCAACTCAGAATGTGATTGATTGATCCAAAGTGATGAGAGGAGAAACTAGAATCAGGTTAGTTGAAATTTACATGACCCCTGTCGATCTGTACAGAATGCTATTACCTGTGGAATGGGAGAGTCTATCTCCTTATCATGGAGGTTTATTTAAATAAACTCTAATATAAGCAGGTGCTACACATTTTTTTCCTCTTCTTCTAACTAGCTTTTTTTTTTTATCAGACTTTGCAGATGTTAGTAGAGAACAATGACCAGGCAGATAACTTCATTTCTTCCAATCCTACCTCATCTTCAACACCTTTTCATTGCAAGTCTAACCATTAATTTCCTTTGACCATGCTTACAGCGAAGTTTAAAATAACAGAATTCAACCTTACTCTTTGACAATTAGATGAATTTCCTCTTACGGCAGTAAACAGGAATAAGCAATAAAACAGATTCTGAAAAAAAAGCAGTCTTTCAACGTGTTTCCTTGAACACAGGACTCATTTTGTCAGCTGGGTCAAAGACTTGTGATCAAACATGTGTGATAAATCTAGTGTCCAGTGCTACTCAAACTGTGGTCAGTGAACAGATGCCGGCCCATGTAGTGTTGCCTGTGATGGGATACATGTGAAAAAGTGAGAATAAACATTCAGAGACTTGAGTAGAAATTTGACATAATTTCACATCTGTGAAACCTAATAATAAAAACTTGATTGTATTTTGTATGTATTTTTTGTTCTTACTTCAGTTTTCTAGTAAATTACTTTTATTATATTTTAGTAAAGTAATGCTCCTGTATGAACTGGGAAAAAAACCAAAATCAAACCTTTACTGCAGACAATTTGAGAAACACTGATATATACTGATCTTTCCTTAGAGATTCACAGTATGTATTATGTAATAAATTAAAGGCTCTGAGAAGTCATGCAGTAAAGATACCCAGTCAATTCAGTGTTTTCTATACATACTAGGCCTTAGAACCTTTTTTTTTCTTTTGAGTTACCTCTATTAATGTTCTATGTAGTTAATATTTTATTTTTATTAGGGTATTATTGATATACACTCTTATGAAGGTTTCACATGAAAAAACAATGTGGTTACTACATTCACCCATATTATCAAGTCCCCACCCATACCCCAGTGCAGTCACATTCCATCAGTGTAGTAAGATGCCACAGATTCACTATTTGCCTTCTCTGTGCTACACTATTTTCCCCTTGAGCCCCCACCATGTGTACTAAACATAATACCCCTTAATCCCCTTCTCCCAACATCCCCACCTGCCCTCCCTCACCCCTCCCCTTTGGTAACCACTAGTTCCTTCTTGGAGTCTCTGATTCTGTTGCTATTTTGTTCATTCAGTTTTGCTGTGTTGTTATACTCCACGAATGAGGAAAATAATTTGGCACTTGTCTTTCTCCACCTGGCTTATTTCACTGAGCATAATATCCTCTAGCTCCATCCATGTTGTTACAAATGGTAGGATTTTTTCCTTCTTATGGCTGAATAGTATTCCATTGTGTATATGTAACACATCTTCTTTATCCATTCATCTACTGATGGACACTTAGGTTGCTTCCATTTCTTGGCTATTGTAAATAGTTCTGTGATAAACATAAGGATGCATATGTCTTTTTGAATCTGAGAAGTTGTATTCTTTGGGTAAATTCCAAGGAGTGGGATTCCTGGGTCAAATGGTATTTTTATTTTTAGTTTTTTGAGGAACCTCCATATTGCTTTCCACAATGGTTGAACTAGGTTACAACCCACCAGCAGTGTAGGAGGGTTCCCCTTTCTTCACATCCTTGCCAGCATTTGTTGTTCTTAGTCTTTTGGATGGTGGCCATCCTTACTGGTGTGAGGTGATATCTCATTGTGATTTTAATTTTCATTTCCCTGATGAATAGTGATGTGGAGAATCTTTTCATGTGTCTGTTGGCCATCTGAATTTCTTCTTTGGAGAACTGTCTCTTCATATCCTCTGCCATTTTTTAATCAGGTTATTTGCTTTTTGGGTGTTGAGGTGTGTAAGTTCTTTATATATTTTGGATGTTAATCCCTGGTTGGATATGTCATTTACAAATACATTCTCCCATACTGTAGGATGCCTTTTGTTCTGTTGATGGTGTCCTTTGCCATACAGAAACTTTCCAGTTTGATGTAGTCCCATGAGTTCATTTTCGCTTTTGTTTCCCTTGCTCGAGGAGGTGCATTCAGGAAGAAGTTGCTCATGCTTATATTCAGGAGATTTTTGCCTATGTTGTCCTCTAAGAGTTTTATGGTTTCATGATTTACATTCATGTCTTTGATCCATTTTGAATTTACTTTTGTGTATGGGGTTAAACAATAATCCAGTTTCATTCTCTTGCATGTAGCTGTCCAGTTTTGCCAACACCAGCTTTTGAAGAGACTGTCATTTCCCCACTGTATGTCCATGGCTCCTTTATCATATATTAATTGAACATATATGGTTGTGTCTATATCAGGGCTCTCTACTCTGTTCCATTGGTTTATGGGTCTGTTCTTGTGCCAGTACCAAATTGTCTTGATTACTGTGGCTTTGTAGTAGAGCTTGAAGTTGGGGAGCATAATCCCCCCAGCTTTATTCTTCCTTCTCAGGGTCGCATTGCCAATTCAGGGTCTTTTGTGGTTCCATATGAATTTTAGAACTATTTGCTCTAGCTCATTGAAGAATGCTCTTGGTATTTTGAAAGGAATTGCATTGAATCTGTAGATTGCTTTAGGCAGGATGGCCATTTTGACAATATTAATTCTTCCTATCCATGAGCACGGGTTGTGTTTCCATTTATTAGTATCTTCTTTAATTTCTCTCATGAGTGTCTTGTAGTTTTCAGAGTATAGGTCTTTCACTTCCTTGGTTAGGTTTATTCCTAGGTATTTTATTCTTTTTGATGCAACTGTGAATGGAATTTTTTTCCTGATTTTTCTCTCTCTGTTAGTTCATTGTTAGTGTATAGGAATGCCCCAGATTTCTGCATATTAATTTTGTATCCTACAACTTTGCTGAATCAGATATTAGAACTAGTAGTTTTGGAGTGGATTCTTTAGGGTTTTTTATGTACAATATCATATCATCTGTAGAGACAGTTTAACTTCTTCTTTGCCAATCTGGATGCCTTTTATTTCTTTGTGTTGTCTGATTGCCATAGCTAGGACCTCCAGAACTATGTTGAATAGAAGTGTGGAGAGTGGGCATCCTTGTCTTGTTCCCAATCTTAAAGGAAAAGCTTTCAGCTTCTCACTGTTAAGTATAATGTTGGCTATGGGTTTGTCATGTATGGCCTTTATTATGTTGAGGTACTTGCCCTCTATACCCATTTTGTTGAGAGTTTCTATCATGAATGGATGTTGAATTTTGTCAAATGCTTTTTCAGCATCTATAGAGATTATCATGTGGTTTTTGTCTTTCTTTTTGTTGAAGTGGTAGATGATGTTGATGGATTTTTGAATGTTGTACCATCCTTGTATCGCTGGAGTAAATCCTACTTGATCATGATGGATGATCTTTTTGATGTATTTTGGAATTTGGTTTGCTAATATTTTGTTCAGTCTTTCTGCATCTATGTTCATCAGGGATATTGGTCTGTAATTTTCTTTTTTTGTGATGTCTTTGACTGGTTTTGGTATTAGAGTGATGCTGGCCTCATAGAATAAGTTTGGAAGTATTTCCTCTTCCTCTTTGGAAAACTCTAAGGAGAATGGGTATTACATCTTCACTAAATGTTTGATAAAATTCAGTGGTGAAGCCATTTGGTCCAGGGATTTTGTTCTTAGGTAGGGTTTTGATTACCAGTTCAATTTCATTGCTTGTAATTGGTCTGTTCAGATTTTCTGTTTCTTTCTGGGTCAGCCTTGGAAGGTTGTATTTTTCTAGAAAGTTGTCCATTTCTTATAGCTTATTCAGTTTGTTAGCATATAATTTTTCATAATATTCTCTAATAATTCTTTGTATTTCTGTGGTATCCGTAGTGATTTTTCCTTTCTCATTTATGATTCTTTTTATGTGAGTAGACTCTCTTTTCTTCTTGATAAGTATGGCTAGGGGTTTATCTATTCTGTTTATTTTCTCAAAGAACCAGCTCTTGCTTTCATTGATTCTTTCTTCTGTTTTATTCTTCTTGATTTTATTTATTTCTGCTCTATCTTTGTTATGTCCCTCCTTCTACTGACTTTGGGCCTCCTTTGTTCTTCTTTTGCTAATATCGTTAATTGTGAGATTAGACTGCTCATATGAGATTGTTCTTTCCTGAGGTAGGCCTGTATTGCAATATACTGTCCTCTTAATACAGCCCTCGCTGCATCCCACAGATTTTGTGGTGTTGAATTATTATTGTCATTTGTCTCCATTTATTGCTTGATCTCTGTTTTTATTTGGTCATTGATCCACTGGTTTTTTAGGAGCTCCATGTGTTCGTGGGATTTTTCATTTTCTTTGTGTAATTTATTTCTAGTTTCATACCTTTGTGGTCTGAGAAACTGACTGGTACAATTTTAATCTTTTTCAATTTACCGAGGCTCTTTTTGTGGCCTAGTATATGATCTATTCTTGAAAATGTTCCATGTGTACTTGAGAAGAATGTGTATTCTGCTGCTTTTGGGTGTAGAGTTTTGTAGATGTCTGTTAGGTCCGTCTGTTCTAATGTGTTGTTCAGTGCCTCTGTGTCTACTTATTTTATGTCTGGTTGATCTGTCCTTCAGAGTGAGTGGTGTGTTGAAGTCTCCTAGGATGAATGCAATACATTCTATTTCTCTATTTCATTCTGTTAGTATTTGTTTCACATATGTAGGTGATCCTGTGTTGGGCACATAGATATTTATAATGGTTATTCCTTCTTGTTTGATTGACCCTTTTATCATTATGTAATGTCCTTCTTTGTCTCTTGTGACTTTCTTTGTTTTGAAGTCTATTTTGTCTGATACAAGTACTGCAACTTCTGCTTTCTTCTCCCTATTAGTTGCAAGACGTATCTTTTTCCATCCCTTCACTTTTAGTGTGTATGTCTTTGGGTTTAAAGTGAGTCTCTTGTAGGCAGCATATAGATGGGTCTTGTTTTTTTATCCATTCAGTGACTCTAAGTCTTTTGATCGGTGCATTCAGTCCGTTTACATTTAGGGTGATTATCGATAGATATGTACTTACTGCCATTGCAGGCTTTAGATTTGTGGTTACCAAAGGTTCAAGGTTAACTTCCTTACTATCTAAGAGTCTAACTTAACTCACTTAATATGCTATTACAAACACAATCTAAAGGTTCTTTTTTCTTTCCTCCTCCTTTTTCTTCCTCCTCCATTCTTTATATATTAGGTATCATATTCTGTGCTCTTCATCTATCCCTTGATTTACTTTGGTGATAGTTAATTTAATTTTTCATTTGCTTAGTAATTAGCTGTTCTACTTTCTTTACTTTGGTTTTATTACCTCTGGTGACAACTATTAAACCTTAGGAACACTTCCATCTGTAGCAGTCCCTCCAAAACACACTGTAGAGATGGTTTGTGGGAGGCAAATTCTCTCAACTTTTGCTTATCTGGAAATTGTTTAACCCTTCCTTCAAATTTAAATGATAATCTTGCCAGATAATGTATTCTTGTTTCTGGGCCCTTCTGCTTCGTTGCATTAATTACATCATGCCACTCCCTTCTGGCCTATAAAGTTTCTGCTGAGAAGTCTTATGATAGCCTGATGGGCTTTCCTTTGTATGTGATCTTATTTCTCTCTTTGGCTATTTTTAATAGTCTGTCCTTATCCTTGATCTTTACCATTTTAATTACTATATATCTTGGTGTTGTCTTCCTTGGGTCCCTTGTGTTGGGAGAGCTGTGCATTTCCGTGGCCTGAGAGACTATCTCATTCCTCAGATTGGGGAAGTTTTCAGGAATTACCTCCTCAAAGACACTTTCTATCCCTTTTTCTCTCTCTTCTTCTTCTTCTGGTACCCCTATAATGCGAATATTGTTCCATTCAGATTGGTCACACAGTTCTCTCAATATTCTCTCATTCTTAGAGTTCCTTTTTTCTCTCTGTGCCTCAGCTTCTTTGTATTCCTCTTTTCTGATTTCTATTTCTTTTATCGTCTCCTCCACCATATCCAATCTGCTTTTAATACCCTCCATTGTGCTCTTCAGTGATTGGATCTCTGACTGGAATTCATTCCTGAGTTCTTGAATATTTTCCACACCTCCATGAGCATGTTAATGATTTTTATTTTAAACTCCCTTTCAGGAAGGTTCATGAGGTCTATGTCATTTAAATCTTTCTCAGGAATTGTATTAATAATTTTACACTGATCCAGGTTCCTTTGGCATTTCATATTTGTATATGGTGCCCTCTAGTGCCCGGAAGCTCTACTCCCTGGAGCTGCTCAGCCCCTGAAGCAATGTCGGTGGTTGCAGGGGAGTGATATTGGTGCCTGGGGGGAGGAAAGAGCTGTTTCCTGCTTCCAGGCTGCTATGCCTGTCTCCACTGCCTGAACCAGTGGGCCGAGCACACAGGTGTAAGCCTCTATGCTTTGTCTTTGTAGTTGCTGTAGACAGATCTTCCCTCTGGCTTGGCTAAAGCCAGGGTAGGGTTTGCCAGTTTTCGAGCCAGGTCTGGCTGGCTGGGAGAAAAGCCCAGTAAGTTGCGTATCACGGAGGGGGTCTTTGGAGCTGTGTAGCCAACCAGGGAGCTGGAGCACCTGAAGATCATCTAAGGAGGAAGATTTCTTTTTCCTCAAATATGAGAGTCTATTTGGCAAAACTCCCAATCTGCTGGGCAGAGTGCACCTGGAGAATTTTGTCTACCTGTCCTCTCTCCTGAGCAGTAAGTTCTCTGCTATTCTTGCCCATTTAGCATCCCTGTTGCTAAGGGCTTCCTTGTTAGGAAATCTCTCAGACTTCCCGCCTTTCTTTTTTTGCAGAGAAGCTGGATATGGATCCTTGCTTTCCACAAGTGGCTGGAATCTCAGTCTTTCCAGGAATTCTACCTGTCTTAGCTTTCCAACCCTGTAATCACGAGAGTATCATGCAAGCACCATGAAATGTAGGTTTGTGCTCCCAGAGCAGATCTCCAGAGTTAGGTATTCAGCAGTCCCAGGCCTCCACTCCCTCCCTGCTCTGTTTCTCTTCCTCCTGCCGGTGAGCTGCAGTGGGGGAAGGGCTTGGGTCCCGCCAGGCCACAGCTTTGGTACGTTACCCAGTTCTGTGAGGTCTGCTCTTTTCTCCAGGTGTATGCAGTCTGGTGCAGTCCTCTTTCCTGTTGCTCTTTCAGGATTAGTTGTATTAATTATATTTTCGTATTATATGTGGTTTTAGGAGGAAGCCTATGTCTCACCTCTCATGCCACCATCTTTTTATGTAGTTAACATTTTACAGAACACATTTTTGGAAGTGTTAAATTATAATTGAACAATGTTTGTAAAGCACTGTGGGTAAAATTGCAGTATTTCCAGAATCTCTTGCCTGGCCTTAGTGCATATCTATATCAATAGGTGTTTTCAAGGAGTGGAGAGAAGTAGCCCATCTCCAAATCAATAGGTAATTACAAGGGGGAGTGAGGGCATATCTGGACTAGAGAGGTTGAGTGGGGTCCCTTTTTGTAGCTGGGTCCGAGAGACACTGGCGAGCAGAAGTGGAGAACTGCTTGTACGCAATAAATGGGTTTCTCCCACTTTATTTCTCCCTTTGACTGATTTCAGTTTTAAAGGTATTTTGCCCCATGCTGGGAAGATATTTTCCCCCTGGAGTTACAAGCACTTTAGATTATTAAAGATGAATTTTTAAAATGTATTGTTTGGTAATACATTATCAATAGCTATACTGAAAATGGACTCAGTAGGCAGATAACACACACTAATATGATGTCATACTACATATTCAGAAATATATGTTTTAGTTATTTCACCAGGTCATGAAAACAGTAGGGCCTATTCACTTATTTTCAAGGCATTTGAGAAAGTTAATCCACGTAAGATGAACTAATTTTACTTTAGATAATGAATAGGAAATGAAAATGATGGGGGAGGAAGATTTTGACTGTTTATTCATGGTAAAAATGGAGGGACACTGAATCCAGTTTCTAGGCATAATAAGTTGGAGTAAGCAGTCATGTTGTGAATTCACCATCATGTTTATGCCCATGTGTTTAACTGTCGATAATTTGGGTGGTATTTGGAAAACCTCAAAGTCAAGCCTGGAGATTTGGTTTATATAAAGAGGAAGCTGATCACTGACATTCTGCATTAATCCACACAAGAAATCCAACTTCTTAGATTCTCAGTGATATAGGGGATCACACTTTTACTTAAGTGACAATCTGAATGCAAATTACAGCTGCAACAAAGAAAACAAAAGCATAGTTAATTCCTTAAAGTGAGGAATTTAAAAGTAAAGGTGCACAGGCATGGCAATGTATGGACATGTTTTCTGGGACCATGGGGTGGTGGGGCACCCAACAGTGTGATGTTTCCTTGGGGAATTCTCTGTGGTCTTAGTATTAGCTGTAGCCCTTCAGCATTAAAAACATGATCTTATTAGAACTTCACAAATAATAGGTGCCAGGATGCTAATTAGTGATATCAAAACTCACAACTCCCAGATGATTAAAATCAGATTTATGGGAACATAGTGGTGAAGAATACACATTCTAGATGCAGGTTTCCCAGGTGCAAATCCTGGATTCTTCACTGACTGTATGACCTTGGATAAATGACTAAGCTCTCAGTCCTATTGAGAGGACAGAAGGAGATAATAATAGATGTAAAGTGCTAACAGTGTTGTTTGGCATGAGGTAAGCAACAAGTGATGATTAGCTATTATAATTTACGTTGATAAAGACAATGTCAAGTGGACTATATATTCAAATTGTCTTGACTAGCATATCTCACCTTGTAGGCAAGCTATATAGGAAGTCAAATTATCAGCAGCTGCTTAGTAATCATGGCACTGGAAGGAGTTACTTCTGTCTGTGTGCTTTATAACACTAGGCTATGACCCCATGATGCATCTGTTTCACCACCCCTAGAATCAGAATGGAAAGACAGTGCCTATCAGGTTCATGGATGCAGCTGGCTGACAGTTTCCAGTAGGTTATGGGTAAGAGTTGCTGTCCTGAAAGATATTCTGCCTCTTTATGGGGATGCTGTATACCTGTGTTCTGACACCAACATTTGCTAATTTTAGGTGCAGATGTATGAGGACAACCTTATCTCCACGATCACAGAGATAATCTTACTGTTGCCCCACCATATATATACTTTCTATGAGATATGCACCTATTCAGACTCAAAGTGAATCTAACAATGGAGACTGAGCATTATCCTATTAGCAAACAACCCATACTTTAAAGAATTGTTCAGTTGGAAGATTTGCAGACAATGTCACAATTTAGAAATGATTCATGGATTTTATTGAGTGCAATTAAATTTCTGGAGTTGCCTTTTTGAATTGAAACCTTAGGATTTGTCCAAATTATCAAATGTGTGCTTTATCAATGCGGTCAAATTTCTAAAGAAATGGATTGAGCTTAAAGAAAATCATGGCCACCAAACAAGGAACCTCAGAATAATCCTGAGAAGTTTGACTCTTTTACCACACTCTGGCCAATGGTTGGTCCCTTCTGGACTTGTGACCATAGATCAGCTTGTATGCAGGAACCCTCAGCATTGATGTGAACCTGTGGTGAGATTAGAGCTGTGCATGACAGTTCTTCCCCCTGGTTCAAGCCTGTTAAATACGAGTATTTTATAATCTTGTTAAAAATGTTGAATGTCTACATAAGTTTGCTCTTTTTATGAATAAAGTACATGGAGCTGTTTATGGACTGCTTTTGTTTCACTTTTAAAAGTCAATGTCCATGATTTACTCAATTTAGTGAAAAATCAGGAGAATCATTTGTATATGGATCACTATAGAGCCGAATATTAAGAATGGTGAATATTCCTACTTTTTATTATCCCCATTTAACATGGCAGATAGATTTTGTGCATCATTCTTTCCCCTGAATTCTAATATTAGAGTATATGAAAATAAACTTTTAATTAGCAATCTAGTGGAGAAAATAGACTCCTATTCTGGTATTGTATTATCTCTTTTCTCTCACTTCTATTGCCTTTTTAAAATAAACTCCATCATTTTTACTTGGCAATGAACTTCCAGCCTCACACTCAAAATTAACTTATAGTTTTCATTAAGTACAGTCTAGACTGTCTGTGTATTTACCCAAATCCAAACAAATAATTTGATTTGCCACTTACTCAAAACTTCCTCTTAAAGAGGAAAAGTGGAAGTATGTATGATTGCTTTTAAACTTGGATGAGGTGGGGACAGTGTTCAGTAACTTCATCAAGTAAGGTCTAAATCTGATGGTGCAAATGCCAGGCTTCACAGGTCAGTGAGCTGTTTCAAATGGTGCACAGGTTGCCTATATCAAATTTGTAAAAGGAATTGATTTTGGTGGTTGGAATAAGGCCATTTTCGTCTTGCTGCAAGCTTTTCAGAATTAATAGTTCTATTTTAAAAGATAAATTATAAATAGATTACTGTTTTTAAGTATTTTTCAGAATGTTAACAACTAATATAATGGACTTTCTATTGTAGTCCTAAATAGCAAGTGTCAACCTGATTTTTAAAGTTCTCTAGTACCTGTCAGCAGTCATGTAGATTCCAGGGAAAGCTGTGCTGTCTGGCTGACAGAAACATTGGGTTTTATTCTTAGCTTTTGTTTTCTTCCTTTTGGGTCTTCTGTGCCTTGTTTATTGGCAGGACAGCCAAAGGCCTCAGACAGGACCTTTGGTGTCTGACAAGTCGCAGTACTGAGAGGTGGGGAGAAACGTGTTTCCAAAATCGATCCTTGGTCTGCTTTGCTTTTATGCGAGATACCAATTGGCAGGAAGATTGGCAGGTGCATGTAATGTATCATATCAGCCTTCTCTAAAGCATCATGTGCCCTTGTGACCCTTTACCTATGGATCACCTCTCAGAATGGGAGTTTATCCTCATTTATCAACGTACTCATTCTAAGAGGTCGTGAGGACTTTGTGCATCACACAAAGGCACCACGTATTCTAAGAGGGTCTTCTACAGCGATGTGTCTGTGTTGTTATGGAGCGCATAGTGTCCTGTACACACAAAAATGCTTCCTTCAATTCTTTTAAGCAGACTTGGTTATTTCTGTCTCTGTGTACCTGTTGCCTGTTTAACTGACATTCCTCTGTTCTTTGTTTGCATGTTTGTCTCCTTGACTTGGACAGGAATTCTTGCCAGTATCTAACACAGAGTCTGGCACATAGTAGGTGGTTTTGTTTGTTAAATACTCAACCACTCCCACACACCTTGGGGCCGAGGATTAAAATATGATAGGATCTCAAATATAGAAATTTTGCTAATGTCAATGCAGGGCTTAGAACTGAGTCCACATAATGTCCCTGTGGGAAAGAATTTGGAAATAGTGTTCATTTCCTTAGAAAAAGTAAAGCTAAACGTTACTTCAAACCCTAATAAGAAAGAGATGTATGCTTCCACGGTGTGAACACCTTCCCACTGTTGATTTCCCATCTATAAATGAGGAAGATGGATTGATCTCAATGATTCTTTCAAGCTTAAAACTTTTCAGTATCTTTGGATAAAGATATTAATCACTTTAATTTTGCTTTATCCTTTATATTTTGAAGATATGATGCTCTCTTTGCATTCCAGAATGCTCAAAAATATGGATTCAATCCAGAAGGGCTTTATCAGCCATGAAACTTACAACAGAGCTTAACCACAAGCAGGAAAAAAAAATCCAAACATCAGTTTGGGTTTTTCATTGCCTGACTGTTTTTGCAAGTGGCATATCAAATTATGTATTTCATGTAAATATTAATATCTGATGACTATACTTTGAAATGTCAGTGAAGAAGGGTAATTAATTTTAATAAAATCATCTCCAGCTGCCTTCCCTCCCACTATTAAAAATGACCTCTCTAGGTTTATAGTTGTTTATTTCACTGTTAAGTAAAAGTCATCTCCTCTTTCTCAGGGCCCATCCTGCATACTCAGGAGGTTGTTTGATAGCTGCTATCAAGCCTGTCTGGTTGGCTTCTATTAAATCTCCACTCTAGTGTTTCATTTCAACACTTAAAATAATAGCAGTTCCCAGATATTTAATATACCCCTCAGAGCTGAGGTGTTCCGGGTCCCTGTAGGTGAGGCAGGCTCTGTGGAGGGAGGCTCTGGCTCTCTCTTCACGCCGGCCATGTGTCAAAGGGCCTGCCTTCCCTGCCCCATTCTCCCGGCCCACCTGTGCTCCCCACTCCTCCTCTTTCACTGGGGGGAACACGTGCTTGTTTCTGCCTGTTCTTCATCATGGAGAAAGGGACCTCAAAGACCATTTATAAGTTTGATGGATAAGAAAGCTGAGGTCTGACAGGTCATGTACCTGCTCAAGGTCACCAGCTGGACCTGAATTCCAGGTCTTTTGACTTCTCCACCAGACACTTCTACCAGGGTTGAAAACAGGCAGTGGCAGAAGAGGCATTGGAAATTCCATGTTGCATTTTATAATAGCAAGACTTTCCTTGAAGATGTTTCTCTCATGTTTCACAACTTTTTTTTTTAAAACTTTCCCAGTCCTCCCATTTTCTTACATGGAAGGCTAATCTGACATCTTGTGCAGAGAATAGACTGACTGTTTCTTACAAAATAAACAGTGGAAAGCAAGTAGCACAAGTATTTAGGGACATTCAAGGGTCCTTAATGCTCCAAGCTTCCAGCAGCTCAGTGAACATGCCTGTCCTCATTGCTGAGGGAGAGGAAGAAGCTGCGTCCCCAGGCCTGGGCACCACAGGAGGCACAGTGTTGCAGTGAGTGAGTGTGTAGTAGTCTTGGCATTGCGATTGGTCTGCTTTTCCAGAGAGTATCAAAGTGCAGAATCACTGTCCCTAAAGCGCAGAGAGCCTGTCAGCACAAGACTCATTTCTAAGGTTCCAAGTAAAATGTCAGCAAGACACTGTGTGTCATATCAGAGAGCCCAGAAGACAAGCCATACATCTCTTTTAAGTTCCACACAGATTCCTGGGGATTGTGGCTGCAGGAAGCTCTCGCTCCGCACAGTAACACTAGTAAGCGTATGCCTACTTGAAGGAACAGGAGTCGTAGAGGACAGTTGGGGAGGAGCTCAGCTTCTAAATGTAGAGATGCTGGGAGCCCAAGGAGAGGAACTTTAAAAACACTAAAACAGACATGATGAAGGGGCCACAGTTTATCTTGCCTTTGACTTTTGTCTCTTTTCCTTTTTTTTCCTTTCCTCCTTTTCCCTTCCTTTCCTAACCCCAAACCCTGACTACCTACAAACGACAAGGCTTGGGAAAGCGTCTCTTACAAGCACCAGTGGGCAGCTGTCGGGGTGGGGTTGCACCAGCGATGCGAGCCACGTTCCAGGTGGGAGTTTGAGAGACGTTAAAGATGAAAAGCGCTGCCTGAGTGAGGCCTCGAGGACGTGTGCTCTTCTCCTCGCCCCCGGGAACCTCCGGTCCTGCTTCAACCTCCCTCAGAGAGTCCTTGGTCTTCAGATGCTTCCTGATACATGTGAGATGAAGAACGCCGTTCATCTCTTTTTGAGTCATTGAAACAATTTTCTTTTGACAGAGGGAGTCACAGTGATCATAAATAAATGGCTCTTATCTTCGGCTTTTAGGGTGAGCCTGGGAAAAACTCTCCTCAGGACACTAACTGGAGTGTTAGGGTGAGGGTGAGCTAGAAAGTGAGAATGATAAGAGGCGTGACTCAGGGCTGATAGAGGAAGCGAGGGCGACTGGATTTAAACGACTACTCTCAGAAAGTGGGCTCATACCCAGAGTCCGTCAAACCTGAGGTGAAGGTCGCTCCCTCTGTACTGCCCAGTCTGCCCAAGACTTCTGACAGCAGCCACAAATTTGGGGGCCCAGGGCCACCTTCACTTCAGACCAGCTGGCTACAAATTTTGGGGTCCCAGAGGAACTGTTAATTCACTAGGACAACTCACAGAATTCAGGAAATGCTATGCTTGCAATTGGAGTTTTATTAGAGCAAAAGATACAGATCAGAACCAGCCTAAGGAATAGATGCCTAAGGCAGAGACCTGGCCCTGGGAATGTTCCAGACATTCAACTTCTGGTCTTCAGGGACACAGTACCTTCCTGGCATCAGTGTGTGGCAATCCACACAGAACTGTCACCCCAGGAAGCTCACCCTAGCTTTGGGGTCTAGAACTTTTATTGAAGTTTATTATGTGGGCATGATTGAGTTATTGCCCACATGGTTGAATTGAGTTTCTAGCCTATTCCTTCCTAGAGGTCAGCTGGTTTCATGTGGCCCAAAGTCCAGCTCTCTGATCACATGGTCAGTCTTTCTGGTGCAGCCAGCCCCCACCCTCAGTCTATCTGTGTGACTCGCCCCACCCAGGATTATTCCTTAGCATAAACTGTCAGGTCCCTACCAAGAGTCCCTTTGCTAGCATATGCTATTATGTGTGGTCTAAGGGCCCACCACAAAAAATCCCCCAAAATAACGCTCTTGTCACTCAGGAAATTTCATGGGTTTAGAGGTTACCTGTCAGGATCTGGGCAAAGCTGACCTTTCTTTGGTAAAGTTCAATTCCTCGCTACACAGCTTGGCAATGCAGGGGGACCCAAAGAACTCACGTATGTATAACTTATCAGTTGTGAGAGGGTGTGGCACAGATGCAGGTAATGAGTGGTGTGACTATATGCCGTCAGGACATGCTTGTTCACCTGCTGGGGCCCAGAACTGCCTGCGCTGAACTGTGCCCACCAAGAGCCCAGGTGGGAGGTGCCGTCTGAGTGGCAGTGAAAGCTACTGAGCATATCTGGTCAATATATGTTCAACCTCTGGACTTGCCCTCCTTTTTACATTCACATAGGTCACTAGTGGCTTCAAATCTTTAGTTTAAGTTTCCATCCCCAACCCAACTGAAAATAGAAATACCTAACAGTGTCAGGGTAATAAACTTCATTAAAACCAAATCTCAAAACGCTTAGTCTTTTATTGTAAGGTTGAGAGAGGATAGCCTTAGAAAAATTGTCAGGTTATCTCCAGATAAAGCACATTTGTGTTTTAATGTGTTCTGAGGTTTGCCTTTGCTCGCTAAAACAATCTGACTTAAAGAACAGTCAGTAATCTTGTTCCGCTCTTCCTTAAAAGCTGGCAGATTGTCTTTGAGGCTGATACAAAGTACGAGGCTAAACTGATTCATGTTTTTTCACTGTCCAGGTGAGAGGGACTGGGTAACTGGACTTCAAAGAGCGACTCTTCATGAGAAGTGCGTGCAGGGAGGTAAGTTACCCAGTAGGAAGAGACCAAGGTGAGGGCTCCCTCAGATCACCCAGAACAGCAGGGTGAGGCTGAGGAACGGTAAGCTCTGGGCCTGTTGTGTTCCTCTGATACTTCTCAGCACCTTCAGCCAGAGACACTGTCATACTGGATGATTGATCTTCTGGTACAAGGAAAACTGCTTTCCACCGTCTTCAGGTGGTTTATTGTAACAAACATTGGGTATGGATTCAGAAGACATAGGTTTGAATGAGACCACCATACTTACTAGCTGTGTATCCTTGGTCAGTCCACTAACCTTTCCACTACTGTTTTCTCACCTGTAAAAAAGAAATAAAAATACCTACCTTAGGTTATTGTCAGGATTGATGAACTAATGCATATAAAAATGTCAAGCCCATTGTCTTTCACACAGTGGGTGTCCAGTAAGCATGTCTTTCCTTTGCTTGCCTTCTTCCTTTTACCCCAGCAGGTCATGTTCTAAGAACTCTTGCTACTCAAAGGCTTTAAAGCATCCACTTTGATGCTGAATTGTGTATTGTCTCTAAAAGTCGCAGGCAGCCTGCAAATCCAACTTCTGCTTAAGTGCTTCCTCCTACCATTGCTTGTGGTAAGCTCTATATAACTCAGTTTGAAGTTTAACTCTATTGGTCCAAGTCCCCCCTCCAGGGAACTGTGCTTTTGGGGGGTTGGGGGGAAGCTATTTCTGAAGAACCGTGCAATTTAGGAAAATTAAGTTTCAGGCCAGTCATGTGGCTCTGACAGCTTATACTGCTCAGTACTTAGCAGTAATGGAGAAAATGCCAGTAAAAATGATAAAACAGCAGAGTCCTGACCCACCAGGTAATTGTATATTGAATATGTCTTGACTCAAACCAGGGATGATTTTGCTTAAGCGAACTAAGGGCAAAACTGCATGTTGTAAGTCATATAAAACAAGACTAGTGCCCTGGGTAATTAAAGATGCAAACCAGCAGCCCAAGATGTTTGAAAATGGAAAGCGAATATCACTGGCTTTAAAGGGGCGAGGTGGGGGGCAGGAGCAGACCATTTCTACGTAATGAATAGATTTCAGGCATGCATATTGCATGAAAAAAGACGGTCATTCAAACCTAGTTTTACTTTTTTTAATATTAGAAGATAAAAGATGACGTATCTGTTGTCCAGAGCCCACAACTGCTCTTCTCACCCTACAGATGCATAGAAAGGGTCAAAGAAGGTAAAGAGTTTGAAGGAGATAAGTACAAAACCACAGAGTGAATTTGTGCAGGAATGAGGATTAGAGCTGTTAAGTGCTTTAGTCACTTGATCCTGCTAATCTTTGTTCTCTAATGTGAAAAATTCATGGGCCTTAGGAAGAGAACACTGTATGTTCTTCTGTGAAATCAGGACCGACTGTCACTGTGTAATCCCCACATATTTGCCCCCTATCTCTTCAGTAATCAGAAATAAGCAGCTGGAGAAGGCAGGCAGAGAGATGAGCTCTCCATTTCCCAGCACATTGTATTTTTGTGTTGCAGCATCTTTAATTACCAAAAAGTAATTCACACAATAGTACCCTAGTGGATTGAAAGAGTTAATGCAGTTTCCATAAGTGTCTAACCTTCTCCGAGGGAGTAGCTTAAGTACAGAGAAAATCTGGCTCAATAAATACTAAACAAGAATCAGCTGATAAGGGTCAAACTCCACAAAACAAAATTGAACCAGTGGCCCATTTAATCCAGTACCTTCTCAATAAATCCCCTTTCGCCATAAAGCACTGTTTTTCTGGTAATTTCCATGAACTGATGGCCATTCTTTCTCAAATCTTTGTCAGGTCAGTATCTACTTACTCCCTTCACTCATTTCATCCACTACCCAACATCCATCCATTCATCTATTCATCCCTTTTACTGAGCATCTACTGTGCAAGCTTCTGTGAAAGATAAGCACAGTCTTTATAAAGAACTCACCAGAAGAAGGAGATGGGATGAGGTGGAAATAAGTAATGAACGGTAAAGAGGCTTGTAGAGTCAGTGGGTATCATCTTCCAGAAAACCTCATGGTCCAGTATCTCCCACAGGCTGGGTAAGCTGCTCCCTGTAAGTGTTTCTACATGACTGGGTTTCCCTGTATTCTAGCACCGATCACATTGTATTGTAATTGTCTTTTTATTGTGTGTCTCCCCCTCTATGCTATGGACTCCTTGAGGGAAGGGACTGTTTCATTCATCTATTTTTTTCCCCAATGTCTACTCACTGGTACCGAGAAGGTCTCAGTAAATGTTCATTGATGGATGAATGGATGAGGACACATTATTTTGGCTGTAAACCTAGCTATACCAGGCACAGTTTTGATCTACACATATAACCACATATTGCCTGGAAATTTTTAAGAGGTAATACCTGGAAATGAGCACAGATTTCCAAGCTGTCCAATTTTTGACTTAGGCAAAATTTAAAATTTGGCATACAGCTGCTTTCAGAGTAATAGATACAGATTCATCGTGAATATACTTATGTATATACACAGATATGCTGTAGATATGGTGGCATCCTAGATTGCTTCCTTTACCTTACAAACTATGTTCAGTTGATCTTGACATCCTGTTTATTCTGCCACCTTCATATCCTTTTAACCATTTCTCGCCCTCCTCACCACCACTATCTTAGCACTGGCCCCTATCATCTCTCACTTCATGTACAGCAACTGTTCAAGTCTTGCTAGATTCTAAGTCTTGCTCCTTTCTCCCCCAAATATGTTCTCCATATTGAAGCCAGAATGTCTTTCTAAAGTGTATCTGACTGTGTTTTTGCTTTGCTTAAGACCCTTGAATGGCTGGCTCCCAGTTGCATATAGGAATAAGGCCTTAATTTGTGAGCATGGGATACAAAGTCTTTCATGTGCACCTGTTGCTTCTCTGTTGATTTCTTTGCCCCATGAATGCACCAGGCTCCCCTTGCCTCCTGGCCTTTGTGCTGCTAGTTCTTTGGCAGGAATGTCCTGTTCCAGCCCAAGTCCGATCCCCTTTTCTCTGAATTCAACTAAGTTCTATCAGTGTAAACGGGTCTTCATTCCAAATTCCTTTCCTAAATATCTGCTCCCACCTTCCTCTTCCCAAAACACACGTGCGCTACAAGTAATTTCTTTGTTTTCACATAACATTCTGTGTCCTTTTCCCACTAAAGTATAGAGGCTTCTTTGCTTGTCCAGCTTTCTGATTGTTTGGTGCAAGTGCTTGACTAACAGTGCAATCTCTAATGCTTAGTTTACTATCAAGCACAACAACGCAACACTTAACTACGTGAATGACAAGAAGTAAGCTGAAGGCTCAGTGAAGAATAAACTCAATTCTGATTTTTGCCCAAACTGGGTCTTTCATAATTGGGCTCATTTCCTGTAACTTCGTGGTAAATTTTTATTGATGGGCAAATTGGAAATAGAAGGGCAGAATGTTGCAAACATCTGCGAGTTAAATCTCTGTTTCTGGAGATACTCTATTAAAATTTTGAAAAGTAGGATGACTAACTTCCCTGGTTTGCATGGGGCTGGCCTGGTTTTTGTACTTATAGTCCCACTTCCTAGGGGAGTCCTCATTCCTGGTCTCAGCCCTGAGAATCTCCCATGCCAGGAAGCCCCTTAGTCGCCAAGCTAACTGGGACAGCAGTTCACCTTAGAAGTCTCATGCCTTAGAGGCTGTCTCCCTGGGACTTCTGCCCTATGAGTTGTGAAACCTCCAGCACCTCCAAGGGATGCAGCTGTATGGGAAACATACAGAAGCCAGTGTGAGCAAGGCTCTGTGAGATCATGCAAGCTTTCTGTAAGGTGAGGACTTAGCAATATTCTCACAGTAGCCCTGCGAGGTGCTGGGCGTGCTGGAATTCAAACCCCTAACTGAGTATCTGCAGAACTCCCTCTCCTAGCAGCTGTGCGAAGGGGTGGGAAGCCTGAACTGGGAGTAACCTGGAATCTAGTTAGAGAGTCCCTAAAGCTAGATGGCCTCAGGCCAGCTGTTTAACCTCTCTGACCCTCAGTGTCTTCATCTGTAAAATGAGATCGTGCCTTTCCTTGATGCATCCCAGGGTCGTGGATGATTCAGAATGATAGCGAGTGAGAGTAATTTGAGAGCCATGAGTGCATTGCAAATGTGACTACCATTATCCCATAGCACTGTTACGTGAACATAGGCTAAGTTGTCTACCAAAAGTTATAGTTGATATAGTTCAAAAGTGTCTGCTCTCAAGCATATTAAAAAGACCTGTATGTGGTATATGTACACAATGGAATATTACGCAGCCATAAGAAAAAAACAAATCCTACCATTTGCAACAACATGGATGGAGCTGGAGGGTATTATGCTCAGTGAAATGGGCCGGGCCGAAAAAGACAAGTATCAAATGATCTCACTCATATGTGGAGTATGAACATATGTGGAGTAAGAACAAAGAACAACAACAACAAAACTGAAGGAACAAAACAGCAGCAGACTCACAGAACCCAAGAATGGACTAATAGTTACCAAAGGGAAAGGGACTGGGGAAGAAGGGCGGGAAGGGAGGTTTAAGAGGGTAAAAGGGGTAGGGCAGACATAGGGTGGGGGGGGCACGGGGAGGACTGTACAACTCAGAGAAGACAAGTAGTGATTCTCATCTCACTACACTGATGGACAGTGACTGTGGTGGGGTTGGTGGGGGGGACCTGATGAAGGGGGTAGTTTAATCATCACAATATTGCTCATGTAATTGTAGGTTAATGATACTAAAATAAAATAAATTGTAAAAAAAAAAAAATAAATAAGACCTGTGCAGAAACATGAAGCATTTCTGTAAATGCATGATGCATGGTTGCACATGTTGGAAGCTCTTGGCTGTGATGCAGGGCTCGATGGCCACAAAAAGCCACGTCTTCCTTAGATGTAGCCTGGTATAATTTCTTTTACAGAATTGAATTAAACAAATTACACAACAGCAGTCTGACTACCTGACCATTATTTTTAGTGACTTTTGTGTAAGTTGGCCTCAGACCACAGGAGTTGAATATTGAAAGCTATATGGACATTTAACATCCTCTCCTTTATTACTTTAATGCTTTTGTGCATGTGTGTTTTTGAGAAGCATCATGTTACCCTCCTATTTTATTCTATTTCTGCAAAATCACAGGAAAACTATCAATTCTGATGCCTTTCTTCTCTTAGAGCATTTTTGAAATATAAGAATATAAAATGTTTTCTAGATAAAACATAATATACTACATTTTGCAGAAAATCTGTGTCATTCCTCCTCACTACCTCATCCCCGAACACACACTCAGTTACACAGCGATGTGTTTGCAACAAAGAAAATTACTGACCCCATGATCTGAACAACAAAATGTTCTCAAAATATATTGCCTCATCTGTTAGGTTTGATTAAACCATTTATCAGCAAAAAATAAAAATTGCTTTTCTTTGCTTAGCATGTCTGGAGATTCAGGACTACTTTGTGGAGCCACTGTTATCTCAGCATTTGTAGTTGAACTGCCTACTGTTACTAGTTTATGATAATACAGAGATGAGCTTATATTAGGAGGATTTGTCATATGTCTTATCCTTGAACTGCTTGTCACATCTAGGTTTGATTCAGACAGTATTGTTGGCTAGATTACACTATGTATAAGCATTTAGTTGTATAATTTGCATATGTATTTTCTTCTATTAAAATCGTATCACTCCTCCATCCATGATATACATGCACGGAATTATTTGTTCTACCATGGAGATGGATTGATATGTGCTTTCTTACCTTAGTGAAATATCTGGCTAAAATCAGGACTGTGGCCAGACATTAAGCAGCAGAGTTTTTCCTGTGCAAAGATCACTGATCCTGAGGGCCTGTGGATCGTTATCTTTATCTTACTCCATTCCCTATCTTTGGTGGGCACTCCAGCGAACGGGAGGGAGATGACTGCGCGTTTCGATCTTCGATCCTCTACACCCCTGTAATGGTTAGGTGGACTTCACATATGTGGTCCATTTGATAAGTTTCTAGATGAAGTTACGTTGCTGTAGGATGATTTGTTCAAACTGCCCCTCCACCCTCATTGTGGAGGTAATGCCAGGAGAATGTATGATGCCAATGCCATACTATGCAGCCCAAAAATTGAACAATAGTTTATTTTTTTGAAGTTTTTGGAGAGGTTTTGTAGATGAGATTGGAAACATTCACTTATTCATCTAAAATTTATTGAGCAGCTACAATATACTGAGTTACTGGGCAGAGCCTGGAGATGAGATCGAGAGACTCAGTTCCCAAGGGGGTTTAACATCTAAGGGGCTGCCAGACTCGCATAGAAGCGCTTACCAACGACAACTGCTGTAACTGAGTGTTTAAACTGTAGAGAGAACATGGGTGTAGGAGAACCACCACTTACCTGGGGTTATCAGGGAGGTTTTCTTCATGGGAACAGAATTTGAATTGAGGCTTGCAGAATGATTTTAAATTTAAACAAACAACAAAATATAAGAGTACTGTAGAAGGGGAAAATGCACCAAAGTCTGCAGGCAAAAGAGAGCTTGGTTGTTCAGTATTGCTGGGGATTCAAGTGTATTTATGTGTGGGGGTGGGGGAGGGTTGTGTAGGGGGAGCTGGGTGGGACACAGGTAGTCGGGGTCAGGCTGATCACAAAAGGCCTTGCGTGCCAGGCAAAGGAGCTTAGCTTCTATACTGTACAGGAGCATTGTTTAAAAAATCAAAACAGAGGTTGTGGGAGGGTAGCAATGACACATCTCTGACAGTCTATATGTGTGCCCTTGAGAATATGTCAAATGTGAGTGGAAAAGAACTGAGGTTACTGCTTTGGAAGTTGTGAGCTGTTGAGCATATTTGAGAAGGAGTATGCTGGATCAGATCTCCATGTTCATTTCACTAATAAGCAAACCCGCTCAGAGAGGTTAAGTGACTTCCTGCCAGGTTAAAGATCTAGTGATCTTTGAGGCAGGATTTCATTCAGGCTGACTAAATACACTTGTGCTGTTTTCATCTCATTGTGAGGCTGACGAGAAGACTGAGAGGAACAGTATAGATGGGACTTGATAGTAGACGGAGGCGTGACAAACTGGGTGTTGGAATGGAATGAGAACAGTTGGGTACATTTTAACAGGAGAGAGGAAGAACCCTTAAAAGATTAGAGAAAATAATAGATGGGCATCTTGTAGAAGTCCTTAGATATTGGGTTAAAGAGTTATAGCCTAAGGGGAAGTTTCTGGAGAGTCATAGCAAAGTTCAGAAGGAAGTGGTGGTAGGGTTGTGACACTGTGCATCAGTGACGCTGACAATGAACCAATCCATGAGGAAGCACGTTGATTTTCTTTTTTTTACAATTTATTTTATTTTAGTATCATTGACCTACAATTACATGAGCAATATTGTGATGATTAAACTACCCCCTTCATCAGGTCCCCCCCACCAACCCCACCACAGTCACTGTCCATCAGTGTAGTGAGATAAGAATCACTACTTGTCTTCTCTGAGCTGTACAGTCCCCCCGTGCCCCCCCACCCTATGTCTGCCAATCGTAATGCCCCTTTTACCCTCTTATCCCTCCCTTTCTGCCCTTCTTCCCCAGTCCGTTTCCCTTTGGTAACTGTTAGTCCATTCTTGGGTTCTGTGAGTCTGCTGCTCTTTTGTTCCTTCAGCTTTTTTTTTTTGTTATTGTTGTTGTTGTTCTTTGTTCTTATATTCCACATATGAGTGAGATCATTTGGTACTTGTCTTTTTCAGCTTGGCTTATTTCACTGAGCATAATATCCTCTAGCTCCATCCATGTTGTTGCAAATGGTAGGATTTGTTTTTTTCTTATGGCTGAATAATATTCCATTGTGTATATGTACCACATCTTCTTAATCCATTCATCTACTGATGGGCACTTAGGTTGCTTCCATTTCTTGGCTATTGTAAATAGTGCTGCAATAAACATAGGGGTGCATCTGTCTTTTTGAAACTGGGCTGCTGCATTATTGGGGTAAATTCCTAGGAGTGGGATTCCTGGGTCATATGGTATTTCTATTTTGAGTTTTTTTGAGGAACCTCCATACTGCTTTCCACAATGGTTGAACTAATTTGCATTCCCACCAGCAGTGTAGGAGGGTTCCCTTTTCTCCACATCCTCGCCAACATTTGTTGTTGTTTGTGTTTTGGATGTTGGCCATCCTCACTGGTGTGAGGTGATATCTCATTGTGGTTTTAATCTGCATTTCTCTGATGATTAGCGATGTGGAGCATCTTTTCATGTGCCTGTTGGCCATCTGAATTTCTTCTTTAGAGAAGTGTCTATTCATGTCCTGTGCCCATTTCTTAATTGGGTTATTTGCTTTTTGTTTGTTAAGGTGCGTGAGTTCTTTGTATATTTTGGATGTCAACCCCTTATCAGATACATCATTTATGAATATATTTTCCCATATTGTAGGATGTCTTTTCGTTCTACTGATAGTGTCCTTTGCTGTACAGAAGCTTTTCAACTTGATATAGTACCATTTGTTCATTTTTTCTTTTGTTTCCCTTGCCCGGGGGGATATGTTCATGAAGAAGTCGCTCATGTTTATGTCCAAGAGATTTTTGCCTATGTTTTTTTCTAAGAGTTTTATGGTTTCATGACTTGCATTCAGGTCTTTGATCCACCTTGAGTTTACCTTTGTGTATGGGGTTAGACAGTAGTCCAGTTTCATTCTCTTACATGTAGCTGTCCAGTTTTTCCAACACCAGCTACTGAAGAGGCTGTCCTCTCCCCATTGTATATCCAGGGCTCCTTTATCAAATATTAATTGACTGTAGGTGTTTGGGTTAATGTTTGGATTTTCTATTCTGTTCCACTGGTCTGTGGGTCTGTTTTTGTGCCAGTACCAAATTGTCTTGATTACTGTGGCTTTGTAGTAGAGTTTGAAGTCAGGGAGCGTAATTCCCCCTGTTTGATTCCTCCTTCTCAGGATTGTTTTGGCTATTCGGGGTCTTTTCTTGTTCCATATGAATTTTAGAATTATTTGTTCCAGTTCATTGAAGAAAGCTGTTGGTAGTTTGATAGGGATTGCGTTGAATCTGTAGATTGCTTTAGGTAGTATTGCCATTTTGACAATATTTATTCTTCCTAGCCAAGAGCATGGGATGCATTTCCATTTGTTAGTGTCTTCCTTAATTTCTCCTAGGAGTGTCTTGTAGTTTTCAGAGTACAGGTCTTTCACTTCCTTGGTTAGGTTTATTCCTAGTTATTTTATTCTTTTAGATGCAATTGTGAATGGAATTGTTTGTCTGATTTCTCTTTCTGTTAGCTCATCATTAGTGTATAGGAAAGCAACAGATTTCTGTGTGTTAATTTTATATCCTGCAACTTTGCTGAATTCAGATATTAGTTCTAGTAGTTTTGGAGTGGAGTCTTTAGGGTTTTTTATATACAGTATCATATCATCTGCAAATAGTGACAATTTGACTTCTTCTTTACCAATCTGGATGCCTTGTATGTCTTTGTTTTGTCTGATTGCCGTGGCTAGGACCTCCAGTACTATGTTGAATAACAGTGAAGAGAGTGGGCACCCCTGTCTTGTTCCCGATCTTAGATGAAAAGCTTTCAGCTTCTCGCTATTAAGTATGATGTTAGCTGTGGGTTTGTCATATATAGCCTTTATGATGTTGAGGTACTTGCCATCTATACCCATTCTGTTGAGAGTTTTAATCAAAAATGGATGCTGAATTTTGTCAAATGCTTTTTCAGCATCTATGGA